>OZ029915.1:50452041-51680341 GCA_964023275.1 Norana najaformis
CTTTAATTTTTAATTTTTAATTTTTGTTATTCTTTGTTAATTCTATAATAAAAAAAATATTTCGACTAACACGTAAAGCAGAAAAATTAGCGTACGCTATTTATTAATTTAGCCAAAAAATAGCGTACGCGTACGGTACGCATTTCAGCAGAAAAAATAGCGTACGTTCCGTACGTACGGTCGAACTCTGATAAGCTCTCATGTGGCGAAAGAAAAAGAGAATTAGAGAGACAGACAGACAGACAGACAGACAGACAGAGAAAGAAAAAAGAAAAACAAGAAAGAAAGAAAGATATAAAGAGAGACTTAGTTACCATACTTATAGGAGTGGGTTTTGAAGTAAATAGCAATTTGGTGCATTTTAAAGACAAAACTTGGTATTGGGGGTAATGTATTATTCAAGGTAAGTCTAACGGTATTCGAGAGCCGATATTAAGTAGGCTATTTGATATGTCCACCAACACTCCTTTACGAGCCTTTTCCTCCAAAATATTTCCAACCCTATAAATCCGTATTATTAAAAAACATTAGGCTGACTCGATAGGTCTAAAATTACTTGCCAAATTTACTCATGATAGCATCGGTAATCCTAGCCACGTCCAAACGATTGCACCTCCAGCGGTGCATAAAAGAGCTGCCGCCGAAGGCGTTCCGAGTAGCCGGCCAGACCCCGCCTGAGTCCCGACGAGCTGGCCTCCCCTTTGGAGCGACAGCCCCGCGCCTAATAGACCGCGCGGGAGCCGGTGTGTTGATGTTATCATAGGGATACTAACGATTAAATTTCACCGGTTCCCCGCGGGGCGATATTGCCGGCGGAGGAAGAACAATATTTGCATTTATTCGGAGATAAATGAAAGACTAGAGCAGCGAAAATGAACGGCGTTTGTTGTGACGGGCAGAATTTGTTTTGCTAGGAGACAGCGAGGCCCGTCGGGCGATAAACGGTGTCGTTTGCATGACGCCATCGGATTTCGATTACAAAGTCTAATTCGCACCGATACGCCATCCGGTCAGATTTTGCCAGATGGCGTCCGTCCAAGTTAGCGACATGATATCCCATAATGCCATGCAGTGCTATAGCGCAGTTAGCTGCGGTATAGCTCTCGACCTTCTGTGGGAAGCGACTAGCAGTTACTACAGCTCTGAAGTTGTATACATCCAACGTTGGACAGAACTTGACTCTGTTTAGCTTAGCCGCTGGTATTCAGTTTCACTATTGTTACTGCTGCCCTGGTTCGGTCTAAACGACTTTTAGTAAATAGTTGTGGGTCTTTGTTTACTCGCATTCTGTGCCATCCGAGCTCCTTCATTCGCCTGTAAATGAATTTTTCGTATTTTTTTGTACTATAACATCGTTTAGACTGGAGAGAACCGACCTCTGGAGATTTTCAGAAGCGCTATGTATGTGTGTATGTATTTATGCATGCATGCATGTATGTATGCATGTATGTGTATGTATGTGTCTAGGTGCGTATGTATGCTCGTCTGTCTTTATATATGCATGTGTGTACGTGACGTGAACAAATGTTTGGGAAAACAATCTCCCATTGAAGATTCATTTCTCATACATTTCTACGGGATATTCTCACTAAACAGATTGGAAATGTACAGCTACATAATTTCTTATGCTTTACGTTACAGGCTGGAACGCCGGAAGTCGCGGTAACGTCATCCAGTTCAGGCAACGAGTTACCGGCAGCAAATACTCCGCCGGGAATCACCAGTCCCGATGTCTACTGCAGCGTCTGTGGAATATCGTTTAACTCCGATAAGCAATCTAAGCAGCACTACCGAGGCAAGCTGCATGCCAAGAAGCAACGACTAGCCAATCACCTCAGCAGGTGCGCGGCTCGAAGGCGGTCTCGGGCGATAATACAAGAAGATGGACGTCAGCGAATGCAGAGAATGGACACGAAGGAGAATCACACTCCCCCTTCGGAAACAAGACACTGTGAACTGTCAGCAACTAAAACTGCAACGTGTTGAATTCATGCAACATGTTGAATAACTTAAAATTCCTAACTGTTTAAGCACTAAGGTTATCGCCAATTTGGAACAAGGAGCTCTATTAATTCCTATAACTTAAAATTGCAAAAGGTTACATGTTTAAATTTATCGATTTCTGTAAAAATATATTACTTAAATTGTAACAGCATCAAAGTGTAAAATGTTAACTGGCATGATTAATTTATATCTGTAAATAAACGATAGCCATTAATTATTATAAATATGAATGTGAACGTACACGTTCTTCAATAGCGACCGTATGGCCTTTTTGACCCTGCTCGTTTTTCAGTGAATGAATCGGGTGAGATCCTTCACCACCGCTGTCTGTTTGAATGGGCGCCACATCAATTAAGGTCCCCGTGTACGGACCGTGCGAGCCTGAGATTCAAATATAACTTAGAAATGCAAAATGTTAAATCCAGAATTTTATCAATTTCTTTACAAATTTAACCAGAAACTTAAAACTATGAAATTTGTATGAATAGTTAAGCGCCACATTTAATCTTATGACTGGTTTTAAGGCTGTAATGGTTACCGCTCGAGTTGGCCAACTGTTTTCGGGATTCTTTTTGAGCCTGTCCACCTTGCATAACGCCCTAGGTGGCAGGTACTTCAGTTAATATTTTCAACATTGATGGCACGGTAGCCAATTGGTTAGACCACATGGCTTGTAACGCGGAAAGTATGGGTTCGAGCCTCCCCCGAGGAGATTCATAAGTCGGGACACTGAGCAAGTCCTTCACTCACAATTACTCAGCGCAACCGATGCTCCGTTGTATATAGTCGTGCGTAAACTTCTAAACTTTGGAAGGAGGGCAACATGAAATACAGTTTTATTTGCATTTTCTAGAACTTCGGCGGACATACCATGTATTCGATCGTAATAGCATTAAAATAGCACTAGAAAGATAAATAGTTTCATCGGTTATACGAGTGAGACGGTGCCTCTTTATAACTATTTTGAAGAGTCGGTCACTGCAGTCGATTGGGCCAAGAGTATCAAACGCCAACGGGACAAAGCAGTAGCTCAATGCAAGCTCTGTTATTATTATTATTATTATTATTATTATTATTATTATTATTATTATTATTATTATTATTATTATTATTATTATTGATCTAATCTAATCTAAAGAGTTCTATAGAGCCATCATCATAATGCCCAAGGCATCAGTCGATGGTCGCTTCATATCAAAATCGCATTCAAAATTATAATCCGTTGGAGAAGCCGGGCTGAATTCCGGTAGGTCAGAGAAACCAGAAGCCAGGCTACGGTGGGTAAGCAGGTTGAAAGAGATGTGTCTTTAGTTTAGACCTGAATGACATCAAAAATTCCAAAGCTTTGGGCCAGCTACCAAGAATTCCGAGGGCCCAACACTGTTCTGGTACCGGGTACAGCAAGAATCATTGTGTCCATTGACTGAACGTTAAATCTATTAGTTAGAGTGAGCATATAACGTAGATAGGTCGGCTGATTTAAATGTAGTACTTTGTGAACTATACGACAGATTTTGAAATGAATTCTTTCTTTAATGGGCAGCCAATGCAATGAATGTAATATTGGCTTAATATGCTGATATTTAGGAGTCTTTGTTGTGGCCCTAGCGAGAGAGTTTTAAACAATTTGTTATTCCAGTAAGTAAGTTACAGTAGTCAAGTCTGCTGGAAACCAATGCATTTGCTAGTGGGATTAAGACAGTTTGGGACAAAGAGATCTGATTCTACGACTGTCCTGTATGCTGTTGTTGTTGTTGTAGTTGTTGTTGTATTGTCATCGTCGTTAACGTTGTCAATTTTCTTGTAATTCATTCGGTTGTTACATAGATCTAACCATCGATTTTGAGACTAGTGTTTAGAATAAAAACTTTCCCGTTGCGAAATTGAGGTTAGCACTCTTTGTGGAGAAGTCGTCTTACAAGCGGAAAGAACATTCCATTATTCCCGATTAGTAAGTAATTAAATCCAGAGTTTAACGTCATCTTATGACAACTAAGGCCGTTGATGACATTTGGTATTGGTAAATAGTTTTCTTTTCTTTTGCTGATATGTTTCTTGGATTTTTCTGCTTGTATGTTTTTCTTTTCTTTTCTTTCTTTTACGAACTTTTGACATCGTATCATCAGACAGACTTTGTATTCAGAGCTGTGCCTTTGGTTGACAGTAGACTTCGTGTCTTTTCTCCTGGTGGTATTAGCTGAAATTAAAAGTGTTTCTTTTTTTCTTTTCCTCTTTTCTCTTCTGTATTTTCCTTTTCTTTCATTTTTTAATTTTTTTATTATTTTCTTTTTTTTTAATTTCCTTTTTTCTTTTCTTTTTTTATTGGTTGTTTCTTTTTCCTTTTTTTCCCTTTTTTTGTTTTTTGCTTTCTTTTTCCATAACTTTAAAAAAACAATTAAAGGATATGTACAAACGCAATTCAGATATACATAATAACAATAGAACAATATTATTTACAACTGACAATGCTCATAAGCTTATAAGGCCATATTTTCTGCCCTATATATGCTATTAACATTTAAGTAACACACTGTATACAAAGGTACAGTCTTGAATTTATAATTCATGTTTGTACATAAAGCCTGAACATATTGTAAGTATTGTAACATATTGTAAGTATTGCATGTCATTTCCCGCATTAAGTCGTTATCAATCTGTTTAGATCTAATGCAGATTGGCAGTTGGGGCCTACGAATGCGAGAGTGCCTAGGGCCTACGACGACTTTAAAACGGCCCTGCGTCCGACAACGCATCCACTCGAGACTAGACCCGTAGGTCTGATGCGTCTTGGGTTAAGATAATGGCGTTACAAAAATTTCAATATTAAAATAGATTAGGTGAAATCTGTCGTGACTAGGGAACCCATTAAAATTCCTCATTCACGGCAATCGCCAAAGTGACGACGTCCTTATCACTCTTAGGGCAAATCGAACTGATAACACTGCGACTGCTCGTCAGTTATTACTTTTCCGATCAGCCCATCGTCTTCCTAATCGCTGCTGTCCAGACGTCAGCCCGAACCCTAGACATCGTGCACAGCGTTCGGCGCCTTAGCCAGTGGTGCAAGCGTGACCGACAGATGATGGTGAGTTCCGAGCGGTTAGGGAGGTCATTCTCATCAGACTCATTACCCCGTGTTATGATTGCCGGAACTGATAATGTCCACCCGTCAGCGCCAAGTCGCCGTGAAGTCCAGGTAGATTAAGAGATGGGTGATTCGTCAGAGTGGGTGGGGATGGGGAGGAGAAGATAGAATAAGAGGGAAAAGAGGAGGAGGAAGAGGAGTAAGAAGAAAAAGAGTCGTGGTCGTAATCGTAATACCAAGATTTCTACAGCGCCCAACGAAAGCCGCGCCGCGGGAACCAGCTTATTCACAGGCGCTCAGTCAAAACAAAATCGATAGGCAAAAGGGTTCGGTTCCAGGTCAAGATCCAAAATTCAGGCAAAGAGATAGCGTGGCAGCTACGGTGGGTGGTGTTAGAGATTGGTGCAGAAAGAGAGATAAGAGGAAGAAGGGGAGTCAGGACGGATCTGTGAAAGAGGAAAGTTTTAGAAGAATAAGAAGCAGAAGAATAAGAAGCAGAAGAGGAAGGAGGAGAATGAGTAAGAAGAAAAGAAAGTGGAGGAAGAGGAAGAAGAAGAGGAGCACCAGAAGGACGAGGAGGAGGATTCGAAAATGAAACAAAGAAAAAAAGAAAGAAAGAATCAAATAAAGAAACGAACAACGAAACAAATAAAGAAACATATAAAAATAAACAATGAAAGAAAGTATCAATGAAATAAAAAAATTAACAAAGAAAGGATGAAGCAAACAAACAAACAAAGAAAAAAGAAACAGGCAAAAAAGAAACAAAGAAACAAAGAAGAGGGAGTAGAAGAAAAGCGAAGTGGAAGATTTCGAGTCGGAAAAAGACTGAGGCGCAGCAGGAAGTGAGCGCTGATGATGAAACTTGGAATACAAAAAGAAAACACAATGAATAAAGAATACGACGCAAGAATAACAACTTGAAACAGACAAACGGCAGAACTGTAACTTTTTAATGAAGAAGTGACAGACAGACAGACAGACAGACAGACAGACAGACAGACAGACAGACAGACAGACAGACAGACAGACAGACAGACAGACAGACAGACAGACAGACAGACAGACAGACAGACAGACAGACAGACAGACAGACAGACAGAGAAGAGAATAATGAAACAAGGTTGTAGTGTTACTATACACCCTATCTAATAAAGAATAGAGAAGCAGAAAATACAGAAGGCAAAGGATAGCAATGTTACTGTATACCCTATCTAACGAAAAATTGAAGAAGAGAGAGAAAGAGAGAAAGAGAAAGAGAGAGACAGACAGAGAGAGAGAAAGAGAGAAAGAGAAAGAGACAGACAGACAGAGAGACAGACAGACAGTCAGGCAGACAGAGAGGGAGAATAGAAGCAGGGAATTGAGAAAAGAAGACAGAGATATGCTAGCTGAGTTACTAGGAGGTGATTATAGTACGATAAGATTCTTGTCGGAATGTATCAATAAAGGCGTCACTGTCTTCCATTTATTATAGGCCCAGGTCTCGGGAGGTTTGTCCGACTAGGCGTTTACTGAATTCGGCCTCTGGAATTTCGTCACGCTTGCACGAATTCCCTTCTGCGAAAGGCAAAAGTCTTCACAGGAATGTTTGAATATGGCAGGCATTAGTAATGTAAGGATTTTAGTGTAACTTAAAATTTTGTAGCGCTTTCTAAGTAAAGTTAGCATATATGTACACAAATATTCATGAATATACATAAATATAAATATTACATTTACATTTAATTGTATTCGCAAATTTATGTAGTATTAATAGTTTTATTAGCAACCACCACGAGATGTTCGACTGACAATAAAGTGTTCTTTGCTATCTGTAGCTGTGTTCTGTACAAGGGGACCTTAAATGGCGTGGCGCCCATTAAAACGGCCATCGGTGGTGAAGGATCTCACCAGATCAATTCATTGCAGACTGAGCAGGATCGAGGCTATACTGTCGCTATATAAATCCTATACATTTACATTTACATTTAATTGTTTGCCCAATAGTTTATGTAGTACTCCTAAGGAGAAAAATATCAGAGGCTGTCTTGACTTGGCAACATAAAAGAATGATCGAATTAGTTTTCAAGCGCATGCGGAAAAGAAGGTCAAAGAGTTCATGTTGTAGGGGGCTAGGCACATTATTTTAGGAAGAAAGTGAAAACTGTTGTCGATACAATTCGCTAGATGGCAATGAAGTTTCTTTTTTTTGCAATTCGCCAGATGGGGAAGTTGTATCAGCTTTTTTGGGGAAATTAGTCCAATGATAACCTACGGGCTCTCGGCCCATGGATCGTGATGATGATGAGTCCAATGACAGTTGCATGAATGATGGAATAGGATAATCATATTCGTAATCGTAAACTAGAGCTTTCTACAGCGCCCAACAGAAGCTAAGCTGCGGGAACCAGCTTATTCACTTGCGTTCAGTCAAAACAAAATCGTTGAGCAGAAGGATCTGAAAAGGTTCCAGGTCAAAGTCCATGAGTCAGGCAGGCAGACAGTCAGACGGCTACGGTGGGTGGTGTTTAGAATTGGATATGCAGGATTAGTGGAGGTAGAAGAATCACAGTTGGATCTGTGGAAGTTTTTATAGGTTGGAATGAAAGACTTGGCTAGAGGTTGCAGGGGGTGAAGCGTTGGTGAGTTTGTATGATGGGTCAGATAATCGTCGTGTTTCTCCTACTACTACTGCTGCTGCTACCACTACTACCACAACTGCTACTGCTACTACTACTACTCCTGTCGTTGCCACTACTTCTGCTACCACAACTACTGCTACTGCTGCTACTGCTACTACTACTGCTAAGCTCAGGGTCGCGTTAGGACACCGTGTAGAGCTGAATCACCCTGATCTGCTTCAGTTGTCTACAGTAAAACTTGGTCTACAGATGGAATTCAAATATTCGGCCAAAGTGAGACGTCAGTGAAGGGTGATTCTAAGCAAGATCCCGAAGAAGTGCATATGCATGTGTGTGTGTGTGGGTGGGTGTTTAGGGGTGTGTAGGTGTGTGTATGTGTGTGTGTGTGACTCTGGATCGTGACCTTAAAATGGTCGAAAGAAAACGGTGCAAGAAGAGCCAAGTGAATTGCGAAGAGTCCATTTTATAATGCCAGCAGGAAATGAAATCAGTTTACAAATATTCCATCATGTCACCTTTCCATTTTCTAATAGCTCTGCTTTTCGTTGCACTACAAGCGCATTAGTTGTGCGAATAAAAACATTTTCCAGAAATTTTGATGAATGACAAGATGCTTTTAGTTCTTCCGCAGTTTGATTGGTGTGCTGTCCTGCCAATTTGTTCTTGACGTTTATGAATAATTCGTTTGAAGCCTTAACGTCCAGCCACCCCCTCCCTTTGCGTCTGGCTGTTTCCCTCTCACCCTCCTTCCCTCCCTCTTTTTCTCGATCGCTAGATGTCACCAGAATCGTGTGCATTAGCGCTAACTGGTGACGCCAGAGTCTTTGGTCCATTAGCCTAAGGCGTTGACGTTTTCTGACAAGATTTACGTCGATGTTACTCGCCGAGTTGCAGTTACTGTGGTGGCGTCTTGGCGCTGTGGATAGGACATTGGAAAGCACGAATGAATTAAGCAGTTCTAAGCATAATTAGCATGCATGGATGTCTGTATGCATTTATGTATGCATGTTTGTGTGCAAATGTATGCATATGTGTACATGTATGTGTGAATGTATGTATCTAACTCGCAGAGTATTAGAAGCTATCGTTATTATTATTATTTATTTATTTATTTATTTATTATTATTATTATTATTATTATTATTATTATTATTATTATTATTATTATTATTATTATACGAAGTTCAATACTTTAACAAACTTGTCAGTCTAATATGGAAAGGTTCTGGAAAAGCAGATGGCATTCCCATGCTGGATAGCTACCGAGAGTCTTTGGAACAGGTAGCTGGTCTCCAGTGGATCGTAGGTTGCATCAGTCAACCTTCGTCCTAACTCCGACACAATCATTATTATTATTATTATTATTATTATTATTATTAGTATTAGTAGTAGTAGTAGTAGTAGTAGCCTAGTAGTAGTAGGGTGCGATCTGTGGGTTCGGCCAATTGGGAGGTAGGACCAGGCGAGACAAAGGGGAGCGGGAGTCGCTGGAGTGGAATGGAGCGGTAACTCATCTAGGGATCTGTTGCCACAGACAACTGACGAAATTTTGTCTCTGAATGACTTTAATATCATGTTGGTATGTGTAGGCAGCGCCAATGTGAGGAAATAAAAGGCGATATATCAAGTGTATAGAATATTAACGAACTGGTCATGAAGCGTTGCTCATAATTCTGAACTCTATCTAAGAAATAAAAGCATTAGAGTGCGAATTTAGACTCATATATTTTATTGATCATCGAAATCCAAAATGTACATTACAATCAGTCATAGAAGTACATGGATGTCAAATAGTGAATCCAAAAGGAACAACATTGTTTCTCTAGCAAAGGTCCATAATTAATTTTTCACATTTATTTACATACACAGTAGCATTAGCGATCAAAGACATGAATCGAAGTCAATAGACTACTATTGCTACTCTTACTACTACTACTACTACTACTACTACTACTACTACTACTACCATTACTACTACTACTACTATTATTATTAATATTATTATTACTACTACTACCACCACTACTACTTCTACTTCTATTACTACTACTACTAGTACAGAATCATACATACAGTTCAAGGTGCTACGTGTGCAGTGCTTTAGACCTGTAACTTACACGCCTTAGCTGAAGGTTAATCTCCGGATCTAAACCTGGCAACTTTCTTCAGGCATAATTATCCCACTCAACAGAAACAATACATATAAACAAACCTGTTTCACTAAGACACCTTTAACAAGGAACACTATTTTCACCAAAAACCCACTGTCTTGAACGGTTTAAAGTGAACGTTGATGAATAATCATGGCTATAATGGCAAAGAAACTTTCAAAACAGACACCGTAACGGACGGGAGTCTAATTGTTCTGTAGCTTTTGTGGTAAATGTCTTATCTAAAAACTTGTCGGTTTTGTGAATATTGTTTCCAATTTACTTGGATCAATCATGAGACGCTAATTAGGACCATGATGACCATAATTAGTGATCATAAACCGTAAAATCTCTTCAATAACTAAAATTTATTAGGTAATTGTATGCGGATTAACATTATTCGAATTTACAGAGGGAGAGGCTTTGATCAAATCCATTAAGAGCCTGTAGACTCACTGTCCTACCGAGCTGTTGCTCCATATGATTCCATAAGCAGGAAAGAAGTCAAAGCTCTTAATCATGGACTCCTCTATAACAGCACAGAGGAGTCCATGCTCTTAATGATCAGAAATCAATATCTGCTGCCGAAGCACATTCGGCGCCTGTTCTATAGATGAATGCAGAACACTCGCAGCACACGACTTTCATAACCGGTAGTTAACTGTATCATCATCATCAGCAGCAGCAGCAGCAGCAGCAGCAGCTGTGGCATGGTCCTGTCTGGACCGTTGCTGTTTCCACTACACGCAGCCAGCCGTCTCTATTCTGCGCCCGTCTCCAGGCTGTAGATAGCCGGAAGTTCAGTGGGCGCAGGTCAGCTTCCGCTCTTCTGAGAGAGTGAGTCATATCAAAAATACTACGACATTCATCATCAACAACAACATCATCCTCATCATCAACAAGAGCAACAACATCATCGGCAGCAACATTGACAATGTTGGATGGAAACTCACAGCCGAATAGTTAGGCGCCGTGACTTCGGTTCTGGGAATTTATGGCCGGCTTTTCAGAGCCAAAGTCGGAATGTATGAGCCGCTCATTTCTGATTTTAAAATACGAAAATTTTTACACAGTGAGACATAATTTTAGACGAGAGCGTTCTCAAAAACCACTCATTTAAACGTTACCTCATAGAACATATTCAATTACGCAGTAGCCAATATGAGCTCTAAAGCTTATGTCAGTGAATCCGACTCTCTTCAACAAAGAACAAATCCAGTCTTCTCATATTATGTTGTGTGCGGTAAACAAGACAGTAAGCCAATATAATATCCATCATACAACATCCAGCATTAACAAGTTTACATTATAAGTTACAGTACATTAAGTACAATGCACGTGATCATATCTGAGAAAACCTTCACAAATTCGGAATTGCGAGAAACCCACACATTTGCCTTAATGGGCAAAATGAGTCACCTGCATCTTTATATTCCATAGTGTTTTAGCCAACAGACTGTAGGTCACGTTGCAGAGTTTTGATATCGCAATCTCCACGTTCCATGAAATGAATGAAACATTTATAATTTCAAATTATTTTGAACCCAAAAAAACTTAATTTTCCATTCCCCAGTGGTTAACAGTCTGAAGTCGTGTGCATCGATCATTTAGAAAATGACCAGGTCATGTGAATATCAATCTTAACCAGTTTTTGATGCAGATTTCATTGACGGCGACTTCAAAAGCGCATAATTGGGCCCAGTTTACGCGGCACAAAATCCGCCGTTTCAACTTTTCGGCACCTAAGTGCTTTAGATCTTACAAGTTTTTACTACAATTCTGAAGATCTAACGATTAAAACATATAGTTTGAATAATTGCTAGCGTTTCAGTAACATTCTGAGGTTCTAAAAGTATAAGTTTGAATGACTGCTGGCCTCTTAGTATCTTTCTGGATTTCGATTGGTTTCTGCGTTGTTATTCGAACGCGGCACAACATTGCTGTTCTTGAATTTGAAGCGGCTACGCCGACTACAGCAGAGCCATCTGACGCCCTTTCTGAATTCGTTGTACTTGAAGAAGTAGACCAGAGGATTGAAGCAAGAGTGGGATAAGGCCACCACCCATGCAATGTTTCCTAAATCTTGGTTGATCTGATAGGCCGTGGGGATTACTTCGAACAGATACAGGAGTAGCAGAATCCGTTTAAATGTGGTGCAGACGACAAAGACTAGTACAATTAAGATGAGTGTCTTGAGGATATTCTTCCTCGCATTGTTCCAGCTCTTGCTGACCATCGGCTGGACCTTCCGGTTCAACGACCGAACCATTCCCACGTAGCAGAACCCGATGACAGCCAACGGTACTAAGAATTCGACCAAGAAGAACAGTGCCCCAATCATCTTTTGGATACTGGGGTACGCAATATTACCATATTTACAGACGCCTTTGTCAATCGTAGTGAAAGGTGTGGTTAACGAAAACCTAAACGCGGGCCCGACCAAGTCGATGACGACCAGAGAGCATACGACGAGTTGCCGGCTCATGCGGAGCTTGTGCTGGATGGGATAAACAATTTCGGCGTACCTCTCGACGGCCAGAGCGGTGATGCTGAAGAGCGACGAGGTGAATAAACCAAGGAATTTGGACCGGTTCGACCAGAAAAAACAATTGAGCTGCCCTGCGATCCCGCCCCCGACACCGGACGTGTCCATTAAATTTATTATGATAAAGATGCTCAGAGTGAGGTCGATGACGCACTGATTGATCAAGAAGTAGTTAGCTAGGCGCCTACGCAGGGGCTCATAGCTCAACATGACGGTGGTCACTTGGAGATTTCCAATGACGCCCACAAGGCCGACGACCAGGTAAGCGATGAGAGTGGAAAATGGCAGACTAGTTGACCGAGTGGATGATGCTATATCGCCAGAAGTATTGGAGAAGTTGGAAAATGAATTGGAGAAGAAAGAGAGCCCAGTTTGGATTTGAGACGAAGGTGAACTTAACGTCGGAGGTTCTGCTTCAGTGATGAAACCTGTTGTAAACATCATGTCTGATTCCTTGGGATGATTACGATAAAAAACTCTTTCAAAAGTAGCCTATGCAGGATGTTTCAAGGCTCCAGGTGAGTTAGATACTGATGTGGAAATAAATGGAGTGGACAGGGAATGAAAGCCAGTCTTTAATGAGTAGATGTTCTTGGAACTTCACTCTAACAACAAATACACTTGAATATAATATATTTTGATTTATAGAGTAGTAAAGGTTAAGCCTAAATATGGTCCCCAAGTCAGTCACGTTGTCATTGTCACATTTGTAAATCGCCTATAAGCTCATGCCTATAACGAAATTGGAATTACTTATTCATGACAACCTGCAGCGTCTAATCATAAATGGTGCCCTTCAATTTAAATGTTTTGTAGTCAATCATGCATGATTGAAGGCGTGGCAAGTCGTGAATGACTCCATAAATGATACGATAATAGGAATCTAATAGTGTCTGATGATAGTTCAAGCGCATATTAAGATGACTCATACCTAAACATTCGCTGCAGTTTTGCTGTTAAATAACCTGTGTACACTGTTATACAGCATATCAGCCTAATCATTGGCCAGTTCCAAGTGAGGCCATAGGTCATGGTCTTGTGACAAACTTTCTGGGGTCCTGTTGTCCAAGGAAAATCCAGGTGATCTAATTTAATAAAACGAAGGACTGATGAGCTGTAAATTTAAATCAGCGATCGACTTACCATCCCTGTTACGACTGTTCATTCTTACTGATGAAATTCATCCCACTGGCACCGACACATTTTATTAAACGAATAAAATTGCAACGACCTCTTTTGGGTCACTGCCCAATCGATACATCTACCTTGGATTTAGGCCTATTGACTGTTCTGCTAATTTCTTTTGATTTTGTTTGCTGAGGTTTGAAACATTCAACAAATACACAATTCGTCTCAGTAGCTGTAGATGTTGCCTGCTGCCTTTCGATTCAGTTTTAAAGTTAATTTTCTTCAGTACTTATTGTATGTCTGTTCTTTCTATAAGCTGATCGAGTGACTACTTATAGATATTGGCGCCATGTCAAAAGATCTACTTACCGGAGACCAAAGACATGCCAGTACCAGATACACTTTAAAAATTAAAAATACACTAGGCCTACTTATGTTAGTGTTTACTTTACATCTGCCTATTTTGCAATTTTTTTTCAAACTCTTAATAACCTAAAGCTCCTGTGCAATAAAAGAATTATAGTTTACCAGTCAACATGAACTGTATAGTGCACGCCTTGGCTGATCCAGATCTTCGCGTTGTTTATGCAGACAGCTGACTTATAAAGCTTACTTTTCTCTGCAAAACAGTTTCATGTATGCGTTGTTCCAGCAAAGCAAGCCGCCAATGGAAAAACCCGTACTGGGAGTGAGTGCTGAAACACCGCACAAGAAAACTGCCTAAACGAGACCAGTTCTGAGACTTATAAGACGCTAAACCAACTGATACTAAGTTACGAAAGTTCTTTTAAGAGAAATGAATGATTTAGAATCGTAATCATAAACTCGAGATTTCTACAGGGCCTAAAGAAAACCCAAAAACGCATGAACCAGCAGCTTATTCACAGGCACTCAGTCCAAAAAATCCAATGGCATGAAAGGTTAGATTTGGTTTCAGATCAAGATCCAAGATTTAGGGAGACAAACAGTCGCAAGCCTTCGGTGGATGGTGTTTGGAATTGAAGTGGCAAGATAGATTAGAAGAAGAGGAAGAATCAGGACCGGATTTCTGGAACAGAAATGGTAGGGTTCAATTTTTGGTGATTCCACTAATTATTTGGAATTATCGTAATTCCACTCTACTACGAACAGACAGGGCTCTTGTCATTTAAAGTGAAGCTCCCATCATCACCGCTATGTGTCTGAATGGACAACACGTTACTTTACATGTAGGTTCACATGTTCCCTGAATATAGTCGCGACGCACCACAGCCTATCTCTGGATAACACACGTTGGCTTTAGGAATTTTTCGCTTTGGGTTTAACCCGAACAGTTTGCGCTACTATGATAACGCAATCCATGAAATGTTATTGCTATTGACATATATGCAGCTGAGAATTACTCTATGTGTCCTTTCTTAATTGGAGTATCCAGCGCAGAGTTGCCACGAAGCTACGATGTAAGAACTAAACACAGAAGCACCACCCGTGATGGCCGCACCTCTGCTTTTGCACTGAAAATTAACTTATTGATTTGAGCATGTGTTAATCGCACAATGATGCTTAGGCTACATACTGCACTAGTTCAGTTGAGCTAAAGGTGTTTTGCTGCTGATTTTTGCACCTGATATTTCTCGTTTTAGTGTTCAACAAGAGTCGGTCAGCATTGATGGGTTCCAGTTGCCATGATTCTGCTTTTCCATCGTTGCCCAGTTCTTTTCGATGCAACGAGAATTTTTAGGGCATCTGTCCCATTCGCAAATGAAACAACAGTAGACCTACTTGGTATATCCAAGCTGCATTCCCAGTAGCAGTGTCACTACTTTTACATCGCCATAGATGTTCCAGTTGTAGTTGTTGTACTGTATGTGTTTCAACAACAGTTCCATATTTTCATAGGTTTCTTCTGGGATGTTGTGATGTAGTGGTATGTTTTGTGCCTTGTAACCGGAGGGTCGCGGGTTCGAATCTACCTCAAACCACTGCGTAGCGACCTTGGACAAGTTGCTGACCCACAATTGTCTGTCAGGAAGGCAAAGGGAACCACCTCACTCATCTCATCCCCGGGTGGCATAAGGCCAATGGACCTGCCTTCGGTCAGAGAACTCATCATCATCAACATCGTCATCATCATCATCATCATCATCATCTTTCATGTGTAGAGCACAGCAAATAGGTGTTGAAGGGCGAGCATTGCCTTTGTGTAACAGGCTAAGCTTTCATGCTTAACAGTGACTAATCTACAGAAAGACGCCATTGTTGTCGGTGGGTCGTGCTCACAAGCCAAAGCCGGGTTCAAAATGATAATAACATTAACGTCTGATGTATTGATTCGGTGTTTAAGTCTGTTGTCAACATAATGACTGGTTCCTTGGGATGATTGCGATAAAGAAATCTTTTTCAAAAGTAGCCTATGCACGATGTTTTACGGCTCCAGGTCAGGTAAATGTTCCTGTGTAAGTAAATATAGTTCACAGGGTATCAGCAGCCAGGTGTTTGTGTAACTTCGCTCTAATACCCAATTATGGCGTCCAACGTCAGTCATCTTGTTATTGAATCAGTTCCTTAGTGCCTCCCGCTATGTCGCCTATAAACTATACTCACCTCTTTATAGAAGGTGGAATTGATTATTCACGACAACGTGCAGCATATAATTACAAATGACGCCTTTCACAATCGAAGCATTGTAGACAAGCGCGCATGAACAAAGGTGTGGCAAATCATGAATAACTCCAGGAAGTAGTTAGTGAGCGATGAGAGGAAAACTCACAGCGCCTGACAATACTTAAAATCGCATAGACCTATTTAGACGACGCGCGTGTCGGTCTAAACGTGTGCTCTGTAGTCCTATTGTTGGATTATTTTGTACGACATCTAAACCTAGTAATAGGTACGTTCTACAGCAGCTTAAAGGTCATGATTCCGTGACATTTTATGTGTGATTAAATTAATGTAAGTTAGGCGTGAGGTGGTAACTGTGTATGCTATTGCTTCGATGAAGTTTCGAACAGTGAGTGGTCCTTGAAATATATGCTATATATGCATGTATGTATGCATGCATGCATGTCTGTAATACTATGTAGGTATGTTGTATGTATGTGTGGATGGATGGATGGATGGATGGAGTAACGATAGATCGCTGAACGTGTGTAAACATATATTAATGTATCCCCGTGTATGTATGCTTGTACACGTGTATGTATCTGTGTGAATTGATATAGGTGTTTATGTATATATGTATATGTAGGAAGATAGGCACGTAGGTATGTAGGCATCTATATACGTATGTAGGTATGTATGTAGGTATGTATGCATGTATGTATGTATGAATGTATGTGTATGTATGTGTATGTATGTATGTATGTGTATGTAGGAAGACAGGAACATAGGTATTTAGGCAGGTATTATATGTTGGGGTCGGAGACCGCCCGGCCTCCCTGCGGAGCCCGCCGGGAAAGTGCGCATGACGTATTTGATATTGTTGAATATTAATAAAGTACTGATACTGGGTCCTCATCTGAAGCATAAACCTAAGAGAAAAGGCCGAGTTTGAATTGATGGTAATTCTCCTCCTCTTTCTCCTCCTCTTCCTCTTCCTCCTCGTTCTCCTCCTCCTCTTCCTGCTCCTCCTCCTCTTCCTCCTCCTCTTCATCCTCCTCTTTCTCCTCCTGTTTCTCTCTCCTCTTCCTCCTTCTCCTCTTACTCTTTAGAAAACCACTTACGCTTAACAGCGGCTTCCAGTCACTTCAATTAGTTTCTAACATTCGGCTGCGTTACATTTACATTACATTAATTTACAGAGCAAAGTACACATGTCCATAATTATGCAGTGGAATATCTTTATTCGTCTTCCAGTTATTTTCCATTGTGTTTCAGCGATTGTACCCTTTGGTCGAAACCCAGTTGTTGTAAAGATCTCCGTTTAACGTCGTTTCCTTGCGGCGTCTCAGATGGTATGCGCCGACAGGCTGCGATAAGTCTGAAGGTGAATTACTGAAACTGGTTTCAGTAAGTAGGCAGGCGAGCGCCGCGACACAGCGGTCAGTGTCCATCGACTGTCGGTTCAACTCCAAAGGCTCCCGCCATTCACAAATGAATCCCAAAGGATTGGCGTGCGCGTTAAAAGCCGAGCTGTTAACAACTGGATTGGAAATTGAGAGGTGGGGGTTTCAGATGTAATTCACAAAGTACTGCGTTTAAATCAGCCGACCTATATCTGTTCATGTTCAATCGGCATGCCTATAAATATTCCATTCGATCAATGGACATTATGACTTTTGCCTTGTTCCAGAACAGTTTTCGGTGCTAGGGCGCTCTCGGTTACTGGACCACAGCTTTGGAATTCGCTGCCAAGTTCGATTCGTTCTATCAGTTCTGTGATGACATTCAGGTCGAAACATGAGTCAACTGTTTCAACTTGCTTACCCACCGTAGCCGTACTTCTTGTTTCTCTGACCTATCGGAATTTGACCTGGCTTCTCCACCGGATTATGATTTTGATTACGATTTCACCTTAACCGACCATCGATTGATGCCTTGGGCATCCTGATAACGACGCTATAGAAGTCATTAGATTAGATTAGATTAGTAGCAGCAGCAGAAGCAGCAGTAGTAGTAGTAGTATTTATTTATTTATTTTTATTATTACATGTACGTTAAAACTAATTTTCGTGGATTTGTCCTAAATTTGTCATAATTTTCATCAACACCCTCACATTTCTGTCACATTCTGCATATTTTGTATTTTGTAAAATTGACAGCGAAAGAAAAGATCAAAGGACTTCAGATCCTCGCTGAGGGGGAGGCAGCGCCTTCCGAAATCTGGGTCCGGCAAAGATGTTTTTGCCCATGCCGCTTTTCGCCTACAGTATATAAACAAAAAGTATGCCTGTCTGAGGTCTTCAAAAACTGGGCAGCTGACAAAGGCCATCCATCCATCCATCCACCCATCCATCCATCCATCCACCCATCCATCCATCCATCCATCCACCCATCCAACTGGACATCTGCAGATTGGTGTCTAACTCTCTAACAAAACGGACTCTTCCCGTTTACAATTTTATTCAATCAGAGAAAAATTATTTCATGTCCAGTTCTTAGTCATGCATCGCGGCTCAAGTTTCCCGCCGGTAAAGCATTATCGTCTGCTGCGGCCGTGAGGTATGGGTCCCTTTGCACGAAGCGCGGGCAGCAGGTGGCATCGGCGATTGTTCAACGGTTGTGGCAAAGATCAGTTCGAGGACAAGAGAGAGTTTTCTAAGAACTGGCGGAGGTTCTTGTTGCCTCGGCTTCGATTCATGTTTCGCCGGCGCTTCTCCGATGGCTGAAAAAGCAGAACAACAGATGCGAGATATTTGGGTCAGTTACCGAGGTCAAAGGGAATGAGGTCAAGGTCAGTGCAGTTCAGTTAGGAATAGAGCTGTTTGACAAGGAATTCATTGTTGGGTGATATTGGATTGGATTATTTCTGCATTTATTAAGCGCCACTATCGAATAACAAAGGATCAACCGATGGCGCTGAGTAATTGTGAGTGGACTTGCTCAAGGTCCCTACACAGTAAACATCATTTAAGGGGGAGGACTCGAACCCATACTCTCCGCATTACAAGCCGAGCGCTCTAATAAATCGGCTACCGTGACCTACATACAAGCCGAGCTCTCTAACCATCAGCTACCGTGACTGACTTACTTGCGAGCGTTCTATCCAATCGGCTACCGTGACCTATATACATGCCGAAAACTCTATCCAATCGGCTGCCGCGCCTCACTAGAATGTATTAGATTATTATCAGATCAAAGCAGAGTAAAATAAAATGGCTTGGATTGGATTGAATTGGTTTCGTTATCGTAAATTCGAGATTTCAACAGCGGCCCAGAGAAAGCAACGTCTCGGAAACTAGCTTACTCACCGGCGCTCAGTCAAAACAAATCGATAGGCAGGAAGGGTTCAGTTCCAGATCAAGATCTACTAGTTAGGCAGACAGACAGACAGACAAACAGATAGACAGACAGACAAGCAGGCAGGCAGGCGGTGAGTGGGTGGTGTTTGGAATTGGATCTGCAGGATAGATGAGGGGTAGAAGAGGAATCAGGATCTGCGAAAGAGGATTGGGTTGGTCTGGATTAGACTAAAGTAGGTCAATAGACTTAAATCTATCATCCATATGGCGTTCGATGTCAAGTGACTTTGATCAAGTCTCAAGCACACTGCTGCTGCGCCCAAGACTGACGTAATATGCATTAAATTGTGGCGCTCCATAAATGTCAGAAACTGAATTCGCCAAAGTCACGAGACTTCGTTTATCCAGGCAATTGAAAGCGTGTGAAGATCGAATAAAACGAAAAAGCCATCTTCAGTAGTCGGAGGGATCTCCGCTTTCGATTGCCGTCTAATTATGTAGCGCTTGACTAAGTAAATGAGCAAGTAAAGCATTTGTTAACACGCTACAGTATATGTCCATCTACTGAGCGAGGAATTGTAGGCATGCTTAGAAATTCTTTACCGTAATCTAATCTAATCCAATACAATCTGATATAATTTGATATAATCTGATATAATTTAATCTAATCTAATCTAGTTTAGCCTATTCTGTGCTATTTTCGCTTTGTCTAATCTAGTCTAGTGGTGAGAGTGATGGACTGTCAACTCAGAGGTCACGGTTTCAATACCCGCCAATGGGCAAATTACTGTTTCGAGATTTCGGATCCACTTGGGCCCTCTAGGCAACTCAGCTGTGACGAGTGCCTCTGACCGTACACTGTCAGTGGGAAGATCAGAGAGCGAAGGAGAAGACTGGCCAGTAGCCTTCATTTGCAGAAGTAAGGTGAAAGGAAGTCGCTAACAACTGATACCCATGGCTGCTTCTTCTTTTTCTTGTTCTTGTTCTTGCTGCTGTTGTTCTTCTTCTTTTACTTCTTCTTATTCTTGTTTTTATTCTTGTTCTTGTTCTTCTTGTTCTTGTTCTTCTTGTTCTTGTTCTTGTTCGTGTTCTTCTTGTTCTTGTTCGTGTTCTTCTTGTTCTTGTTCTTGTTCTTCTTCTGATGATGATGATTATGGTGAGATTATGATTATGCTGGTGATAGTGAGAGTGGTAATGATGATAATGATGATGGTGATGATGATGATGATGATGATGATGATGATGATGATGATACTAATAATGCATTACCTGTTTCTCTTCGCACCAGGAGATGACTCCGACCTGTGGCATTTCGGCGACCTGTTCGTAGTATCCATGGCAACAGGGTGCTAAGCAGATGTCAACTCTTCCCATTGTCTTCCATCCGCCGTCGCAACACGAAATCCCCACCTATAGTAGACGAATAAAGGAATGACTGAATGACTGGATGATTCAGTCAATCAATCAATCAATCGATAAGTCAGTCACTAAAAAGTCAGTCAATTAATCAATCAGTAAATCAATCAAACAGTTTACACCAATGAATGAGCCTCAAAACGAAGGCGGTGCAGATGACTACAATTACAATAAGGTTATGGAATAATTAAGGACATGTCGATGATGATGATGATGATGATTATGATGATGATGATGATGATGATGATGATGACTGAGAACATAATAGTGAGCTGTTTGCTGAGCAAGTTTTAAGCTTGCGTTTGTAACAGAAATTTTCATGAGTCATCTGGTTATTGATTTGGCTAATACACATCGAACAAGTGGTCGGAGTAGTGTGATTGGCTGGTAGCACTCTCTCCGGGCAAGCAGGCTGACGTCAGAAGTAATTTTTTGCATAGATGACGTGAGCGCTTGCGCGGTAAACGACGCTGTAACGTTGCGATGATTCAGCGGGTTTTTGGAAAATTCCATGATTGCCCAATAGCAGCAGTTATGCCTAGGATTTTCTGCTGACTTAGCGGGAAATGACATGTAGTTTCCGAACAAAACAGATTGCTATGGTTTCTATATAAATATCTAGCGCTTATTAGCGTAGAAAACAAAGACAGGAAAGAATACATTAAACAGCTAGATTTGATGTGTCATTGTAAGTTCAATGCTGTCATTTAAGTTGACTTTCCATACTCAGTTTCTGAGTATGGAAAGTCTGCTTAAGTCAACAGAAACTGCTTTCATAGTCAAGAGCATCGGCACGATTTTGAGAATTGTGGAAGCGTTGTTGGATATGGAAGTTTCGAAGGGGAAAGTGAGCCAGCAAGCAAAGTCAAACTTCATTTGTCGAAAGTTTTTGACGGCTTTCTTAGTTATTAGGGCCTTGGCGATTTTTTTATCATAACCTGTCCTTGCGCCATTGCTTGTCAACTTCTTTTACTTGTGGGCACTCCAAAACTAAAACTGGAAGTCCTTAGGCAGCTTCTTATGCGTATCAAATGCCAGATTCGACTTACACTCAAGAACGGCCTTGAGCAGTAGATGTTAAACAAAGTAACAGCGACAATTATGACATAGCAATTGCATTATGACGACAAGATGCAGCATGCTCCTTGGCTTTCATAATTGCTTACTGGTGTATTTTGGAAATCCACCCACCCACCCACCCACCCACCCAACCAACCAACCCACCCACCCACCCACCCACCCACCCATACATACATACATACATACATACATACATACATACATACATACCTATATATATGAACATTATGTGACCCTGTGCCAGGAAACCCTCAAAAAGTAGGAAAAATCAAACCTGATGTTGGATTGGGCTACAGTTTGCTGAATAATTAGGTGAAACCGCATGTTTCTATGACAAATAGTAAAAATGTTAACATGTTTAAAATATATATAGGTGCGTTCGTGGCCACCTTTAAGAAATTGCGAGTTAAAGTTTACCATAACTGTATGTCTGAATCTGAGTCGTTGTACCTAGTGGTCATGAATGTTTATGCGAATAGCAGATTGGAGAATATTCATTCACTTCTGATGCTGCCATCGTTGAAATCTCCATGAGAAATTTTGTAATAAAAATATTTACACGACTTGTTCATTTGAGTAATCCTCGATGGTGAACGGCTTCTTCAACTTAACGAACCAAGGGACAAGTTTAATTACGTTTTCGGTGCACGTCATCATAATAAAATTAAAATAAAGTCACGGGAACCAACCTATTCACAGGCGCTCAGTCAAAACAAAATAATTCGGCAAGAAGGGTTCATTTCCAAGTCAAAATCCAAGAGGCAGGCAGGCAGGCAGGCAGGCAGGCAGGCAGGCAGGCAGGCAGGCAGGCAGGCAGGCAGGCAGGCAGGCAGGCAGGCAGGCAGGCAGGCAGGCAGGCAGGCAGGCAGGCAGGCAGGCAGGCAGGCAGGCAGGCAGGCAGGCAGATGGCTACGGCGGGTGGTGTTTAGATTTGATTGCAGAAAGTGTTTGGATTTGATTGCAGAATAGATAAAGGGAAGAAGAGGAATCAGAGTAGGATCTGCGGAAGAACAGTGTTTTCAGTTTCGATGGATATATACCAGCGTTTCACAAGTACACGCAACACACAGCATTTGCATACAAAACATGCCTGCTCACAACGGGATTCCTGCTAAGTGTTTGTGCGAAAGCTGCACGAACTGTTTTCCGGGGCTTGTCTGTCAAGCGCTGTCTTTGAATAAATGTCTCAGTCACACAAGAAGTCGGTCGTGAACAGTTTTGTATCGGTGCGTGTATTATGCAGACCTCGAAGGACTGGCGTGAATTCGCCTGGGTTTAACCAACGTCGTTACTTTCATCGAACTTATTAAATTAAGGTCGCTTGAAAGGAAACCTTATAGCCTACGCTCGAATCGAAAATATCACATCGCGTGTCGGCATGTTTTGGATATAAATAGGCAGAGGTTATAACGAGAGCGAGAAAAGAGGGAGGGAGGAAGACGGAGAGTAGGAGAGGGAGAGAGAGAGTCGGGCACACAGAAAGGTAGACAGGTATGTATGCGGGCACACAGAAAGGTAGACAGGTATGTATGCATGCATACATGCATTCATACATACGTACATATGCATACATAACCACCAATCCATCCGTCCGTCCATCCACCCATTATTCCATCGATCCATCCATCCATCCATCCATCCATCCATCCATCAATCCATCCATCCATCCATCCACCCTCCCATCTATCCATCCATCCATCATTCCATCCATCCATCCACCCTCCCATCTATCCATTCATCCATCAATCTATCCATCCATTTATCCACCTATTCATCGATCCATCCATCTACCCACACGTCCTCATGTGCCGAAACAAAGAAATTGAAGGTCACTTATACAGCATAGACTTTGCTGCCTCTCAGACTTATCTTAAAGGATGGTTCTTCTTATCTTTGCGATAATTTGCTCCAAGCTGAGCCTCTTATTGTGTCTACTTATTTCTACCTTAACAGTGATGTCTACCAACAGTAGACAATAGTGTGGCTACGGCATTCGAATACACACACTGTCTGGTATCAGAGCATCTTAGATGTCGCCTGCGCCAGACAGTTCTTATCCGAATACTTCCAACGGCCACATTAATGTCTGGATATAAGCCACGGTGACTGTGCTTTATTGCTAAACATTTATTGCCTCTTCATTGGTCCAGCGACCGAGAAGGAACGCTCGCCAAACCTCATTGAGGACTACGGGGCATGCAGTTGATTCCCCGATGAGGACCACAAGGATAAGCGACTTGAAACAGACGAGTCGTGAGTTAAAACGATTGGACTCGCCTTGACACCAGACATTTTGTGTCTGCAAACGTTCTAGCCACACTAGTATTTTGATCTTAGCATCACTTTTGAGGGTTTTGACCGAGCTGGTTTCTTTCTTAATTCTCTAGAGCAGCAAACAGCTTTCTTGAAACGTTTCAGGACACTTAACGGATTTATTTTTGCACCCTTTAGGCGAATGTTCCATTGGCTGGTTGGAACTGTCGCCAATGCTTTGCCCGATGCTCCGGGAGACAATTGGATTTATTCGTTTCGTGGATGATTTTTCGTTTGGGTTTTAAGGGATCTTTCTCTCTTTCTTTCTTTCTTTCGTTCTCTGTCTCTCTCTCTGTCTCTGTCTCTCTCTTTCTCTCTTTCTCTTTTTAATCTCTGTCTCCTTCTCTTTCTCTCTGTTCCTGTTTCTGTCTCTCTTTCTTTCTTTTTTTATCTCTCTCTCTTTCTCTCTCTCTCTCTTTCTCTTAATCTGTCTGTCTGTTCGCGTCCGTCTGCCTGTCTCACACACACACACACACACACCATAAGTGACTGAGTAATCGTAGTCATTGAATTTCTTCAGGGTTTTCTTCGTTCACTCTTAGAAGGTTATGTCTGCTAAAAGCAAACACCTGCGTGCCTAAAACTCTCGAATACATAAACTTTCTGGTATCCATGCATATTCGATGCCGCCTTCTCCAATAAATACTATGTTGCTAATTGCAATTACTTCAGAAGACCACAAGAACATTTTAGTTTAAGATACAGTGACCAGTTTACTATAAATTGAAGTCTTAGTTTTCATTTTTTTAAAATAATTGATTAAGATGTCTTAGTTCTGTTCTGTTATCCCATCTATTATCTACTAACGGTTAAAATGTTCTCTTTACTCTCCAACTCTAGTATCAGCATTTGATTTTGTAAATTTTCCATTTATTATTTATTGTTGACTCTTGTGTGCGCTGACATTTGGCGTTGTAAAGCACCCTTGAAGTAGCTAATCGCTACTGACGATGCTGTATAAATTGTCGTGATTACAATTACAATTAGTCTCTGTTGTATCCAGGCATTATTTTTGATAGTGTGTGGCACAAGCGTCAGGCTTCAACGATGTCTTACGACCGTTGTACTAAATTTATAAAGACTTGGAAAAGCGATTAAAAGGTGTCTAAACCGAATATAATATTACGAGCGTTGTAACGACTTCCCATGGCAGCCAGGATCGTTGACGTTGACTTTACTTTAATCCATTTTTGTTGTGCAATTATTGTTCTGAAACCACCTGGAAATTAGTGAATTCTGTTCAACGATGCTTTTGATTAGCGTTGTCCCCCACCTTTATCCAGACTTGGAGTTGGTACCACCCGAATAAACGCAGTGGAGGAGTTAAAACGGTGCCCACAGTTTAACGATATCTTATGGCATCAATGATTGTAGTAGCCTTAGTTAGTGTTAAAAGACATCTTATTGCTGCCAGGGCCGTTGACGTCGACCTTAATATAAACAGCGGTTCAAACATAACTAACAAATTTATGCAATTGGTGAACATATTGCAACAATCGACCGCGTTTTAAAGGTGTCTAAGGAGAACATTGTCTCGTCCTGCGTTCAACGACATCTTGTGATTGCCAGGGCCAATGACATCGACCTTATGCCATACATATTCTTGTCATAACAAAGAAAATTAACGTCGGCCTCTTCCTTTATTTAGGCTTTCGCCTGACACTACCCAACATACGTTAGTGTAGACACAATAATATACAATAAACAGTTAAATTGTTTATTATCATCATATGATTACAAAGATCGTTGTCGACATTTCAGAGAAAGCATTTAGTATTTAAAGTACTTATTGAAGAATGTCTGTATTATTTTTAGAAAATGTCTTATCATTTCTTTATAAAAACGATTAGAAATAACTAAAATTATACTATCATAAATATTATATTGATATATGCAGAATTACAAACTTCTTAATTACCAACGTTTAATATTACATTTTTGGAAATTATTGGATCCTAAATTTCGATAGTCAACCCGACCACTTTATAGTAATGAAACTCGTTAAAAATTCAACCCATCGGCTTTTACTGTAATTGAACTCGTTAAAGAAAGCTGTCCATTTATAAAGCATCAAAAGAGTTATTGCTCGTCACGTGGTTGGTTTTCTGCCGTGTTCAAACTCGATAAGTAACACACGAGATGTTTAATCTTTCAACGGGATGCGATCGGTGGAAAACCAAGGCTTATTCCCCCAATTCGCTTCGGTTGTTTTTAACGCCCGCTTCTGTACAGGGCCATGAGCACGCCCTCTGTTGTTCAACGTACCCCCGACTAAGAACCTCCCATAAAAGCTGGCCAATAAACGCGTGAACGGCGTCCACTCCCGATCAGAAGGGAAAGGGTAAAATGGATTGACGCCTGGTGGACGAGAAGAGATTAGTGGCGCCGCCGAACGGGCGCAGGATTAGCGCCGAGTGACAAGGATCAGTGCAGGCAGAAGTGGAAGCTAAATGGAACAAGCATAAGGGAGTTTTGCATCGAGTGCAATCAGATTTAGACTGGCGGGATTATGTAAAGCCTTTCGTTGGATTCCTTTTCACCAGTTAAAGTAAATGTAAATGTATACGACCGCATGGCCTCGACCCTATTCATTTTTCAATGAATTTATCGAGAGATTGTTAGGTTCGGTTTAACTGGTAAGGTTAGTGTTCCAGTTAGCTCTAAAATGTTTAACTGTTGCAGTCCAGTTAGACTACCTAAAGTTGTTCATTCGTCATTTATATCTTATCATTTGTATCTTATTTGATGCCATAAGAGTGTATTATTTTAGAAAACGTCTTATCATTTCTTTATAAAAACAATTCCGGAAAACAAGCCGGACCCTTTTTACCTATCAATTTTGTTTTGACTGAGCGCCTGTGAATAAGCTGGTCCCCGCGGCGCGGCTTTCGTTGGGCGCTGTAGAAATCTCGGAAATACGATTACAATTACGAATTAGATATAACTAAAATTAGATTATAATATATTGATATATACAGAATTACAAACTTCTTAATTACCAACGTGTAATCTAACAATTGATTTGTAGCGTAATCGTAATCACTGATTTTTATAGCGCTGCTTCAAGAGAAAACGTCTCAAAGCAAGACCACAAAATTAAACAAAACTGTTTTCAAGCGCTTGCGAAAAAGAGGCTGAGAAAGAGGAAGCAGATGGACCGAACTAAGTTGGTCACGTGGTAGATACAGCCTTGCGAGCCATTCTAGAAAGATAGACTGACTACAGCGAAGCTTCGATGCTAGACTTTGGAAGTTAGGGTCACAGGACAACTAAATCGTAATCGTAATCGTAATCGTAAACTCGAGATTTCCACAGCGCCCAATGAAAGCTAAGCTTATTCACAGGTGCTCAGTCAAAACAAAAGTGATAGGCAAGAATGGTTCGGTTCCAGGTCAAGATCCAAGAGTCAGGCAGGCAGATAGCGGACGGCTACCGTGGATGGTTTTTGGAAATGGTTTGCGCAGCAGAACAAAGAGACCATCTCCAGGTTGGATGCTACCAAGATTTGTTTCGTGTTACTGGGGTCTCCATTAGTTGGCACCTTTGTCTTTTCGGATCTACCTCATCTTGAACTCGTGCCAGAGGTATAACGGATATTGTTATTGTTATTACTACTGCGTTTGGTGCAGGGCCATTTTAAGGTCGTCGTAGGCCCTAGGCACTCTCGCATTCGTAGGCCCCAACTGCCAACTCTGCATTAGAGCTAAACACATTCACATTATTTCTTGACGTCTATCTTCCCTTGCACTACTTTCAATTGAAAACGACTTAATGCGGGAAATGACATTTAAGGACATTTTATGTGATTTAGCTAATGCAAAGAGCCGTAAAGTTAACGTAATGTAGCACAGCTTAACTTAAACTGTTTCAGTACAAACTTTAAGGTTATTAAATTTGTACTTCCTTTTTCTATTTTCGGGTCAATCAATAAATTTATTTTTTCAATATCTCATTTTTGACTTTCGTAGGCCCCTATAAAGTTCGTAGGCCCTAGGCACAGTAGGCACTGTGCCTAATGGATAAGACGGCCCTGGTTTGGTGACTATGCTTGTTCGTTCTCAACTTAAAACTTACCAGTTTCAAAATGCTTATCCACCATAGGCTGCCTCTCTGTCTTGTGGACTGATCTTCTGGATATCGACCTGATTGAGGCTTGGTTGATGCCTTGTGCATTAGACACCGGCGCATTAGGGTTCGAGCCTTCCCGGATACGATTACTGTGTAGGGACCTTGAGCAAGTTCTTCACTAACAATTGCTCAGCGCCATCGATTGATGCTTAGTCGTTAGATAGTGGCGCTTAATAAATGCAGAAAATAATAATGATAATTGGCTGTGTCACTGCTTGTCCTCCATAGCCTTTCTTCTTTGAATAGCGCCCAACGATAGGTAAGTTGCCGGAACAAACATATCCACACGATAAAAGTTACGATCAAATCTAAGATAACGTTATGGTAAAAGTTACGATAAAGTTACAATAAAAGTTACGATAAAAGTTACGATACGGTAACAAGAAAGTTACGATAAAAGTTACGATAAAGTTACAATAAAAGTTACGATACGGTAACAAGAAAGTTACGATAAAAGTTACGATAAAAAAGTTACGATAAAAGTTACGATAAAAGTTACGATAAAAGAGAGTTTGACGCTACGTGCAGTTTAGTAAGTTGTTACAGTTAGGCTAATTCCAATTTTCTAAACGAATAACAGTCGAAACTCAATTGATAGCTACGCAATATAATCTTGTGATGGAATATCTGCTAATGTTAGGCTTGTCGTTTAATTTCAAAACGTCGGTGTCAACGCGCAGATTTGATTTGCAACGGAGACTGAATCTTATTGCACCCGATGCGGTTTGTCAGCGCGCGGTAAATCAGGACGCCTTAGTCACGTCTGCCGGAAGTTGAGTAGAAATAATTTCATCGACAAACGCAGTAATTCGGGTCGGTTTCCGGTGAAAACCCGACGCAAATATTTGTTCGAAATGGAGTAAAAGAGACCGATCGCGTTTGCTAATTGACCGACTAACACGTCGTGGGAATCGCGTCATACTTTGCACGGCTCCGCATAGGATACACAGTGAACGCCGATGCCTCGAGGGACTCAATGCGTTCTACTCAGCATTTTGAGCGGTTATTAAATCGACACCTGAACGGATTTAAAACGCATTTTGACAGCGTTGGTGAAAGGGTTAAATTAATTATTTACGTATTGGATGTATGTATGTATGTATGCATGTATGTATGTATATATTTATATGTACGTTTGTATAAGTAAGTAAGTAATGCATTTGTTAACACATGCATGTATATATGTATGCACTTGTGAATAAGTAAGTAAGTAAGTAATGCATTTGTTAACGCGTCATATACCCATCAATTGGGCGAAGAATCGTAGACGTGGGTGGGTCACAAAGGTCAGGGCGGGTCACAACGTTCAGACAACAAAAGCAAGACGATCCTAGACCCATATATGCATGCATATATGTATGTATATATATAATGTACGTATGTATGTAAATATATATGCGTATATGTTTATACAAATACGTACGTAAGTATATACGTATGAATGTATCTATGCATACTTGCATGTACGTACCTAAGTACGTTTGTATGCATATATGTATGTATGAATGTATGTTTGTATGTATGTATTTATGTACGCATGCATGCATGTATGTATATACGTATGTATATATATATACGTATGAATGTATCTATGCATACATGCATGTACGTACCTAAGTACGTTTGTATGTATATATGCATGTATGAATGTATGTTTGTATGTATGTATTTACGTACGCATGCATGCATGTATGTATATACGTATGTATATATATATACGTATGAATGTATCTATGCATACATGCATGTACGTACCTAAGTACGTTTGTATGTATATATGCATGTATGAATGTATGTTTGTATGTATGTATTTACGTACGCATGCATGCATGTATGTATATACGTAAGTATGTATATATATATACGTATGTATGTATCTATGCATATTTGTGCGTAGTGAGTACGTTTGTATGTATGTATGCATATATATGTAAGTATGTATGTATGTATGTATGTTTGCATGCATGCACGTATATACATATGTCAGTATGTATGTCTGTATGTTTGTATGTATGTATGTTCGCATCCATGCATGTATGTGTATACGTTTGTATGTATGTATGTATGTATGTACGTATGTATGTATATATGTATGTATGTCTCAGCGGTGTCTTTGAGGCATTTGAAGTGCACCGCGTTCCTTTCATCGATCACGGGTCCTGCTATCACTGGAAACGTAACGATTAACAAGAGAGGAGACGTCTGCGATCAACGCCGCCAAACGGGGGTCGTTTCCTCCGACAAGAACAGATTTACAGCCACGTGGGAAGATTTCACAGTTGACTTGGATCTACGGCCCTGGAAGCCACTGCGAGCGATTATTGGGGTAAAGGGACCCGCTTTTGATAGGCCGGCCTTCAAAGGCGCTATATTAAATGTCTCCATACATATATATATATACACACATACCTACATACACATACATACGTACATACATACATTTATACATACACAAACATGCATGTATTCGTATATCCATGCATAAACACACATATATACATATATATATGCATGCATGCATATATTCATACACACATACAAATATGCATACATATACATTCATTCACGCACACATGCATACATGTATATAAACGTATATACATTTATTACATGCCCCTTTGAACAAAAGTCGTGGTCAACTCGTCAACAGCAATCCAGCTGCCAGACGTTCCTCGCGATCCACGATGGTCTTTCACTCAAAACTGAAAATACTCCCACAAAACGTATCCTGATAATTCCACATCACCTTATCTCTCTCGCCGCTTCGATTCCAAAACCATCCGCCACAGACGTCTGACTGTCTGCCTGCTTGACCCTTGGTCAAGATGACCTTAATCGAATCTGGCCCTACCTGCCGTTCGATTTTGTTTAACTGAGCGTCTGTAATAAGCTGGTTACCGCTAATTAGCATTCTTTGGGCGCTGTAGAAATCTTCAGTTTACGATTACGATTACTGTCTTCCAGTCATAGGGGCCTCACTGATCTCGACAGGAAGTAAGTAAGTAAGTAAGTGAGAAATTTGTTAGCAAGTCATGTGTCCATTAGTTGACAGGAATCGACAGCTTCTATCCAATAGATTATGATTTTGAACTGCGATTCTTCTAAGAAACGACCATCGATTGATGCAGTGTGCAATATGGTAACTGTATTATAAAAATTTTCGGATTAGATTAGATTTGGTTTGATCAGATTATACATCAGACTGGATTAGATTAAATCAGCTGCGCTTATAATTTTTGCAATTCTTTATGCCGTATGTTATTGATGGTGAAACATTGCACCAAGTTGAGGCTTGGTTCTGGTGCGCCATCGATCGCAGCCTTGAGCATTAGAGACCGGCGCCATAGAAGTTACTAATTAATTAATTAACTACTGACGACACACGCACCTGTTCTTGTACCATCGGTGAGAAGACCAGACCGTCGTCATCTCCGTAGCAAACGGCAAAGACGAGGGCAACGCAAACGACCAATGTTCTTCTCATGATGTTGTTTCTGTAGCAAAGGCGGCGAGCTGGAGCTGACTCAAGAGGAGCAGAATTTAGTTTTGCCCTATTCTGGCTTCGAACTCGAACAAGAGCGGTCGCTGAACAGCTCGTCGAGCCACAGGTCGTTGGAATCACGATGTTGAACACTGTTTCCCGATTCAGAGCGGAGATATCGCGAGCAAGGCGATCGTTCTGTGAGGTCTTTTGCTGGTTGTCGTCTCCACGCTGTGTGTTGCCTCTACGCCATGCGCCGGTTTATAACGGCTCTTGTGTCTGTGAAGTCTACGCGAAGCATCAGCGTTCTTACAGCGGCCCCGGCTGCTGAAGCTGCGATGTCCCTATCGCCACTTGGACAAATTAATGCGTAGGTATGTATGTATCTGTGCGTGGATGTTTGGATGCAGGTTATGTATGTGTCGGGATAGTTGAACACCCACTTCCCGAAACCATTCGCTTGCCTGAATGACGTTAGAATTCGTTAAGAACGGCAAATTCGTCTGTAAGCGATTGGTAATCGAATGGCTGGAATAAACCTATATGTGTAAACTCTCGCAAACACGTAGAACCCGACGAAATAGTTTCAAGTATAGTGTTTAGGTTAGGTAGCCATGTTTAGCATCTGTCTGTGTTGCTCATAAGGCGCTATATAAATAAAGAGATACATACATTCATGCAACGTAATCTGTGTGTATGCATGATTGTATGCATGCATACATGTACATATGTATGTAGGTATGTATGTACGTACGTATGCATGTACGTATGTGTGTATATATGCAGCTGTATGTATGTATGTATACTTGTTTGTACGTACGCATGTATGTATGCATGCATGTGTATATAAATATGCATGTGTATATGTACGCATGCACGTATGACATGTACCGGTATGCATATGTCTGCATAATTGGGTCCACGAACTGGATTTCCGCAGATTGTTCAATAAACGAAGCCAGTAAGGAACAAGTCGCCTGATGAAGCCTTTCAACTGAATGGCTCTCAAGGAAAGTCAATAAGCTATGGAAGCATTAAGCTTATAATACAAAGCGGATAATACATCCGATATGTTGGCCTATTTAATACGATATGTAAACATAAAGTTGTATGTATAATTGTATATGTATGTATATGTGTTTTAATTGCATGCGATTTAAGGGGAGAGAGAATGAAGAAAATAAACGGAAAGAATGAATAAACAAATGAGTGAAGGAGTGGATGAGTAAACAAATAAACAGACACACACACAGACATACATACAAGCAGACATACATACAAACAGAAAGACACATATAGGCAGACACACAGGCAGACAGAGACAGACGAAGCCCAATAACAACGTCTTATATAGGACTAATGAAATCCCATATGACAACATTCTCATGTGGGCCTCGTATGTCCTGCTACATGGGATCATATATGGATAACATGCGGATCCCACATGGGAATACTGCCATACGTATATCCCACACGTGACGTTTCTGTCGGGGAACAAGCAAACAATTGAAAAAGTGAAAGAGTGACACACAAGAAAGCATTGAGAATGAAAAATGAATGATTGATTTACAAGAAAAAAGATGAAGAAGGAATTACAAAAAATAAACGAAGAAGGAATTCGTCAGTTGTTCAATGAACTGAGAAGAAAACAAAGAATTGGAGAGACGAACCAACGAACGAATATTTGAACAAATGAACCACGGGATTAAAACTCCCTTAAATGAACGAACCAACGAACACGTGACCGAACGAACGTCACTGATTCCGAAAAAGTAACAGATTTGCTGATTTCTTCCAGCAATTCAGCTATGATAGCAAGATTCTTCAAAATACGCAGCAGATGCCCCTTCTTCCTCTCATCTCTCCCTCCTCTCCAACCCCAAACACCACCCCCGTAGCTGCTGTCGGCTTGACTTTTGGATCGTGACCTGGAACCGAACCCTTTTTGCCTATTGGTTTTGTTTTGACTGAGCGCCTGTAAATAAACTGGTCTCCGCCGCGCGGCTTTTGTTGGGCGCTGTAGAAATCTCGGGATTACGATTACGATGCCGATGGCTCCACAGAACTTAAAAGCAGAAACAGAAATTCGTCTAATGACAGTTTCATCTGCAGAATACGCGCATCAAGAAACTAACCGGAAGCCAATGCGAACGCCCTAATAAGGCGCTAATGCAGTTGAAAGTGCGCTATAGAAAACGCGCCCACGAGCGACTCATTGTGTCCATTTTCTTTATTAGGTTCTGCGACTGATGAGACGGAGTCGAATGAAGACAGCACTGTTTCTTTTGCCCACAAATCAGAGGAACGGCTCCTGTGGCTCGAGGTAGACATTGAATTACCAGATTTCCCCATGGATATAACTTTTTCCACAGTAATTCGTTCTCCCTCCTTTTCCTCCTCCTCCTCTTCCTCCTCTGCTTTTTCCTCTTCTTCTTCCCCTATTCTTTTACTCCTCTTCCTCTTTTTCCTCTTTTCCTCTCCCTCCTCTTCCTCTTCTCCCTCCTCTTCTTTTATTCCCTATTCTTCTTCATCCTCTACCTCTTCTTCCTCCTTGTATTCCTCTTCTTCTTCCTATTACTCTTTTTCTCATGTCTTTCTTACTTTTCTCTTCCTCTAAACTTCCTTTTTAAACTTCATCCTAGTGCTCCTAGTGCTCCTCGTCCTCCTCCTTCTCATCTTCTTCTCCTCTTCTCCTTATTACTCGCCTTTATTTCTCCTTTCCCAATGTTTTTTCTCCTCCTCTTCCTCTTCTTCCTCATCCTCCTCCTCTTCATCTTCTTCCTATGCCTCCTTCTTCTTTCCAGGTCGTACAAGTGAAAGGCAGATGAATGAGCCACTACGCCGTTCTTCGCTGTGAGCCTTCTCGCTGCATTAGTGTCTGTTCCAACCGGGCATTCATTTTAGGAGGATGTGGCCCCGAGCGATGTGCTCCCTATTCAATTTTTAAATTTTATGAACTATTATTGGCCTTCAGACTTGCGAATCTGCGTATAATTGATCAAAGCTACAAGGCGATGTAGGCTTAAGGGCCTAATTTCAAGCCGTTCTATAATTTTTTATAATCTCTGAATACAGTTTGTGACGCAGACATTTAAAATAGCAAAAATAGTAGGAACTGATTTAGTAAAACTATCTTTGACTTTTATTTTTTGACCCAGAAAGTCAACTTGTTTCTCTAACGTATTTGCATCCAAATAAATGTATAGGTTTTTTTATATAGCGACCGTATGACCTCGACCCTGCTCATTTTACAATGAGTTTATCGGGTCACCACTGCTGCCAGTTTGAATGGGCGACACGCCATTTAAGGTCCCCGTGCACGGACCGTAATAACCCGAGATTTAGAACGTGTGGGCCCTTTCCCTCAAAACAGACAGATAGATAAATATATAAATAACTTTTCTACTCGCACATTTAGTAATTACTTAATTCCTTTATAAGCCGACATACTTATTCACTCACTCGCGCAACTGTGCGCTCACTTGGCGCTATAGAAATCTCGAGTTTACGATTTATGAATTAAATTTATATTTTATATATAGAAGTCTGTTGACAAGATTGACTGATTTGAAATGAAGGCATATCATACGATACCGTCCATATTAAATTTTGATTTCTCAATCGTTTTAACTGAGTCTGTATATTAGTCCGATATTTACATTTTCCCATACTTCTGTTACCTCGTTGCATTTTTCGATCCTCTCACTATGTAATCGACGCGAAGTAGTCTAGCGCTAAAGATTTAAAATTTACGTTAGCCTGAAAGCGCACCCAGTGTTGGTGTTGCCATGACAGTGCATGGCGTTCTCTGGATAGGTTGACAGTTATGGAGGAGGAATTAACGAGTTTATAAACAGTTTTAATCAATCCTCATAATATCAAAGTCATAGGCGTGGGCTGCAATGTGAAGTTACATTTGGCTCTCACAGGATTTAACATATGGCTTTATTGTGCTAGTTTGTATATAAAGTTCTCGAAGATCTGATGGCCATCGGTAGATGCCTTGTGCATTAGACAATGGCGAGTTGGAAGTTACTAATTAATAATAATAGATTTCAGTAATTTCGGAACTTGAATAACATTTATTCAGGAAAATCAACACGCCAGTGAAAGTAAAAAGTTTCCGGGAAAATGTCTTACGACGGGCTGGTGCCTGCTCGGTTTCTCACACTCGTTGCTCATCTGGTTTTGACTATTATGATGTTTTGGACAAAAGTTAGTAAAAAATAGGTTATCGACATTTAACATACTACTATACTTAACAGTTGTAACGTTTCGAGGTCAAGTTATCTTGAATTCTGATGCATTAAAAGTCCACTGTGTAACTCTAAAGAAATCTCATGCAATCGGACAAAGCTTTGTGGCCGCATGGTTGCCTTTAAAGTACACAATTTGTAGCACAGTTCAAAGACAGCATTTTCAAGGGCACTAGAGTGTCATAAGAAACAGGCTTATGTAATGTTGCCACTTCTGTTGCCAGCCTTCTCTGACTGCGTTGTCCTGTTCTGGTGAGAGGTTGTACAACTGGCAGTCCCTGTTTGTTTCATTTGTTTACTGATTTCTCTCATTGTCTGCACCAAAACTGAAGCAACAAAAACAATGCTCTTGTGGACCCGACTTGATGTAGCATCGGTGAAGAAGCTGTTCTCCCCGATGCAGCTTTTTCGTGGCACTGAGAAATTTTTTAGAGTTACATGTACATTACTTTACGTACCTTACATACATTACGTATCTTACATACATTACACACATTACATATCTTACATTTACCTATGAAGAAAAACTGCTATGCAAGCCAAATTGAGAACCAGTTGTTGTGTAAGTTATTTTTATTACAGTATCCTTTATAGTTCTCTTTTTAGATAAATTTCTTTTCTTTAGTAAATTTTTAATTTGTTATTAAATATTTGAAGGATGACAACATCCTGCAGTGTTTTCCTGAGATGTACAGCCAATCCTCGTACGATGATCTCAATACACAGTTGGTGAAACTTTAAGCATTTTTGTTTTTGGGGTTTGTGCTGGTGGCATCTACCATGTTTCTAAAGAAGAAGTAGAAGAAGAAGACAAAGAAGAGGAGGAAGAGGAAGAAGAGGAAGGAGGAGGAGAGGAAGAAGATCAGTTCCTTAAGCTAGCGTGAGATGCAGCCATGGATGTGAAACGTTAGTGACTTAATTTTTCTGAACCTCATTACGTGAAGGCAGGGGGCCAGTCCTCTTCCTTGCTGCGTAATCTTCCCACCGACATTGTACGGTCAATGTACTCATTTTATAGCTAAGTTTCTTGGGAGGTGCAAGTGGAGCAGAAATTTTGAGCTATCTTTCTGCCCTGTTCGATATTTGAACCCTGACCTCTTGGTTGACAGTTTAGCAGACTAACCACTAGGATGTAAATTGTTATAGAAGTGTATGTAATTAGTAAAATTCATTAAGGCTGTGATTTTATCACGAAGTTATTTAAAGTGAATTTGGCCAGTGAAGTTGTCTATGTATTTTAAACTAGGTATTGAATGTTTCTGTATGTTACAGACTCATCTGACCAGTTGAGGGAAAGACCCGGAGGAATGAGAGAGATCTGACCAGTGGAGAGAAAGACAGAAGGGAAAGACTGAAAGTGCATGGGGGAAATGTGTCATCACTGGGAGATGGTCTGAACCACTGGGGGAAAAACGTTTGGGTAGAGCCAACTGTTTGGGGAAAATGTGTCTTCAACGGGAGATTACAGCATGAATGAGTGACGAGAAAGAGCTAAAGTTAGATGGTAAATGGTCTGAGCCAGTAGGGGTAAATATCTGTGGGCAGAGGCAAAATGTAAGGGAAAGCGATTCATCAGTTGGGGAGAGTCTGAACTGGTGAGGAGAAGAACTATGGACTCTAACCCATAGGAATTCAGCCTGGCTTCTCCAGTTGGTTATGGTTTTGATTACAATTCCACTTAAGTGACCATCGATTGTTACCTTGGGCATTATGATATCAGTGCTAGAAAATTCATTGGATTAAGTTAGATTAGGAGCCTGATGTATGGGGATGCATCTGAATCACTGGGGAGAGTTTCCCTTCGCCACTGCTAAAAGTGCACCCTTGTTACTGGTCACAGTCTCTAGCCAAGTTTTGAGTTGGTGATGTTGTGAATCATGTGCAAAAACATTTGTATTTTCTTTTGTGTTCTTTTGCAGGATGATAATAGCTCTGTCTGTGTCGATGGTTCTGTTTTTCTTTGAGCTGGTTGGATTTCTCAGTGGAATATCTACCTTCATGTTTGTCCAGAGCCTCTTCTGTATCCTCTTCAGAATCATAGTTATTAAAATGTGCTGTATAAGTGATCAGACAGATACCACATTGTCACCCTGATAGATATATCATGCGATGAATGGACTCTCTGCCTTGTACCCAAATAGTGTGGGGCTGTCGGGCGGGTCTTCCTGGTAGCGGGTCCATAGCTTTGGAATTCGCTGCCCAGTTTTGTTTATCTGTAAATTCTTTGATGTCATTCAGGTCTGAACTAAAGATGCGTCTCTTTCAACTTGTTTACCCACCGTAAAAAGCTATCTGCCCTGTCAGAATTCAGCCCGGCTTCTCCAACGGATTATGATTTTGATTACAATTTTCACTTGAAGCGGCCATCAACTGATGTCTTGGGTATTATGAAAACAGCGCTATAGATGTCTTTAGATTAAATTAGATTAGGGTATGTTTTACATTTAGCAGGATTAAGGGGATAAGATCTGCGGGCACGAATGAAGCAAACAGAGAAAATGCATTCCAGATTGCAGCATAACTTCAAATCTGGAGCAGACTGTAAATATTAATTTAGAACTGTATGCATATTTATAGTAGAAATGCTTGACCTTGACATTTTCGTTTAGCGTTGTGTTGTCATGCTGGTGGCGCCATCTCCATGAGCTTCATGGTCTTCGACAAGTGGTGTTCAACAGACTTCTGGTTTGTTTTTGGCTTCACGATCGTTTTTCCGATGCTGACGGAGGCCGTAACATTCATTGTGGTCTTGATCTGTCGAAAAGGACCGTACTAGTTTCCATGTGACTTGGCAGCCATTCATTCAAGCGAAATGCACATCTGTGGCTGAACTTTATTTGAATTTGAATTCTGTCGTTATGCAATCTGGGATGTAGACCCTAAACTTGCCTTTAGAAAAGAACCATGTTTTAACACAACTTTATTATAAGACAGTTCTTGATAGAACGCACAGATATAGGCCGGATAAAGGTTGTATAAACTTGTTGGCTAAAGAAAGTATGACCCAGCTTGCTAATTGTAATTGCAAAAATGTATAGCAAAACTTCAAGAGAAGCTCGTCTGAGATGCTCCTATTGTGCCATCATTAAACCACAATCAGACATAGCAGTCTTCAAGCACTTACATGAAAGAGGCAAAGAAAAGCCTAGGAGTTCGTTTCTCAGGTTGGTAGGGTAGCTTTCTTGGGCCCTATCCAAAACTTTGGGATATGGCTTTACCTTGCCGCACTGTGAAAACTGCCGACGCCCTTGGATGGCATTCTAAGAAGTCTGGATGTGGCTGAACCATAACACCATTTCGTTGTAACCAGGGTGTGATTTGAAGAAGTAGTAAGTAAGTAATGAGAGCAAAGTAGAATTTTCCCCTCCCAGATTGAGATGATTCTTACAAGAGGGGATGCATTTTCTCATTCATGTGTGCAAGTATGTATTCTGTATGTATTCTGTATGTATTCTGTATGTATTCTGTATGTATTCATGTATGTATGAAATGCATGCAACAAGACACAATAGCACCAGTTAAGTACCTTTCATAATTGTTCTTGCCCACAAGTCTATCCCCACCCCTTGCTGCCATTCACAGTTTGCACCCTGGTTATGATGTTGTAATTGGGAATAGTTCCCCAAGGTAACAATTTGTAATGAGTTGATATTCTATTTATATGGAACGATGCCAGGTGTGTTTTTAGGTTGTTAAAATCTGACCAGGAGTTGGCAATTCATGCTAACGGCAGACTTCTGGTTTCCCTCCCCTTTCAGGTTTTGACTGAGCTTCTTCAACAGAATGCGCTTTTAAACTACAGTTTCACTTGAACTGACCATCAGGTGATGCTTTGTGCAATGCGATAATGGCGCTACAGAAGTCATTAATTTGGATTAGATTAGATCAGGTACAATAAAACCTGTTATTTGGACAATTTTAGTGTATTTTGTGTAGCTGGACTTTAAGAACTGCTCAAAGGTGCTTACGTTAAATGCTACACGATGTTGGTACTTGAAAACTCATAGTGTATATAAAAATATAATCTGAGGTATTGTTTGTCTTGTTTATATGTTCCATGTAGTTCCTTCTGATCCTTGCCATAACATATTGGCGCTATATAAATGTAAGATATAACTCTGTGGAGTTAATTTAATCTTATCTATCTTAGTGATACTTCACTGTGGCTGAGTGCCAGTTCGTCAACCTTTGACCTTTCGTGTGAAGCAGGGAAAAGTGGCCATTCATTGTCAAGGTATGCATCAAGTAAGAAAGGTTGTCACGCAAACATACCACGTTTATTCCACAACTTAAACTTCGAAATCAGCACAACATTTACAGATTCACAGTTTTTAACTATTAACTCAGATTTTCTCAGCAACGACGTATCAGCACAATAATTATACATTAATTTCATAACAGGTTTTCTGACTAAAATATTATTTACACGCTGTGATCACTTTATGTAGTTAAGACAGTCAATTAAATGCAATAATATTGAGAAATAACAATTTACAAATGCTTTATTCTTGATATGAAGTCAGCTTTCTTGTAATGAAGTCTTCCCATATCCAGCATTATGTTAGTAGGCCTAGAGCGACTCTGATAGCATATTTGCTACACAGTTGCAGCTTGTAGTACTTTTCTTTTGGCATTGTAAAGTAACCTAAAAGTAAATCACTACTGACTAGGGTGTATAAATAGACGTCATTACATTGCATTAGGCCACTCACTTTGAAATGTTTGGTGTATGTTTTTAACATTAATGCATTAACATTGTGGCTTTAAAGACCTGCTAAACACTGGAAACGCTAACCAATGTTGTGAGGAATCCATTGTCGTATCCATTTATTAATACAATTATGAGAATTTTCAAGTGGTGATGGTGTTGGTGCAATAAAACGGAAGACACCGACTGCCATTCCCTCGCAGATGGCCGAAGGCGCTGCGTCCGCATATTCCTCAGGCAATCAGATCTTTGCAGGACAGCCATTTCCAGTTCGCAGACGACATGGGGGCTAAGTCTGGCTTTCCGACGACACAGTCCAAACGGGAACCAGTCGGTCTGTGACAGGTCTACCGATTCAGAATGGTATTGGGGATACGATGATATGCGACCAACTAGGCCTAGCCCCTACCATCTAAAAGCGTACGAAATCCTAAGCAGATTTACTCAATTCGAAACAGATTTGGACACAGTCGAACTCCGAACTTAGGCCCTACGCGAATTATCGTGCAAATTCGTCATATGGCGCACTAATCTACCAAAATGAACAATGATAAAACTGCCGTCTTGACCGCCGATTAGGCCTACATAGCGAGATCCAGTAAGAAGATGAAGGAAGAATGTGACGACCATTAACTTATACAAGTCTTATCCCTCACCTACAACACGCTTCAATCCTCCCAACCCTCCTATCTTCGTCAATTATTTACTATCCAACCACTCCGTTCAACCCGCTCCTCATCTGTCCTAACACTTCTTCGCCCTCCCGTCACCTCATCCTTAAAATTTGGAAATCGCTCCATAGCCATAGCTGCCCCACCCCTTTGGTATAAACTCCCGCCAGAATTGCGACAGTTGTCTGGTCAATCATACGAACTCACCAACACTTCGCCTCTTTCAGTTTCTGCGCAGGTCTTTCACTCAAGACTGAAAACACTTCTTTTCCAGAAATCTTATCCTGATTCTTCCTCTTCCTCTTATCTCTCTTCTCGCTTCAATTTCAAACAGCATCCACCGTAGCCGTCCGACTGTCTGAGTGCCTGACTCCTGGATCTTGACCTTTTTGCCTATCGATGTTGTTTTGACAGCGCCTGTGAATAAGCTGGTTCCCGCGACTTAGCTTTCGTTGAGCGCTGTAGAAATCTCGAGATTACGATTACGATTACGAAGTCCGTCCTCCAGGGGGAAGACCTTGTCACGAAAATCTTGCAGACGCAAATAGTATTCGGAGTGAGACTTAAGAGTTGTTGTGCTCTGACAAAGACGATTTAGGTCTAGGCCTGCACTTGCCAATTGGAAATAAGAATAGGGTCCTAAAGTAAACAATTAGGGTAACGACACATGAAAAGAATTTAACTACTGACCAATAATACATCAATTGTTTATACTCGAATGTGTTGCGCTATAGGTAACATCCCGTATTAATATTATGCCTGTCTACCTGACTCTTGGATCTTGACCTGGAACCGAACCCTTCTTACCCATCGATTTTGTTGTTGATTCAGCGCCTGTGAATAAGCTGGTTCCCGCGACTTAGTTTCGCTGGGCGATGTAGAACTCTAAAGTCTACGATTACGATCCCAGTTATACAGCAGGTTATAGCGCTGGTCCTTCTTATGACGATGCAGTTTATGGTAGGAAGAGGTAGGAAGAGGTGGAGGAAGACCTGTCGGCAGGTTCAAGATGTATGGGGAAAAACACACTGCTTGGAACCACTGATTCAGTTAAGGGGAAGCTAGTTTTTCCTACAAATTGCGACCTGCTTCCGACACATATCGCCCAGCACCCTTCTAATTGCTGAGGTCTCCGTCAATAGTAGTAGTACGAAGTTGCGTTTCAAAGCGAAACACTCAAAGCTCGGACGAATTTTAACAAATTGCCAAGCAATAACTTGCATTTTCACCACGACTAGAGACTTTTATTCGTTCCGGGAACAGTTGCTGCGCCCGTGGGCGGTGATACCAATCGCTTACGCACTTCTCTTCTTCGCTGTCGGATGTTGCTCTTCAGTTGGGGTTTCTGGGGGACCCCCGAGAGCAGGGGCAACGTCGCCGCTCGAATAGGACACCACTGGCTTGAACGGAAGCAACGGTTCGTTCTCGCTGCTGTGCCATATGCCGTAACCGAAGTAGATGATAAAACCTGAAAGTGCGAAGCAGGTGATAAAACCTGAAAGTGCGAAGCAGATGATAAAACTTGAAAGTGCAAAGCAGATGATAAAACCTGAAAGTGCGAAGTAGATGATTAAAAGCGAGTACGAGAATAGCCGAATAGCCTACAGTCATTGCCAGGGCTTTTCCTTCGTGGACACTAAATTATGTAGTGAAGTAATAAAACCGATATTTGTTAGTAAAGTGATAAAACTCAAGTGTGCAGTTGTTAAGAAAATTTAGTTTTCATTTTTACACAAGTTTGACGAAAGAAAAGATTCGAGACACTGTGTTGCTCGATGCCATATTTGACCCTTACAGAAACTGAACTGCGTGTGAAGGGAACTACTGAATAAGTAGGCATACCGAGAGTTAAAGAGACCGGTGTTATGTACTATCGCCAAAGATCTTAGAGTCTAAGGCTCTAAGATCTTTGCTATTGCGGTCACTGGCACATTGCCTTCATTTCTAATCAACTGGCTGCAGTATCAACTTAATTCCTATAATTAAATGTATCTGCTATATACATACCTTATTTTACACAAGACCGATCAGGAAAATATAAATATTATAGACTTTAGAATAATATTAAACTAATTAATTGCTGCTAAGCGTCAGGGATGTGTGGTCTAAATGAGATTACAGATTCTATCAACTGCCGATATTGGGAGTGTACTGTGCACTTTACAGCTTCTGAATCAACTTACCTATCAGCAGCCAGATGCCTAAACGTATCCAGGTGAACTTGTTCAGCTGCAGCATCATTCCTATGTTCAGCATCATGCTCAGCACAGGTAGAAACGGAGCCAGTGGAACCTGAAGGAGAAGCAAGATGCCGCAGTTATGAAGCAGGTAATCATTATAATCCTGCAGCATTATGACAGGGCTGATCTCATTTGCCTTGCGGGATTACTTCGGTCGTGTTCAAAAATGGGTTCTGTGATACCGGGTTTCTTTACAAATATCTGGGTACCTAATACAGCGCTGGTAGAAAACTGATCAGCCGGCCTTCATCAGCAGGCCTTACCAGAAGGCAGGCCATTAGATCCATTAAGTCAGAGTCCCAATGTTATTATATGGCCTCCACGTTTTACCTATCAATTAAATTGCTTTCTGCAATTCAAACATTTAAAAAGCTGTGACGTGGGTCTCTCACACTCTCTGCAGTTGCCTGCTCCTCAAAGTGCTGTCCACCTCAAAGTAAAAGACCATGGAGTTGATTTTTACTGCTGACAGAAGTAAGGCAAATTTCTTACCTGGAAAGTCAGGAAACTTGTGTTTCGTTCATGAACGCATAGCAGAAGGAACGAGGTAATCAGGCCCAGACTGATGATCGCCAGAAGAACAATGCTCCACCAGGCACCTGCTTTCAGATAGACGGTTCCGTGGAGCACCAGCAGCCAGAACGAAACCATGAAGACCGTCATCAAAACAACGCTGGTGATACTCGCGAATCCGGGAGGTAGAGACCGAAGAATGGGCAGCTCGAGGAAGTGCTTCTTCAACTTCCCGATATCGCTGTGGCTCTGCGACGTCCTCATCATCTTCTTCTTGTCCGAATTCGTGTCAAGGTCGGCTGCCGAGTCCTCGACCTGGTCATCCAGAGAGGCAGTGGACGCATCCGGTTTCAGCTGGAACTGACACTTATCGGCCGGCTGGTAGTGGAGGACGATGACGCTGGCAGCCACAATGGTGAAGCTGAGTAGAGTTCCGATCGAGAGCAGCTCAACGAGCACCTCAAGGTCGACGAGGAGTGCCACGATACCGGCGACCACGCCGAAGACGAAGATGGACAGAATTGGTGTCTGGGTTCTCGGATGGACGTAGGCGAGGACGCGGAACAACAGACCGTCCGAGGCCATAGCATAGATGGACCGAGGCAGGGTGAAGAGCGAGCCCAGCAGGGACGTCGAGATGCCGACCAGGGCACCGATGGCCACCACGCGCTTCGCCCACATGTTCCCGTGCAGACCGAAGGCCGTGGGGAAGGGCGCGGCCACGTCCACCGTGTTGTAGGGCACCATCAGGGTCAACGTCGCCGAGCAGCCGATGTACAGGAGACTGACGAGGATCATCGCCAGCCCGGTGGCCATCGGGATCGTACGTGCCGGATTCTTCGCCTCCTCCCCTGCAATGGCGATTCCCTCGAAGCCGATATAGGCGTAGAAACAAGACCCGGCCCCGGCCAGCACTCCGGAGAAGCCGTACGGCAGGAACCCACCGATCTTCTGGTTCGTCCAGTTCCTCGAGTCGGCCAGGTAGAACCCCAACCCGATGATGAGGCAGAGGATGGCCAGGTTTATGATCGTCAGGACGCTGTTGACGGTCGTCGACACCTTGGCACCGGCGGCCACGAAGACGACGACCAGCAACACCACGCCGAGGGCGATGAAATCCAAGTAGCTGCTCAGCCAAGGAACGTCAACGGAACCGACATGTTCCAGGGTTCCGTTTCGGATGGCTCCGTTGAAAAGCGCATCGAACGACCCACTCCAGGCCCTTGCCACCGATGCGGCACCTATCAGGTTCTCCAGGATCATATTCCACCCGATGAGGAAGGCGCCCAGCTCCCCAATGGTCACGTACGTGTACGTGTATGCCGAGCCGGCCTTGGGAACTCGGGCACCGAACTCCGCGTAGCACAGGGCAGACAGGACGGCTGCCACTCCTGCTAGGAGGTAGGAAAGGACGATGCCAGGACCGGCAATGTCCTTGGCTACGGTACCCGTGATGACGAAGATGCCAGCTCCGACCATGTGCCCGATGCCGAGCAAGACCAGGTCGAAGAGGTTGAGACATCGCTTCAACGGCGTCTCTAGGATATCGGCGTCCAACGTCTTCTTCCGATTCAGTCTCTCGAAAAATCGCCCAACCGTGGCGGACATGGTTGACTGAGAAATTGCCTAGGAAACCGGTGCCAAGTTTCGAAACGTTTATCCGACGCTCCTAACTCGCAGTTTACCTACGAAAATCAAAATTTCATGTGAAGATTTATTCGAAGTCTTGCTGAACGCCGCATGCTGCAAGAAGTCGGGGATAAGTACAAACTTCCTTTCGAACGGAAGACTTAAGTGCAGAAAACCATTTGAATCTTCTTAATATAGGTGGCAAGTTACAGAAACTGTTCACGAACATTTACACAGCGTATTTTGAACGAACTATTGACTGCAGGCATGTTTCAATTACTCAAAGTGCGAATATTGTGATTATGGCAAGAACCTGAAGATGGTGCTCTGGCAGGCCTATTACTCGACTACAAGTACTAAGAAAAGTTAACCTAGCACTACTCAAGTAGGATATTAAGTATCGAGTACTAAATCCTGGCTGGTTAGACTTCTGCTCTGCTTTCCGCTAAACGATGGTGTCAAACCCGTTCCGGAACTGGTAAGTTAGGTTCGTTTGAGTTGTTGCTTCAATCGTCAGTCTTGCTGGCCGCAATTTAACATACTGTTGTCGCTATAGCGTTGATGCAACTGCCTATACGACTATGCAGTCTGTATTTCCACATGCCTATTTATGTTGATACATCAAAACACTTCGATCATTGTCCGTGGGTCGCTCGGTTGAAAACAATGCTTTCTTTCATCAGTTGCGCTTTAGGCCAGCATTCAATGCACAGACGTAACCCACACAGCCTGTAACATTGCTCAACACCAGCTCCCTGCATGTACATACAACCCCTTCTCTTGGAACATGGACTTTGGTAGAGCCATTTGGCTCTAACAGACCCAGTAAAGCGGCCACGCCTGTACAAGGGCGTGACTAGGATTATTTATTACCGTACGAGCAGAACACGACGTTTAGTGCGTTTGTTACTGTCGGCCAATTAGCGAGCGAGCTGAAATTATGATCTGCGAGATAGACCTAATTTGCTGATATGGAGATGATGTATGTGGCCGCTGTAGGCTAACGGACCAGGCTGAATATTTGGCTAATGCAGTAATCAATGGCTGAAGGTTCGAGTCTGATCAATGGTTGAGGCTTCGAACCTAATCAATGGTTGAGGGTTAGAACCTAATCAATGGTTGAGGGTTAGAACCTAATCAATGGTTGAGGGTTCGAAGCTAATCAATGGTTGAGGGTTAGAACCTAATCAATGGTTGAGGGTTAGAACCTAATCAATGGTTGAGGGTTCGAAGCTAATCAATGGTTGAGGGTTTGAGCCTAATAAATGGTTGAGGGTTAGAACCTAATCAATGGTTGAGGGTTCGAAGCTAATCAATGGTTGAGGGTTAGAACCTAATCAATGGTTGAGGGTTCGAACCTAATCAATGGTTGAGGGTTCGAACCTAATCAATGGTTGAGGGTTAGAACCTAATCAATGGTTGAGGGTTAGAACCGAATCAATGGTTGAGGGTTAGAACCTAATCAATGGTTGAGGGTTCGAAGCTAATCAATGGTTGAGGGTTTGAGCCTAATAAATGGTTGAGGGTTAGAACCTAATCAATGGTTGAGGGTTCGAAGCTAATCAATGGTTGAGGGTTAGAACCTAATCAATGGTTGAGGGTTCGAACCTAATCAATGGTTGAGGGTTCGAACCTAATCAATGGTTGAGGGTTAGAACCTAATCAATGGTTGAGGGTTAGAACTGAATCAATGGTTGAGGGTTAGAACCTAATCAATGGTTGAGGGTTAGAACCTAATCAATGGTTGAGGGTTAGAACCTAATCAATGGTTGAGGGTTCGAACCGAATCAATGGTTGAGGGTTAGAACCTAATCAATGGTTGAGGGTTAGAACCTAATCAATGGTTGAGGGTTAGAACCTAATCAATGGTTGAGGGTTCAAGCCTGCTGAGCGTACACCCAGTGAATGACCTTGGATAAGTTGCACCAAATCAGTAGAATTTGGTACCGACTTGAGCTCTGAAGCAAACGGATAGTCCTGCGATTCGCTGGTCCCGTGTCCAGGAGCTTGGGTTTTGTCCATTGCTGGCTCAAGGGCCTAAACAAAAAAGGAAATGAGTGCCTCTCCTACGTCTCACTTGTGGGATATTGGATACTTTACTTTTAACCTTTAAACAATATATGATTTGAACGGTTTGCGATTCCATATGGTTATCTTCCGGAATTGATTATAAAGAAACGCACCAGCGGAACATATGCAGAATCAACCGTTACTATGTATAATCGATTTTTTCATTCCGACCAATAAAACTGTCAGCTAATTGAAATAATAAACAACAAAATAACAAAACATCTTTGTTATACTAACCAGGGAAGATCACAAGCGACTGACCGGTAGGCTAGCACAGCGACTGGACTTGACTGGTCCACTCCTCGAAGGATGGTTCACCGCGCTCAGGCACCTTCACGGGCCTCTTAATCCTGGCACCGGGCGCGGCCTTAACTCGTTGACCGCGCATGTACGGTCGGTCGGCGCTGGATGGGTGAGTGGGCGATAATCGCAGCAGCAGTCGTCTTCTGCTTCGAGCACCTGCCACAGCCGTAGTCCTTATAGACCCCAGCCACTGCCCCGACAATCCGCACGCCCGAGTTATTGATTCGTGACGCTCGCGGTGTTAGGACAGGCAAATCGCACGCCGTGCGGAAAGAATCAACTGGTAACGCGGTTACTAGGGGCCTACGTCAGCTGCACGTGTGGCTCTGGGAACGTTGCAGAAAACCGGAGTTGTTTACGATTACGAATTTTGTTTTTGACGTTGAATTGCTGATTATCACTGTCATTAAAAACTCAATTTTTTAGCATAAAAAGCATAAAATGAGGCCAATGTGGTTGCCTGATAACTTAAGTAGCGCCTATAAAAAGCTTGATGGCTTCGTATACGCCTAAATATTATATTAATATACTATAATCCTATAATCAATACTATGGAAATACTATAATCAATTCAATCTTCTTTGATGCTAGATTCTACCACATTTTTTGGAAAAGTAATAGCAGTAATAATAAAGTAGTAGTAGTAGTAGTAGTAGTAGTAGTAGTAGTAGTAGTAGTAGTAGTAGTAGTAGTAGTAGTAGTAGCAGCAGGAGTAGTAAGTTATTTAGTAGTAGTAATTATTATTATTAATTAATTAATTAATTAATTAATTAATGTCGGAAGCGCCATCTCCAGGTAGCTCAGTAATAATAATAATAATAATAATAATAATAACATTACAATCATCAACAACATCATAATCATCATCATCATCGTCGTCGTCGTTGTCGTCATCACTGGCTGTAACCGTACTACATGGATGAGGTGCCATTGTAACTTTTCATCGTTTGCTTCGGTCCAGTTAGGACCTCGGGCATCAATTGATGCGTTACCATGACACCATTCTATGATAATTTCACAACAGTTCTCGGATACAACGTCTAGCTCATGCATATTCATCAGTCTATATTTAGCTAAAGCTGCTCAGGCAGAGTTCATCAAGAATTTATAGTCAAGTGCGCGCTTATATGTTGCTGGCGCAGTTTAGGCCTACGTGCGTGCAGATGTAAATGGCCTAAGACTCCTTCGTTACTTAGGCCTATTCTCGGCTGCGTAATTACATAAACCTTACCAACAGCTCAAGCTGGACTCTGAAGTGCAATTACAGAACTGCCATATGTAAAATATTCAAAATCTGTCATACTGCTCAATGTTGAGACTGTACTGCACTTCACGCTGGAACTTAGCATTAAATACTGCTAAATCTTCTTTCAGTGTTAATGCTGCTGTCAGTTTCCTATGTGCTTATCTCAGTCAGGAGAATTAAATGTATTTAATTCACGGATTGAAAATGTCATAAAATTCCCACTGATGGTTACTTACCTACTTAAAGAGCAGCGCTATAACATCTAGAATCTATTTCAAGCATCGAAAAAGCCTAGTGTATTTTTGCACTTAATCGTAAATGGTAAATTTCGTGGAGACAGATTCTGTTAAAAGAAGTCTTAGATGTTTTTTACGTGCAGTTACTCAGCTCAGCGAAGTTAGCAAATGTTCGCCATGTTTAGAGCGTGTGTTATTGAAGGAAGTGGTATGTGTGACTGTCTGCTGCTGATTAGAGTAGCTAGAAACCAGAGATGGAAATGAAACGGACCATTTAATTTTACCACGCACTTCGCTTTCATTGTTGTGTTCCAGGGTTATATATTTTTTCCACCAGAGTTAACTCGAAAATAACCAACAACTTAATTGTTGCATAGCAGTGTCTGCACGACGTCCTTGGAATCTTGCGGCAAATGATGAGAAAATTTGTAGTCTCACTAGCGCTTATCCAATGATAATCTGCCCACGAGCCCTGCACGAAAAATTGAAAACAGTGCTTTTTAGAATGCTTAACACGAACGCCGTTTCGCATGCCGCCCTCATTCTCGCATTGTCTCGCTCAAACAGTACTGGCCATTTGCCTATTGTAATTGTTTCACCTGGGCCCAACACGGAACCTGACCTGCCGTTTGAACTGATAGTTAACTGCCAAGTAGCACTGAGATGCAAACCAAAATCTGGGGTTAATTCTGTTGAAACCAACCAGGGCAATCAATGGAGACAGTGATTGAAATAGACTATGGATGAAATGGATTGGGTGTAGACTATGGATGAAATGGATTGGGTGTAGACTATGCATGAAATGAATTGGATCTTAGTCAAATATAACCCATGCAGGGAATAAACAATGCATGAAGCAGGTAAGGTTATACTCATGCGAATACACCGTGTGCATGAAATAAACAGGTTTTCATTTGTAGTCTAGTAGCCATCAAAAACTGTGCGACAGTTCCAGAATTTGAAGCCAGCAACTGATGTGGCTTGCCTGCCATGAGCCGTCTATATCTTTGGTGATGCCTAGTAAGAAATATTTAGTACTTAAGTAAGTCAGTAAGTAACACAATTACCAACACACCATCCGTTCGTCAGCTGAGAGGGGAATCGTAGGCATAATTTAGTCACAGATAACTACCAAGCATGTGATACAGTAATTCTTTCTTTGTTTTATATTTTTAGATATGTTTTTATTGTGTATTGCTATTCAGGTTGCATGAAATGAAGATTTGACCATCAGGCAATGTCTGGAAAGTCATACAGTTATGAAGAGGTCAGTTACAGATTGATGCACTACAGAGGCACAGTCTATAAATTTAAAATTGAGTTTTCCGGTTGTGGGGCAGGCAAGAACCCTACACGAAGGGTTCTAACCCCATCGGAATCTGATCAGGTCAATCGAACAATTGGGGTTCTTGTGCTTCAGAAATACAGAAGAACGGACCTGACCAATGCCCTTCAGACGACAGATTTCCTCATCAGATGCTCTGAAAGACCTTGGAAAATTGGCGAGAAAGTTGGGTTCCGACTACGAGGCAAGGAGCTGGCCGTTCATGATTTTATGTTTGTTCTGATTGTTGAACCGAAACCAAAAAGAGTAACAGGTGCAAACAACAGTGTTGCACTTAGAGAAAGACCTTGCACAAGCCGTACAGACTCACAGGAGGAGCCTTCGCGTCGTCGTGCAGCACAGAACAGGGGTGAAGGGAAACAACAGTCATCATCTCGACCAGATCTGAAGAGTCATGGACTTGAAAAGGAGACTTTTACTGCCCAGTTTCAAAAGCCATCTCAGGAATCAGAACCTCTTCCAAGACAGTTACAGTCAAGACCGCAATCAATACCGGAGCATGAAATGCCTCCCACACAAACGCAGAGTATCTCAAGACTTTCACCAAAGATGTTACATAAAAGCCAGAAGATGTCGAGCAACAAAACATCGCCAAGACAAATGCAGAAAAGTCGAGAAGTTTCTCCTAGACAAGTACGCAAAAGTCCTAGGTTGCTGCTGTCAGAAAAATCCCCTAAGCAGTTGCAACGAAGTTCCGCAATTTCACCCAGACAGTTTCGTTCAACTGCAAATTTGTCGAATCAAGAAAAGTCACCACGACAAGTGAAGAGACATCCTGAAGTTTCGCCCAGAACATGCCGTAAGAATCTCAAATTCCCCGCAGCCAGATCGAATCAGAGCAGTCCCAAGAAGTCTCCAAAAAAACAAGGAATTCCAGAAGTTTCACCCAGGTTATTATGTAAAAGTCCGAGAATTCGCCCAGCAAGATCCAGTCAAAGCAGTCATCAGAAATCACCTGAGAGATGTGGAGTTCTGAATCGCTTTTCTCCAAATCCCAGCCAACGAAGACTACGCAGCCATTCTGCTGGTTCTGAAGATGATACAATCGTAAAACGACTACGCTCAAATTCAGGAAAATTGCTGTCTGATGTCAGTGCCACTGAAAAACTGTTGCATCCACTGGATAAGGAGTTCGTACGCAGGGAGTATGAGCAAGAAGAAGTACGACTGAGAAATCTGGCAAAACCTTCAACTTCTACAGCTGAGAGGAAAGCGTGGCTGTCTAGGTTGTGACAACAATATCTATTTAAATTTCTGTTTATTGTTATTAACAGTTTGTTGTTTATGACACTTGCAGCCAGCAGTTTTAAGTCATTCAGACTAAATTGTACAAATTTCCATCATCATCAGAATTTGAGTTTATTGTTTTTCTACATAACTGAATTTAACGACTTGTCTGCATATTGGCAAAGGAGACTTCTACTGATGTTAAAACTCAACTACATGTTTATTGCAAAGGAGACTTCTGCTGATGTTAAAATTCAATTACATGTTTATTACCACATTTTATCAGATTACTGGATTTACAGTTGCACGGTTTAATTCAAATAATTTTCTGTAGCTACGAAATTTTGAAATTTTGATACTGACCTCATTTCATGTAGCCAGTTTCTTGCGGTATGTCTTGTAAGCTTAGATCTATGGCTGTCAACAAGCACTATAAATTGCACATAGAAATTATATATTCTGGTTACTGAATAATTTTTTGTGTGTGATATGAAAACTTTTGCCTCATGCATGGCATATGTTTTGTAAGAATAGGATCACGTTCAAGATTCGCCTCATGGTATGAGCTTCGCTAGTTGGCGTGGCCCCAGAAGACATCAGGGAGTTCCAGGATGCTCCTGTTTTGAGCCAACTGGGTCGATGATTATTGCGTTTAGTGGCCCGTGAAGACCTTTTGGTCACTCGCATCCATATGACAACGTGGCCGAACTGTTCTTTCTGGAACAGTCTTCCCTGAAAATGCCTCATTCTCTAAAAGAGACCGCACCAGAAACATTTTCAACTTGGTAAATTGCACCTTTTCAGAACTGTCGGATAGCCATGTTTTAGTGCATTTGTGAGGCTCTATATAAATAGTCGGACACAAACATACATATAAAGAGGGTGAGATAAGGTAAGCTTTCTTTTCTTACATTCCTCTACCTGCAGTATTCCTTCAGATGGCCAGGATTGAAGGCTATCCTAAGGAATGCAAAGACAACCGCAATCGAGAGAACCTTTACGTATTTTGGGTAACAAGGCCTGACAATGAGCTACTAATCACACATGCAACATGATTTGAATCCCTGATGCAGAGTGGAAAGACATCTGCCACTCCAACAGATTTTTCATGTCAGATATTCCAGTTGCCCATCATTGTAGAAAGTTGGTTAACAGTTGTCGGCAAATATATGAGCATGACTTTCATGGTGCATAAGTGTTCCAATGCAAAGTCGGAAGAGATCTTCATAAGCTGGGGGGTTCTTGAGATTCAGACCAAAACCGCTATAAATGCAGTGAGTTTGGAGAAACTATGAAACTCCTGGCTGGAATAAAGGAATCATTTCATGGTGCTGTCTGAGCTTTAAATTTGGTACATACAGAAATTTATTTACAGCCTGTGGCTTAACACCAACTTCAGTCAGACAGCAGACAATCTTACACTACGCTGGATCTAAATTGAGCATTTAATCTTACACTACGCTGGATCTAAACTGCGTGGTTAATCTTACACTACGCTGGATCTAAATTGAGCATTTAATCTTACACTACGCTGGATCTAAATTGAGCATTTAACCTTACCCTACGCTGGATCTAAATTGAGCATTTATATAACGCAATTATTGATCCTCTCAAAGATTATATATACTGGTCATATATAGCCTGTGAGAGGTCAAAAGTGCGTTATATAAATGCTTGGGATAAACATTTATTAGCACAATTTTGGATCCTCTCAAAGACTATATAATTCTTCCGATTTGGCGATATATGTAAATACTCATACCATAACAGGCATTCTACTGGTCAAGAAAATTTGTGTAACTTTCGAAATGCGGCAAATGAAATCGTGTCCTTCGCCTGCGAGTAGTCCTCAATGAAAACTATTTTTAAAATTCCAAGAAGCTTCTGTACCCCGCACGGAGAAACTTGAGAAAGTGCAACACCTGGCGAATAAAACGGAAGAAGTTCTTAGTCCTCCAATTATAGCATTTCGACCGTAACATTTCACTGTCCGAACGAGTTTAGCAAAAATGTGACATCGTAATCGTAATTTCGTCGCTTTACATTGGTAAAGGATCTCACCCTATTAAAAGCGGAAGTCTGCATTTGGGCATAACCCCTCCCCTAGTCGGTATATGTCCGCATTCAGATGACCCTTCCCTCTACTCTTTGCGGAAGACCTTAACGAAAGACCCCTAAGTTGGTCTCTATGACGCAGCTTTTGTGTGGCGCAGAAAAATTTATGAGATTCACATTACATGACTGTCTTAATAGCTGTATACCTGTATGTTCTATACAGACCTGCCAGCGAAAAAGCATGCTGATAATATAATGCTTAGAACTACACACGACCCTAACCCAGAAAACCATATTCATGGGACTTCAAGCAGGCCCGATTTGTGCCATTGGTGACCAGCTATGGGCCCAGCGAATGTTGCGATCAGAGAAAGGGCCTATCTGTGTATTTATCCAATTAAGGAGGATGCAGAACTAATCCGTTCATGCCTCCTTCCCATTGATACGGGGGCCTTCCATTGACTTGCCCTCAACTGGTTTGGGATTGGGTCGCCCACTGAAACAGCTGGTCATCAACATTAAAAAAGAGATCAAATTCCTGGGAAACAAAAAAGGGGTAACAAATATTCAATCTGAAGATTATTTCAAGAAATAAATGAATAGTCAAGGGAAAGGCCAAAAATCTGAGAAACTGTCAGACACTTAGAAAGCGAAAAGACAAAAAAACGACTCCGAAAATTCTGCTGAGCCGTAAAAGATCGTAAAAAATACTGCAGGCTTAAAATAAGAAATTTTGATCAGTTTGAGGACTGATTGTGTGGGCAGTAGCACTTTGGATCTGCGCGCTGGTCCGTGCAAGAATTCACGTCTGAAACTAATAGGCTGTAAAAACGCTCTGTATAAAAGAATATGACCTTGGAGTAAACGTTATACTTCTTTTAGAGTGTCTCTCGTTTGAAGACTTTTATAGTCTTTTCAACTTCAATAGCAGGCTAACGTAATGTCGTGTAGTGTAATAACAACAATTTTATAGCATCGTTAGTAGCGAGCTACTTTTAGAATGCTTTACAACATCCATTGTCAGTACAAATACTAAGGGCTACGTGGTAAACAGAATTTCAGTTGTCCTTTAAAGCGTGAACACTTTTGGCCTCCTGCATACAACCGGAAGGCTGTTCCGCGCATTGCGACCAGTGAACCGAAAGGAACAATGCGGAAAAAGTTAATTTACACGTAGCTGGTTCGCTGATAAATAGACTTAACCAGTCGGCAAAGTAAAGCTAATCATGCAACCTGTAGTCATATCAACAAATAAGTTAAACTACTGTTAGGTTATATCGCTGGCCATTGTCCTAGATGCCATGATATCGCGGTGTATACTGGCGAATGAAATAGGCTACATTCGATAAACTAACATTGTAGTTACGCAGCCAGACTGGGCCAGAGTGTGTCACTGTCAGGGCTGGATCCAGCCAAACTCCTTTCGGTAGATAGACGTCCCGCTGAACTGCTCCCTCTATCAACACCGGTGCCACAAGAATGTTGTCGCCCACGAGGAACTCGGTCAGAGTCTGCAGTGCTTCCCTGTCGTCGGGTTCCAACCACCAGATGGGTCGTACAACTGGAGACTGGACAGCCCCGCGAGGATCGCTGGCAATACGGAGTACTTCCGGTAGAACCACGCCATTGCGCAGGTTCAACACGTTCTCGACGATGGCCTGGACTTCTGAGTCGTAGAGACGAGGGGGTATCGAGATGTGCATAATGGGAAGAAAAGCTGACACCTGTACCCAACGCACATAGAGCTCTCTGCTGGGTAACTCGTCGTAGGCGGACCCCCCGACTGGGTCTAGAATGAAAAAGGGGTAACCAAGAACCCCAAGGGTAAGGGCAGTTGGAATGATAGTGTCGAGTCCTCCGGTTCCATTCCAGGTGGAAGTGGCGCCATTGAGTCGAATCAGTACCGGAAATTGCTGGCTCCCAGAAGCGGACTCCGTGCTGGCAAGGGTTCCGAATTGGGAAACCAGCTCGGTACCCAGTTTTGTGTATTCGTTAGGATCTGCTGTCGCAGCTCGAAACAAGTCGTAAGCCGGAAGGGAAGAAACCTCATGTCCAGATATATGCAGGGCATCGACTCCATACTCCGTCTGCAACATCGTCAACCGTTCTGCAACCCAGGTGACATTCGCGCTTCTCAGGTCGATCATTCCAGCCAATCCTCTGTGCCACGTTTCTCCAATGTGCGGTCCATTCCACCAACGCGTGAGATCCGGAACTTCGCCGCCGAAATCTCGGACCAGTGAGTCTTGTACTGTCGTGTTGTGAAATGATGGGCTCCTGACGCTTACCTGCATCCGAAAGTGTAGCGAGACTTGAAACCCTTTGTCGTGCAGATCATCTACAAGAGCCTTTGGCCCAGGGAACCTTGAAGATGAGAACTCCAGATCGCCTTCTTCGTCCTGCCATCCATCGTCAATGATAAAAAGACCTGGTCTGAACCCATCGGCAACGATCTTTTCGGAAAACTGACTAACGTCTGATTGGTTGTACCTGTCTTTCAGGTATGCCCACGTCGACCACACAGGAGCTGCAAACAAGGTTTCGGGAAGTCGCCTTGGGGCGACGTTCGGAAGAAGCATTGGAAGGGTATCGGCTCGAACTTGACCGATGTTATCACTTACACATATGGTGTAATTGAGTCCGGTTTCATTGCGTTTCTCATGCAGACAGTTATCCTGTTTTGCTGAAAACAGACAGAGCCGTCTGTCCGTAGCGTTTTGGAGTTCATCGAAAGCGTTGATGCTGAATTCAAACGACGAGTCAGGGTCAACTAGTATTGCTACTCCATCAGAACTTAACCAGTACCGTTCCACAACTGACCCAAACATTCCTGCGTCGTGAACATTCGTTGTAACTAGAGCCTGTCGAGGTACAGACATACTTTCCAATGTACCTGTTCCTGTCTTGAGGATTCCACCACCATACCATCGCGCATCCCCTAGTCCAAAACAGTCCAAGTGATTCAGTGGATCCGGAGAAAGAGCACTCCAGGTGATTCGATGACACGTCCCGAGCCCCATTTCAAAATGCTCCACCTCAAGTTTCTTGAGGTTCTTCCAAACCATGCTCAGTCTGTCTGAGCTGGAGACTTCGAACGGTGCAACTCCCTCTGGAACGTTCGTCCAAAGTGTTCCCGACAAAACGAGTCTTCCATCGTGGTTTCGGATCTCCATGTGGAGCTCAGTTAGGCTGACGGTAGCATTATGACTCTGATGCGTGGGCTGTGGTTGGAGGCACTGGAAGTGGTAGACCGTCGCAAGGGCGGCGACAATGAGGAGGAAGAGCAGGAGGACGAATCCAATCAGTTTCCACTCGCGCTTCTTTGCCTTTAGAATCTGACCAACATCCATCTCTCGACGCAGCTCCTCTTTGAAACTGAGTCCTCGGTGCCGATTCATCTTCAATCAATCAATCAATCAGTCAATCAATCAATCAGTCAATCAATCAATCAATCAGTCAATCAATCAATCCATCCATCCATCCATATTAAGAGAGCTTCAGGCTAACCCAAGAACCTCAATATACCCAGTTGTGTGTATTGTTGTGGAAGTGCATGAGGTGTGGTTGATGTGGTCACTAGGGAGCGGTACAGTTACGGTTGAGGAAAGATAATGTTTTTCATTGCGTTGTGGCTGTGTGCCATTTAAGAAACTCTCAAAGAATCAGATTTTGCTCTGGTACCTTTTTCTTGCTATAATATCCCTGGTATTCTCGCTTGAGTGGTCTTGTGATGGAGTCGTCTCCCGTGCAAGTGTCGTCTTCTCCAGTTCTCCATTCTCCAGTAAATGTGTCTTCGTTGCTTTCGTGCCGTTCCTCCTCACGATCAACAGCGACCTTCGTCTCTTGGAAGCCAGCTTCCTGAGGATGGACTGGATCAGTGGAAGGTCTCGTCCAGGTGTCGTTCTGAGGCTGGCCTGGATGGGCTGAGTTTCCCCGAGTGGAGGACATGTACAGTTTCAGGATAGGTACAGTTGATTCCTTGTCTTTGATGGAAGTACTCAGTGCTGGATTGGCCGCAGCTGTTGTCACGCGGGATGACATTCCGCTGACTGGAAACAGTTTCGTCTCAAGGTCTTTACAGGGTCATCCAATTCCTGTTGGTCAACACGCGTCTGCAAGAAAATCAATTTAGGATCCTCTTAGGAGAAAAAACTTCTTTGTACAAACATGCACTTGGCTTCTAAAAAGCATCTCTAAGAACATGCTGTACCTCCGAAATACAAGAATTAGAAGAAGTAGTAGTGGTGGTGGTGGTGGTGGTAGTAGTAGTAGTAGTAGTAGAAGAAGAAGAACAACAACAACAACAACAACAACAAAAAGATTAAACAAGAAGAAGGATACGAGTAACAATAATACTAATCAGAAGAGAGGGTCATTTGATGATCACTAAAATATGTATCATATGATTGCAATACTGTTAGAACGCTATAATTCTTATTAAAACTCTTCACAGTTTCCTTTAAGTGTTTGTGTGGGGCACGGGAAAACCGATTGGTTAGAGTGCTCGGCCAGTAACGCGGAGAGTACGGGTTCAAGCCTTCCCTGAAACGGTTATTATGCTCTGTCGTATGGTCGCTTGTACACTTCTGATCTTTGGAAGGACAATATCAAATGCAGGTGTCTTTGTATTTATGAGTAATGCCTTTGAAGAACCTCTTGAAAGCGCTTATCTGAAATACCTAGAAGGTACGTCTTTTGATGCTTTTGAGCTATTTGCATCATATCCTTGATAATCCATACATACATACATACGTACTTACGTACCTACTTACGTACCTACTTATGTATGTATGTATGTATGTGTGTATGTATGTATGTATGTATGTATGCATGTATGTATCCAAGAACTTATGTAGCGCGTTTTAAGAATCTCACAAAGGCGCTACGACCTTCGTTGCCATCATATTCGTCTTCCACTTTACCACCACGTTTTCTCCACCGGCCTGACCCCAAAATCTGACCTGGCACAGAAACTGACCCATCAGATACCTGGCTCTTGCGGACTTGATTTTATATCGCTCCAGTGAAAAGGCTAGTCTTCCACGTGTAGCTTTTCTGCGGCACTGAGCAATTTTAGAAGGCCTTATGATTGCGGCAAAGAAATTGAATGTCGTCACTTACTTCGCTTCGTGTGCAAGCAACAATAAGCTGCAACTCCAGTCCTGTATAATCCGTGCGTGGCAAGCGAGAACCAGGCGATACTAGACCCCCATATGGCTTTATATAGGCCACAGCTAACTATCGTCTCGATCGTCGAGGGAGGTAGTTTACTCAGCCATTCGAAATCGAATGATCTGGGTCTCTGAACTTTAGGAAAACAGGTCGTACATAGTTGCCCAATCCAAATCGTAAGCAGGCAATTTTTATCTTATTATCATAGCCTAATGTTTCGGGTATAAGCTGTAATAAAGCTGTATAACTTTTCGGCCTGCACCTGCCTTGCACATAGCTGTGATTAGGCTGGTTCCCGCGACTTAGCTTTCTTTGGGCGTTGTAGAGATCTCGAGTTTACCATTTTTACGATAACAATTACTGATTTTATGAAGTTTACCGGTAATAACATTTTCCGTCAACAGTTGTTGCCCAGCCGTTTAGAAGCGAATAAAACCCGGTTGGAACCGGTTCCAAGCGTCTACGCGAAGTCGCAAATATTTGAGCATTTGAGTGTTTTCGAAACGCACGCGGAATCCTTAAAGATTTCACGGATCACCAAGTCGTGTGTTAGACGGCAAAATAACTGTAACGCATTAACCTTCTACTTTGTCATTGCATTCTTGTAGGGCTCTCGTATGTAACCTATGAATATTCATGAGCGTTTTGTACCTCTCGGTACTAGGGCCGTCTTTCTTAAAGATACAGGCCTGTGTGATTTATGCATGACCGTATATTCAAATGTGTCTCATTTAGGCCTCAAGTACTAAACGATTAGGCGCACTCGACTTCAAGTACTAAACGATTAGGCGAACTCTGGCAATAGTCATTGCCCTTAGACTCGTGCACATGTTGTAACTCGTTATTTTATAACAGTAGCTTTAGGTACAAATCCAATCTACAGCATCGTATCAAGGTTATTAATTAACGACAGTTAGCACTCATGGCGAGTAAGGTTGTTAAAACTTACGAGGGTGCATGCATGCAAATGTACATGTGTGTATGCAAGTGTGTATGCATGCTTGTTTGTACATGTGTATGTTTGTTTACACGTGTGTATGTATATATGTATTTCTGTATGTATCCATGTATGTTTTGCCTGTCTGTACGTGTATGTATGTATGTATGTATGTATATACGTATGTATGTTTGTATGTATGTATGCGTGTTTTTTTTTGTTTGTACGTGCGTATGTATGTATGTTTTTATGTGTGCGTGGATATGTGTATGTATATATGTATGTATAAATAAATGCATGGACGTAGGCCTATCCAGACACTTGAACCCTTTAAATAATTCTCAGAAGCAGTGCGCTCGCCAGCCCAATTATTGTTAAAGTTCATTAAGGACAACGACATCCAGAAGCAAATAATGCTCAGATAAATGGAAAAGTCACCACTGGCTGGCTCTCGCACACACATAAATCTCCACCAACGAAATCCTGTCCAGAGTTGGCAGTTGGTGTTGAAAACTTGCGATAGAGATACGGGGAAGAGGAGGAATCAGGATACGATTGATGGAAGAGGAATGCTTTCAATTTTGAGTGAAAGACCTGCGCAGAGATTGAAAACGACACAATGAGATGTTTATAATTATGATACGATGTGCCATGCAACATTAGTCGGCCTATACAACAAACTCTATACAGAACTCGACAACTCAATTACGTAATAGCTATAGGCCTTAACGTATTCAGTAGGCTACACTGTGGTCAAGTACAACAAGATCGTGATAGAATACAATAGAATTCAGACAATACAGTGCCATATAATACGCTACTGTCGTTTAGAAGCATATGCAGTGCAGGGGGCTAGGATTCAATAAAGCACGTTACAATGTTGTACAATGGGCCCCAAGGAATGGAATTATGGAACTCTGTCGAAACCCTTCGAAGGTCAATACAGTCACGCTTATTCCTACGAGGATTAACTAAGGCAGGCTTCTACTCCATAGAAGAAATACTTGTTACTCCCGTGCATTATTGCAAATTGGTTCACATCTTTGGAATTCACGACCATCGGCTTTGAGCGAACGGGGGTACAGCGGTGGTGAAGGATCTCACCCGATTAATTCATTGAAAAATTAGCAGGATAGAGGCCATACGTCGCTGTAGAAAAACGTGTACATTTACATTCAGATTTACCCTTCAGTTGTTTGCAAATCGACATATTATAAAGATCTTTCTCTGATTTCGTTACACAAACAATTGAGGATTTATCTTCTGCCAGCTACCAGTGCCTTTGAAGTGAATTCATGAATCAGCGCGATATTGACATTCTGTCATGCTAAACGGTTTCGCAAAGAACAGTTGCTCTCTGGTTTGCTTACGTAACGACGTATTAGCAGAATAAGCGCCTCTGTCCTGAATGTTACTTGCATGAGTTGCCCATATGCACGAACAGATGACGACTATCGTTGTCTTCTTCCCAGCATTCGACACAAATGAATGAATATAGGGTGCGGGGTTCGCATACCGATCGTGGCTTATTAAAGAGGTTTGAATATCGGTCTAGCTGTGCGTGAGAATGCCGGTTCAGACACAGATAGTCGTTATAATTGTCAGAGATTTGAAACTCGGGGTAGCACGGTTCCTATACACAAGTCCTTAAGAGTGGTATGCCATTCATTCAAACTGTGGTGAAGGTTCTCACCCGATAAATTCATTGAAAAATGAGCAGGGTGGTGGCCATACGGTCGCTGTAGAAAACGGCGAGCATTTCCATTTACATTTTGACTTTCTGGGTCAAAATGTAGTTCCGAGAAAGATGTTAAGATTTAAATCTCAGGCTAGCACGGTCCACTAACGGTGACCTTAAATAAAGTGGCACTCATTCAAACGGGCAATAGTAGTGAATTTTAGTAGTGAATTAGTGATGAATTTTAATTGAAATTTACTGAAAAATGAGAAGGGTTGAGGCCATACGGTCGCTATAGAAATACGTGTACGTTTACATTTCTTTAATTTCGGCCTTTACACAGATCTCAGGTAGCAATCTGTTCACCTGTTGACCTAAAGGACTGCAGCAAGCAATGACATGCTGTAAACAACGATGGACTATAGAGACATAAAGGCCTGCATCATTGTAAGCCTACGCATGTAGCAATATGTGATTTGTAGCCAAGTATAGGCCACATAAAACGAGGCCTTCTGGCTGTCTTATTCTGGTCGTGAATTGATTTAAAAAAGATATAAATTTTCATTGCTTGGACCAAATTTCTCCAATAGGTCTACACAGCTCCATCTATACATCTGCCATTTCCAGAGGGGCGTCACATTCCTGCAGCCCACCACGCACGGGTCTGGTCTGTGGGGTACCGGCATATAACCAAGAGGGGCGCGGAAGGCGAACCATCCCCCCAGTGTATAGCTAAATCCACCACGGGTTAATAATTTTCCAAAGGCGCTTAAACACGCTATCTTGCTGGTTTAAAGATATAAAGGTTACATAATAATTTTAGCTATGCACATTCTTATTGCATGTCTCATAGATCTTGAACTCAACAGGCTGCAACGCGTCGGAAATTCTCTGACTCGCGTGGTGCTTCGTGTACTTCCTCGTTCAAACGCCTTAACCATGTACTCTGTTAGCTGCACCTGCTTCCTCTAGAATTCATGATAAAATATAAAATGGCCCGCCACCTGCCGACTGACTAAGCGCGCCTCAGATTCACATTTCTGCCGGATTGCGCGGGTAAAAAGTTTTCGCACTACTGTTACTACTACCACTACTACTACTACTACTACTACTACTGCTACTACTACTACCACTATTATTATTATTACTACTACTACTACTACTACTAATAATAATAATAAGCCTAATAATAATAATAGGCCTAATAATGTTAATAATGATAATGATGATGATGATGATGATGATGATGATGATGATGATGATGATGATGATAATAATAATAATAATAATAATAATAATAATAATAATAATAATAATAATAATAAGGTACACATAACTGGTTATCTTATATTTTAAATCGTAATTCAGAGATTTCTACAGCCCCCCAACGAAAGCCACGTCACAGGGATCAGCTTATTCACAGGCGTTCAGTCAAAACAAAGTCGATAGGCAAAAAGGTTCGGTTCCAGGTCAAGATCCAAAAGTATGACGGAGAGACAGCGTGGCAACTACAGTGGGTGGTGTTTGCGATTATGAGGGAGAGAGAGAGAGACAGAGAGAGACAGAGACAGACAGACAGACAGACAGACATAGAGGAAAGAGAGAGAGGAGAGAGCGGTAGATAGAGAGGAGAAGAAGGAGGAGGAGGAGGAGGAGGAGGAGGAATAAGGGTTGTGAATAGAGAAAATGAAGAGAAGGGTAACAGTCTCTTAAGCTAACCTCTGCATATGAGGTCGTGTGGCAAGGTCTTTCCTTCGCCGTTTTATCTTCCCGCTGACAGTGTGCTCGTTACAGCTGAGTTCGGTAGGGGGCGCAGGTGAAGCCGAAGTCTAGAAACAAATTTTTGCCCTAGCGATTTGCCCCACCTCTCGCTTGACAGCCCAACACGTTCACCCCGTCTATATATTTTGACCAGCATTCATGAGAACAAGAGTATTAACATTTTCTATGTTTACAGAGTCAGCGAATGATGAATTGTTTTGCAGCAGCTTATGAAAATATAGTATTTCAAAAGCATAGATTTTTCCGTAAGTCAAATTTATGGAAGTGCTATGTTGGAATTAATGGTTAAGACAGTGATGGGGTGGTTAGATGCTTTTAAAAACACTTCAGTTTAGCTTTCCTACGAATCTTCCCCAAAGTTGTATTGTCTCTGTAGCGAACAAGTCGCTTAGTCAAAGCTGAGAAACAAGTCATAAATAAAATTTCACAAGTTTCTTCTTTTTTTGTATTCTCCCAGTTTTTTTAGACCCCCATAACTGCGACTCTTCCTAGACTGTCGTCCTGCCTCAAATATATTCAGTTACGTAAGTAAGTGCGATCTGCCCATCCCTTGGTCCTCACAGTCTCTCGTCAGAAGCCGCTGCGCACAAAACACGTACCTTTACATTTTATGTTTAATCAGCATTGCGACAGCTCTTTGCTGTCAATGTGAACTCCCCTCCTCTTGCCCTATTTCCTAAAAATAGGCCTAGATAACAGGCCTACAGGGATCGAATTCGAACCTCTGACCGCCTATAAGAGGCAAAGAGCTAAACATAGCTTTAGTTTCCTTTTGCTTTTAAAGGTACATTTCCTGCTCAGTAAGTTTTCGAACTTCGAGTTATTCCGTACTTGGTTGGTTCTGTGAACCTTTCTTTGGAGTAAACATGGTTTTATTGTAATTTTTATATAATCAACCGCTGCAGCATCTAAATTGTTAGAAATACATACTTACTTGAAAAATAAATGCGCAGCAGTTGAAGTGATGCGAATGGCGCGCCATAGTCTCGCCTCCTCCCGCACGCCAGTCATGTGACATCGCCGTGTGATTGGCAGTCATTGATTGTGAGGCATCGAAATAGGTGGTTGGTCAGTCTCGAAGGGGCGAATACGGATACGTTAAAGATGGACTCGCTCGGTTTCAACATCGACCACGGATACCTGGAAGGTCTGGTCCGCGGATTCCGCTCCGGAATCCTGCGTCAGACGGACTACCTGAACCTGGTTCAGTGCGAGACCCTCGAAGGTTAGTGGATCGGACAGCGAAAACATGTGAGTGGACGGGGGAGGGAGGACCTGTGTTTGTTGTCGTTGATGAACCATGGTTGGATTGAACCAGTCTTGAGGTCTGGATCGACGGCGGTCGGTTCCGCATTCGACGAGTTTAACATATTTTGTTAAATTCAATATCTGCCTATCAATTGTCAAGTTGCCGAGAGCGGTCCAACCCGGTTGACCTACTGCATTTCGGCGACTGGTGTAAAGTAATAAAAAATCTAGCTCCTATACATGACGAAACGAGCGCCTACCCTACGTTCCATTAGCGATATGGGAGTGTTACTTTACGCTGTCTGGCTTTGGATGATTTCCTTTTGGACCATGGCGAGCATTCACCAACGCCTCAAGTTCAGATTTAGTAACTGTTACAGAAAAGAAATATTAGATTGACATTACAGAATGAGAAGAGCTGACCTTTAAGGTAAACCGTAGAGAGAGCTATAGATACGAAGTGTTTGGCGACTTTATTTTTCTTAGCCTCGGCATATAAGTGGTAGCGACCAGGCCTCTACCTCGGTGTGTCTCCCGAATCTGACCCTATGCCTGTAAGTAAACAGGTTTCTGCCATTTGGCTTTCTTTGGGCGCTGAATCTCAAGTTTACAGTGAACTTCAACCCTTGTGTTGACAGTCCAGCGTGCAAACCACTAGACTATTAAATGACGGTATGGACGTAGTATGTTGGATAATGAAGAGATGAGCTATTAGCTTTTGTCTTTCCCCTTTATCTTTAATTCCAAGCACCATCACCCATAGCCGCCTGCTGTTGGATCTTGACCTGGAACTGAACCCTTCTTGCCTATCGATTTGGTTTTGGTTTTAACTGAGCGCCTGTGAATAAACTGGTTCCCACGACTTGGCTTTCGTTGGGCTCTGTAGAAATCTCGAGTCTACGATTAGTATATCTTCAATGGGAGGTAGTTTGATTAAATGATGATTTTCTTTTGCAGATCTGAAACTGCACCTCCAGAGCACCGACTATGGCAACTTCTTGGCAAACGAAGCGAGTCCTCTATCCGTCCAAGTGATAGACGACAAACTGCGAGAGAAGATGGTAATCGAGTTCCAGCATCTGAGAAATCAGTCGTTGAAGCCGCTTTCGACATTCCTAGATTACATTACGTACGATTCACTGAGAATTACATTACACTTAGATTATGATTCATTTAGGAATGATTTACTTAGATATTATGTTGCGTACGATTTAGTCAGTAATGATGATCTGGTTCAGATAAAGTTCTTTGTGAATTAGTAATCATATTTAATTATAATTAAATTAATTTTCATAATTATAAATTAATAATCATAAACTTGAGAATTTAGCCAAAGACTGGAATACATCAGATCCTCATGTGGATTGGTATATATGATCATTGGGACTTAAAAATGCTCAGGAGAAATAAATGTATTATTATAAGAATTAAAGATATATTATTAATATATTAGCATTGGTGTTATTATCATTGCTATTATCATTATTAACTTTTTTTCTGTTTTCCAGTTATGGATACATGATTGACAACATAATTCTGCTGGTGACTGGTACGATCCACCAGCGCGCTATTTCCGAGCTCATTCCAAAGTGCCATCCCCTCGGAAGTTTCGAGGAAATGGAGACTCTCAATATTGCCACGTCACCTGCCGAGCTGTACAACGCTGTACTCGTTGACACTCCACTCGGTAGACATTGCTGTTCCTCGGTCTCTGTGTGTGACTTTGGCCCTGGTGTCATTGTGTCTATATGTGTCTGTGTCTGTCTGCCTGGCTATGTTTGTCTCTGTGCCTTCTGTCTGATTGTGTCTCTATGTGTCTAGCTTTGTCTCTATGACTCTGTCTGCCTGTCTCTGTCTGTCTCTAAATGTCTGTCTCTGTCTTTGTTTGTGTTTCAGTAAGTCTCTTTGGCTCTGCCTGGATGGGTCTGTCTGTCTGTCTATCTGTCTGTCTGTCCAAGGTGTGAATGTGATTGGACTGGTGTTGTTCGTTTCAGCGAGTTACTTCATTGACTGCATCTCTGAACAGGATTTGGATGAAATGAACATCGAGATTCTGAGAAATACGCTGTACAAGGTAAATTATATGAGCTCAGATTTAATCAGACAAGAAATGTAACCTTGTTACATGGGAGCAGGTGTAACTATACAAGAACGGGCTTAGTTATATGAGAACCGGTTTACTTGTGTGAGAATGGGTTTATTCTGTTGTCTTTTTTCTGATGGGTTTATTCTAATTTGTTTATTCTATGGTTTATTCTAATCGATTTATTCTAGTGGGTTATTCTAATTGGTTTAATCTTTTGGGTTTATTCTAATGGGCTATTCTGTGGTTTATTCTGATGGGTTTTTTCTAATGGGTTTATTCTGTTTATTCAGTTTTGGGTGTCGTGTTTTAGAACTGAGATGGTGTTATATAAACATCTTGAATCATTAGGTTACTGATTGTCTACACATGAATCTCATTTTCCTTTGTTTACATTTGTCTATCGCGTGCACAGGCATACCTTGAAGACTTCTTCAAGTTCTGCAAGAAACTGGGAGGATCAACAGAAGATGTGATGTGTGAAATACTAGAAGTGAGGACTGCTGAATTCTACCTACTTTTAATTCTAAAGGGGTTGTGACTCATGTGGATTTGGCCAGAGCGCTAGGCTTGTAACGCAGGGAGTACAGGTTCGAGCCTGTTACTGTGTAGGGACGTGGAGCAAGTCCTTCAGTGCCGTTGATTGATGTGTAGTTGTTAGGCAATGGCGCTTAATAAATGCAGAAATATGGCTTAGCTCACTCGAGTTTGCACGTAGAGAGAGATTATTGTAACTGTTATCTCGGAAATTTCTGCAACGCTTCGCTGAAGCTAATTTCATTGGCATTGTTTCTTAATGTTCTATCTCAGATAAAATTTAAACTTGAAATTTTGAAAAATACGTAGGCAAATGATGGTATCTGAGGTATATTAAGTTTGTGCCACGAAGTCATGTAGTTTGTTCTTGTGTGCTGAAACAGTTTGAAGCAGATCGAAGAGCATTCATGATCACGATCAACTCGTTTGGGACTGAGCTGTCGAAAGACGACAGATTCAAATTGTTTCCCACTTGTGGAAAACTATATCCGGATGGTCTGGTTGCACTGTCTCGTGCCGAGGACTACGACCAAGTCCGCCTTGTGGCTGAATTCTATGGGGTATGTATTCCTTCATTCAGTCGTTTGTTCATTGGTTCATCCATTCACTCTTTAATTCACCTTTCTGGTTATTCATTCTTTCTCATTCACTCATTTGTTCATTCATGCATGTATTCATTCACTCCTTATTCACTCAGTCATTCACGTCTTTTTGGACCAGTGCACAAGAGCTGTTCTGAGAGAATGAACCAGTGCAAGAGAAATGTTCCTAGAGAATGGACCAATGCATGAGAACTGTTCTGACAGGATAGACCAATGCACTAGAATGTTCTGACAGGATGGACCAATGCACAGGAGCTGTTCTGATAGGATAGACAAATGCTTGAGAGTGTGTGATGTGCTTGTGGATGTACGGAAGAGAGAAATCGGAAGATCTCTATGAGCAGTTGAGCTGGAGAGTTTCTGCTGAGCTGCTACTCTTGTTTCAACAAAACTTTCCTGGTTTTTTTGCTGTCTCATGAAGTAATGGAACCCTAGAAAATTCTGGTTTTCTGATTTTCTTTTTAAATTTGTTCCTTCTTTGTACCATGTAGGAATATCGCAATCTCTTTGCTGATGTTGGAATGAGTGCTGGTGAGAAAACTCTGGAAGACAAATTCTTCGAGTACGAGGTCAGTACAGCAGTTAGTCGGCATTTATGTAGGGTGTATATTGGCTTTATTTTCTGTTGGGTTATCCAGCGTTTTTAAACCATCATGTCTGATCTTGTTTGTCAGCAGTGCCTCCGAGAAGTTTCTCTTTAAGAGGTACTATTTAAATGTGCAATTACAATTTACCTTTGTCATAACTATTTACAATCTGTTTACATATGTAAACAAAGCTGTATTGCATGGTGGTCTACTTGGATTACACTGGATGTAATCCAACGTTTGTTTGTTCGTGCCTGCTCATCACTCTGTGTAGTGACCCTGGAAATGTTGTGTCTTGCACAATCGTTGTCATATGCTTTGGATTCAGATTTACTGACCTTATATGCTTAATAAATGCAACAAAATAAACGAAACCGTTATTGGAAAACTACCCATAGGTGGCGCTGATGAAGAAGGCGTTCATGAACCAGTTTCATTTCGGTGTCTTCTACGCATACGTGAAACTTCGCGAGCAGGAAAACCGCAACATAATCTGGATTGCAGAATGCGTCGCGCAACGACACCGCGCAAAGATTGACAGCTACATTCCGATTTTCTAAGCAGACGACAATCGCTGTACATCTTCTCTGCAGATTTTGCACAATTCACACAACATGTTTCGGCAACAAATGACCAACCATCTCTTTCCTGTGGATATGAATCTTCCCCCGGAACCGTTGTTGTGCAACAATTCCACAGATGCGGACCAGTTTGCGAAAAACAAGTCTTTCTTTGGTATGATAGCAGAAACAACCACAATATGATTCAGTCCTTTACTTATTTATGTGTATCAAGACATTTTATATAGAGCATTTTCTTGTAGGAACTTTAATCAAGCTCCTTACGGTTATGGCTCGTGGGAAACTGTAAAACTTTTTTGAAGGGATCGCTAAATGTCTTTCGCAGCTTCTGATGGAACGTTTTCCAGCATAATTCGTCTTCAGTAGAGATTAATTAAGTAGAATAAATTGTACAGTGGTTAGTGCCAGGCTGTTGGTGCAGAAGTTAAGGGTTCAATACTGGCAACAAAGTCCCTAAAAATATTCAGTTATGCTAAAAGACTGTCAAGCCAGGATCTTAGTGCTCCGTGCTGATGCCACTGTCTCATATGTTGCCAGATAGTATGTCTGAAAATTCTAAACCACTGCATAAAAATTATAACAGTGACGAAAAAGCACTGTATGGGGCCGGAAACATGATGTCGCCACAACTTTACTTCCACTGCCACCTCTTGGTTCTTTACATGGCATCTTTGGACAACCCCTGGCTTGACGCAGTGTTTATGATGCACTTGGCTTTTAAGTAGTGCTTTAGAAATTTTGAGTTTACAATTACGATTGTTTGAAAGAGGCACCAAACTTAGTGTTGGAACATTTCAGCCAATGTGATCATTTAAATGTGTAGATACAAGAGAAAGCCTAATATTTATTTTGTCACTGACGTTCCCCTTAAGCAAAGAACTTGGTGAACAAGTTCATGAGCTTGCTGTGTGGAAAGATATTTGAAGACTAGCAAAGTAATTCTCATTTGTTTTAAATATTTCCAGCGACTCGAGACGAACAAGCAAACTTTTCTCCTCTGCCTCACTGTGGCAATTCACAGGTGTTCCAAATACATTCTCTCCTTTTACTAATTCATAACTGGAAGCTTAACATGTCAAAGCACAAATAAATTTGACACAGAGATGAAACAGAATGGCCTCCATTTGAGAGAATTTCAATAAACACTCAAAAAAGCAGTAATAAACCAATCAGAATTTTGACCAAATACCTACAATACATCTTACAACAGACACATTAACTAAACAACTTGCAGAGGTTTATCACCTAACCTCCTTAACTAATTCTTAACCTGTCTGGGAAAATTAAAAGAAAAAGTAGAACAACTATTTAAATGCCTCTAGGAAACTCATGAATCTCAAGTCCTCCATGACAAGCATAAAGGTAAAGATGATACGCTTGTTTACAAGCGCCTCCATAGAAACTCCTAATAAGCGTAAAGGTAACACATTTGCTTACAAGCCTTTACAGACTCGGACTGGTTCGTAAAGGTACTATGTGAAGCTTACTTTTTTATTGCACTTACCACGAGCACAGGGTCAGTACAGCGTTCGGCTTGTAACGTGGAGAGTTACAGGTGCGAGCCTCCCTTAGAAGGTTACTGTGTAGGGAACCTTAAGCAAAGTCCTTCACTCACAATTGCTTCGTGCCTCAGGTTCAGATTTACCAACCTTCCACGCATAAAAATGCATAATAATAATAACATCTGAAGTTGAGATGGACACAGGTATTTGCGACCAACTTGTCCAGGCTCAAACCCACGATTGGACGACAGACTGAGCTCATCAACACATGAACCACCAAGTTGCACACTTATCTAAAACAGACACTATCCTAAATCGGTGGGTTCAAAACGAACAAAATTGCACATAAACCAAACATGTACAGACATAAAACAAACAAGTACAACAAATGTGTACAAACACAAACATAAATCAAACATGTACAAACATATACAAACATAAACAAATGTGTACAAACATATACCAGAAACGTAAAACAAAGAAAATGCTCATTACAGCCGTAATAAAAATCGCAACCAATGACATAAACAAAACTCGTCACAGCGACTTACTTGCACCCACAAGTAAAACCTGATCTTAACACAGAAAAGAACGACTGAACTGAATCAATTTTTCGTAATCCGCCTTGCATCAAATAAAACATACTTTAAGCTCAAACATCGTCACAGTGATTTAAACCTCGTCTAAATGTGGAAACGAAGAATAGAATTCCAAGTGAGAAGGTCAGAATCCTTTTCTCTCGATCGCATCAACCAGAATACTTGCGATCGAATGTCCTGAAGTGGAGTCGTTCAGAACGACAGAATGCATCCCAGTGGCTGCGTTTCGACTGAGGATCTTACAGTCGATCACTTTGTTCTGGACAAGATCCTGAAAATGCTGTATGACGTCGGAACACGATGTCTGCAGAGAACTACAGACTGAAACCAAATCAAAGTTTCTGTTCTTAAATTGTGCTAATCCAATTGGTTAGGGTTAGCCCTAACCCTTTAGGGATAGTGCTCAACTTATAACGCAGAGAGTATGGGTTCAAGCTCCTCTGCTTTAGGTCTCTACCGTGTGGAGACCTAAAGCAAGTCCTTCTTTCACCATTGCTCAGCGCCATCGAATGACGCTTAGACAGCGGCATTTAATAAATGCAGATATAAATAAAACACAGCACCATTATCATACAGCACCAGGCATCAGTCGATGGTTGCTTCAAGTTCAATCGCTCTGAAAAACTGTCATCCATTGGAGACGAGAAAAGTCAAAGTCCAGAGAAACCAGAAGTCAGACAACAGTGGGTAAGAAAGTTGAAAAAGATGAGTCTTAAGTTTATAATATACGACTGACTTTAAAGAACTGACCTAAAACCTCGTAAAAGTCCATATTTGGTGTGCAGTAGTTCAGCGTTTAGTGCTTTGGACTGTCAAACCGAGGTTCAAATCCCAACCAGAACAGAAAGATATTTTGATAAACAGTAACCATAATGTAAAGTAAAAGGAAATTCTGTACAGCTAAGCATCTCTCGTAGATACTCCTCGCCAGGCCAAATGATGTTTAACTCTAACATTCATTCAGTCTGACTTCTGGTTTCTCTGGACTTCACCATGGTGAGTCCTGCCGAAAATCCAAGGGGGAATACAGAAAACACAGAGACAGTCTATGGAGGAAATGAGTCAAGGAAGAGGTGAGCTTTTAGTTGAGAACTGAAGACCAAAACAGACGTTGCTGAGCGAACATTTGCCAGAAGAGGGTTCCAGAGTTTAGGGCCAGCTACAAAAAAGCACACCTTGTCCACGGAATAGTCGGATTTAGACAGCCAGAAGACCCGACTCATATTAGAGTTGCATTACCCGATAACTGGCACTGGAAGGCCATCGGTGGATAGGCTGTCAGTTCCGAAGCCAAAGGTCGCACTTGGTGCAGCGGAATCGAAACGTCTTCACCATAGTCAATCAGAAATGCATCAACCAAATCTCGCTTCCTCTCTGAGATCATAACGCGATACCACTCGTTGTACTCTGCATAAACAGTAACAGCATAAAGTAACATCAGTAATGTAGACATCTACAAAATAGCAGCTGTACAAGCGTGGTCTGTTAGTAAAGTGATTTAGCTACGTAAAAGCCTTTAGATAAGTGCTTCATTTAGAAAGGGCAACATACAACGTCAACCATATCCCTGCTGGATTAGAAGGATATCTGAAATCTGATCTACTAACGCCACTTGTGAACTCAGCAATAAAAAAGTACACTGATCATATGCTGTCATTTGGAAGATCAGGCACAAGAAATTGGCCATTTAACCTTGTATATGCAGAGGCTAAGAAAATTAAGTTGCAAATACTTCGTGCCTTGGCTCAAGAAATGTTCTTGGCCCAAAGACACATCTTTTTGGAAGTGCTGGAGCACCTTTGCGAAGTTCTTAAAATGTGCTATACAAGTTTTTGGATACATATGTACATACATGACTTGCTCTCAGGGCTGCTTAAGGGACTGCACTTTTTTACAGTCCAACAAAGAATCTGAGACTCTAACCATACAGTACAATTTTACACTGATCACAACTGATCTGCAAATTCACAACTGATCTGCAAATTCTGTAAAAGATTTATTTAAAGTGGAAATGAAACCTCGGAGATGCCTTACTCTTGTAAAATCCGAAGCATATGTCACCCTTTTCAGGCCGAAACGAGTTTGGCAGCGGAGAGGTGTCTGGCTTCAGGGAATTCTGCAGTGCAATGATAGGAGCCACTAGAAAACAAGCAATCTAATATAATCTCACGACTTCTATAGCACCACTGTCATAATGCAAAACACATCAATCAAGTGAAATCACAGTCAAAACTCGAAATCTGTCAGAGATGTCCAGTCGAAATCTGATATGCCAGAAGTCAGGCTGTGGTAAGTTAGCAATCTGAAACAGACGGCGCAACTCAAAAGTGCAAATTCTCAGCTAACAAACTAATTCAAGTTAACCCAATCCAGGAAACCTCTGGTATATATTTAAAAAATCAGAAAATGAGTATTCAAATAATTTAAAACTACCGGCATATTCTCTCATTAGAAACTTGGTGAAAACTATCAATAACTAGTAGTTCAGCAGCAGCTATAAAAACTTTCGACTTTCTAGCTGAAGTTAATGGTTGGCGCCACCTATCGTCATAATAACGACTCAGTTTTCAGTTTCGTAGTTCAGTGCATCAGAGTTTGGTTTGTAAGCATGTACGTATGCAAGTAAGCGCACACATACATACACGTACACATACTGACAATCAATCCACCACAGGGGCAACATACTCTGCAAAAGGTCATGGCACCAGAAGTTGGCTGGATTCTTCGGAAGCGTCACCTCGACCTTCAACTTGCTCTTGAGCTCCAATGGAGGCAGATCCCTGAACATCACACGGCACCACTTTGGCTCCTCTGGTTCAGCAGCCTCTGGCTTTGGAGGAAGAGGGGCAGGATTCGAGCAAGAACTAAAGACACACAGAAAAAACGTGAAGTAATGTAACAAGACTTGCATAATGCCTCTCCAAGGAAACTTCTCAAAAGAAAGGCACAAAGAGAATTGAAAAACATATTCGATTGTAACTGGATGAGAAAAAGCGGTCATGTGAAAATGAGGTCATCTAAGTGATGACAGGGTCGTGTAATGCATTCACATAATTGAGTCAAGTAACACCAAACAGATTACCATGCGGCAAGGTGGTCCACTCGGTAGCACGCTGAGCCCGTAATCCAACGACTGTTGGTTTGGTCCTGCTGAGCAGACTCCTTAAAACGACCCTACATAAGTTGTTCACTCACTCTCATCTCATGCTTCATATTCAGACTTAGCAAACTTACATTACCTTACTTATTAAGTGCAACACATAAATAAACCGAGGACAATTCATCTAGACAAATGCTTGATGACAGATGTGAATGAACTTTGAACTGACCTTGATGGCCTAGGCTCTGGGGTCAGTCGATACTTTTCCATAAGAGACAGACGCACGAGAGGCATCGTTTCATATCCCGGCAGAGGGTCAATTCGAACCCAGAGGTCGCCAGGCGGTGAATACTCCACAACCTCAAAACTCATCTTTTTTCCAATCAGGTGTGCTATATCCGAGGGCCATCCATATGTGGAGAGGTTCACTGCACCAACGCTTGGCTCCATCGTCAGAGGATTTGAAGATGGCAACTGTCGTGGAGACGGTGACTGCTTCAAAGACAGCAATTGTTCCGATGATGGTAACTGATTCGGAGATGGCAACTGTTTCAAGGACGGTAACTGTTTCGAAGACGGTAACTGATTTGGAGACAGTAACTGTTTCGAAGCTGGTAACTGTTCCATTGAGCTACCACAACAAACAGTTGATGAATCAACAGTTCACAACCTTTAATAAAATTATTAAAAACACATTAGTTTTGTCATTTTTGACTGACAACTGGAGTTACGCACAGGTATGAAGTGAAGTTGCTCATTTTAGGGGTAAGTGATACCGATGAAATATCATGGTTAATCAACAGATGCATATATCTGTCTAGCAAGACACAATACAGGACATTTATTTCATTTGGTGAACACCTGAAAAGCACTGTCTATATGGCTATTTGTGGGGCACAGCAGAAGATTGGTTAGAGCGCTCAACTTGTAACGCATCAAGTACGGGTTCAAGCCAACTCCCCGAAATGGTTACTGTGTAGGGACCTTGAGCGAGTCCTTCGCTCATCGCTCACAATTGCCCACTGCCATCAATTGATACTTAGTCGTTAAATGTGGCGCTTAATAAATGCAGAAATAATATCTAACTCAGCTAAATAACTGTATGCAGAGCAGTCACGTGAAAAAGTTCAATGGAAGATCATTACAACTTTTACTCTGGATGGGTATTCATCGGTTGGAATTCCACTATTGTTTCGTCCAAGGGTCACTGTAGGTGATCGACCCCAGTCAGCTCATTGTTTAAAGACGTTCTTATTTCCCAGGGGCTCTCATGCTGGAAGCACCTCTGAGTAGTTTGTTCTGTAAGAAGCGCTATATAAGTTATCAAACACAATACAATACAATACACTGGTGGAATCTCGAAACACTGGTGACTTTTCAAGTTATTTCCACACAGTTTTGCTTACTGATGAACTTTAATATCATTTGCCGAAGTGTACAGAGCACCTCTGGTTAATTTCTCTTGAAGTGACACTATATAAATTATAAATTTCTGATTACAATTACGCATCAGTTTGGTGTGCTTTCTACACGCTACTCTAGTCGCAAGTTCCTTTTGCAGAAGCCGATCCACGTCACATCAGATTTTGTGCCATGACGAAGCGTATCATGAGGAGGTTCATGCACACGACATAAATAATTCAGACCAACCCGAATGGTGAAGGCTTCTTGGCGTATCTGGCTACACCGGCTTTGACAAACTGCTCAGCCAAATCAGCACCATCTGTGTACGAAACAGACACATTCACAACTTAACTGCATGAACATAAGCAGAAGAGCAGTCCCTTGGGCTAGCCTCGATACTCCAATAGGCAGTGATGGGTATGAAATTCTATAAATTTCTTTCATATCCTCGTGGGCCAGGGTAGCTGACTGGTTAGAGCGCTCGGCTTGTAACACAGAGTACGGGTTCGAGCCTCCCCTGGGACAGAAAACATCCCCGAACACTCTCAGAATACGTTCTGCAGTATTACTACATCTTTCAACAGAAAAGCAAAGAACTCTTCTCCAACAACAGCAATTACATTTACAGTTATTCCCCACTTTGGGTAACGAGTGAGGCACGATAGAGCGCTTGGCCTGTACTGAGGTTTGAGTCTCCTCTTGTAGGGACCTTGAGAAGTCCTTCACTCACAACTGCTCAGCGTCATCAACCAACTGATGGTTAGTCATTAGATAGTGGCGCTTAATAAATGCACCAATAGTAATAATAATATTATAATCATGTCGACAGTGTAGAAACCAGGAATTTCCCCACCTGGGCCATTCAGTTTCATTTCGACACAGTAGACGCCGGAAACCAAGTTGACGGGAGTCATCACAGCTACACAATTCTGGATGATCCTCTGACTGAGTTGGATCGCCTCCCTTGACCAACCACTGCAGCCAGCGCCTGCTGCAACTGGCTCGATATTCGCCAGGCCGCAAAGAACGGCCTGTTAAAAATAACAGCAGATTTCGTTTCAGTGTTTTTCATCGTGAAAAGGAACCTAAAATGTCCAGCTCCCCAAAGATCTCAAATACTGTGCATTCAACTTTGTATTGTATTCTTTATTGTAATTGTAATTTGACCAAAACTGTACAGTAGATGTACACGTTATATCCCAAGCTCGCTGTATGGGAAACCAGCAGAACAGAAATCTTGGAATGTCTTCCTGAATTTGAATCCCCAACTTCTGGGTTAAAAGCCCCGAATGCTAACCATGACACTATCAAGCACTCTGAAAAACAAAAAAAAATATTGAAAAGAAGTTCCCCTAAACTTACCAGATTAGGAATCGATGTAAATTCTTTGGCAAGCTCACAAATTTTTGAGATTTCAACCTCTTCTTCGTTTCCGTAGTCGATGTATCTAACGCGGACTTTGCTTCTGCTGATTACGTCCTCGACTTCTGCTCGATACCAGAGATCATCAACTGAGAACCGACACGCACAAACGTCACCGACGTCTGGAGATGAACGCGGTTTCCGACAATTCCTCTCAGCTGCATAGTGCTATGGAGAGAAAATATTTAAAGACACTGAAACTGATACATTAAAAAAACTGAAGAAATTACATTTGCAAATATTGATGAAAAGTCCTTTCAAAAGAAAATATTCAAAATATGAAAACTGAACAGTGCTTTTGACAAAAAAATATTTGAAACACAGACACTGAAGTTATTAGAGGTCAACAAAAAATATTTAAAACAAGGATACTGAAGTTCTTAAAGGCGTGGATGTTCGAGACATTTCAAACATGGATAATAAGTAGAGTACTCAAGGAGAGAAATCCCGGTTCCAAATTCTCTACATGGATGCACTGTCTTCACAGAAAAAGCATCTAATAACAGTAAGAGAAATGATGAATGCAATCGGTCTATATGACAAGCCACGTGGCTCCATTCAAATAAATGATAGTGGCAACAGAAAACATTTAAAACACAAAAACTGAAGAACAGAACCATCAAAATTTTACTCCTGACACATTACAAAACAGAATTGTTAAGAAAGGAAGTTTGAATCTGAGGCTTGGCAGACTAAAACAAGTAAATCATCAAAAATGTTCACCTCGTTTAGACGCAAACTTAAACTGGACAACATCTCCTGATTCCTTTCTGGAAATACGTAGAACCTGGAAGGCGAGAAGGCTGGCACAACACAGGCCACCTGAAAAAACAATCACCAAAACTAAGTCCCAGCCATTAATGTATTTTTTCCAAATGCCCCACTGTTGAGTTTATTCTCTAAGGAGTGCTTTATAAATTTTAAATTACAATTACGATGCAAGCAATGCATGATTTCCATGCTCTCCAAGACTTCTTCACGAAAAGGCAACACTTTCAGAAAAAGTTTTGCAGGCAAAAGAAAAGAATTTTAAGAAAGAGTCCTTGTCCTTGTGGATCATCAATCAATCATCATCAGTCTTCAAAAAAATCATCAATTGTTCATCAATTCTGCAGTTCAATCAAACTGCCCTTCAACTGCAAATCTTGAATACATTCGGTCAATAGAGTCACGTCATTTTGTTAGGACTGTAGTGGACACTCGGTTCTGATAAGACGCTGGTAAACATAGTACATGTTAAGACATATGGAGCCAGGTTAGTATGTGGATGGCTAACTAAATTCTCTACATTTTCATATAGAAGGCCAGATTCAATGGACAAAACCAGAAAAAAACTGGCAAGATTTTCGGCTGAATATTTCTAATAAAAAATCAGGCTTGAAGAGAAATGACACAAAAGCAGTTGAGAAAAAAGGTAGTTTGGCTGATTAGACACGAAATGATGCACTGATTTTAACAATGAAATCTGACAAAGAAAATCATAATCTCAAAAACCAACAGTTTTACCTTTATGGGAACATTCAGCGGCAAAACGGTTATTCGAGCTTCAATCTCCTTCTGACTAGTCTGAAACAAAATATTTCAACCATTTAACAAAGGTCACACTTAACAATAAGGCAGTTCAAATCCCCACTTGTATCAGGCGCTGACAGCAGCGGTTGGTCAAAGAAGGCCAACCAACTCAGTCAGAAAATCACCCAGAATTGTTTTATTTCGAGATTTCAGCTCCAACCGTACTTCCAAGCAAACTCATCCACTGACTGCATTTTGGAACCTGCAACCTGAGCGTCTTGTCCTTTCTCTGCTTCTACTTCACCCATATTTATAGACCATTTTGTTCGATTGTGGTATTGTGTTGTCTCATCGACAGCATCTCTGATGAGCTTTCTTGAAGCACTTTTTAAATGAGCACTCCAATAACAATTACTGTCAGTAGGAAGAGCAGGGACATGACTGGCCACCGACCATTATATGCTGAGGCTAAGAAAAATGAAGTCATTAACACGTCAGCACTCTATCACGTAACTATTCTGTTTACGACCAGATCTGCTCTGCATGTAATTGTAAATGTAATTGTAATCACAGATTCACAAAAGCATCTATGCATCTGGTTATTTATATAGCACTTGTTCGGAACCTCTCTGATGTGCCAGACACTTTGAAAGGTTCTGAAGCGAGGTCGAGTTCTAAGCTGGTGTCTCTGACATCTCAGATTTCGTCAGGACCTCTAGAATGGCTGACGATGGTTTTCAGTGCAAATCCAAACATTACAATAACCTGATGAATGATATATTACTTTCATGCACGACCAGAACTCCATATTACAGTATTTTTTTTAGAAAACTGAAAAATATTACAGCAATGTATCACAAATATTTTCCATTTTCATGGATATCCATGATTTTTACAAGTGTGGGTAAAGGTACTTGGTAACATAAGGTAAGGAAAAGACACTTGGTAACAAGGTAAAACAAAGGTAATTTGTAACAAAAGGTAGGGCAAAGGTAACTGGTAACACAAAGTAAAATGAAGGTAATTTGTTACAGGTATTTGTCACATAAAAACCAAAAATGAACCAAACAGTCGCTTAGAAATGTTCTGCCAAGAAACTGCCTCACCTCATTCACATCGTCAATGAAAAACCCAAATTGCTTCTCCAATTCTTCCTCGTCCCTGGATAAACACACATTCAAGAGAAAGTTCAAACGAAGTCCAGAAGACAGAAAACGGAAAGTCTTGTCTACGCTTAACTTAGGTAAACAGAAAAACCCTAACAACAGATCTAAAAGACATGCGACTCAAGATGCGGTTGAAATGTTCCTAGGGCCGTCTCTACTGGTAAAATTCGGACACTCAGTGCCAGACTGTTCCAAGAAGAAGGTCAGTGCAAAAGAAAGCAAGAAATTGTCACAATCAAGCATGGAACCAACACGAACCACAGTGCAGCTATTGTCAAACTGATATACCTGCTCGTTTGGAAATAAAGTGGTTGCCATAGCAGCAGAATCAGCACCAACTTCGGTTGGGGTCGAAGGTCCTTGGGCAGCAAAAGGAGTGTGGGGAAAATTGGTTGTAGCAGCTGATGTTGTGTTTGGTTATCACCAGATGGCCACAGAGTACTCTTGCTTCAGTGTTACCCACATGTTTGCTATCACCGTAAAGTAGTCACTAAAAGATGTAAGCACTCTTAAAAAATTGGGAGTTTGACTAACCTATTGTATGGTGTGCAGATCAACTGATGAAGAGGATAGTCTTCCCTCTGGCAAGCCTTGGAACAGTAAATTCCTTTGCATCTGCTACAGTTCTTATCACCTAGGAACAAAAAAGTAAACACCTCTCTCAACCAGCAAAAAAGCCTGGCGTTCAAAGGATTAATTAATTAATTATTACTAATTATTACAATGACACTTTGATTTCAGGTGCTGTTGAACACCACAAAAAAATTTTGTTTTTTCAGAGCAGTGTAAATGATCTCCAGGTATCAAAAGGTGAAACGTACAACTATTTTTTCCAGAAGCTTCAGCATATCTTAAAAACTGTCCTCACAAAAACTCAGTCACAGAATGCCATATTCCAGTAATGGTGTTGCTGCCATTGGTTCATCTTTCTGGAATAAGTTGTCTAGCAACCTGCAATGCCAGCTTCTTCACCTTTTCTCGGCATCTTTTCCATAAGCATCTGAAAGCAATTCTTTCGATCATGTCAGTTTGGAAACACCTCTGACGAGTTCATCTTAAAGTGGCGCAATATAAATTTGCAACTACAATTTACAATGTCTACAATGTATAGTATTTAATGCTATTCAATTGCAATGCAATACAATGTAATGCAATGTGACGTAATGTAAAGGGAATGTAACTGATGCAATGTGTTTAGCATAGTGTAACAACTAGCAAAGTGTAATGCAACGAAGAGCTACAGAAAGTACTGGCCTGGATTTCTGCACTTCAGACATGTTCCCATTCTGCGGACCTGTGAGCGAGAGGGGGTCTTATCCACGAGATTCTTCGGGACCTGTGATGAGTCATCGTGTGGTTTGTGCGCAGACTCCAAAAACAGCTTCTGTGCTTCTGGTTGCTTAGCTTCCAGACAACAACAACAAAATGGCAACTAACTCTATTGATGGAGTCTAACCTAACAACTTCTACTGAGCACAGAGCATCAGTTGATCATCACTTAAAGTGATACTGTAGTCATAATCGTAATACATTAGCAAATTTCGGCTGAAATCTGATAGGTCGGAGAAAGTGGAAATCAGGCTGTGTTGGATTTCAAAAGCATCTGCCAAGAATTTTAAAATGTTAAATTTTCCAGAGAATAAAAAAGGTCAGGAACAGCTAAACTTACAAAAATCTGACATAGCGAAAGTGCCACTACCACCAATTTAATTATTATTACTATTATTTTCCCTACCCAGCACCTTCCATAAGATATCGTTAATTCAGGACAAGCGAGGTCCAACTTAGACACATACAGGTCCAGATTCATCCAGGTCTGCAAGTCCTTCTGGACAGGAACACCCGGATCATGACTTGGAACTGAACTCTTCTTGCCTAACGATTCTGTTTGGACTGAGCACCTGTGAATAAGCCAGTTCCTGTGACTTAGCTATTGTAGGGAGCTGTAGGAATCTCAAGTTTACGATTACCAGTATGATTACAATTATCCTGTCCTAAGTCCAATCATGCACCATCCTACAACCACCACCACGACCACTTTTCACCCGACCACCACGTTGTCTACTGGGCATGGCCCCCACCCCGATTCTGACCTGGCACCAAACTGACCTAACTACCTGGCCCTTGCACACCTGATTCCACCTAGCTCCAAGGAATAGGCTCATCTCCCTAATGCAGCTGTAGTGTAGAAATTTTGGAGAATTACATTACAAGTACTTTTCATCAACACTTGAAAGCTGTTACCTTACATGAATGTCAATCTGAAGTACCACTTGTAACTGTAATTGTAACCTGACATTTATAAAGAATAAACTCATCAGGGTGCTCGAGCAGGCACAGAGTAGGCACCTTGAGGGGTAATGTATAAATGATTTTCATGAATGAATAAATAAATCTTTAAAAATCCTCAGTGGTAATTCAGCAAAAAAGCAGATGATTACTGAATTTCTAAATACCGATTTTCGTCAGCTCACGAGTTCCTGGTTCATCGGAAGATGAGCTGCTTTGACTCGAACGATGACCACATCCATCCGTAGCCCGAGCTACGGCTCGCGACTGGCCAACGGACGGCTCCTGGCTCTGGTAGTGCAAAACCGTGGCCATGATCAGCTTTGACCGGCCAAGTGGCTTGATTCTGTCTTCGCCGAAAGCTGACGAAGACATTCTTCCGCCTGTGCGATGCTCCGATTCCACAGACGCAGCAGCGCTGTCAAACATATCAAAAACGTTTTTCATAGACTCCAAATACAGTTGTTTGTATAGTTAAAACATTTGAGAACTGAAAGAATGCAGTGCTTTTGTGAATTTCTTAAAATGAGCTACACAAATAGCCCAACACACACATACACGCATGCACACACATGCACACACACAGAAAACAATTTATGCAACCCAAACAGTACAGTTTCGACAATGCTTTACTCTCTACATTTAACATGCATCGCCCTCTGGGTTTTGTCCAGACTCACAGGCGACCATCGACTGTTAAGATTTGATTATATCCGAGACACAGAAATAGGTTAGCTCACCTTTCTGGTCGGGTACAGGGAGCAGAGCTTGAGGGCAGCTGAGAAATGCTAGATTGGCTGGATGGCGGATAACTGGAACCTGATGGAATTTCCTTCAAACAAACCACACAAGCGATTCCTAAAATGTTCTGTATACACGGCAAGATGAATATATACACACAAAAATCAGAAACTGTTATGATGCTATCATTTGAAGCCATGTTAAGAACCACTTTGTATTGAGGAAATGTCACAAACAGATCATTTTCTACTACAGCTGAAACTAAGACTGAATCCACATCCGTGGCCAAGTTATAACAGAATCTGTGTCATAATCTTATAGGTAGCTCCAGAGTATAGACATAAACACATCCAAACACCCAGGTGAATGCAGTGAACAGAAGGCACTCATAGTCGCAAGTGTACATTTCTCTCCTAGAGAAACTGCTCAGAGATGCGCCTGAGAAACAAGACCAAGATTAAACAGAATGGTCTTCAAGACCACGATCAGACTGGTCTTCAACTGCTGACAAAGTTTTACTTCTGTTTACTTATATTTACTTGAACTAGTTTTACTTTTTAGATTTACTTAATTTTACTTTACCTATATTTATACTTTACTTTACTTAGTTTTACTATACTTTCCTAGGAAGTCAAAGTGACAATTCTAACCATTTTCCTAGGCTTCTGGACCTTAACTCTCAAAGCACAGTTGTCAATTTTGAAGCCATTGAATTGTTCGATTATTCGAAGACCATCTGCCATGGTATACGTCTTTACAAATCTGGAAGAAATGACAAAGAAATACTAAGAAAAACAAGCCTTAAAATCTCAGACGTCAGAAAACATTCAGGAAACTCTAGCGGTTAGGCTGTCAACTATCAGTTTATCAATCTTCAGAAAGCACCGGCAAGCAGTGATATTGATGAGACATGGTAGCCTATTGGCTAGACTGCTCGGCTTGTAAAGTGGAGAGTATGGGTTCAAGTCATCCCTTAGACTATTACTATGTAGGGACCTTGAGTATATATTTCACTCACAATATCTCAGCGCCATCAAATGATGCTCAGTCATTAGACAGTGGCACCAAATAAATGCAGAAATGATAATAGAACAACCAAAGTACCAGTTCTCAGTTGCCCAGAGTTATAGGATTTCAACTGGGTTTCTCCAAAAGACTATAGTTTTTCACTAGAGTTCACTTGAAGCAACCACTGACTGATGCCTTAGGCATCAAATTAGTGCTGCTATAGAAGTCATTAGATTAGATTAGATTAGATTTCAGTCAGTCAGTATGTAACTAATTTGTCTGCCTTTCATCTCTTCATCTTAGGTTTGAATATTCTTAACAAGATGAGCAACGTTAGGTAAGCATGCATCAGTTTACTCCCTCTACAGCTGAGAACTGGTCCTTTGGTACAAAACAGAAATTTCAAAAATATCTTTCAAAATATCTTCCTTCCGTGTTGGGGATTTGAACCCTCAACCTTGTGGCTGACAGTCCAGCATGATAATCACTAGGTTTTCGTGCATCCATTAAACCTGCTAAAAAATCATCTCAAAAGCCAGGTTATGAAAGAAGAGAAATAACAACAAAAAACCACATCAGGTAATAGTTCTTCCTCAGGTGTGAACTGAACTCACCCCAACTGGGTCTGTGGGTTTTTTCTGTCTGGCACCAGCTTTATTTCCTGGATTCTACCATAACTGCCGAGCAAGTTTATGAGACCATCCTGGAGAAATAAAAAGTAATCACCTTCATCAGCTCTGTGATTAACTCAACTGTCATCATCATCACCACCACCACCACATGACCAGTCAAAACTCAAAGGTTACCACAAATAACATCACCACCAATACCATCACCAATACAATCACCACCAACACCAATACCATCACCACAACCATCATCACCAGTACAACTACCACCATCGTCACCAGAAGCAACCATTGGTTGTTTTGACTGTGCAACAGAAGTTCCCTGATTAGATAAGACAGGTTAGATTAACTTGAATAAACTACACTGAATTAGATTAGATTAGACTAGAAAGATTAGATTAGACTAGGTTAGATTAGACTAGGTTAGATTAGAATAGATTAGATTAGACTAGGTTAGATTAGAATGTTTCTGGAACAAAAACTCATTGACATCTGGGCACCAAATAAGGGTGTACAGTAAAACCAGTATTTCGCAAATGCAAAGAAACTTACTGTGGTAACTCGACAAGGAATATTTGCAATGAACAGTTCCCGTTCTTTTTCATCACTGGTGCTGAAACAGAGACCAACAGAACAGCTTTGAAACAATCAAGCTGGGCAACTTGCAACACAGTTGCAACCACTCCAATCTAATCTAATCTAATTTAAAGACTTCCCAAAGAGCAGTTATCATAATGCCCAAGGCATCAGTCAATGGTCACTTCAAAATCACAAATCAAGAATCAAAATCAAAGTCAAAACTCAAAATCGCAATCCATAATCCTTTGGAGGAGCTGGGTCATTCAAACAAAAATCTTTCTGCTCTTAAACTCTTATCAGCCACTGTCAGTACTTGCAATTCTACCAAACATCTGAAAACTGTCCTTGCGCAGTCGATGTACATATGGCATGTTAACAATGCATAACTTGTTTATTTGTTCACTGATGAAAGAACTACATTACTTTACGTGAGTGAATAAGACACAAACTCTGATTCGGAACCGTCTCTTCGCGTGGTGACCTTGCTTGCTTGGTAAACGTTGCTCGTCTTAAAATGTTCCTTCACTGGATCCCAATTCACCGGCAGGTCAGAACTTAAATACACAAAACACAAAAAAAATCGTACACAGAAGCAATTGTCTAGTAGCTAGCATGATGGCTCGTCAACCCAGCGGTTAGAGTTCAAATCTCCTACAGGGCAGCAAGATTTTTTTAGATTCTGCTCCACTTCCACCCCTAGCAAACTAAGCTATTAAATGAGTACACTGACCATATGCCGTCAGTGGGAAGTGAGAGGATTGGCCTCCCCCCTTAAGCCAAGGTTGAGAAAGTGAAGTTGCTAACATTTTAATCACCATGGCTTCCTATCATGATAAATTTAAGGCACTGGTCTTCTTCTTCTTCTCCTGCTCTTGTTTAAATAACCTCGTCTATTTTCGGTTGCAAACCATCTCCCAAGCGCATTTCTTTACCATTACTATCTTGGAAATAATATGACCGATTTTCACTTCTTGCCAGTACCTTTATTCTGTAACCACATTGACAGTACCAAAGGTAAGGTAAGGTAAGGAAAGGTGAGGTAAGGCAAGGTAAGGTAAGGTAATGTACCAGTGAGGGTAAGTTAAGATATAGTAAGGTAAGAAGAGCAAGTTAAAGAAGGTATGCTCATAATGAAAGGTATGTAATAGGTATGGTAAGAAAGGATAAGGTGAGGCAAAAGTTCCATTTCCGTATGGCTCCATCAATGAAAGTCTTTAAAGGTATGGTATGGTAAGGTTTGGTTGAAACACACAGTGCAACACGGTGGTCTATTAGTAACGCGTTTGGTCAATGATCATGCGGTTGCGGGTTCGACTCTGTAACGACTCCGGGCAGGTTGTTTGTGCACACCGTGTCTCTGTCACCAAGCAGTAGAATTTGGCACCGGCATAAGCTGGGAAGTACACGGCAAGTCCTGCAATGCACTGGCCCAATGTCCAAGATCTTGGGATTCGGCCATTGCTGGCTCCAGAGCTTAAATAAAAGGAAATCAGCGCTTCCCCTATGTCTCGCTTGTTGGATATGAGATACTTTACTTACACAGTCACAGCACCACCACTAGATAACCTTTCCTTATGGGTTACAGTCAAGTGGCTGGTTTGCAAACATATAATAAACCACACAAAATTCAGATTTAAAAGCTGATCCTTGAAAATGTTAAGGACTTACGCAGACATATCTGTTGTCAAGACTTAATCCTAAAACAAATATTTTCCCAAGTTTTGACATGTCAGCAGACAAAAAACTGCACATAAAACAACTTAAACAACAAGCGGCGCAAAACGATTAAATAAATAATTAGAAAGTCCTAAAGAAGCAAAATACTTTTGAAATAAATTATTAGGCCTATTTTAAAACAGCCAATATTCATCAGACTTATTTACATATTTTTTTCACTCTTAACTGAGTTAAATCGTATAATTAAGTAGTTAAAGTTAAGTTTCACTTTACGGCAAACGTGAAGTAAAGGCCGCTTACAGATTGCTCACTTACTTATTCACTAAGGGGTGTTTCCGGTAGCTCACAGCGCTCTAATTTCTCTCGCAATCTGTGGTGATCCTATTGTTTTTAAAGCGGCCGTTTCTCTATGTTTCCCCAATTTACTTTTCGTAGTGGTTCCGTTAACGCCCCGGACGTTAGCGGAAACTCAGAGACTAGATTCAGGCCCGTCACGCTATTGGCTAAAGCATGTCACGTGAATTTTGCACTTCCATTGTGATTTTGGTCACTTCCAGATGGATTTCTAGATTTTGAAATGGCAGCCATCGTAATCGTAATCCTGAGATTTCTACAGCACCCAACAAAAGCCATGCCACGGAGACCAGCTTATTCACAGGCGCTCAGTCAAAACAAAATTGATAGGCAAAAAGTCTGCATCAGTTTAGCTAGCTTTCCATCAATTTCTCTTATAAAGATAATGTCGTAGTTCCATACTCTGATCGCTATTTCATGCATTTTAATTACAAATACCAAAGGTCACGTTGTGCCACCAAAAAACACATTAAAATGGGCTATAAAGCAATAAACTTGTATTTTCTCCAAAAAGAAATGTTTTTGTGAGTTTGTTGGACTGAAATTGTTTTTAGAAAATCCCCGTTACTTGTTTGTTTGCAACTGCCTGATAGGCAATTATGCAGGTTCTCATAACAACATCCAGTTATTACTATACAGATAATTTATCAGAAAGGGGTCCGAATTAGGTCATTTTTGCAGCAGTCATTTCCTAACCTACAACACGTGTTACGCTTTACTATATTCAGGCGTGAGAGGATCTGTGACCAATTTGGTCACGGCCGGCGGACGTGGCGCATCCTCGACAACTTCAACCACGCCCGTCAGCCCCGTTCACGTGCACAAAATCACGTGCTATGCATTGACCAATTGCGCAGTGGACGTTATTCGAGTCCCGTGTTTAGGCTAACGTCGGGCGTTACGGTATCCACGACCTTTACTTTACTTAAAACTTTAGCCCGCACAGTACTTTGAACAACAATTTTCTTGCCAAGGTGGTTTACCTGGAAAGGTAAGAGATTTAAATAAAAAGAAACAAACCACGCTTAAAAGAATTAACCGTCCAGCTAGCAATATGATTCTTGTACACGTACTACCGGAATTACGATTGAAAGAACCGGGGCCTGTCAAATTCGTCGGTGCAGATAGACCGCGTGTTTCAACCCTATCTGCCAAATATCGCACAACTAGGCACCACCAACTTAAATGCTTCTTTAAAGATTCGCAACAAACAAACAACAAAAATCGTGATAAAAATTACAATGAATCCATTCAAACTTCCAGCGTCAAGTGTAACAACTAAACAGAATTCCTACCACTTCGGAAACTTTATTAGACGACTATTTTGCTCACCTCGTAAATAGATTATATATTGCGTGCAGACGAGATGCGACTAGGAAAATTACATAACAAAACGCTTTTTAATTGCCATCTGACGGCCTGAAGTTTTATCAACTGACAACAAATTTTAACTTGATTTTAGGTGGAAAATTTATGCATTTCAAAGCTTCAACAGAAAGCGTTGGACTAATTTGTGTGACCTTAAAAGTATTAAACCCATAAAGCAACTGTGAGTAAATGAGCACCTCGGTTGATGCCTTGTGCATTAGACACTGGCGCATTAGAAGTTGCTAATTAATAATAATAATAATCGGCACAGTCGGCCTCCACAGCATCTCAAGTAAATTTGTTACAGGTGGTAAGGTAGGTCAAGTTTTGGAGTTTTCAAACTTTGTTGCATTGTTTTTCTTGCCAAGGTGGTTTATCTGGAAGGGTTACAAGGCAGCGTAGAATTCTTTTCTTTTAGAACCTCTCTTGGTTTGCGACAAGCTCAGACTTCCTGTTGGTTGTATGAGACGATTCAAGTTAAGCGGCGTTGGCCGATGTGCAGACCTGCACAGCAGGACCAACGTAAACGAATGTTAGAAAATAATTAAAATGATTCCCTTGACTTCGCTGTTAGGAAACTAAAGATTTCAAAGTTCAAAATTAGTTTTTATGCGCATTTTATTTCAATCTGTTATTTGTATAATCGTATTCGTAATCCAAAGATTTCTACAGCGCCAAAACGTTAAGGGTATCAGCTTATTCACAGGCGCTCAGTCAAAACAAAATCGATAGACTAAAAGGGTATGGTTCCAGGTCAAGATCTAAAAGTCAGGCAGAGACAGCGTGGCAGCTACGGTGGGTTGTTTTAAAATTTTAGAAGTCTAACCTTATAGCCTGAGCGCCTCTGAATACAAAGACAAAGCTTTTAGGGCGCTGTAGAAATCTCTAGGTTATGATCAATCTCGCAGATATTGTAATCTTAAGTTCGGGATTTCTACAGCGCCCAAAGAAAGCTAAGTTGCAGGAACCTGCTTACTTACAGGCGCTAGGTGGCGCTGACAAGCAATCCAAGATGGCTGGCGGTTTGGGTATTATACAGCGATCTGGCATTGGGGACATTTCTCACGCGGCTTGCAAATACAAATACAAACAGGCTTACCACACCGCACTTTAACCTAATGCAGGCTTGTATTGGCCAACAGCGCATTACATAGTCAATCTGTATGTCCACCGGCACGTGTCTTAAGCCCACCCTCGAACAACCTAGTGTCAGTCGTTTGCTGCAGGGATGCAGTTAGGGAGTTTCAGACAGCCGGGTCCTCACAGCAGGAATCACATTCACGCTAAGCACAGAGGTAACGATCATGATGGCCTAAATCCTGGTAGCGAGTATCGCCTCATCAGTTTGAACCCGTCGTAATGGTTCAGTAGTATTCTCTGGAAGCCCGGATAGGGTGAAGTTGCTGAAATCCCACTTAGTGACGACGAATAATAAAACAAGGCAGGCGATCACTTTCATCGAGTCGTCAACTTGCTTTGAGCGTCGAAGAGGGCGAAAGGTCTGACCCAGTTACTTCACTGAAAATGAGAAGAGTTGAGGCTAAATTAATTAGGTCGCTGTAGATAAATGTGTACAGATTTAGACATGGTGGGGCAGAGTAGCAGGCAATAACTCCTGGTTGAAGGAGAGTAGTTTCATGTCTTACTAATTGACCCTAGTTTTCTCCACATATATGGTAATGGTAACACCAAGGTATCAAAGTCTAAAGTGCTGGGCCTAAAGTAGTCCAATCTGAACTTCTGTCCTAAATCTTATCCTGATTCCTCCTCTTCTCCATATCTCCTTTTTGCTGCCCCAATTCCAAACAGCATCCACTGTACCCATCTGCCTGTCTACATGGTTTGTGACATTGGTTAAAGCGTATGTCAAAGTGTCTCTGTGCCAAGGATGGCAGTTCGCATGCCGAGTGGCTGCATTTCAGTTTTGGACTAGCATTGTCTGTACACAGGGCCTTAAATGGCGTGGCACCCATTCAAACGGACAGCGGTGGTGAATTGATGCGATAAATTTTATTGAAAATTGCATAATATAATTGAAACATCTTGATCACTTCAGAATTCATGTTAACCTCACCTCAACTGATCATCATATAAACTACAGTCAAGTCAGATATGGTCCCTATAGACTGTCATTTACATTTACCTGCCTGACCTTTGGATTTCTTTGGATCTGGACTTGGAACTGAACTTCAGAGCCATTCCTGCCTCCTCGATTTTGTTTTAGAATGAACATCAGTGAATATGCTGGTTCCCACAATTTAGCTGTTTTGGACTCTGAAGATTCTGTAGATTACGATTACAACTATGTAGTAAGGTGAAGGAATGTTCTTTCAAGTGGTGCTATATAAATGTTTTTGCAACACTGCATGAACTGTATTGTTTAAAGTAATACCAAAGAAAAAGATTATAATTGAAACATCTTGATCACTTCAGAATTCATGTTAACCTCACCTCAACTGATCATCATATAAACTACAGTCAAGTGAGTTCCAGAAACTTAGCCAATTGAACAAAAAAGCAAGCCTGATAAAAATGCTTTTAGTGCCATCCAATTAAATTATTCTTCTGATAATTCAAATGCATCAGTTATAAATTAAACATGCAGGAAAATTTTTCATTTTCAAATACTGTATATGCAACCTGTACTTCAAATCAAATTTTCAAACCACCCAGAAGTTTCGTTAAAACTTAAACAAAACTGAGGAAATTCATTTAAGAGAGACTTGCACAACTAGACAAGAAACTTGAATCTACTCTTCACATAATGCCCTTGCTAAAACCGTACTTTCCAGCACAAAAGAACTCACAAAAACGGACAGAACGATATGTATCAGTTGCTTCTATAGTTACTTTTAGCAATCAAGTGTTCTAGAGCACAGAAATTGTCAGCAACACCAAGGACTGTTTAACAACAAGGCCCAGAGTCCAAATACACAACTAAAAACTATCAAGGTTTGAAAATCATGACACATCCTGTATACACAGTTACTGAAAATACCGAATAAACAGGAGCAAAATATAAACGGATCTGCAAAAGAACTTGTCAGCCACATCAAGAACTGTGCAAAAACAAGGTGTGCAGTGAAAACAAATAAATCAAGGTTAGAAACTTGAATCAAAAGCACAAAGAATGAAAGTATGCGAGAACAATAACCCAAACATAATTGTTGGTGTGCTAAAATTTGCACCAGCCATTCTCAGTTATTATTTTCAGCATTTAATAAGTGCCACTAGCAAACAACTAAGCATCAATCAATGGCATGGAGAAACTGTGAAGGCTTAGCTCAAGGTGTCCCTACAAAGTAACCGCCTGAGGAGGCTTGAACCAGTACTCCTGCATTACTAGCTGAGCGATCTAACAGATCGTCTATCATGCCCGTGCTAAGAAATATGTGGAAAAATGCAGTGGAAACAATACATCAAAGTGTGAGAACCATGCCCAGTAGCAGGTGATAGCCGAGTAAGTCAAGCCTAATGTCATCCCTGCAATATTCAAATCTGCACAAGAACAGCGTCGTATTAAGTAGATTTCACTGCAGAATCAGAGAAGATACACTTCAAAAACCTGAGGATTTTGCAAAATATTTTTTGGCCACAAGCGACAAGATTTGCGATTGTCTGTAAACAATTTACGACCAGTTCTTGAAATGAGCATAAGTCCAGCTCTTTAGGTTCTCAGGAAAATCAAAGCAACTGAAGAGTCTTGCTTGATCTGATGTCATCTTATCTCGACCAAGAAGCAGCTGCAAAACAACAAGTTTCGTTTAGCTAAAACTTTTCTTTATTACTAAAAGCTAAGAATCTTGACAGCGTTGATTTGGCTGATGGTAACTTAATTAACCCTTAACTGACGAGAGAAATTTTTCCGCCTAGGCCCTGACGACGAGCGATTTTTGCCGGAAAACGCCTATTAATTAAATAGTTTTCAACTTGTTGTATCTCAGTCAGTTCTTGACCTACAGACATGAGGTTACCATCAATCTTTAGCATTTTATCTCCTCTTCCCATCCATCCGTCTAGTTTTTGATACAAAAAATTCTGGGGTACCGAAATTTGCCCCAAACCGTACCGCACCCCATGTTTAAAACTTTTTTCATGTTCAGGCTCCTATGGAAAATAAATTTCAGTGACAACATATATAGTGTCAGCACAAAAATCGTGCAGAAATCAATACCAGACAAAACCTCACAAGAATTTTGAAAATATTTTCATAAATGAAGGAGATACAGTATTTTTAGTATGTAAGATGAAGTCGTACAATTTGAGGGAGATATAAGAAAACACCTGAAAAGTAAGAAATGTCTAACTTATCAGATCTTGGTCATTCTTTGACACACAGACTTGAGGTTAATATCATTCTTTAGCATTTTATTTCCTCTTTCAAACCATGTTTCCAGTTTTTGAGAAAAATCTTTGGAGGTACTCATAGTTGCCCCAAACTGTACCCACCCCATTTGAAAACTTTTTTCATGTTCAAACCCCTATAGAAAACATTTTCAGCGACAACTCATGTAATGTCAGCACATGAACTGTGCAGCAATTAATATCAGACAAAACCTCCAAAAAGTTTGAAAATATTTTCATAAATGAAGGAGATATAATATTTTTAGTATGCAGACAGTAGTCGTACCAGAGGAGTAACAAGAAATGCCTAAAAAGTAAGAAATTTTTAACTTATCAGATCTTGGTAATTTTTGGCATACAGACTTGAGGTTAACATCATTCTTTAGCTTTTTATCTACTCTTTCAATCCTTCTGTCCAGTTTTTGATAGAAAAATATTGGGGCACTCATGTTGCCTACTCACCCTATCACCTCCCAAACACATACATAGTAATACAACCACGACATCAAAAACACTGCAGCATGCACACCAACAGGACAACAGCAGTAACATTACAACAAGCCAGGCACACAGAGAGACAAACAGACTGAAGTTTGTTTCCTTTTCAAATATTTGGTAGCTCTCAAAAGGGCCATTTTTATGAATGCCTGAGTGCACTGGATGGTCACCTTGAAGATGGATGAAGCTCCTGAATCGACTCCTCTTTCTCAATAGACTGCACTGAACAGTTCTAAGAGGACAATTTAGAATGGAAATTTTAAAATTTGTATCGATGTGCTATATTGCTTACCTTCCTTACACTCCACAGAACCACTATCTGATTTTGCTCGTTGCAAATGTGGAAGCATAAAACTTTGCACAAAGCAACTTTACATGCTTCACATTCATATTGAGCCTTCTTGGGGCAGCCTTTGGGATTCTTGATCTTGTTCTCTAAAACGTAAGATGCTAGAGGAGAAGTAGGTTTCCATTTTATTCTGTGGGGTTTACCTGCCTTCTGTGCATTTGACCTACTCAACTCACCATGCAGGCCTGGTCTGTTCAACTAGCACATCAAAAAAGCTTATCCAAAAGCAGTTAGAAAAATTTAAAAAATGGTGCATCAGGGGCTGGTCTGCCACAGACGCTTGTAAATGGCACAGTTAGGGGTCAAATGGGAAAATCTGCTACTTGTTCAGTCCTGTCTATCTCGCCCAAGTCATCCGCCTGACCCAGTTTGACGGTCCGCTAGCATGTATACGTAGCCGTCTAATTCGGTGTCGATGTCAGAATGTTCTTTAGCCAAAACCACTTTATCTTCTTCACTGGTAGCAAAAGACAGGTTTTTATTGTCAGATGAGTCAAAACTGTCATCATCTGATGCAAATTCATCAAGAATTTGCCGAATTTCGTCGTCAGTAAGGCCACAAAAACAACACGCCGCCATTTTGGGTTATTTAAATTCGTGATTTAAATGTCCGATTTGATTGGTCGATTTTTATGTTTATAACCGAATTCTAAAAATATCTTCCACTTATTTCTGTACTTAATTATAATATCTTGGCCTAATTGATGTAAGGTTTCAAAAATATAACGTCTGCGATAGGCTGAGAGTGGTCTAGATAATAGTACATGCCCACTACCAATTACTACCTGCTCGTCGTGACACCTACACTACCAATCACTACCTACTCGTCTGTATTGGGTTAAGGCTGCAAAAATAGGACAAATAAAGAGACTAAATATGAAGAGTATCATGGGTGGTAAAAAAGAACGGATGCTGGAGGCAGTTACAGTAAAACCACAGAAATAGAATAAAACACACTGAACATGATTTTAGTCTCATGCAATAGTATGGTGGGTTCTTTAAAAGTGCTATATAAAGAGACACAAAACACACATGTCTATTTACTTACATTGATTAATATTAATTAATAACTTCTATAGTATGGTGTCTAAAGCACAAGGCATTGACTGATAGTGCAGCAAAATCAAGCGGAAGTCAGGTTAATAATTATAATCAGAAAGTCAATCTGCTTAAGTGAAAGAGCTAAAACATTAGTAAAAAGGTCTAAGAATGTTGTGGAGTTATTACAACAAATTAAGGAATATTATCAAATGTTGAAGAGTTAAGATTAAAGAATTCAACAGTTGTTGTAGAATTAAGGAAATGGCAGAATTACAAGGTTAAATTTCAACAAAATATTGAATAAATAACCTTAATTCGGTCTCTGTTGAGTTTCGGTGAGAGAGACCCGCTGTTGACTGGCGACGGTAGATCACTGTCATGTGGAACCGACTGCTTCGGAGGCTGGTGCGATGGAAGAGAGTTCTTTGGAGTAGGCAGCGTGAGCCTTTCAGGCACGGACATCTGCGATTCGCCCGATTTTGGTAACGCCTCAGATGCAGAGGTTGATCTACGTATACAACTCTCGTGAGATCCTGAGCTTTCAACAGTTTCTCGGTTGCAAGATATCATATCTTTCACAACATCTCTGCTAGGTACAGTTCGTTTGTGAACAGATCTTTCAGAACATACAGTACTTTTTGCAGAATTTGCATCATGTGACGTGCCAAGTGCGTTGGTACTGCAAGACCGTGCAGTCGACTTGTCATGACTTGCAGTATGGACCGAAACTTGAAGTAGAGGGTTTGTGTTCTCGAAAGTCTCCTGGTTGTTCGGCTTTTTTGTCAAGCCAGTGAACATATCGACGGATGACCGACGCTTTCTTGAATGTGACAACATCCCTACATGCTGTTTGCTTGTATCTGTAGTCTGCCCCATGTCCTCTGACAACTTGCAATTAATGTTGGAATCGCTTTGCACAGCTCCAGTCTTCCTATTAAGCTCTCTGTCACCTTCAGCAACTGTAAATTCTGAATGAACTGCCCGAATATCGTTTAAAATCACTGTGCTTCCATCTCTGTCTTTCAATGGTTGCCGAGCTTTTTGCTCAATTTGCTGCAAACCTGACCTATTGCGCTGTCGATGCTCCAACCCTACAGCTCTGCTTACTTCATTTCCACCCACCTTAGGCTTCTTAATCTGCCCTTCGCCAGAACGATCCAATTCATTTGCAACTCCATGCGACAATGTTTTCTGCCCATATGTTCCTTTTTTGACCGCATCAGCGGCACAGAAATGCTCAGTATTTAATGGCTCTATGACAACTTCGGCAACCAAATCATCCTTTTCTCTTCTTTCACTTGTCTTAGATTTTTTTCCAGAAGACACGACAGAATCGCTTTTAAATTTCTTCTCATCCAGTGCACAGTGAAAATTCTTTCGGCGTTTTTCCAATCTTCCAAGCCCAGTGTCGCCGTGGCGATCGCCTGGCGTCTCACTTCCGCTTGTGACAGCCTCCAACATCTGATCAGTGTTGAAAAGTTTTCGCTTGCGATTGAACAGGTGCTTCTTCCCATCATGCTTTGCAAACAGAGCCGTTGGATCTTGCGTCCGTCTCAGTGAAAGCTTACTGCCTTTTGCACCATTCGACGATTTCAGAACCTTCTTTCCACAAATTTTCTGCTTCTCGCCAATGGCCATAACCTCGTTATTTTTGTTTGTGACTTTTCTGTGCACTGAGCTGCTGGTAACCTGCGTTTTGCAAGCAGAATTTGAGATTGGATCAACTGCGTTCCGTGAAGGAGAAGATTCGCTAGGCTCAAGCTCTACACTCAGCTTTGTTGATTCAGCAGTTTTTATAAGAAGTTCGTCAAACGAATCCATTTCTATCTCCTCCGATTCTGCAGGTTTAGAAGTCACACAAGGGTACATGTCTGTACAACCCAGTTCAGAAGTGTGAGGTGCTGCACCACTGGCACGAACTACTAACTCCGGTTTACCTGAGGCTTTGGTTTTGCAGTGGGCCTGGTTATCAGCAACAGCTGGTGATGTTCTGGCACAAGCTATCGAAGCACTTAACGATACAGTGGTGCAAGTCAATAAAACAGGCATAAATGTGCTAGCACAGGCCTGAGAAACTGGGGTCAATATACCAGGGCTAGCCTGCACCTCAGACCTGGAAGTCAACACTCGTTGGAAAGGGCATGCTACTGTGCTGACAGCTGCCATCTGGTGAGAGACAGGCACACTAGCAGGGGCCATCTGACCAGAGACCGACATGCTAGCAGGCACCAGGTGCTTAGCGACTGGCAAACTGGAATTGGCCGGTTGATTAGCCACTGACACTCTGGTGGGGGTCAACAGATTAGAGACCGACACTCTGGCAGGAGTCAGTTGATTAGCCACTGACGCTCTGGCAGGGGTCAACAGATTAGAGACCGACACTCTGGCAGGAGTCAGTTGATTAGCCACTGACGCTCTGGGAGGGGTCAACAGATTAGAGACCGACACTCTGGCAGGAGTCAGTTGATTAGCCACTGATGCTCTGGCAGGGGTCAATAGATTAGAAACTGACACTCTGGCAGGAGTCAGTTGATTAGCCACTGACACTCTGGCAGGGGCCAGCTGATCAGAGACAGACACGCTGGCATCGACTTGACTGGACGTTGACGCTCTGGCAGGAACCAGTCGATTACAGACCGACATGCTGGCAGAAGTCAAACGATCAGAGACTGACACACTGGCAGGAGGCAGTCGACGTATGTTGGTTGTCGGATTACGACCAAGCGGTACATTTAATTCTGTTCTTGCAGTGTTATTTCTGACTACACGCACATCGTTCTTGATAGTATCGTTCGTTCTTACGTCTTTTGTTATCATGCTATCTGCTCCTGCATCAGCTGTTCGAATGTTACTTGTTTTCTCATCACCTTTTCTCATATTATCTGTTTTCTCATCGTTTCTTGTTTTTCTGTCACCTGTTATAACGCTACTTATTTTCTCCATGGCTTTGCTCCCACCTGTCTTCATTTCAGCTGCCTTCTCACCTATTTTCTCACCTGCTTTGCTTTCACCTAAATTTCTCTCACCTGCTTTGCTCTCATTTAGTTTCTCACCTGCTTTGCTCACTCCTGTTTTCCTCTCACCTGCTTTGCTCTCATTTAGTTTCACACCTGCTTTGCTCACTCCTGTTTTCCTCTCACCTGCTTTGCTCTCATTTATTTTTCTCTCACCTGCCTTACTCTCAGCTGTGTTGCTATCAATTAGTTTCTCACCTGCTTTCTCACCTATTTTCTCAGCTTCTCTCCTATCACCTATTTTCCTCTCACCTGTTACCTGGCCTGGTTGATTTCTAGGCGATATCCAAACTTGGCCAACAATCCTTCCAGCAGAAACTTCCACCAGTTGTGCCTCTGCTTCTGAAACATATTCCAAGGCCTTCAACGACCTAGAATCATCTCCGTTTTGGCATTTTTTGGCTCCAGTTTCGTAAGGCACTGAACTAAAAGAACAGAAGTCTGGCAGAGAGGACCAATCCACAATTCCATCGCTAGAAGTATTTTTGTCATCATTAGGAACAATTCCACTACTGGAAACGTTTCTCCCACTAACTGAGGTAATACCAGAACTGTGGACATTCCGACCATTAGGTATCTTTGCACTGGCACGAAAACTTCCATTAACACTGGAAAAATCTGATACACCACCAGCATTTCTACCAGTAAATACATTTCCACCAGTAGGTACATTTCCACCACTAGGTGCATTTCTACCAGTAGGACAACTTTCACCAGCACTGACATTTGCTTTACTCAAAACACCTTCCCCATTAGCAACATTTCCGTTGTCGGGAACATTTCCACCCAAAGGAGTCTTTCTACCACTGAGAATGTTTCCACCAGTAAGAACATTTTCATGAGCACTAGAAACAGTTCCCGAATGTGAAACATTTTCCAAACAAGAAAAACGTCCATCACTCGACACAAGTTTGGTACTGTTAACCGGAGCAGCGTTGAAAGTAGACTGTCTGAACGATTGCGGCAAACGTCCGATTTCTTCAGAACATAAAACGGGGGAAAGAGGAAAGTCTGGCTCGACAGGACAGTGTTGCGACGAAAGATAGTCAATCTGGGTTGACTGAATGAACCGGAAGTTTACTCCACTTCCGGTAATTGGGTTGAGTCGTTCAGGGTCACTGCAGCGCAAAACGCCGGAGGTAACCAGGTCATCAGCTGATTCAAAAACGCGGATTTTCTGGGCAGAAGGTGCGGAAACAATCACGGCTTGTGAAGAAGGTGGAGTGGCCAAAATGCAGACTAGAGATTCATCGTCCTGAGTCTAAGACAAAGAAGCCAAAAGAAAAACATTACGCAAGGGAATTATTTGTGAACCAGTAATTTAAATAATTATTATTTTACTTAGAAGTTATTAGTTAAATTAATTACTATATATTCATTCGCTGATTACCAATTTAATAACCAAATTTAAAAAAAAATTATTTAAAATTTTTTAAAACTTGTGCCCAAATTTAATAACTGATTACCAATTTAATTATTAAATCCCCAAAAAATTAATTATTAATTATACCAGTTTATTTATTAGCAATTTAATTATTAAATCACAAATAAACGATTTTTAAATACCAACACATCTCTTAAATACAAATTTGTTACCACCTGATTTACAAAATCTAGTTATTGCTTGCCAATTTAATAATTAATAAATTAAATAATTTAATAATAAATTTTAAAAAAAATAAAATCTGTTTGAGAAGAAATGGCAGAAAGATGAAAATACCTTGACAAAAATCAATATTCAAATTAATAATATCTATCAATCAAATAAAATCAATATTTAGAATTAAAAAATCAATATATCAATTGGACACGGGCAATATACACACATTACACAAAGCAGCTGAACAACAAAATTAACAGGTAACCATGTTTTCGGAAGAATCTGTCAGAGCAAGTCTCTGCCCAAGCATCTCCAGATTGGGGTCAGGTTGAAGGTCATTCAGTCTCTCATCACACGACAGACGTAGACTGGAGCCCTGCGACCACGTCTCTTCCGTCGGTGCAAAGTCTTGGATGCTTGGCACCAGGAGGACAGGAGCAGACGGAGCAGAACAAGGCACTGTAGCCGGAGGATTATATTCTTGAGACTTGTTGCTTGCTCTCGAATGATCTCCGACGGACCGTTGAGTGTTGAACACGAGGGAGTCGCCAACTTCTACTGCTGCGTCAACCATGGTTGGTTGTGTCCTCTGATCAAGCAGAGGTAACGTCACCTGGACTGATGCGTCACACACGATCTTAGGAAAGTTGGCTGGTAGCGGTGCCAACTGGCGATTTACCTGTGATGACGAGTCTACCTGGACTGCAACACTGGAGTTGTCAGTTGAAGGTTGCGTTTCGGCTTCTTCTACTGGAACGTAATCCGACAACCATTCTGCTCAAAAGAAAAAACAAAAACCACGGCTGAGCAATTATGAACTTATAAAAGTGTAAGTAATTGTACATGAATTTCGTGTTTTGACCTCCTCTATCCCTGGCCGCAGATTGCTCTGATCGGCAGCCTGGGGTGACTTCTTTTTCCCATTAGTCCAAACAGCCACAGTTCTATCATCAAGTAGTATAACTTGGTACCGGCATAAGCTGTGGGATAAATGGCAAGTCCTGCGATGCACTGATGCCGTGTCCAGGACCTTGGGATTTGTCCATTGCCAGCTCAAAGGCCTAAAAAAGAAATGTGCACTTCCCCTACGTCTCACTTGTGGGATATGGGATACTTTACTTTGCAAAGTAAGTAATGTATTAGTTAACACGTCTTGTATCCATCGGCTGAGTGAGGAATCGTAAGCCTTCCGATGCTTAAGAGATTGACACTGTCTATTTTTAATGGCTTTATTTTCAAGTATTTTCAAGTCTTGGATTGCCTTCCTTAGGCAATCTGTGTGTGAGTGTGTGTTTGTGTGGGTGTGTGAGGTTAAGTCCACTTAAGTAAGTAAGTGTTCTCTTTTAGCATGAAACAAAAGCCCACATTTTGCAACAACAATGCAAACAAAACAGTGAAAGGCACTGTATGTGCAAACAACTCGCCCAGGGTCGTTACACGGAGTCGAACCCGCAACTGACCAAACGTGTTATCAATAGACCACTGTGCCACACAAGACTTACTTAAGTGAAAATAGTTTCTACCTTCAATGGCATCCAGTCTCAGCTGGTCTTCGGCACTTATCAGGAAGTTTTCGAGTTCAAGAGGTCGCATCGGAGTTTTGCGAATGGCCTTGCGCCAATCCGCGTTGCATGTCAGCGGCAAACGGGTGTGAGTCGTACCATCGTCCGACATCTGTGCCATTAGAAAAGAAACTGGTAAGCTCGATTCTGCTACGCAGCTGCCATCTGCTGGTTGCCTGATACATAAAAGAAGTACATCGTTACCACCTTTATCAGTTAGTATACTGTGACCACCATACAAAAAGCTTTGCTACATCATCAATTAGTCATTATCTGTCAACCAAACATCCCTTTATGTTGCACTGGCTGTGCATATCCAGTGGTCAAGCTTGTCTTACCTGCTGACCTTCGACAGCAGCTTCTCTCCCTCTCCCCCTCCCTATTCCATAAGCGCTTGGAGACCATATTATTCCCCAGTTCTGGGACGATGGGCCGGAATCGCCTCTGATGAGGCTACCTTGAAGCGGCGCTTTACAAGTTTACGATTACAATTGTCCCTGTAGCATGATGGTCTGTTTGGTAAATGTAAATTTTTCTACAGCAACCGTATCGTCTTGACACTGCTCACTTTTCAATGAACTTAACGGGTGAGATCCTTCATCACTGCTGCCGGTTTGAATGGGCGCCACGCCATTTAAGGTCCATGTGTATGGACCGTGTTCGGTAGCACGACGGGCTTGGAATCCAACGACTGCGGGTTCAAGCCTGCTTAGCGGACTCAGTGCAACGACTCTGAACAAGTTGTTCACACGTTAATTACTATGTATTCATTTACTGATTACCAATTTAATAAAAAAATTAAATTTTTTGGTTAATTTAAAAATTTTTAAAACTTGTGCTCAAATTTAAAAAACTGATAACCAATTTAATTAGTAACTCAAAAAAAATTAATTATTAATTGAACCAGTTTATTTATTAACAATTAACAAGGCTCTTCTCGTACCTAAGATTTACTGATGTTGTACGCATATTAAGCACAGCTAAAAAAATATAAACAGAAACAGAAAATACTTAACATCATTTGGCAGTAACTCTGAAGCTTTCTCCGCAATGCGAGACGTTTCATGCTGGAGCAAACACAGAACATCACAGCATACTTAAGAGATCAGAGTCTAAGATGTCGCCATCATCAGCGCACGCAACACTGGTCTGTTTGTTTTCCTTAACTTCATATAGCTCCACTATCTAACTTAGCTATATGAATGTGGGGCATGGTAGCCTATTGGTTAGAGTGCTTGGCCTGTCACGCAAAGAGTATGGGTTTGAGTCCCCCTGAGATGGATGAAGTGTAGGTACCTTGAGCAAAGTGGGATGCGGTGATGTAGTGGAATGGTCTGTGCCTCGTAACCGTAGAGTCGTGGGTTCGAATCTGCCTCAAGCCACTGCGCAGCGACCTTGGACAAGTTGCTCACCCACAACTGTCTGTCAATGGGAAATCATCTCACTCATCTCATCCCCGGGTGGTATAAAGCCAATGGACCTGAAACCATTTAGGCAGTTTTTTGGTCTCTTCTGAATCTAGAAGATAGATTTTCTAGATTCATAAGAGATCATTCCATAAATGGGTGAAGTGTCTCTAGAACAGATTCTCCACGATGCAAAATGGGACTCAAAGTGAGGACCCCAAAACAAAAGGCAGACACCTTACCACTCAGCCACCAGCTACTTGTACGAGCTCTACTACCATGTCCCAGGTTTGGCTGGTCCCAAAAAGCTTTGTTCCATGACCCAAGACAAGCTCGTTTTTTGTCTGCACTCACTTTGACAGTGCAACACTGCGCCTTCTAAGCGGTTTGGTTCCTTCTCAATCCGCACGTCTTGGTTAGGGACATCAGACACCTTTCACCAACATTTGAAAACTGCTCTCTTTCACTGGGGAAGGATTGGGTATCGATCTTGTAGGGGCGCTATATAATTTTTCTGAATGAATGAATGACATTGCCATTTCACTGATTAAGTAAGTCGTACCAAAAGGACGGCTTTTCTTTGAGCGTAAATCCATGCTCCAGGGAAACCAGGTCACAATCGTTTACAACCAAGACCATTTGACCTTTTGTGTTCTAAAATGAAACCAACAAAGATGAACACTTCACCGTTAGGTCACTATATACATGTCAACTGGTTGCTCTGCTTTCACTCTCAACTTAAAACTTACCTTTTCAAATTGTTTATCCACTGCAGGCCGCCCCTCTGTCTTAGTGGACTGATCTTCTGATTGCAGCTTGGCTTTGGTGCACCACGAGTTGATGCAATGAGCAGTCCATGACAGAAGATATTAATTACTAATAATAAAATAGTAATAAAAATAATATAATAATAATAATGATGATGATGATCCCACACAAAGCATCTGTGTACTAGTTTGGCAAAATGTCTCTTATGGGGAAAATCTGTTGCTCCCCGTTTCTGTCTCCTTCCCTCCCCTTTCCTCCTCTCCCCTCACTTTACAAGTACCAACTGCTGTAAAGACACATCATAAGAATGATCCAACAAATAAGACTGACCTGTTTCACCAATGCTGTCTCGTATCGTACGCGATACTTCTTCAGAAGCAGCTTACAACTGTTCCAGTCCACCTGAGAATCCTCGCATCTGAAGAAAACATCAACAATTCATGTTTATCTTATTATTAATCTATCAGCAACAACTAGCCTACATCTATTTTCCACTCCTCAAAATTCTTAATCTTGCTACATAAAGCAGGTTGCAGCCTTGCTACATAAGGTGTATGGCTAGTCTTGCTAAACAAGGCAGATGGCTAGTCTAGTTCCTCACCATCTCATCACTACTCGACCCACTGCACACATCTGGAATGATCTCTTGATCTCTCCATTCCTCCACCCTTCATTCATTCATCAAGAATCAGCATAAACTCACGTTCATTCAAGCTCCTCTATCTATCATGCCTCAGAACTTTCCATTCAGGACCAAAGTTCAACCTCTTCAAGAAATCTTAGTCATCTAATCCACTGCCTTCCCAATTTTCTCAACATAATTAAAATCCACCATGCAAGCTCATCTGCTTCTCTCCTTCTCTAGTCTCCAAGCAACCGGATCTTATTCTTCACGTTGTAACTTTTGTCTTCATGCAGCAGTCATAAATAAGGAGGGGCCTTGCAATTAGCATTTATATAAAACTTCAGAAATTCTGAGAATATGACTTAACAGAAAACTTATGAATTACGACTTCACAAAATCATGATATACAGATTTCATTAAGAAATTACGATTTACAACTTAATGCAATCATGACTTAGAGATTTATGACTTACAATATTACGATTTATGACAAGCAAATTGTGACTTACAGAATTACAACTTATGACTTAAAGGAAATATGACTCAAAGAACTAAGACTAACAGAATTACAACTTACAGCTTAACAGAATCATGAATTACAGAATTACAACTCACAAAATTACGACTTATGACTTGACAAAACAAGACTTCAGAATGAGAACTTACAGAATGCCTGACGTGATGGCTGTCGAACCAAACAAGGCATCCATGAACAGATCGCCATCAGTAACTTGTTTTCTAATAAACCCATCTTCAAACGGAATGTCCGCCTCCTGCAATCAAGAACAAATGGAACTAACGCACTTTTCTAGGCAAAGTTTAATAGCGATTCTACTTGTTCGGGTCGGGAGCGCCCCTGTTGAGTTTATCCTCAGAGGCACTTTATAAATTTTAAATTACAATTACAAAGTAATGCAAACAAATCATCCACACAAAATCCACGGCAGAATCAGAAACACCAAATCTGCATGATGACAGAGTAGCCGAGTTTGATAATTTTTAACAAACTGTAAATATTATAAGTAAAAGGTAATTATCGAGAATCGGCTGCTAGCGGTCGCCCTACGTGTAATCAACACTGCCATCCCAGGTTGCTACAGAAAGTAGAGCAGCATGCACCGCTCAACTTTCTCTCGCAATCTGAGATGTTCATACTGTTTACAGGTAGGGCGGCCAAAAGTAGCCATTTCTCCAGAATTACCATAAACAAATAAAATATACTGCTTAAACAGCTTTTGTAATGGTATTCACTCTTCGTACAGCCAACACTAATAAAATCCGATGTAAATTCCTGGAATAAGACTAACTCTGACAACTTTGACAAAGCGAGGTTCAGTGCAGTCATTAGTTTCATCTACGGATGCATTTAGTAAGAACTCATAAAGCCAGTGAGCCTGAGGTTTATCCTTTCCACGATACATTATCTCAAACCGCTTTCAGATTGTTTGCCACAACCATTTTAAAAATCTAGGGTCGCCATTTTAGTATATTCTGTTCCTTGTTCTTTCGCTTAGTAGCAAGTTGGCCCCTCCATCTGGAACTCTCTACCTCCCAATGTTGGCAACTCTCCTACTGAGGCTATTTTTAAGGTCTTTCGCTCTAACTGAAAAACCTACCTCTTCCAGCCTGCTTATGGTTCTTAATGCTTCATATAACTCGGCTTCAAGTGCATTTCTGAACTTTGTAAAGAGGGCATAAACAAATTTTAGTTGTATTGTATTTAGTTGTATAAGTAAGAAGCATTAACCATAGACTGCAAGTTACAAATGTAAATGCAATGTACACTTTTTCCATAAATGTAAATGTAAACAATTATCTACCACTTTTTTACCCTACTGATTTTTCAATGAATTTATCAGGCGTAATACTTCACCACCACTGCCCGTTTGAATAGATGCCACGCCATACAAGATTTTCGTGCAAGAACAATGGACATCTACACAGTTTTATATAGCGCCCTTAACGGGGCGTGAGACAATTCTGCCAACGTGATCAATTTTTGAAAGACTGGTAGTACGAGACCTATTTCAAAGGTTGCGCTACATTTCTCTAATCATTTGATGTTTACTGCATCCCTTGCAATACCTGCGCGAGTCTTTCACTCAGATTCAGATTCAGTACACCTCAGATTCAGGTGTACTGACATTGCGCGCGTTATAAGTGCTTTAAATAAAAAATAAGTAAATAAACGAAAATTGAAAACATTCATCTTCCGCAGATCCTAACTTGATTCCTCTCCTTCCCCTTATCTTATCCTGCCAGGACAATCCCAAACATCATCCACCATAGCCGTCTGCTTGTCTGACTCTTGGATCTTGACCTGGAACCGATTCTGACCCTTCCTGCCTATTGATTTTGTTTTGACTGAGCGTCTGTGAAAAAGCTGGCGCTATAAAAATCTTGAATTTACGATTACGATTTTAGGCGCTTTTGCGACATCTTCTGGCCATATTCGAAATTCGTATTTACATTAGCAACGTAAATATTCGAAACAAAGTATTAGGAACAAGAAATTCAGAGAGAGAACGCGCGTGTTCAATTGCTTGAGTTAACCAAACGTTTTGCACAGTTGTTTCACTTAAGTTTCTCAGTTTTCAGTCATCATAATTTTGGAAGTTTGTTGATTTGTGTACAGTTTTCCTACAAGCAATATTATTCAGGTGCGTTGGGGGTAAACTGCTTAACCGCCTGCTATGTTGATCAAGCTCCTGTAAAAAACCTGGTTAGAACCTTCTTGTACACGGTATCTATTAGGCGCTGTGTAGCAGAAAATTAAACAGGTGCTAATTTTTGTGAACACGTGTCAAAGCAAACATGCACATATCGGTTAAAATGTGTTATGCTTCTGACTTCCAGTTATTCTGATCCATTGGATTTTGATCGGGCTTCTCCTGTGGATTATGATCCCTGAGAATATGGTTTCGCCTAAAAGGACTATCGATTGATGCCTTGTGCATTATGTTCACCTTAAGACGCAGTTGTTTAGATAGTTTGGATAGCCATGTGACCAACCGTTTTGAGAGATGCTTGAAAGGCGATATATAAATGCTTGTTACATTACATAATGGCATTATAGAAGTTATTAGATTAGACTGTATGTTTTAGCTCTTTTGCCTGGAATGATGGATGACTCTTTGGTGAGCTACACATATGGAAATGGAATTAGTCATCCAGTTCATCCATCTCTAGCTGCTTATGGTGACTACGGACCTTCCTACTCCTCTATGGCAGGCCATGGTGAACATATCTACAGCATGGCAGAGCCATCTATGGTAGGCCTTAATGGACATCTGCAGAGCCATGAGTCTCTAAGCCCTTGTATGGTGGGCCACCAGAGACATTGGCCTCGGCCGGTTTCAGCCTTTTGTAACAGATCTTCAGTGCCACGTGGCAATTCGCTGTATCCGGCATCTCTGATGGCACTTGACCAAGAGACGAAGGAAGAGATGGGTAAATTGAAGTGGAAACTGATATCGTCTGATCCATGCTACGCGCACGACATGAGATACTTGCATCCAAGGCAAAGGAGCAGATCAGGTGAAGGTTTTGAATGTCAGTTACTGTTATTAAATTGAAGACACATTATAGGACAATGTCTGTGAGAAACCACCTTTTAACGTAGCTGATCAAGAGCTTTCTAATTGTTGTCTGGTTAGCTACGTTGGTTAACGCATACATCAACCTGTCATTATATAGTGGCACTACATAAGTGTCAGATAGGAAGTGAAACATTGGATTAGTTCCTTTGAATTATCAGTAGTGAATGGCCTTGGTTTATTTCTTGGTCTTGACATATAGTAAAGGTTGGATATAAATTTTAATCCTGGTGATGGTGGTGGTGGTGGCGGCGGCTCTGATGATGATGATGATGATGATATGGTCTCCTGACATTTTGACCACAACTCTGCAACCTGTCCCTGGGTCTCATGGATCTTGACTGAATTTGTTCCAGCAGATTGTGTTTTCAGAATGCAATCATCATTGTCATTGTCATCATCATCTTCGTCACCACCACCACCATCATCATCAGTTGATGCCTTGTGTGTTACAATAATGTTGCTTTAAAGGTTTCCAGATTTGATCAGATCAGATCAAATGCCTCTCGATTGCATTTAACAGATGTATTATTACCATATGCACTGGCGTAATTTTTAGAAGTCCTAAATTCGCTGGGTTGTCGGGACGAACACTCGAATAAACTGTCAGTATTTCTGCCATCGAAGGAAATCAGTCGTTCTGGTTGGATGAATCTTTCATCGGATGTTAACGAAGAAGATGATGATCATTCAACCGTATCTGGCACTGAAACAACAGGTTTGACAATGATTGTACATGCACTGCGTGTGTTCTTCTGTTCCAGCATATGCACACATTTTTGCATGCAAGACACTAATCTATTCTAAGAACTTCTATAGTGCCACAGGCTATGGTTACATGCCAGAATCAAGGGTAAGTCTGGTCAAAAACCAGGAGAGAAGTCTGAAAGGACAGAAACTGCCTATGGAGCTATGTTCAGTTATATACGTGCACGAACTATTGAAGAAAATTTACTGATTAACTTGTGACCGAGCTGGAAAGTGCGCTATATAAAGTCAGTACATTGTGCAACACAGTGTGACTCAGTAAGTTGGCAGACTTCTTAGTCAAACGCGTGGATGCTGGCCGCTAACCTGGAATGTGTCAATCTCTTATCCAGCATAGCAAAGGGAGGAAGGGTTGCTGTACACGTCATAGCCCGGTGCTAGAACGTCTCAGCTTCGCAACGGGCTGGGAAGACAATGCAGGGGAAGATGACACTCATGTAACTGATATTTCCTTAAAAGGAGATTTGAAGGATAATCGGCAGAAATGAGTAAGCCCGGCTAGCTCATCCAAAATAGCACAACCTGGGTGATATGCTAATTCGTTCAGGGAGAGATCCAAATATGGTAAGGGTTTTGAATCCTAGGCTGGTCGGAGGGGTTCGCCAGCCAAGAGGCGATACACTCAGAGGCCAAGACACGCAGGCTAGAAATTAGGCAGGACAGGCGCATTCCAGACACTTGGGAAGAACAGATCGGATGGAGTGGACGGTTCCTCGGGAGAAGGAAGGAGTTGAAGATGGACGACGAAACGACCGAAGAAGATGACCAGACTATTTGTGTAGAATCTAGTTAATATCAATGTATTAGGGTTTAGATTAGGCTCAGTCCTGTCAATTGTATTCAACCTCTGTACAGTCAAATATTCTGAACGTAAGTGTAATAATAATTATTTTATAGTAATCATTGCTTTATTGTTCATTCATTGCTAGAGCATTAATGTAGCACTTTCTTAAGAGACAACCATTTCGAATAATCAACTTCTAATGCGCCAGACCTTGATATTCCACGTACCACTAAGGAAGCATAGTTTGTGAGTAAGTTCCCAAAACTCTGAATACAGGACGGACCAATTAGGCACTTAGGTCTAGTCTATAAAGTGATGCTGTGCCTCTGAGCGTGAGGATGCAAGTTTGTGTCCCGTTCGTGGCTTATTTCAGAGATTTGAATCTCGGGCTAAAGGCATGGCGCCCATTCCAATGGGCAGCGGTGGTGAAGGATCGGACCCAATTAATTCGTTGAAAAATAAGCAGGGTCGAGGCCATATGGTTGCTACACAAAACGTGTACATTTACATTTATATTTTCTGTTTAGGCTTTGGCAACTACTGCTATCTGTGCAGTACGCTTGATGAACACAAGAAGCACCTTGTTCAGGTGAGCTCTTGATAACTTTGTTTATATTAGGCTGATTAATTAATCTAATTCTAATGTAATTAATTAATCTAAGTAATTAGATGGAAAATGTGAAAGAAGATCTAAAAGCATGAGACGTAGATTTGAGAACTGCTGTTAGCATAATCAGAGACAGATTGAAATGGAGGCAACATGTTCAGACCTCCTCATCAGCATAACCTGATGGAGATAATCATTAGATAGTGGCGCTTAATAATGCAGGATTAACAACAATAATAAAAGTGCTATTGTTTATTTGAATCTGTGGTGCAGAGAAATATATGTGAACAACGTGTCCCTGAGTCAGCTCAGCCACCTTGAACCTGCAATCGTTAGGTTAGAGACGAAGCGATCATGTCATGTTGAAATTCAGTGTTTCTGTTTACTTGCAGCGAGGATCGCGACTGAAGTCCAAGCGTTTGCCAAAGCCTCGAATCAAGTACGTTGCTCCACCACCAAAGGTCAAGAAAACCGACCTTGGTGATTTGGAAAATAGTGAAGATAGCAAGGAGAAATCTGTCTTCCGAGTCCTTGTCAAAACAGGAAAACATCGTGATGCGGGAACGAGTGCAAACGTAAGATTCTCGTTTCTGGTTTACTCTTGTTTTTGTGATCTTTTGATTATGTTCAATATTTGCTTTTGATAAGTAATAATAATAATATTAATAATATATTATAGCAATAGTAATAATATCAATAACAGTTGCTATTATTCATAGTTTCTGTTATTGTTTCAATTGTTGGGGTAATTATTTTGGTGTAAGCACATAAGGGCATTTTATTTTTATTTTAATAAAATATTAATAATAATTATAATGACATTGATAATGATTATGTTTTAATAATAATAATAATAACAATATCTGTTTTCATTGTAGAATTTTTAGGAGTTGAAAGGAGTAGATAAGATTTTGCATTCAAAGATCTAGATCTGAATACTAAAACTTTCCAAAACTTTAACGTATATATATATGTACATGAATATATATATCTATATGTATTAATATATATATTATTTAGTGTTTTTGGCAGCTATATATATATATATATATATGTATGTATTAATATTGTTATTGTGAAAGATTTCTTGTTTGCATTTATGTGATATTTTTGTAGGTTTTCATTCAGCTAAAAGGAAACGTGGGTCTGTCGAAAAAGAAGCAGTTGACACGAAAACATTCGATTCGCTTTGCATTTGGAGTTGACACAGCGGAAGTCTTCTACATAAAAACCGCTGATGTTGGCAGCCTAGAAGCAATTCTTGTTGAGGTACGAAACTTCTTTTACGAAAAATATCCGCGAGGCTTAGAATCAATTTTAAAACTGAACTATACTGTCGACAATTCAGTGGGCCAGTATGTGCCTCAATATTCTGGTGGAATATTCATGCTTCCTGACTCAGACTCCAGCAGAAATAGCTACAACACCAAAAATATCGAAAATGATGATGTGGAATCTGACCTATGACCAAAACTGACCCAATTTCCTTATGGTTCCTTATGGACTTGATTTGATGTAGCGTCGGTAAGTTAAGCTGGTCTCCCTGACGCGGCTTTTGTGTGGCGCTGAGAATTTCAGAGATTTACATTTGCTTGTAGTGATGCCTGTTTGTCTGAATGAAGCAGATGTATTCTTTTTATTGTATTGTATTGTGTTTATAATTTATATAGCGCTTCTTACAGAACAAACTACTCAGAGGCACTTCCAGCATGAAAACCCTAGGGAAATAAGAACATCTTTTAAAAACGAGCTGACTGAGCTCTATCACCAACAGTGACCCTTGCACGAAACGATAGCGGAAATACATTTCATAGAAATGGGCCAACAACAGCAAAAGCCCTCTGCTGCGCTAGCAAGGACTTAACACGAGGAACAAATAGATCCAGACGACCTAGAGAATGTAGAGGACAGGATGAGTTACTGGAGTGTGGAGGCCGAATAAGATCACAAAGATGTTTTGGAGCTTGGCCGGTGCGAGCTGTAATTACCAGAGACAACGGTTTAAACTGAGTACGAGATAGGATAGGGAGCCAATTAAGTTGCTGAATGATGTTTTTAGCATGATGGCCTGGAGAAGCATCACGGGTGGTTCTTGGAATGGATCGAGATACTGAACATGGCAACTCATGAACGTCTGCTCTTTTCCTGCAACGATTGGCTGTCTCTGCACTCTGGTGACAAACAGACGAAGCGGATCCTGAAGGCGGCTTCTAAAACAAATGAAAACCGCCCTACAGGTAGAAGCATTTTCTCGTCCAAAAGTTTGTTTCAGGTTTTACTTCATTTGTAGTTTTTTATTTTTACTTTTTTTTCTTCTGTAGAAAAGATATAAAGGTATAAAACTTGTTTACTCTTATTGACTTGCAGCTATGGCATTACTAATTACTAGCAGTTTGTATGCATGTATTTTATATATATATATATATGTATGTATGCATGTATGTGTCTATGTATGATATGTATGTATGTATATTTTATATATATGTAGGTATTATATGTTTGTATGTATATATGTATGTGAATACTTTAAACTCTGTTACGAAAATGTTTTTACTTGTAACCTTTATCTTCACAGACCAAAGTATGTTGTCGTTTTGTCTCTTGCTTACTTACCCGACTTATATGTTCATTGGGTCACGTCTGGCTTCCAGTTGCCAGCAAACTAACGGGGCCCAGTACGAGCCAAATGAAAGTGGCAGTTTGTATGCTACATTCTTATGTGAGATGACTGGTTTTGCTTTTAAAAAATGTTAGGTTACGAGGTACGGGTCTTTACTGGAAGCAAAGCAATGGCAGGAACAAATGCCAGTGTATTCATCACGTTCTGTGGACGAAAGGGAACCAGTGCCAGGGTGCAGCTGAAGAACGAACGTGGAACAAAAGCTTTTCAGAAGGGATCCAAGGAGATATTCCATCTGGAGATTAAGAATCTTGGACAACTGAGTAGCCTACGGTATTATCATTTTCTGCATCGTCATCATTGTTGTCATCATCATCCTCATCATCAGCGTCAGTCCGACGACACAGGGATTATAAGATAAGTCAGAAACTAGAAATTCATCACCTACTTCAAAGTTTTCTGTGCAATTTATTGGATGTTTATTGCCATTTTCATCATCGCTTAAGGTTATTTAAAATCATTTAACACCTGTAATTATCGTTTAAGAATTATCTTCGACTACTGCAGCTAAAGCCTTTTTGAATTTGATTTCAAAAAGGCCTTTGACAGTGTTTACAGAGGATAACTGTGGAAGATAATAAAGGGAATTCCAACAAAGATAATTGATGTCACCAAGAACTTTTATGATGGTATTCAGTGTGGGGAGATATGGAGGAGAGGTGGGTGAGTGGTTTCAGGTTGGGTCGGGATGCGTTTTGTCACCGATGATATTTTGTCTCTGTAACCAAGCAGTATAATTGGTGCAGCGTTAGTTTGGAAGGAAAGTCTTGCGAATCGTGATAAAGTGATGTTTTACTCACTGCTTATTCCTCTTTTAGAATTGAACATGACAACACAGGAACCGCACCAGGATGGTTTCTGGAAAAGGTACTTGTCAGAAATTTTGTACCACTTTCGTGACTTTTCAAAGGCTTTACATAAACATATATGTATGTATGTATGTATGTATGTATGCATGTATGTGTGTATGTATGTATGTATTCATATATGTATGTATGTATATATATATATATATATATATATATATATATATATATATATATATATATATATATATATATATATATATGTGTATATCTCCATGCATTTTGCTAGATAGATATTTGGAGTTGCTGATTGGCTCTCTGTAATTCTTATGCAGCTTCTTGACCAGGCTTCTCCAATGATTACGATTTTTTGAATAAGGTTTTAATTGCAGTGACCATTGATTAAACCAAGCAGTCGTCTGAGAGAAACACTTTGTGTTACAGTTACAAAGCCTAAAGCAATTCAGTGCATCTTGGCAAGTCCTACTTACTTACTTCAGTGAGTTCATTTCGATTGGTAGATTGTGGTGGTCGACATATCTACTGGTGCCCAGTATGTCTTTCCCTGCGGTCAGTGGCTCGCTTTGGATGAAGGAGATGGAAAATTATGCCTGACTCTACAGCCTCTAAATACAAATGGAAAAGACCTTCCGGAAATCGGTAAAGGACAATGGAGTTTTGCAACTAAATGCGGATATTTCAATGTCTATATAAAGTGTTCACTTTGTAAGCAAAATTATGCTTCTTGATTGGAAGAAGTGATTTACGTTCTCAGTAAATAATAAAAAATATAATGATTATTAATATTATACAGACATTTTATTTTTCCAGAACTCTTTCATAAGTCCCAGGGGCTCATCTGTACCTTGGGCAAAAAATATGAAAATTTAAAAATAGATATTAGTCAGAACAATGCAATCAGCTCAGAGGCACCTTTCTCAATGGCTTCCAAAACAGATATGGCTTAATTTTCAAGAGATGAGTGATTCCTCCTTTCTTTGGTTTTAAAGTACTGCTACTGTTTTTAATAATAACAGTAACTTGATAGATTAATTAAATAGTGCTGTAGAGCAAAGAAAAGTAGTTACACTACTTAAGGTTTTAGCTATCTTTGGATGCTCTTATGCTTCAAACTATGCACTCAAATTTGCCATCCAGCAGCGTATAAGAAGACATACTTAGGTGCTTAGCTTGTAAGTAGCACTTTAGAAATGTGTTAGTTTGCAGTGACAATTACAAAATATTCTGGAATTTTATTTTAAGTCTAAGAAATAATTTATGGCATACTAATATGTAAGTAAGTAGTTTAGTGAAAATGCCTTTCAAGGGTTAATTGCCTTTTTGTGGTTGCTAGACCATCAAATCCTGTAACGTTTTGCACAGAATACGAGGTAGAGGTCTTCACGGGGAACCAGATGAACGCAGGAACTGATGCCAACGTCTGTGTTACGCTCTACGGAGTAAAGGGAACCAGCGCAAAAGTGAAACTAAACAAAAGCGTGAGAAATGATTTTGAGAAAGGCAGTAAAGATACGTTTCGCATAACAGCTGCAGACGTTGGATCCATAACTAAACTGAAGTGAGTCGCTTTCGTTTGAATCATATTGAAAGACGATGTCAGAATAGCTGTAATGTCAAATATTCTAATGTAAATTGATGCATAGTGAATTCTAGTATCTTCCTATTTTTAGTAGCGATGTCAACATATTGTCCATGCACATTTTATGATTATCTTTTTTCCTGAGGAGGAAATGATTAGCTTATTATTATTTTTTTTAATTTATTTATTATTATTATTATCATCATTATCATTATTATCATTATCATTATTATTATTATTGTTAGAATAATTAATAATAGTAAATATTATTTGAGTCTTGTAAATAATATATGCATTAGAGTTACTTCTTAGGCTATCATATCAACTTATGAGACGTTTGTTCAACACAAATTTCTGTTTCTGTCATAGAATTGAGCATGACAATTCGGGTGCTGCACCTGGTTGGTTCCTAGACAAGGTACGACAGTCGATTCCTTAATACTGCTCAACTTTCACATACTTACGCTTGCTGACAGAGGCACGATGTTGTGCAAACAACTTGCCTAGGGTTGTTACGCAGAGTCGAACCCGCAACCGCATGATCATTTACCAAACATGTTAAGTTTATGTGTTTAAGTTTCCGATAGACTACCGAGCCGCACACAAATCATGTTATATTGCTTAAAATTGGCAATTTGTTGTTGAGCCATAGGACCTCAAAGGTTGTCGGGTCAGTGGAGTGATGTTGTAATGCATGCAATGTGCCAGGTAATGTAAACCTTCAAAATATCTGTGCCGCTGAAGCTGCATTAGGGAAACCGGCTTATCAACCGGCTTTATATCTAATTAAGTTGTAGAACTCTACCACAAAGATATAACTGAAATTGTCCGGACAACTGCCGTTAAATGAACTGATTAGCTAAATCCTTTATCTTTATCGTTTTAGGTGATCGTGATTACTGGTAACTAAGTCTTTTACCTTTATTGTTTTAGGTGATTGTGACAAACGTTTTGACAAAGAAGTCGCTGACTTTTCCATGCAACCAGTGGCTGGCAAAGGACGAGGGAGATGGAAGCCTCTGTCGAATCCTTTCTCCACTGGAATCCACTCAGAAAAAATCGAAGCAGATGAGGAGTGAGGAGAACCTCGTCAAAAGTAAGAGCTTCATGTACAACGAATTTAGACAGGGTGCAGGTGAGGCAATGCCTTTATTTTTAGCTGTCAAAGTTTTTAGTTTTCTGGAAGATTTTCAATGATAAGTTAGATTTACAGAGTGATTTTTACTTTTTTGATGATTACAAGTTTTTCAGGCTACATGGGTACATCAAGGCGCCTCTGAGCATGAGGATGCCAGTTCTCGTCCTGGTTGTGGCTTATTTCAGAGGTTTGAATCTTGGGCTAGCGGTCTGTACATGGGGACCTGAAATGGTGTGGCACCCATTCAAATGGGCAACAGTGGTGAAGGATCTCACCCAATTAATTCATTGAAAAATAAGCTGGGTCAGAGGCCAAATGGTCGCAATATAGAAGCCCGTGTATATTTACATTTACAACAACCGTTGCCATCATAATCACTGTTCGCGATAAAAATCTGCTATCTCAGAGAACCCTCTGACCTGGCACCAAAACTAACCAAACTCTTGTTTACTTATTTGAATAAGTGTCGGTGAATAAGTCGTTCTCCGTGATGCAGTTTTTTATGTAGTGCTGAGAAATTTTGAAGATTTGCATTTATGCCACAGCCTATGATGTGCAAGTGACGACTGGTAGTAAATTCAACGCTGGAACAGACGCCAACGTCTTCATCACGCTTCATGGACTCTACGGAACGACAACCAAGGCGCAGCTGAAGAATCAGTCAAGAAATATCTTTGAGAAAGGCAAAACTGATGTTTTTGCAATCGAGGCGGAGGATATTGGCGAAATTTCTAGCATTCGGTAATACTAATGGAAATTTAACTATAAGTTTTGACTTGAAGATTAATTAATGCATTGTACTGGTAATATAATCTGATTTTACCATTGATTAATGCCTTGAAGTAGTTTGATTAGATTTTAGATTAGATTAGATTTGGGTCACACTTCCTGTAGTTTATCTTGTTTATATTTAATTAATTCTCTTCAATATTCTTTCAGTATTGAACATGACAACTCAGGAATTGGACCTGGATGGTATCTGGAGAAAGTAAGTCACACACAATCACCTTACAACCGCTGTTTTCTGATAGCTTATCCTTTTAAAAAGGCAGGCCTTTTGTTCAACTGAGACAGTATTTTTCAAGATATCCTATCCTCCTCTTCTCCTTGTCTTTCTCACGGCTCAAATTCCAGTTTCTAAACCAGTTATATTTATCATTATTCCCCGAGGTACATACAATTCCTAAGGTTTACAAAAATTAGGGACAATTTTTGTGCAATCGAGGGAAGAATGGAGGGGAAAAAGACACGCGGAAGACCACGACAGATGATACTGGACTGGATGATGCTAGAGGATGGATATGAAGGGGTAAAGAGAAGAGCAAACAACAGAGAAGAGTGGCGTCATTGGACATGTGGACCTGCCTGACGGCAGAGCACTAAAAGAAGAGAAGAGAGAAATTTTTGTGCGGAATGTTTGGTCTTTGTTGATGCTATGCTTGGTGCTGCTTATTATTTTTTTAACACAAGAGATTAAGTACTGGGGTAAGATGCAAAGTTATGTTAAACAGAATTATTTGATATGGAATGGCTAATTAATAATAATATTATTATTATATATGATGCACATATTGTCACATGGTCTGTGCAACTATGCAGCAGGTAACATGAGAAATATGCTCCTGTTGTCAGAGACAGGCATTTCTTGCAACTTATCCTGTTAGACGAAATGTTTGAAAATACTTCTGATAAACTGTTCTTCAGGAACTATCATTTTTTGCATGATTGCATGTTAAATCTAGCTTGCAAAGACTTCTGAACCTAGCTTTACAAACTGCTACATTGTCATTCCGTCTGTGGGGCACAGTAGCCGATTTGATACAGTGCTTGGCTTGTAACGTGGAGAATATGGGTTTGGGCCTCCCCTTACATGGTTACCGTGTAGGGACATTGAGCAAGTCCTTCACTCACAATTGCTTCATGCCGCAGATTCTGATTTACTGACCTTGCATGTGTAATAAATGCAAAATAATAATAATGTCAACCCCCTATTCCAAACTTTCCATTCAAAATACACAGCTGAGTGCTTATCAGGTCCCTAACAGGCTGCTGTATAAATTTCCATATATATACACAAGCATCAACATTGTTTGTAGGTCGCTGTGACGGATCGTAAGAGTCGAAAGACATACAAATTTCCATGTGGACGGTGGCTCGCCACTGATGAAGACGATGGAATGATTTCACGGAAACTTTATCGCGCGGATGATGAAAGAGATGACACGGCATCGCAAAGGTCATCATCCGTGTCATCCATTAGGACAAGAAGATCGCATGATTCCTTGAGATTCTGAACGTGCACAGCAGTGGCAACAGAGAGCTTTTGAAGAATCTCATCCACCGTCGTTCCTTACAGATCGTGCGGACGACATCTACTTTGAAATGAAGCCGAAATAGGAAATCTGTACAGTGATGTGTCTAGTATTTATGCAGTTATTTGCAGGAAAATGCTCAGCCTATGTTTTAAATTTTTCTTAGACGCATTCTGGCCATGGACAGACGCAGTAGTTTTGCAGTCTGCTACGCTTTGTTCCACAGGATTGCTAATTTGTATAATCCAAAACTAAATTATTAGTGAATTTGATATTTGTACTGTGTCAGTTTAAGAATTCATCTGTAAAGCATGGGGCAGATGGAAAAAGAGAAGTCTTCATCTGTTTGAAAAATGAGATAAGAGGAAGAGAAGGGTTGAAAAATGAGATAAGAGGAAGAGAAGGGTTGAAATTGAGATAAGAGGAAGAGAAGGGTTGAAAAATGAGATAAGAGGAAGAGAAGGGTTGAAAAATGAGATAAGAGGAAGAGAAGGGTTGAAATTGAGACAAGAGGAAGAGAAGGGTTGAAATTGAGATAAGAGGAAGAGAAGGGTTGAAAAATGAGATAAGAGGAAGAGAAGGGTTGAAAAATTAGATAAGAGGAAGAGAAGGGTAGAAAAATGAGATAAGAGGAAGAGAAGGGTAGAAAAATGAGATAAGAGGAAGAGAAGGGTAGAAAAATGAGATAAGAGGAAGAGAAGGGTAGAAAAATGAGATAAGAGGAAGAGAAGGGTAGAAAAATGAGATAAGAGGAAGAGAAGGGTAGAAAAATGAGATAAGAGGAAGAGAAGAGTAGAAAAATGAGATAAGAGGAAGAGAAGGGTAGAAAAATGAGATAAGAGGAAGAGAAGGGTTGAAAAATGAGATAAGAGGAAGAGAAGGGTCCAGCAAAGTTGTCGAAACTGATACTTTCACATGCAGTCATGAGATGTGTATGAAAATTTAATGATCTCCAACATTTAGGAACAATTTCTACTTTCTAAACAAACTTCTTATAACAGTACACTCTGAAACAATCCACCATCTGCTGACATTCACTTCTGAAAGATTCTTGAGAGGCATTTCTTAAATATTCAGAGACATACAGTACATGTGTGCACTTGACGCCTAACAACTTCACACAGAGTTCTACAAAGTACTTCGTAAATTAGTTGCTCTTGTTTTGCCCAGATACATATGACAAGATAATCCTCAAAACCAACTGAACTCAATGCATGATCTGAGGACCTTGGGGGTCCCCGAGACCATTTCAGGGGTCCGTGAGGTCTAAACTATTTTCATAATAATACTAAGACGTTAGTTTTTTTGTTTTAGAAAATAAAGTTATGATTCATTAAAAAATATTATTTTTGTTAATGTGTAATGGGTTTATTATTGTTATTTTGTTATGAATGAATACATTAATTTCTCAATTTTAATTTCTAATACGGTGAATATCGATTGATATAGGCCACATAAACAAAAGCGTTTGGGGTCCTCAGTAATTTTTAAGAGGGTAAAGGGGTCCTTAGACCAAAACGTTTGAGAAACACTTCACCAAGCCATCGGCAGTTGAAATCTTATCTAACCTGTTTCAGATTTATTACAGAATATATCTCAGTTTCGAAGGTGCTTTGTATGAAACCCTTTAACTACATTTAGTTAATAAGCATCATGAATGTGATGTTTCATGCAGTCTGGGGAGACAAATTTCACGTGTAACGAAGTTGCAAACAGTTTCAAAGTCACCCAAATCATTTCTGCACTGCTAATTAAGGAGCATTTGCAGGCTTCAAGCAGTTTCCGTCTGAGTACACTTTCTTGAATGCCCGGACAATGTCGGGGTCAATAAGTTTGACCCCGTCAACCTGATTTCCAAGGGTGACCCAGTTCGGCTGGACGTTGTGAGGACGACCAAAAAGTTCGATTTTTCTAGTTCCTGGCGAAAGTCGCTCGATGATTCCATAGATTTCGTCCGGCTTATGACTCGTTGCTCGAACCTCGGCCACGATGACGTCGCAGTCGAGGCCACGATTTATGTTTTTCAGGTTACCCTTGACGCCAACAAGGCAATGTTCCTTGCCGTGATTGAGCCAATGTCCTGTTCGCCCTGTACGAATAATCCTCTGGAGTTGGTTTGTCTTCACCCAGATGAGTTCGTCGACGCGTTCGTAGCCCCAAAGGCCGAGGCACTCTCGTCCGAGCTCCATGGCACGTCCGGTGACCCACAGAAAAATGTATCCGTCGTCCTGAAGCACGGGAATGCTTAACTTTCTCATTTCATCGTCCGACATTGTTCCATATGGCAGCTCCATGTGAATGTCCCATGGCGGGTCCGCCATGACGACGGCAAACTTCCCAAGCACCGACATGTTGAAGTTCCGCAGGTCACACTGGACCCACTGCGGCGGAAAGAGCGTTGTCTGCCCCTCCGTGACGCCCTTTTTTACCGAAACCGTGCTATCCGGTTTAATTTTTGGATGGTTCTGTGGATAGTCGATCTGATAATGAACGTACTTGCAAGTATCCATGTGAAAGCAAGTGTTGAGGAATGAACAGTCACCAAGGCTTTCATCCGTGTGCTTGTGGATGATCTTCTTAAAATGAAGCTTGTCACAGTTCTGGTAGTTTGTGTTACTCCGATAACACTCGTCCTTCGTTCCGTAATTGCAGAACTCCTGCACCTGAGCTCCGCCTTGCGAACGAAACTTTTCCGCCAGCAGTTGCTCCTTCGCTGTTGGAGTTCCGAGCAGCTGCAGTATCTCCTCAGACAGTTTCTTATTTTCGCGTTCCTTCGCTGACTGCATTCCGAGTAGACTTTCGATTGTGTGGTCGGCCTTTGCATCCAGTTTCCTCGTTTTTCCAGGAGACTTGACTGCAGCGTCATCGATGGATCCGTCTTTGTCCCGTTTCCTTTTAAGGGTCCGGTCACTTTCCCGAATCCCTTCCAATTCGCACAGAGCTGTCAGCTTAGCATGGTCAACTGTATCAATTACGACACTTCCCCGACCACTATCACAGCCCTGAGCTGTGTTTAGAGTCACCAACGTTTGGGCAGCGTACTTCTGAACGAGATCATCGATGACATAGAAGGGTATATCTTTTTCAAAACTTTTCATCGTTGTCTGATATAACGTACTCAACTCAAGCGGCAAATTGAGACTGATATCTGTCAAATGTCGCAACAGCATCTTTTCAACTTCAGCAATAAACTCGACTGGCAGTTTCACAGTCTCCAGGGGTTTTGCTTCTTCAGTTTTCAGCTGATGAGGAGTGGATGTCAAAGTTGAGCTCGACGACCCTGGGGTCACAGCAGAGTTCTGACCTGCATCTGAACCAGGTTCGGCCTTCACAGCTGAAGCAGTGCCAATGATTTCGTCAACTGCTTCCTGTCGTTCCTTCTTCCTTCGGGCAAGTTTTTCACGCAGACTTGTCTGCTTGTTTTTGAGAGCTTGAATGTCGCCCCAAGTGTCTGACATTTTGCGAAGATGATCTCTGCAACAATTGTTCGTTTTTACCATTTTACAATATTCATAAGACAAATTTATTAGTATCCTTTCAACATGTTGCTACTGTTAATCATAGATTCTGTTCCAGTATATCAGCAGGTAAACGATATTTTATTCTTTGCTCAAACTAAATTTTATCAAATACAATTCTGGGCATAAACAGAATTTCAAATGGTACTTTCACTGGGGTCTCAAACAGTTCATCAACGAATCTGGATATATCGCTAACAACAGTTGCTCAGGGCTGAAGACGGCACCCGATAGAAATCATTGAAACTGTGAAGGGCCAATCCTCAACGGTTGCTACAGAAATGTGTACAGCCGGACAAGCAATGAGAAGACCGGTACTTTAAACGAAAACATCCAGCAAAACCACTCGTAATCGTAAACTCGAAATTTCTAAAGCGTTACTTAGAAGCTAAGCGCAGGGCACCACCTTATTCACGAACGCTGCGTCAAGTCAGTGGGGTTGTCCAACAGATGCCATGTCAAGAACCAAGTCCGATTGCCATGAGACCAGAGAGAGGAGGGGAGGGAAGACTATGGTGGGTTGTGTTTAAGCTGGGATAAATGGCAAGACTGATCAGGGTGGGATTTCTTGAAAAGGTGAGATCTGAGTTTTGAATGGATTACCTGAGGAATGAGAGAGTGAACGACGGACGAGATAAAGGATAAACCACTGCGCCCAAATCAATCGAAAGAATAACACATTTATGTCAGCTTAGTAAAGATGCAGTAATGGACTACATTTTTCTTTTGTATATTACTTACCACAGAAAATATCGAATGGAATAAATTCGTCTCTCTGAACTTAATTTCAAACACAATACATTTTAGAAGCACAGACTACACATTTGGATTCGACACGCCGGTAATAAACGTCATATTGCAAATGCTGGAAACATAATATCTAGAGGGTGTAGATGGCTCAGAGGCGGTTATACAAAGAGCGTTATCTACCGAATTAAAGTAACATTGTACCCAAATGATAGGAGATATACAACTCTATTAAAACATTAGAAAATCGTTTATTTCCTTGCAGTGCATTGTGTCATGTAAGCGGATGTTGATCTGTTCCATGGACAATAGCAAAGTAATTGCACTTGCTCTTCTTGACCTATCTGCTGCCTTCGAGTATTTGAAGTGGACACACATTCGTCTACTTACTTAGACTTAGACTTAGATCCTCCTGTTCCGATCGGAGCATTGGTCGACAAGCCTTCGCCATTCCACGCGCTCACCAGCCATCACCAGCGCCTCGTCCCAGTCCAATCCCATCCGCTCCAGATCTCCCCTGAAAGCTCTCCTCCAAGTGTTTTTCGGCCGTCCCCTTTTACGTCTTCCACCCTCCGGTACCCAATCCATCGCCGTCTACGATGATTATTTATTTCGCGAATGCTGTAATCGCCGAAGTCCTCAGCCATGCAATAGCATCCTCCTCGGCTTCGTGCAGGGCCCGTAGGCCGCCATCGAACCTAGTCATAGGGCAGGAGCCGACTACGATGATCATCGATTCTCACTGTTCGACAATTCGGCCTATATTGATTTCACAAACCGAATTAGGATTTAAACCCAGGCTGCAGCAAAGGTGAAAGTCGACACGTTTGCGTCTAAATGTAAATCTAAATAGTTTTATATAGCAACCGTATAACCTGGACTATGCTCATGTCGCAAATGAATTGATCAGAGAGGCCGAGTTTGTGATTTAGATGTTGAAGTAAGTTCTTTTGATGCATTTCCACCATACAAGACTGCTTTCCGCCACCCATGACATCACTAACTAAAATTAGATGTTGCTCTGATTGACTGAATCGTATGCATCTTAATGAGTATTTGCGACTAAGGTGTATGAATATTAATGACATCCTTGTACAAGAGTGGGAAAAGGAAACACAGCAAAGGGGAGTCTTCGCTTACTCTGTTGTTCTGTAACTCCTTGGTGGATTCACATCGGTTCATTTCATCCACTGGCGCCTTCGATCTTTCTCTCTCTCTGCCTGACTTTTAGATCTTGACTTGGAACCGACACCTTTTGCCTTTCGATTTTGTTTTGACCGAGCGTCTGTGAATATGCTGGCCCCGTGACGTGGTTTTCGTTGGACGCTGTCGAAATCTCGGAATTACGATTACGATTTATGAATTACGGCGTTGCTGTCTTCCCGTCTACATGATTGTACTGCGTGATTCTTTTGACCGGAGCCAAATTCTTGGACGATCCTCCGGCCCAATATATTTCAGACGAGAGGTACTATTTCAATGCAGATTCACGCATGCATTCACAACGAATGTAATGTAAGACTCTGAAATTTCTCAGCGCCACATAAAAGCTGCGCCAGGGAGACCAGCTATACCGACGCTATATCAAATAATTTCCGCAAAAGCCAGGTCAGGTCAGAATGTAATGTCAGAAATCAGAAAGGTCAGGCCGGGTAAAATAGAGATCGCCATCTACCGAATAAAGATGAGTATTCTGTCCAAATAGCAGGAGCCAAAGTCTAATCTAATATTAAAATTAAAATATTGAAAACAATGACGACATAATTGGGTGCTAGCATCCGCTGACTTTCTGGCTACACTCGGCCTAGAGACATCCAGAACACAGGCGGCTGGCAGCGTCTCGTGTGGTGGCAGTTACGCTCCAGGGAGGGCAAGCCACAGATGATGATATAATCAGAAAATCATTTTATTTCACTGCAACACTGTCATGTAAACGGATTTATCTCAGAGCTGTGTTAGTGAAAGTGAAAGCGAGGTGTAGATAAAATGTTGATTTAATACAGATACCGATATTGACCGCTGCTAACCCGGGTGTCGGCTTAGCTAAGTGGATACTTCGAGGGACCGCTTTTGTTGTTTCTAACGACTCTTTGGCAGACTCACGTCTGCTCATCTCGTCCTCTGGCGCTGTCCGGCACTTTTTATGAAATCCGTTGCTATGCCTTCCCGCGTGCTGCGCGAGTCTTTTAAGCGCCGCCAAATACTTGGACGATCTCTCAGTTATGAGATAAATCACCTGCAACGCAACATTTCAGTACAACTTCACATATGCACTCGCAGTGAAGTGGCTATAACCAACCAACCACATGGCCATGTTTAGTGGGCCAAATGTAAATGTAAATGTATAGGTCTTATATACAGGCCGTGTGGCCTCGACCATGCTCATTTTGCAGCAAATTTATCGGATGAAATCCTTTACCACCACTGCCCGTTTTAAGGTCCCCATGTACGGACTGTGCTATCCCGAGAGTCAAATCTATGCAATAGACCAGGCCTAGGACACCAACCTTCATCCTCACGCTCAGAGGCGCCTTGACGTACGCTTTAAACGCTTTAACCAATGTAGCTAACCAGACCCACTACTGTGGTCCACGAGGTTTTTGGTCTACCATGAGACCTCTCCCAGTCCACGAGGGATCACTCACTTGAACAAACGGACAAAGGTCCAAAAAGTTGAGACCTGAAGCTGATGGTGAATAAAAAAGAAACAGAACAAGGTGAAGGCGTCGATGAAAAACAACAGAAGAAGAAAATGGCCACGATTGATTGAACGAACGAACGAACGAACGAACGAACGAATGAACGAACGAAACCAATCAACCAATGAGTGAGTGAGTGAATGAACGAATTAAATAAACCTATAGAAATAAGCAACTCTTTTATAGATTTTCTTCCTAACTCTCCAAGTGGAATTATTTTAAGGCGCATCTGCTTTGGGGCGGACAATCACAACTCAAATAATGCAAGCCTCAGACGAAGGAAGAAAAGCTGAACGCACCTGTCCTACATACACCCTGCGAATATCGCAGGGGTGAAAAGGGAACACTCCCTCTGTGTCTTAGGATATTTCTCCCACTGCAAATAAATTCTCTCAATATACTTCAGCCGCAAGGTACTATTTCAATGCAGATTCACGCGTGCATTCACAATGAATGTAATGTAAGACTCCGAAATTTCTCAGCGCCACACAAAAGCTAAGCCAATGAGACCAACTATACCGGCGCTATATCAAATCAATTGCGCAAGAGCCAGGTTATTGGGTCGGGTCAGAATGTAAAGGTCAGGCCGGGTAAAATAGAGATCGCCATCTACCGAACTGAAGAATAGTATTCCGCCCAAATAACAGGAGCCAGTCTAATTTATTATTAAATTTAAAATATTGAAAACCTTGAAGACATAAGTAAGTGCTTGCGTCCGCTGAATTTCTGCCTACACTCGGCCTGGAGACGTGTCGAGAACAGAGGGGGCTAGGAGCGTCTCGTGAGTTGGCAACGCTCCAGAGAGGGGCAACGTACTAATCAGAAAATCATTTTATTTCACTGCAACACTGTCATGTAAACGGATGCGAAATTGAAAGCAAGACGTATGCGTAACTGTTGATTTTGGTACGGATACCGCCGTTTAGTGCAGATACCGATGTTAAGCCCGTTTAACTGGGTGCTGGCTTAGCTAAGTGGATACTTCGTTGGAATGATTCTCGCTGTCGATGCTTTTTGGCGGACTCACGTCTGCTCATCTCTTCCTCTGGCGCTGTCCGGCACTTTTTACGAAATCCGTTGCTATGTCTTCCTGTGTGCTGCGCGAGTCTTTTAAGCGCCGCCAAATACTTGGACGATCTCTCAGTTATGAGATAAATCACCTGCAACGCAACATTTCAGTACAACTTCACATATGCACTCGCAGTGAAGTGGCTATAACCAACCAACCACATGGCCATGTTTAGTGGGCCAAATGTAAATGTAAATGTATAGGTTTCATATAGAGACAGTTTGGCCTCGACCCTGCTCATTTTGCAATAAACTGATCGGGTGAGATCCTTCACCACCGCTGCCCGTTTGAATGAGTGCCACGCCATTTAAGGTCCCCGTGCACAGACCGTGCTAGCCAGAGATTTTTCTGGTTTTTCTTGCTGTAAACTCTTCAACAGTTTCTTTAAAATCTATCTTTTCCGCAAGATTGGACTCGATAGAAATTGTTGATAAGACTTCGTTGAGAAATAGTAGAACGCAAGTAAGTCTTAAATAATTTCAGTTTGGAGAAACTGCGCTCACCAGAGGCAACAGAAATAATCAAAGTTAATTATATTAACTCTTTACCGACCGCACGGTACTAATCGGTAGTAACGTCAGCCGACCGCACGGTACTAATCCGTAGTAGATGGGACTAGTCATATTGTAACCTCTTGTTTATTTGTAATCCTTATAATTTTAGAATTCTACGTCATTTAGGCAAATAGGTATAATTTTAATCCATATTACATCAGCGGAATCCTTGGAAAACACCTCAAAAATATAAAAACCGACCAATCAAAATGGGCATTTAAATTGGCCAGCGTGTAGTTAAAAATGGATATTTAAATGTCCCAAAATGGCGAAGCGTTGTTTACCTGAGGAAGAAATTCGCCGATCGATCGACGAATGGTCGTATATTAACGAAAGTTGTGATTCTACTGATGAATAAAACGTGTCAGATGGATCACACGAGACTGTTGGCAATACGAAGTGAACAAGTGGCATACTGATATGGAGTTTGATGACAATGGCATCCGCTATATGCCTGCGGCGATTGTGGGTCAGTTTTCAGTTACCCAGAAAATGTTGTGTTGAGAAATATAATTATAGGTTGGAAAAGATGAGAAGATAAATGATAAAGAATGGTGTCTACCTTATGTATATATGTCAAACACTGACACAGATATCACAAGTTCAGTTAGTTTTGCTTTTAGGCTTTTCCTGTAATTTTCTTCAGTTTTTACCCAACGGTCTAAATACTAAAAAAATTGTATATCTTTCAGTTTTGAAAATATTTTTAAAATTTCTGTTTGGTTCTATCTGGCAACAATTTCTGCACATTTCTTGTGCCTAACTACCATATGGTGTCACTTACAATTCTTATGTAGACTGTCTTGAAGGTAAACATATAACAAAATTTTGGGGTACAGTTGGGGGCAACTTTGGATATCCCAAAACAAATTTTCCCCAAAAAACTTGACAGATGAATGGGTAGAGGAGATAAAATGCTAAAGAATGGTACTTACCTTATGCCTACATGTCAAAAACCAACAGAGATATCATAAGTTCAATTTGTTTTACTTTTATCCTTTTTCCTGTAATTTTCTTCAGTTTTTATGACAACGGTCTAAATACTAAAAAAATTGTATCTCTTTCAGTTATGAAAATATTTTTAAAATTTCTGTTTGGTTCTATCTGGCAACAATTTCTGCACATTTTTTGTGCTCAATTTATATATGTTGTCATTCAAAAATTTTTGTAGACTGTCTTGAAGATAAAAATATAGCAAATTTTTGGGGGGATATAGTTTGGGGCAACTTGGGGTACCCCAAAATTTCTTTTTTAAAAAAACTTGACAGATGGTTGGGAAGAGGAGATAAAATGCTAAAGAATGGTGCTTACCTTATGTCTACATGTAAAAAACTGACAGAGATAAAACAAGTTCAAATTTTTTATTTTTTGGCCGTTTTTGCCAAAAATGTGCGGTCGTGAGGCGGTAGGTGAAAAAATTTCTGCGGTCGTTAAAGGGTTAAAAGGGCAATAATTAAATTTGGAAAACTGATGGCAGACCGTAGTCAATGCTGTAGGTCTACCATAACATACTTCCTTGCTTCAGTTCACAACCATTTCCCTCCCAGGCTAGTCGCAAAGTGGTTCGGCAGAAAGATCAGATTCTTCGCCAACTGCAAGAGCGGCGTTTAAACCCATTCAAAGTTTTACAACTTCTCGTCTTACCTTTGAAATGAATTTTCCGCATTACACAATACACCAAATGCTTCAACGACCATGGACATTTGCTAAAAGCGTTCATTTGTGAAAAGGATGCAGTAATAAAAGTTGATCTTAAAAGTTTCGTTTCGGATCTATTACTGGCTCATCGTGGCATTCATAAAAAATTCGCTTTCGTCTGCGAACCACAACTTCTGGAGGTAATTCTGCTGTAATCTGGTGAATCAGATAGTTTTTTTGCTTCATTCAGCATTTCTTTAAGTCCTTGATCTCGATCGGGATCCTGTATAGGTATTCGTGGCAGTGTGAAGTTCTTCAGAAGATGTAGCCAAATCCAAATCGTTCTTTTGCATTGCTAAGCTCTAAATATTTACTTCAGACAAAATTTTGCACCAGATGACAAAGGAGGCACAAAATTTAACTACTGCAATTTGCAAAGCAATGCATCGAGCTTGATTGAGAGTTTTTCTAATGGTTTTAGATAGCAAGCAAGCCATCTAGTGAATATAATATAGGCTACTTATTATGAACACGACTTCTGAGCCCTTCTACCGAGGCTCCTGTTTTCGGCCAGCTCAACTGCTGGACAGCAGCTGCCAGCTGGACAGCGATATTTTGAACATTGGGCGCATTGGATTTTGTGTTTTTTGTGCACTACGTAATTTGATTTGCAGCCTTTGTTTTCCCATTTCTCTGCGCCCTTTGGAAATTCAGAGCCCTAGGCAATTGCTTAGTTTGCCTAGGCCTTTAACTGGCCCTGAACCCACCCTAACAGCTCCTTTCCCCTTCTCTCTGTGGTCTTTGGCAACTGGACTTGGTTTTCGACATGGCACCTTTCGACAACCCCACTGACATGACGCAGCGCTCGTAAATAAACTGGTTCCCTGCGCTTAGCTTTAAGTAGCGCTTTAGAAATTTCGAGCATACGATTGCGATTACGAGAAATTAAATTGCATTCTCTCCATTCGCAACCTTGGGGTCCACTTTGACAGCTGCTTGACTATGTCGGCCCATGTGAATCAACTTGTACGAGGTTGCTTCTATCAGCTGCGTCGCATTAAATCGATCCGCAGATTCATTCCCACCTCAACCGCTGTCACTCTGGTCAACAGTTTCATCGTCTCCAGGGTTGATTACTGCAATAGCCTGCTGGCAGGTCTGTTGACTCGTCAGCTAGAGCGGATACAGTCAGTGCTAAACTCTGCTGCCCGCCTCATCTATGGTCGGACACCATTCAATCACGTAATTGATCTGCTGCGCGACAACCTGCGCTGGTTGCGCGTTCCGCAGCGGATCACCTACAGACTGTGCCTAATTACATACAAGGCTCTTAATGGTCTTCTACCAGACTATATATCCGACTTCTGTATTCGAACAGCCGACAACCAGAACAAATATCGGCTACGGTCCTCATCGAGGAATCAACTGCATGTCCCGCGGTCTTCCACGAAGTTCGGCGAACGTTCCTTCACTGTCGCCGGACCCACTGCTTGGAACAGTCTTCCCGAGAATGTGACGAATACCCCAACCCTGGACACATTCAAGTCACGACTGAAGACATATCTTTTTAGGATATCTTATGACTGTAGTTGATTTTTGTTTTTGTTTTTTAACCCATGTACAACGCCCTTTTCTTCGGCCTCGGCTGCGCTACGGCGCTATATAAATTGTCTTATTATTATTATTATTATTATTATTATTATTATTATTATTATTATTATTATTATTATTATTATTATTATTATTATTATTATTGTTATTATTGTTATTATTTATCATCATCATCATCATCATCATCATCATCATCATCATCATCATCATCATCATCATCATCATCATCATCATCATCATCATCATCATCCTATATGTTCATAGTAGAGTTTCGGAGAACCATATGGCGTTCCCACGCTGGACAGCTACTGAGAGTCTTTGAAGCAGGTAGCTGGTCTCCAGTGGATCGTGGGTTGCCATTGTCATCTTTCGTCCTAACTCCCACACAAAATCCAATCCTTCCGTATTCCATGCGTCGCTGGTCTCCAGTGCCACCGCCACAAAAGAGTGGGTTTGGGGTATAGTGGCGTATTTTAGCCTTTTGGCTGAGACTGCCCGGTTGCAGCTTCACTTGGTCCGGTTGAAGTAAAACCTAGATGTGACGCTGCAAATGTGTCAGAAACTGTCACATCCCATGTAAGACACCTTCCGCGAGACCACAGGATAAGAGTCACGCCATCCGGTCGTTTGCCATCTTCCCTGGTGAGTCCCAACGGTTCTTTCTGAGCAGGGCTGTTCGCTCTGGTAATTATTATTATTATTATTATTATTATTATTATTATTATTATTATTATTATTATTATTATTATTATTATTATTATTATTATTATTATTATTATTATTATTATTATTATTATTATGGTGAGGTAACTAACGCTTCTTTCATACTTACCAATTGTTTGTGTTTGAATACTAATTACATTTATGGTTTCAACGAATTGTTTTGATTTTGCGGCATAATTGGAAAGTGGTATGCGATAAGTACTTTTGCTTTCGTGGTGGAACAATTTGTGGATTTATGGATAGGGTGCAAAATTTCTGTGAGAATCGATTTAAGAAATTACATTGAACTATAAAATGTCTTTTACGTCCATCACAGTTAAAATGATTGTTATGCTGTTTATAAATTCCAAAACAGACGCATATGTAAATTACTGCTTCTTAGGACCTGGTAACTGTTGAAACTGGTTGTTTGTGACCTCGATCGTTGCCAAATGTGAAACTGCTTTAGGCAGCGTTGCAAACTGTATTTTAATTTTGTACATATTAACCTGGCGATATAGCTGTTTTGGAAAGAGTGTATAGTATTGAATAACCCCTATTGTCGCTCAGCACGAGAAACAACATTTTATACCACAAACGATAAGGTAGCTCAGTAAGGAATGTAGGGTAATCGATCATTTATTATGCGGCGCCACCAATAGTATTTGATAGAGGGATGCAGGGTCAGCACAGCAATTCTCCAGTGAATAAGTAATCAATGAGTAATGAATAGGATAAGACATGTTTCTGGAAAAAACGTTTATTGGTTGAAAGAAATTTTTAAATAGGGCATGTAAGTTTCAGTGGTGCATACAAGAAAATATTTTTATGATGACGAAATCACTTTGCCAGATGAACTCATGCAGAAACAAATAGTTACTTTTGGCACACTGTATTTCAGTTTGTGTATGGAACGCTTCCACATGTTCTCCATGTTTCATGTATATCTCACCGTTTTGCAGAGCTACATGAACATGCTCAGCAACAGAATGCATAAAAGTTTCATTTTCCAAGTTTTTCAGATTGAAACAAGCTCACCTTCCACTAACAGTTCTTATGGCACAGCACATGCTGAACTCTGATCACTTACTTATTTATTGGAGAATAGCTGTGAGGAGATTGAAGCACTCTATTCTCTTGCAATCTGGGTTGGCCATATTGTTTTTAAGTGTTCAGCTGGATGTTGAAATTCTACCCAGTGCTGTGCTCCTTAGTAAAATTAACACCACCATGAAACTTGGATATACCTTGGAATACCTGCTTGGAATGTTCACTGGTGTTTCAACTACGTTTGTTAACCGATACAAAACATTAACTGTTTGGTTGTGTGTTTTAGTTGCTTGACATCGTCTTGGTAAGAAAATGGATTTACAGTATATAGACCGACTTGCGACGGTTCAGGAGGACATCATCAAGAAAGCGGATAATGATATCAAGCAGCTGTAAGTGAAAAAACCTTTATCAAACCCAACTACAACAAATCAACAAATGTATGCATTTATGTATGTATGTTTGTATGTTTGTATGTATGTATGTTTGTATGTATGTATGTTTGTGTGTATGTATGTTTGTATGTATGTATGTTTGTATGTATGTATGTATGTATGTATGTTTGTATGTATGTATGTTTGTATGTATGTATGTTTGTATGTATGTATGTTTGTGTGTATGTATGTTTGTATGTATGTATGTTTGTATGTATGTATGTTTGTATGTATGTATGTTTGTATGTATGTTTGTATGTATGTCTGTTTGTATGTATGTATCTTTGTATGTATATATGTATCTTTGTATGTATGTATTTGTCTTGGTACTTTATATGGTGCCTTTTAAATACCACACAAAAATGCTGTCTTTATACATTAGCCTAACTGGTGTTAAAGTTTATTAAGAACAAGTTTTACAGTAAGCGAACAATGTTCAGATAACTGGAAAAGTCACCACAGGTGGACTCTTGCTCACCCATAGACCCCAACCAATGATGAAGTTGTAAGCGATGAACCCTTTATCAAACACAAATGCAACAGGTAAATATATCAACCAGCTTGGAATTTTTTATTAAACCTCATGACATTGTGGATTTGCAAGCTTTCAGAAATGTTTGACACCAACATCTCCGATTCCTTGCTCAGTCGGACATATGGCATATTAACAAATGGATTACTTACTTACTTACTTACTTACTTACTTACTTACTTACTTACTTACTTACTTACTCTAACAGTGCCGGTGCAGGTAACTGGACTGACCAATAAATTTTTTATTTTCTTTAATCGACGATGTCTGGGAGCGTTTCTGTGTAGATGTATTGAGATGAATGGTTTCAATTTTTAGAGAGAAATATTCTGATGAATACAAAGCTTTGAAAGAGCAACTACTGACACTTCCCGACCGATTGACCTACGATATAATGGTAAGATAAAGTGATAAAGTCATTAGGACAAAATAAAGTCATTTTGTCATTAATTATGGTCAGACAAAGTCACTGTGTGTCTAGCTTTTGCTGTCTCACTTCCAACAACATTACAAATCCCACCAGTCTGCAGACACCAAACATCACTCCACTGCAACCACCTTCTGCCTGTTGTACGCAAACTTGATGCTATTCAAACGACGTGTTACTGTTACAATGAAACTGATGGGCATGGTAGCCATCTGGTTTGAGCACTCGGCTTGTACAGCGTAGAGCACAAGTTCAATCCTCCCCTGAGATGGTTACATATGTAGGAAACTGAAGCAAGTCGTTTGCTGACAATTTCTCAGCGCCATAAGTTGATGCTTAGTCATTGGATAGTGGCGCTTAATAAATGCAGAAATAATAACAATTGTTGTTGTTGTTGCCAGGTTCCTTTTGGAACGGTTGCCCTGATGCCGGGTAAACTTGTTCACACGAACGAGATTCGTGTTCTACTTGGAGATGACTGGTTTGTCGATCGATCTGCAAAACAAGCCGTAGAAATCATTGATAGGCGACTTCAGAGTAAACATTGGACGATTTTATTAATAATACTGAATAATATTATTGTTACTTTATTATATTTTTACTACTTTTATCATAACAGTATTATTATTTCTTTTTATTACTGTTACTAAATAAGCTGTTTTCAGTTCAGCTTCAGTTGTCAGTTCATTGTGAAAATGTGTTGCCTATACTTACTTACTTACTTGCTTGCTTGCTTACTTACTATACAGTTAGTTTCCATTTGTTAGTTTGCCATTATCGAGTTTGTGCATTAATACGCGGACTATTACCTTTGACAGATTCTTAATTAAAAGGTGCTATATAAATTAACCAGATACATTCCCTTACCTTGCATACAAAGAAAGCGTGAAATTTGGTTGTTTCTGTGGAAGAATTTCACCCTCTCTTGCTGTAATTTCAGTTGTCGATCGGGATGTCGCCAGTTTGAAAAAGCAGAAGGATCTCTTCAAACCACATCTGGACTTCACGAAAGAGTTCAGGGAAGAGGTACTTGAGACTGAGTTGATGCTAAGCACTTTCACTTTGTAAACTCATATTTACCTGTCATCGTGATCTTGTTTAATCAACCATTTAAGCAAGTTGAGGTGATGTTTTTATGGCCAAGTGTGGGTGAGTGTTTCAAAAGCTGCCATGTCAAAATGCATTCCGTAGCACATCAAAGATTTAAAGCTCTTCCGTTACATTTGTATAAGATCGTTCTAAGAATGTTTTCGCTATCTGCTGAGCCGCCAGGAAGTGTTGTTAGCGTCAGAGTTCGTAAATCGTTGCATTTTTGTCCGTTAAATGGTGCCTTTAAATTGGCTTTGGCTGAAAATGATGGATTGAAATTGAGTTGGATTGAAATTGATTTGGATTGAAATTGACTTGGATTGAAATCGACTATCATCTAAGCCAAGGAATTAATTTTACCTAGTTTTTCTTTTGTGACTCTGGCATAGCCGTCAAATTTGTTGCTGTGTTTGTAGAGACAAAATGAAGCCCAAATTGTGGAAGAGTACAATGAAGACGAAGAGAAGGCTTGGCGAGGTATTAGATTTTCTACGTCACTTTTATGACTGCATTCGACCTGACATCTCCAACGGATTATGATTTTGGATTGCGATTTTGACTTGAAGTGACCATAGACTGATGCCTTAAGCATAATGATAACGGTGCTGTAGAAGTCTTTAGATTAGATCAGGTTACCTTCTTCTTGCTTTATGTTACCCACTGTTTAAAAAATGCCTAACAATTCAAGCATGTGCTGTCTTGGTTTAAACAGCTCAGCATCGTTTGAACGTGAAGAAATATTACGAAGAGCAGCAAGCAGCGAGAAATGCAGAAAAACTAAAAGAAGAGGAAGCATTGTACTGGAAGAAGATGGAAGAAGCCGAAGCAGAGGAGCATGAAAACGAGGAACTTGACACTCAGAGGTATAGGAACTAAACATGCTTAGAATTTTCTGGGGGTTTGGGGAACTTCTGCCCTTTGCACACACCCATCGTAGCCTGATGTTTGGTTTCTCTGATCCTCTTTTTTCAACCGAGCTTTTCCAGTAGTTTATATAACAGTTCTAAAAAGGTGCATCGTATGAAAGGCTGAGAATGTTCCTGAAGTTGTTTGTGGATGTAGAGTTCGAATTTTCATCAGAAGATTGTGTACTTAGACAAAATATATGGCATGCTTCTGAGTGACGTACATGTGCATGCTTATACAAGATAAAATGTATACTTATTTCAGTTCTTCAGCAATGGCAATAGACTCTACCCAGTCTGAGAAATCAGAAACAGGCCTTGATCATTCAGGTGAAATGGTTGCATCAAAAACAGACACAAAAAATCTCTCCAAAAACACTCAAGCAAAACCAACGTCAGACAGCTTTCCGAGTCCAGCCAAGCACGGATCGGCTGATGCAGTTACGAATAAGAACACAAGGAAAACTGTCCGTTGGCGAGACATCGTACAGAACGAATCGATGGAGGCAGAGGACGAAGAGGAGGATTCGAGTGACGACAGTGAGGAATACGTTGAACTCTGTCGACCGACTACGATTAATTTTGTACACACTCCTCCTACCAACATTGTTCAGGTTTGTAGTTTTCTGCAGACGCAATATAAGTTCAGTTCTATGCAGAAGCTAAGACTAATCGAGTCCAGTTAGTAGTTGGATAAGTGGTCATCCATGGTATTCCACACAACCAGGTGCCCACTCAGTCCTCAATCCTTTGTCTTGTCTTCAGCCATCCTTGAGCCAAGGATTGGCAGCACTGTGGACAGTTTTGTGCCATCTGCTTCTGTCCTTCGTCTCATAATAACTGGTCGAGTATCCTCCATCCTTTGGCGGTTGGTAAGTGAATACCGACGAAGCTGGGAGATTAAACTAAGTGTTGGATTGATGCGGTCATGTTTGCATCTTGGCTAAACAATACTTTGTCCTCACGTGTAAAGCTCTGTCAGTATATCAGTTTTTGGCTTTTTATGTGTTATTATGCTTTAAGTTTATAATCAGAGTTTTGCTGTTGGGAACTGTACACTTTGCAGTGCTGTTTTAATCTAACAAAATTACATGTCAAAAATTAAAGTTGTATTTTGTGTTGTTATGAGTTCTGAAAATGTGTGTAGTTCTGTATGTGAGCTGTAAAAGGACTTACTGGTGTCATCTTTAATGCTGGCAGAGATAGTGGCTTCTCTCAGAGATTTGAATCTCGGGCTAGCACGGTCCACACATAGGGACCTTACATGACTTTGCGTCCATTCAAATGGGCAGCGGTGGTGAAGGGTCTCACCCGATAAATTCATTGTAAAATGAGCAGGGTCAAGGCCATATGGTCGCTGTTGAAAAACCTGTGCAATAGCATTTACAGTGTGGTATCCAGTGTTGGTCCTAGAAGTCCTCAGTTTATTCGCCGTCTGGCAAATTTTGTGAAAGAAATAAGGCCATTTTTACCTTTTATCTTGTCTGAGGAGTTCAAGCGTTTCAATTTGGAAGGCTCAAATGGTCTTGATCGTGGATAACCAGGCTAGGTCTGGTAAGCACGATGCTGGCTGGACCATTATTCTGTGAACTGGATAGTGTAGACTTGGTAGGTGGTATGATGTGGTGGCATTTTGATGTTGCAGCCAGTTCAAAGGTCAAGTTCGACAGAAGGTTCGATGCCAGAATCAGGTGTTCTTCAGATTTTATCGCCGGCTGATATCGGTTCATCCCCTGTTTTAGCTGCACCCAAATCAATTCTCAAGAAACGATCTAGCACAGAGGAAATGTTGCAACAACCATCTTCAGCCGTAATGCACAAGGTTTGTTCCATTGTATGGATGTATGTTTATGCACATATGTATGTATGTGTGTATGTATGTGTCCGTTTACAATGCGCCTTTTAAGAACCTTGAAGTTCAGAGATTGTTTATAAGAAAGTTTAGTGGTTGTTCCTCTGGTAAGTTCTGAAAGCTCCCCACTTCAGATATTCAGTTTTAGAGGCTGTTGTAATACCAATGGATTTAAGAAGATTGCCGTTGAACAGATAATTATGAATTAAAACAAAATATTGAATACTTGATTTTTTTATTTTAAATAGGTTTAGTAATAAGATTAATTCTGCCTAATTCTAATTTAATTTAAATTATTCTGTTTAATTTTGTTTATTGTGCTTTATTGTTACATTACATCAGTACATTTTCACATAAAATAAGTTATTATTAATTTGTAGGTTATTAATTAGTAATTAATTATTACTTATTCATTTACAAATTCTTAATTAATTGATTAATTATTTATTTATACTTATTTATTTTGAGGATTGTATATTTTGGTACAGAGTGTGCAGAAGTCGAGCAGTCACAGTCGGACAATACGCGACTCCGTTCCGACTTCAGTTCGACACCCTGTGCCTCTGTTAAAGGAGAAACCGGTGTTGAAAGTTGTCGAGCGTGACACAAGTTCCTCTGATCCTCAAAAGACTTCTGATTCGACTGTTTCGTGTGCAGCTGAGCTTTCCACCAGTGACAGCAATAAGCGAGTTTCAAAGTTCAAAGCCGCCAGATTGCAAAAGAAACCGACTGCAAAGTGATCGACGCTCAGTCGTGACAGCGATAAGGACCTTCTGTCCCTCCCTTGAAGCCAGGACGCAACCTCCTTATTTCCCTGCCCCAGGATTTTGCTAGGGAGAAAGCAATTCCTCCTTTCCAAATTAAATTTTGAGTGAAATGTTAAAGACAGATTGGAAACGTGCAATATTTGAGTTATCGTAATCGTAATCTCAAGATTTCTGCAGCAGCCAATGAAAGCTAAGTCATAGGTACCAGCTTGCTCACGGGCGCTCAGTCAAACCAACATCGATAGGTGGGAAGGGTTCAGTTCCAGGTCAAGATCCTAGAGTCTGGCAGTCAGATGGCTTCGGTAGGTGGCGTTTGGAATTGGAGTAATGAAGTTGAAGACGTATAGCTAAAGACCACATAGAAATGTGTTGGGGAAACTAGCAGAATTTTTAAAGTTGTAAGTAAAAAGTACAGGTCCACTGTTATATAGTGGAACACAGCGGAAGCACAAACTTCCTGCTTTTCAGTCTTTAGAGCCAGCAATGGACGAATTCCAATGTCGTGGACACGGGACAAGTGCACTGTTTTTAATGACGTCTTGGGTACGACATCTGTTAACGTTAACAGTGCAGGTTTAAGGGGTCGTCCATAAAGGGCAAAGGGAAGAGAGGGGCCGCCGATATGCGAACAAGTGGGGTGGGTTTACGATGGATGGTGTTTCGAATTGGAGTGGCAAGATAGATGAGGAAGAAGTGGAATCAGGAAAGAATTTGTGAAAGAGGAGTGTTTTCAGTTTTGAGTGAAAGACCAGAGCGGAAATCGCAAGGGGAGAAGTGTTGATGAGTTCGCATGGTGGGTCAGATAATTGTCGTAATTCAGGCTAGGGTTAACTAATAAATATAAGGTGAAATGTCTTAATTCTAGTATAGTTAAATGACTCGCATTACGCGCTCTACCGCTCTAAAAAACTGAACCGAAGTCGCTCGTTCCCCGACTTAGCTTTCGTTGGGCGCTGTAGAAATCTCGAGTTTACGATTGACAGTTTTCTACTGACAGTATGTATGACTTTACAAGCTCTTTTTGCAAAAATAATGCAGAATATTTATATAAAATTGGCATAACTTTAAAAAAATTCGTTGTGTCCACATATTAGTCAAACAACCGCTAGATAGCACTGAACGCGAATTTCCATGAATAGCGGATTCCAGTGAGATATATCTAATCATGTTTTTTGGTTCGCTTGTCGTCGGCTGATCGTGCGAGATCATTTGACCGGAGGATTCGAGTGGCTGAATTTGCGATAACAAAACTCGCCATTATGTGGCTTTCTGCGTTTTATCTTCTCTTCGCCAATTTATCATTCTTCTCGTCCGCTCTTCCACTCGCACCAAAATATCCAGTTGTCCTCGGTAAGTAATATTGATCGATCGACTGATCGGGATTCGGCTGACGCAAATCGAAATTGGTGGAGAGCGGGTGGTACCTGGAAATTTCGGTCCAAAGCACTGGTCTTTTGAGTTGACGAGTAACAAAAGCCTAAAGTAATACAGTGTATCGTATTGTTCAATTTTTTATATTTGTAAATTACCCAGATCCTTTCTCAGACCATATGAGATTCTGCGTAGCTGAGGAATTCTGCCTTTTGTTATATTTATTCGTAAAACTGCAGTTTTTCTAAATTGATAATTTCCAGTGCGGTCTTCAAGGTCGGAGTGCAGAATATGTCGAATAATGGTTGATAACTGAGGAATTTCAGTTCGATAACATTAACTATATTGTTGCACGTAGACAGATGTTAGCAAAGAGTTCGGTAATAAAATGAGCTGTTAGCAAATTTGTTACTGATTATGTTAACAATTAGCGACAGTTGTTAATGAAAGTAATCTTTAGTAAAGGTCTTCATTTATACACGTTATTTAGAAAATGAATTGTTAAAAAAATATTTTTGTTGGGATTATCTGTGTATGAATTAAATACATGAATCTTATTTTGTTTTTAGAACAAATGCGTTTTTAATAATTCAGACTGTAATATTTGTTAAATTGTTGTAACTTAGTAAGCCTGCACATTGAACTGTATTGTAAAAATAAATGAGTTGTCACAACCTGGCAGACAGTGAGTATCGCCAGCATCATTTGTCTCAAGGTCTGCTATCACTCTTCAGGATTTATGTTCAAAACTGCTGATTAATCTATCAATAAATCTATTTCTTTACCTATGTTTATGTCTATCTGCATGCATCTGTCTGTCTGTCTGTCTATCTATCTATCTGTTTATGACTGCTTGTCTGCCTACTTGTATCTGTGTGTCTGTCTTTCTGTTAGCTTGTCCATCTGTATGTATGTCTGTGTTGTGTAACATAAGGGGAAACTGGACTAATAACTCTTTCTTTCTTTCAGTGTATTTGAGGGGAATGAGTTTGAAACAATTGAACTCATTGGAACAAATTTATGGTAGTTTTGTTCAGGTAAATTTGCGTCATAATTGTAATTCCAAGATTTCTACGGCACCCAATGAAAGCCACATCACGGGGACCAGCTTATTCACAGTCATTCAATCAAAACAAAATCAATAGGCAGAAGGGTTCAGTTCCAGGTCAAGGTCCAAAAGTCAGGCGGGGAGACTGTGTGTCAGCTACGGTGAATGGTGTTTGGGATTGGAGCAGAGAGAGAGATAAGAGGAAGATGGGGTGTGTGTGATGCGATAGTTTTATGGCTACCAGTTTGTCAGATAGTTTTCATGTGCATAATGGTTTTTAAAAAATAAACAAGCTGCAATTTACCGATATCTTTAGTTTCATTTTTGGGGCCGGCAGAGATATAAAGTTTGCGAAGATGGTAAGTAATTTTTGAATGTTGGTTTATTCTGAGATGTTTTGTTGCCAGTTCCTTTTCATGCCGTGATGAGTTCCTTTCAGGAGAGATATTAAGTGCACATTTTCTTTACAATTAGTTTTACAATTGCTTACCAATTAACTTTACAATTACTTTATAATTAATTTTACAAAATTCTTTACAATCAATTTTACAATTACTGCACAGTGTTCAAAAATGTTGCTCTTTCTTTATTCAATGCAAGAAAAAACAACTCAATATTTGTATTTTTCTGCTAAAGAAGACTAGAAAGGCTCAATAATAATTTAAGCAACTTTAATTTAAGCAGCCTGGAGTAAACATTATAAGTGCCAGCAGGGTAGTAAGTAAGTAGCCTCCATAAGTATCAATCCACGTCAATAGTTTGAATCGATAGTTTGAATCTAATCTAATGACTCTATAGCGCTGTTATCATAATGCTCTAGCCATCAATCGATGGTCACTTTAAGTCAGAATCGCAGTCAAAAATCGTATACCGTTGCAGAAGCCGGGTCAAATTCTGATGGGTCAGAGAAACCAGAAGCCAGCTACGGGGTAAGCAAATGAAATGAAGCAGCTAAGATGAACTACTGGTAGGTTTATCTGCTGTTGCCACCACCATGGAGTTATTTTGACACAAACTGACTTGAATATCGGGTTATAGGATGTGAAAGAAGATATGCATGCTGAGCGTGAAAGACAAAAGACGTCTTTGCTACTTGCACGATGAACAGGCGGATTGTTCTAGGCATTTATTAATGCCTCTATGTAAATCGATACATACATGTGTATATTTTTGTGTATTTGTATATATATATTGTATGTTTGTATTTATATCTGTGTTTATAAACATAAAACCCACGTATTACATGCGTTTGTGTATGTGGGTGTAGCTTCTTTTTAATGTTAGTGGTCTACAGGGTACATTCATTTTCTTTATTCCAGGCAACATATGTTTGCACTTTGCATTTAAAACTGAGCAGACAGTTGAATAGATGATCCTTACAGAATTGGGAAAGCTGTGCTGAAACACAAGCAAAGAGAATTTTGCCTGCTGAGAGTTCCTGAATGTTTCGAATGTTAATGGGGAATACTGTTCCAGAGAGAAGGGGCTACATGCGATGTTGTTGTGTGGTACATGTATGCATGCATATGCATTTATACGTGCACATTTGCATATCTGTAATCGTTCATTTACATGCATGCATGCGTATACATGTACATGTATGAAGACGTTGTATATGGTTTCTCTAAGAACCTCACAGAAGCGCTGAACACATGGATATTGAACCGATCTTAATTAAAAAACCCAACGGAACAGCGACTTAATGTTGGTTAAAATTGTATGCAGAGTACAGCATGTAATAGTATTTGTATTTGTATTTGATAACTTATATAGCGCTTCTTACAGAACAAACTACTCAGAGGCGCTTCCAGCGTCAGAGCCGCTGGGAAATAAGAACGTCTTTAAACAACGAGCTGACTGAGCTCTATTAACAACAGTGACCCTAGCACGAAGCGATAGCAGAAGTTCATTCCAGAGAGATGGGCCAACAACAGCAAAAGCCCTCTGCAAGAGAGGCCTTAATACGAGGAACAAATAGATCCATACGATCTAAAGAACGTAAAGGGCGGGATGAGGTACTAGAGTGTGGAGGCCGAATAAGATCACAAAGATATTTTGGAGCCGGGCCCATGCGAGCTCTTATTACCAGTGATAATAGTTTAAACTGAGTACGAGATTGGATAGGGAGCGAATGAAGTTGCTGAATGATGTAATCAGAGATTTGAGAGAAACGAGGAAGACGTGATATTAACCTGGCCGCAGAAGTTAGTACTGATTGAAGGGAAGACAGCCGATACTTAGGCAAACCAGCAAGTACTGTATTATATGGCTGATTACCTTGCCTTACCCATCGTTATTTTGTCTTTTCCAGTTCCTGGTGATGGCGGTTGTCAGATAGAGGCAAAACTCAACAAATCACACAAAGTTCACTGGTATTGTCACAGACAAAGCGACTGGTATACGCTCTGGCTTAGTGGACTTCAGCTAGAGTTCGTAGACTGCCTCGTTGATAACATGAGGTAAATGTAAATGTATATAGGTTTTATATAGCGACCGTATGGCCTCGACCCTGCTCATGTTGCCATGAATTTATCAGGTGAGATCCTTCACCGCCGCCCATTTGAATGGGTGCCACACCATTTAAGGTCCCCGTGCACGGATCACACTAGCCCGAGATTTAAATCTGAAATAAGCAACGACTGGGACGCGAACATGGGATCCTCATGCACAGAGGCTCCTGGGAGTATGCACTTACTGATGTAGCTAACTAGAGGTAGTTATTTATCCTAAGTGTGAAAGTTATTCCTATAAAGCATCACTACATGATAACATGTCATGATATCAAGTCAGCTCAAATCGAAAAATCTTTATTCCTAATAGGAATGAGACACAACAGTAAACAAAACTAAACCGCTAAGAGTTCGATCCTGTCTGATGTAGAGATTCTCTTTCTCCTCCACATAACCTTGTCCACCTCTCCTTTGAGTTTTAGCTCAGGTAGGTGTCCTTTTTGTGGGGGCTAATGGTGCACCTCCAGCTATCATCTGTCATCGCCAGAGGTCACTAGCGGACACACATGTATATGACAACGACGTTTGAGGTGACGAATGTGGGACGGTGTTTTAACATTGCACAAGGCATCAGTCAAGAGTTGATCTAGCGAAACTAGTTAGAAATCATGATCTCTTGGAGAAGCCCAGGCAAAATCCGTTAGGTCAGGGTAACTAGAGGGTTATGGTTGGTAAGGAAGCTCAAACAGGAATTATTATTGTAAGAACAGCAATTTGTATAGGAAAACATATTCCATGCTATTGAACTTGGATATTCAGTTTGATTTTGATGGTGACATGTTTTCATGTGAAACTGTTTCGTCTTCTTAGGCTGATTTACGACAATGTGTCACGTGTGACGAACAATACAGAGGGTGTTGAAATACGACAGCCCGGCTTTGGCAACACGTCAACGGTAGAATGGCTGGATCCAGTCCATCCAGTGTTCTGTAGGTTCTTTCTTATATGTATAAATTTGCATATTTTTGCACTTATTACTGGCTCAGGGTCAGTAAATCAGAATCTGAGGCATAAGACAAGTGTGTGTGAACAACTTGTTCAGGGTTGTTACTCAGCAGGCTCAAACCCACAATCGTTGGATTTCTGACCCACTGTGAAACCGAATAGGCTACTGTGCTCTGTGTACAGCGTAGTGTAATGTAGCCGAAGAAGTATGCGACTTGGAAGAGCAGTCTTTTAAGCTAATCCTGAGAGGGAGCCATAGGTATGAAGCGATTGCGTCTTCATATTTCTTAGCCTCTGCTCTGAGGGCAGGTGGCTCGTTATCTCCATTGCCATCTGATCTTCATACTTCTGTGAACAGTCAAGGTGTACCTCATTCTCTAGGGGCACAAGTCTTGTATTTTTCTGCCATGGCTGGGATTTGAACACCCAACATCTGAATTGACAGAGTCCGGCACGGCAGCCGTTAGACCACTTAGCACTTTGCGACTAGCATTTACTTTCGTTTTTTCTGTTTATAAAGTTGCTTGGCGTAGTAAACAAAAGTGTAACATATTTGGTACTTTGACTTGTTGAAAATTTTTTATACCTGTAGCTTTATGAAAGTGTAATTAGTCTTTTTATTGTCTGTAGTCTTTTTAAAAAATGTCTAGTCTTTTGAAATAAGCTGTTAGGCTTTTTAGCATGGTTAGTCTCTTTTTCTTAAAATTATCCTCCCTTGGCATAATAATAATAAGACAATTTCTATAGCGACGTAACACGGGCGAGGCCGAAGAAAAGGGCGCTGTACATAAGTTCAAGCGACAATAGAAAATTAACTACAGACATGCGATAATTTAAATAGAAACGTTTTAAGCCCTTTCTTAAAGGTATCCAAGGGTGGAGCATTCTTCACGTGGTTGGGAAGGCTATTCCACGCAGTGGGCCCGGCAATCGAGAAAGAGCTTTCACCAAACCGCGTGGAAGAACTCGGGACCTGCAGTAGACTCCTCGACGAGGACCTCAGCCGACGTCTGTTCTCATTGTCTCCAACCCGAATACGAAATTCAGAGATGTAGTCCGGCATGAGGCCATTCAGTGCTTTGTAGGTGATCAGACATAGTTTGTATGTGATCCGTTGAGGAACGCGCAGCCAGTGCAGATTTTCGCGCAGCAGGTCACTAATATGATCGGACGGTGTCCGGCCGTAGATGACACATGCTGCAGAGTTCAGCACTGACTGCACCCGATCTAGCTGGCAAGTAGTGGTTTATACAGAGATTTATTCTCCTTGAAAGTAGCTGCAACAGTTTCTGTTTGGATTGCAGAAGAGAAATCGTCATCAGCCGAAGGAAATGTCTTCTGAATTTGCTTTCCTGTTTATTTCAGCAACGAGCTTCTCCTATTTCAACTTTCTTGTGGATTATCTTGTCAAAAATCTGAGTTACACGCGAAACGTCAACATTCGCGGAGCACCCTACGACTTCCGGAAAGCACCAAGTAAGTTTTTAAATAGTGATAGAAGTGAAGATAAGTTAAATTAAAGCAGAAGTGCAGCCAAAGTAATATGAAGTACTGTGAAAGTACAGTGAACTGACGGTGAACATTAAGTAAAAGTAGCAAATCGCATTAATTTGTGTTAGTTCGAGCCTCAGCGGATGCAGTCTGTGCTGGGGAGTTGAACCCCTCAACGTTTGGGTTGACAGTCCAGCATGTTGACCACTAGTCTAATAGTACACTGAAGCCCCTTAAAATGCTACTGTTGGGAGCACTATCAAGTAGTGTCCTGTAATTGAAAAGCCAAATAACATATTACAAGTTGTAAATTGTTATGAGGAGGCTGTGTATGTATGTATGTATGTGTGTATGTGTCGAGATAATATATCACTCACTAACCTGAGCAGTGTTAAATGTGATTAGAACAAGTTCATCAATAAACATATGTCTCGGATCTCTGGAAAAAGCACCACTGGTAGGCTGTTGCAAACATGTAGAGCCTAACTAGTGGAGTCCCATCCATGACTCTGGTTCTATAATAAATGTTAGTTTTGGATGTAAGGCACAGAAGAGTGAGCCAAGTGGAAAGGTTATACAGCTGTGCAGGTATTAAGGGAGATGACTTTTGAAAAATGGTGAAATGTGTTGAAGAATACAGAATTTCTGATGAAGAAGAATGTTAATTTAACGTCGGATGTTGCATTTGGTGCCCAGATGAAATGCACGACTACATTGACCGCCTGGTGAAGCTGATTGAAGAGACGTACTTCATGAACGGAGAGCGGAGGGTTGTTCTCATTGGCCACAGCATGGGCAACCTCTACGTGCTCTACATGCTGAATCGGCGACCGCAAGAGTGGAAGGACAAGTTCATTCAGTCCTTTATCTCGCTCGGAGGACCCTGGGCTGGTTCTGTCAAGCCACTCCGGCTTATGGCCTCAGGTTTGTACCATCTAGGCATCTACCCCTGTTTGTGCGTGTGTGTGTGCGAGTGTGTGTTTGCGAGCATTTGTGTGTGCGTGTTTAGATCACCTACTTAGCTGAAAGGCACTATATTAGGTGTTTTCATACATACGACCAAACATACGTATGTACATATGATACTGATTACATATGTATGGATGGATGTGTGTGTGTGTGCACCAATATTTAGTAGATAAATCTGTCAACTTGTAATGATGTATAGCATTTTGGAATTGTTCACTGTTACTGAATGCCGTTATTATCTGGGGTGCAATTGTCTGTATCTTTGCCTTCTGACTTGTAGGTGACAGTTTGGGCCAGTCATTCCACATCATCCAACCCCTCGATGTTCGGCCTCTGCAGCGGTCATTGCCAAGCACCGCCTTCCTGATGCCCTACGACACGTTCTGGACCGACAAAGAGGTCCTTGTTTATGGACCTTCGGCCAACTACACGGTCAAAGACTACAAGAGGTTCTTTGACGACATCGAGTTTCCAGTCGGATATATGATGCGGGAAGACACGGAAAATCTCGTTAAAGTATGTGGTTGCATAAAACTGTATCTGCTGTTTAAGTTCTGGCTCTTCCGCTGACGCTTAGACGATAGAGAGCATTGTAGAATGGGGCATGGTAGCCAAATGGATAGAGCACTCAGCTTGTAATGTGGAGAGTACAGGTTCGAGCCTTCTCTCAGTTGGTTACTGTGTAGGACCTTGAGCAAGTCCTTCACTCTCACCTCAGATTCGGATTTACTGACCTTGCAAACGCAGTACATTCCAATATACTACTAATTATAATAAAAATAGAAGTAGCTTGCTGCTTGGTATGTAAATTACCATTCGATCAATTATCACTTTCAATAGACTTATTACTTAGTAAATGGTCTTTCATATGCTGGTCTGCACATGGGGCAGTGCAGCGTCTCCACTTGTCTCTGTCCATCCTCGGTCTTCTTGCTTCGATCCATGACGTCTCCCAGCTTCTCAGATCATCTCTGGTGGTCTCTGGCCCAACCTTTCTTGGTCTTCCTCTCCTTCTTTTCACCTTGAAAATCCAGTTCACCGTTTGGCTCAAAGTAAAACATACAAAACGAAAACATTTGGATCAAGTAAAACGTAAAAGCTTTTTGTAACCTTATGAGTGGTATTTGTAATCAACTCGGGGAATTCTCTGTTGCCTGTCTCCTGGTCTTGGATATTCTCAGCTATTTCTGTCCATTGGTTTGTGATTTTAGAATGTGATTCTGCTTAGAGGCAACGGGCAATTGATACCTTGTGCGTAATCGTCCTTTAGAAATTGCCAAATTGGATTTGACCCAGTAGGTCGGTTTGCAACGAATTGTTAATTTCGCTTGACGAAGTGAGAATCAAACTCTTGGATCCACAGGAAGAGCAAGTACTTTATCAGTCGTTTGCTGGTCCAAAGCCTTGGAATTTACAGCCCGTTTCTGCTCGTTCTGTCTATTATTTGATGTAATTCAGGTGTAAACTAAAGATGCATCTCTTTCACCTTGGTTACCCACCATAGACTGGCTTTTGGTTTCTCTGACAAGTGTCAGAATTTGACCCGGCTTCTCCAGAGGATTATGATTTTGGATTGTGATTTGACTTGAAGCAACCATCGACTGATGCCTTGGGTCCTTTATGCCTTTTATGACAATGGCACTATAGACGTCTTTAGATTAGATTAGTCTGCCACTGCTGTGTTATCACACTTACGATCTTTAATTTACAGCGACTGGATCCACCTGGTGTTGAGACCCACTGTCTCTACGGCTACAACCTATCAACGCCAGATGCCTTCAGCTACGTCAGCCTGAAAGGCCGGAAGAAGGAGAAGTGGTTCGACTATCAGCCAGAAGTTATCAATGGAAATGGCGATGGCACAGTCAACATACGAAGTCTCGAGGCCTGCCAGCGCTGGAAGGGTCAGCAAAAATCAAGAGTCGCCTGGCAGGCGTTTTATAAAGCCGAACATCTCGAAATGCTTCAACGCAAGGACATTCAGTCGTACATCCGAGATGTCCTGCAGAACTAGGCTTTATCCAACGAGTGTCAAATCCATATCTGACGAAAGTCTTTGGCAGTAGAGATGCTCTTTGCAGTGTTGCAAGTGGTTTTACCGGTGCTTTTAGGCTCTATGAGCGCTACTGTCATTGTACTGTGAAAGAGCTGTTGGTACTGATGATACTGTAGGACAATCTTTTGGTGGTTTTGCAAGTGGTACTGTTTTTGTACCATTTGTGATACTTTTACCAATGATGTTAATACTGATGACAAAGGTTTTGAAAGATCTTTTGGTGGTACTGTTAGCAGTACTGCATGCTACCATTAGCAAGGCTGTTGGTACTTCTGACAGTAGTATTGGAAGATCTTTTACTGGTGCTGCAAATGTTGTTGCTAGCACTGCGATTGGTATTGTTACAGTTTCAGGTATCAAACGTGCTTGTAAGCAATGTTGTAAAATGCTAAATTTAACGATGCAACGTTTGTTTCAGGCTGATCAAAAGTCAAAAACTTACCTGTAAGTCACTGTTGTACAGATGTGTTTAAGATCAGCTTTAAATATGTATTGTACGATCGTGTGCAAAATTATTGTTGGACCAACTTGAATAAGTGTTTAAATCCTATGACACGGCGTTGAAATTATCTTTTGGGGAAAAAATCCCTTTAAATGGTGTTAAAGTGGAATTTGAAGCTATCAGAAGGAAGTTTTAACTCAGTGAAATATAGCAAATCATTTAAAATGGAGCTGGGACTGATTACAAGGTCATGGAATTTTAACCAATCAAAATATTGAGTTACTAACCCAAGCAGAATTTGAATGAAATGAACTGAAATTCGTCTCCATTCAGATTTATTTAAACGCATTATTATGAAGAAGGAGTTTTAGCTTTAAATTGCACATGTTCACCCATTGCAAATTTGTGATTTAAACATTTTAAATTAATCTGATTAAAATGGAATTAAATCTTTGCAAGGCTAGAGCTGAACATGACATTGTATTTCCGATTGTCAGCCGTTAAACGTTGCTGAACTGTTAAACATTGCTGAACGGCTCTGTATTTTGATATCCGTGCTACATGTTTCTTGTATGTGTTTCGAAAATCATCTTAAGATCGCGGTTATCATCAAACTTCTTCAAATTTTACTGGTGTTGTTTTTCATGTGGGTTTTTATCCCGATATTTTAAAGTAATGTTTATTCTGTTCGTCGATTTTGACATTCAGCTGAACTGTCTAGACTCCTGTGCGTCTGTGCTTGTGTTCTTAGGTGTTCTGCTTGATTTATAGGAATTTGTTTGCATTTTTCCCGTTCTTATGCTATGACAAGCTTATTTCCACCAGAACCCCGATCACGTAAGTATGAGATTGTCAGATTTGTGTTTATATGAAGAACTTTTGTAATAAAAGCTGTAGCTCCAGTGCAATGCACCAGACATTTGTCGGTCAGTGATGTACTAAAATGTGTGTGTATTTGTGTGTACATGTTCTACTGTGTAAAAAAGTGAAGTAAAGCTCCGACTGTGTAACTTGTAGGAGGCTCTCAATTTCCCACTTTTCGGCTGTGGAGCCAACTGTGGACGAATCTCATGGTCCTGGACGCAGGGCAAGTGCATCGCTTGCCTTTTGCTTACGTTGATACCAAATGTTTGTATGCCTGTATCAAGACACTTTATATAGCACCTTTTCAGTTTATCTCAAAAGCACTTTGTTAATTGACCATATAGCATTGACCCTGAGTAAGATAGTAGACCTGATGGTGTGTATGTATGTATTGAGTCATTTAACGTAGCATGCTGTGCTATCTAACTGGTCCAAGCAGATGTGACTCGAGGTAGGTTGAAAATATATTTACTGTGCGGAGGCGACTGAAACAGCTTGTATGTGCATGTATAGTCTGTCCAAGAAAATAGTTCAAGACCGGAGAAAGCACAAGGGTGAAGGATCTTGCCTGAGAAATTCTTTGAAAAATGAGCAGGGTCAAGGCCATATGGTCGCCATAGAAAACCATTGGCTCTAGTTGATGTGCGGAAGAAGACAGCAGCGTAGTGCGGAATGTGACCTGACTGACTGCATGTCACTGTTAACCAACCACATGTTCACTTTATATATATGTATGTATGTATATATTATTATTTATTAATCAGGTATTCATATTGCGCTAATTTATGAATTCACCAGAAAAGTGCGGGTAGCTGTGAAAAGGTAAGTCTTCAGTTATATATGTACATCGATGTTCTGTCTGTACGTGTGCATACGATGAATGTATGTAACAGAATATTTTGACAGTGTCTTCTGAGCCTCTCTCAAAGGCTCTCCTTGCCAGTCTACTTGATGGTGGAGTACAGTTAGTACAAGTTCATTTGTCAGCAAATAATGCTCAGATAACTAGAAAAGGCACGATTGGTGGGCATTCGCTCATATGCTGAAGCCAATAGAATACAATGTTACTTTGAAGATGCCCTCCTTACAAAGTTCAGAAGTGCATGTTTGAATCCAGGTAACAGGAAACTATAAAATCCAGGCTGGAAGAAAGAGGTAAGTTTTCAGCTTAGAGCAAATGTTAGCCAACCAACACAGTCCCATCCAGGATTGACACTATGTCTGGAGTTCATGGTCTATGTTTCATTCAGAACAAGGACTGATGACAGCTAAACAAAGCATTTGCAACAGTTATGCTTACCAACTGGCATGCCATGGGCTGATGGTATAAGATGTAGTGTCTGGATATTCCTCCGGCTACCAGATCTGGGTAGGACAGGCTTTTTGTGTTTCAAACCAGAGCAGTTGTATCAGGTCGTACATTTGCATTTCATTCATTAGAACTTTGTTTGCAGTCTTAGCGAGCTTTACTTTTTTGCTTTTTCGAAACGAAGTTCTTTTTGAACGAGTAGAATGAATGTTAGTTCGGGTAAATTCATGGAAAACATATGGTGCATGTGTAAGCTTCAGCGTACAGCAAAGTGCTAGGAAGAGTTTTTTATCTTTGTAAATCTTTGTTGTGTTTGTCATAAATTTGGCTGTTTTTCTTGAAGTTCTGAAAGTTGAATAATTTGAGCAGTTTTTCTCCAGCCATTTTTTGGGGTTGGTAGAGCTTTTCCGTCAACTGGAAATGGAAGTGAAGAGAGAAACAGAGAGAGAGGAGGATAGGTAGAGAGAAGTTAAATGACAAGGAAAGAGATGGAGGAAAAAGAGAGGAAGAGGGAGGAATAAAGAGAGAGGGGAAGGAGAGGAATAGGGAGGAATGAGAGGGAGAAAGAGAGGAAGATGGGAGCAGAGATAGATCTGGGTGAGGGGAAAGAGAAGTGGAGAGGAATCTTTTCAACTTTTTATCAGTCTTTTGAAACTCCCAAGTGCCAGGCAGAAATTGCATTGAAGGAGTACTATGTAAATGCCAAGCGACATTATTAGTAAAGTCCATCTGTAAAGTGTAAGATAATGTAACCAAATGTGCTAGAGTAGCTGTAAATAAAATGACATAAACAGGCACATAATTATACTGATTTACATTACATTTACGTTACGTGACTCACGAAGATCTCAATGCAGCAAACTGACACCATGTTTCGTGTAGTGTAACGCCTTCTCTGCTATTTACATGAATATACAAACAGCTGAGGATCGTAATCGTAAACTCTAGATTTCTACAGTGCTCAGAAAAGCTAAGTCGTGGGAACCAGGTTATTCACAGGCCCAAGATGAAAGACTGAGAAGAAAGTTTGGAAAAGAAAAGACTGGCAAGTACAGTGTATGTGCGATGTTTATTGAATTGAAAGAGTATTAGGAGGAAAATAATAATAAGTAGTAATATTAGTGCAAAGCCATAATAATCGTCATAATGCCATTTTTACTTGACAGCCGAGTTGGAGAAAAGGACGATGTTACTAACATGAAACTAAATAGTCATAGAAAATGAAAATCTCGAAACGTGAACGTGCCTAATGATGCAGTCTTTCCATTCATCGTCCACCCATCTTCCCATCTGTTTAGTGTCTGCTATTCAACATCAGACAACTGTGTCCTATCACTTCTCTGCCCACAAACTGTTTTAGCTGTAATACTAATATTATTAATATATTTATTACCATTGTTCTTATTATTAGCATTATTGATTTTATTGTTATTACATCTCGTAACTAGGGATTTGAAATGAAACAACTAGAGAAGCAGTGACATAAAGTAGTTTTGTGACATTGATTTAGACAAACTCGAATTTATGTAGAGCCCTTCAGAAGTCTACACGTAGCTGGGCAGATGAAAAAGGGAGTCATTGCACGTGTTGTCTGTGTGCTGAAATGAGCGAGAAGTTTTTTCATTTAGTGGCAATTCCAGCTTTTATTTACCTGCAAAAACATGATATATTTATTAATTCTCCTTTATTATTTATGAAAGTTTTCTTTGCTTGTTTTGTTCTATGTTGATCAGTGATATGTAAAATACGTGTACGAGTATCAGGAAAATAAAAAAATAAAATACTGACCAAAAATATTTTGAAAATACAAAACAGTACTATTTCGAAAATACTTTGTATTCTTGCAGGTAATTTTTAATTTAATTTTACTGATATTTTGAAAATAAATACTTTGCGCATAATTTTATGCAGAAATTATTTGTTGTTTTTAATGCATTGGTGATTAATTAGGCTGTTCATTGTTTATTTACTACTGGTTTATTCTGAGATCATTTCACTAGGTTGACCACTAACGACGTTTACATCGCTATGTTTTTACTATTTACAGTTACAACTTAATTTGCCTCACGCGTCTTTCTTTTTACTGTCTAGGTGCAAATTCTGAAATCTGTTATTAAACGGTGCATGGTTTGAAATTGATTTGTTAAGCGTAGTATTATTATTACTGACTTGACTTGCCATCATATGTGGGACATATGAAGCCCATATGGGAATACATGTACTGTCATGTGGGCTTCATGCGATCGATGTTGCTGTTGGGGTAACATATTTCTTTACACAGAAACTTCTCAGAAACATGGTCCTTAGGTCAAAGTGCAAACATGACCACTGCCTTCCAACTACAGGACACCATTTTTGACCTCCCAACATACAACATTACCTGCAACAAAAAATGTTTTCTACACAGCAGAAGCTAGTACTTGCACATGAACACTTTGAGGCAGCGAGGACGTTGGTGTTCATGCATCCCAGGAAAGTCAGTGAACCCATGAAAATTTCATTAAGTGTTGTCAGTTCTTAAAGAATTTCCTTTAGTCTTTTGTAAATATTAGTTGATTCTTCCGTTAAGAAAATCCGCAGCTTCTGCAACGCTTCACGACATTTGACTTCACTGGCAGAATTGGAATTTCTGGTTGCTGAATGACTATGATTTAACGAACTAATGGCTGACTGACAGCTGTCAGTTATGAGTGTTCTTAACTCACTGACAGGTGGGTTAGCACAGCGATCCAGCGCTTCAGTCAGCTCGGATTTCACTGACGATGGTGGACTGTCTAGAAGGCCGACAAAAGCGTGTTCTCGAATGCCACCAACGAACACGTTCTTGCATAAGGTCTGAAAAAGTAAACAAAAACATCTGTCAAAACTGTAACTCAAAACAGAAAAACTGGACAACCTTTTTTATTAAATGCTACACAAGAACCACTTTAATTAACTTGTTAAACAGGAAAATTGCCAGCTATGACCAGACCACTATGTAGCAGGTGATGTTGCAGGTCCCAGTAAATACCAATCTGAATTCCCAAGACATCTTAAATCGTAATTGTAAACTCGAGACTTATTCTACAGCACCCAACAAAAGCTTAGCTGCAGGAACCAGGCGCTCGGTAAAAAATCAAAACAAAATCGATAGGCATGAAGGGTTCGGTTCCAGATCAAGATCCAATAGCCATTGCAGGCAGGCAGTCAGACGGCTGGGAGGATGGTATTTGGAATTGGATCAGCATAATAGATTTAAGGGGAAGAAGAGGAATCAGGATACGATATGTGGAAGAGGAGTGTTTTCAGTTTTGAGTGAAAGACCTGTGCAGAAATGGCAGATGCATTACTGGTATGCATCAACATGAAGATTGTTAAACAGACTTTCACTGCATTGTTTATTTGAATCCTTTATACAACAGTTAAATTACAGTTTGTCCTGTCACTGATATGCAGCAAAATTTCTAATTTCTTACAGCTGAATCTAAGGTGGCATTATTAACATCTACATGTTACAGCATCTTAACATGATTTTATTTATTTATATATATCAGTTGATTATATTTAGTTTATATCATATATCATACCTGCATGTTGGTGTTGGTTCGAACTGGCAGACACTTTTGTTGTGCTAACAAACACCACCCACTGCAGTCGAAGTACTCACAGTCCAAGTCCTCTACACATCTCACCTGGTTGTACTGTGACATCAGGTGTGTCTCAAAAGCCGCCATATCAAGGTCAATAGCTTTGACCTCTCCATGGACACTGACCCCAAAGTTCTGGCCCTTCATGTCACAGAAGTGAAGAGTTTCGTGGTAATCTTTGTCAAACGCCTGCACGATATCCATCAACTGGACTGCAAGGTCTGCCCGCTTTGGCCACTCTGACGAAAAGGCCTTCAGAAGAAAGTTTCCACTGCTCAGGTACCTGCCAGGAGGAAGGAACTCTGTTGCATAATAATGCCCACAGTTGCCATACAACTTTGGTATACCTGTCCGACCACTCAGGTAACTCATAATCAGGTACTCATCCTGTTGCAGCAACAGCCAAAGAGTTGTCGCATCTCGACTCTTAATTCCTTCATCCGAATCTGCGATGTTCCACATTTTGATACGGGATATGTCAAAATCCTCTCCAAACCTTGATCCTGCAAGGTTGGAGATCCTGTCATGCAGTAGAGCGGGAGTCAGCACAGGGAGTGGTTCCTCAGCGCTGATCTTTTGAAAGTCGACGCCGAGAAATTCGTTCCAGTTGGCATGCTCGGACTTCATGATCACGGAAAGAGTGCCATTCCAAAGCATTCTGAGCACGACCTTTCCCTGATTGACGTGAAGGCATTCGTGAAACCTGAGAGATCTATCATTGCAAAGTGCACGGCACAAATCACCCGTAAGTTCGCCAGCAGAGTACAGACGACACTGTAAATATTATTATTATAATCATCACTATTATTATTATTTCTGCATTTATTAAGTGTCACTATCTAATGACTGAGCATCAGTTGAGGCGCTGAGCAATTGTGCATGAAGGGCTTGCTCAAGGTCCCTACACAGAGAAGAGGCTTGAACTCTTCACATTACAAGCCGAGCACTCCACCCAATAGACTACCGAGTCCCACAAATACTACAAATACACTCTCCTGCACAGATGAATAATGCACGAATGTATAAACGTTAAACTTCATTAGGGTTGCCAGATTCCAGAGGGAGATGCTTTGGTGCTAAAGTGGAAAGAGAATATGATTGCAACAGTGGTCGGTTGGCAGAAGAGCAGAAGCAGGATAGGATAGTTTCGGGTGGCAAAAGGGCTAAAACAACCAGCAGGATCTTAATCCCATTTTATGTTATAATTCGTACAAAATATTACGATGATATCAGAACTGATTATAACGATTTCTTGCTAAACAGCGATCATGATAAACCAAGGTATTTCCGTAATCTTACCAGTTCCTTGAGCTCAGACAAGGAAGTCTGATTATCGCAGAATATGTATTTTGGGATTAAACAAAGTGCGGTGGCTATAACCAAAAATATACCGATCGATATCAAAACATTTCCTCGTTTCCAGACGATTCTCGCCATTTCTGGATCGACTCATTCTAACCACCGCTCAGCTGAAGCTTTTAAAAAACAGCCCACTTTGAAGGTTTGTGTTTATTTGCAAATCTTTGTTTATTTGTATCATGTCAACCTAGTTTAAAACACCTTGACCTACTTAGTGACGTCTCTCCTGCAAACCGAAACCATAGATAAAATTCTGTGACCGAAGCTCTTTAGTAAAAAAGTAAGAAAGTAAGTAATTGAGCAATTATCTAGCTGTTTGTTAAGCTAAGCGAATTCCTAAGCGAAAATTCCTCTGCCTTACTCTTGGATCTTGACCTGGAACCGAAGCCTTTTGCCTATCGATTTTGTTTTGACTGAGCGACTGTGAATAAGCTGCTCCCCGTGACGGGGTTTGCGTTAGGCCCTGTAGAAATCTTGGGATTACGATTACGATTACAAGATCCTATCAGTTTCCTGCAACACACTTCAATCCTTCCAACCCTCCTATCTTCTTTAGGTATTTATGTTCCAACCAACCACTCATTCAGCATACTCATCTCCCGCCTTAACCATTTTCCCTTTTCGTACCATCACCCTCAAAATTTGAAATCGCTCGGTAGTCCTAGCTTCTCCATTCCTCTGGAATAAACTGCCGCTAGAATTATGCCAAATATATGACCCATCCCATAAACTCACTAATACTGCACCCCTTGCAATTATCTGCTGATGTAATTGTTACCTCAACGAAAACAATGGACGAGGGCAATAAGGTTGGTTCCATCAGGTTCGGTTTTGAGTTCAGTTATTAAACGGTGCACTTCAGGATTCCGTACATATAACCCAAAACAAATAATTTCTCGTTTGTCTCCTCTGAGTAAAGCAGTTGGCTCCAAATTAAAACCTTCTTAGAACAGCCAGACCGCCACTTACTTACTTACTTATTACTATCGATGCACACATGTAGATTGCACATGTAGACTGGCGAAGAAACTCCGCCACTGCCTTGTTTTGGGGGTAATCGTAATCGTAATCGTAATCGTAATCTCGAGATTTCTACAGCGCTCAACGAAAGCTAAGTCACGGGAACCAGCTTATTCACAGGCGCTCAGTCAAAACAAAATCGATAGGCAAAAGGGTCAAGATCCAGAAGTCAGGCACTCAGACAGTCGGACGGCTACGGTGGATGCTGTTTGAAACTGAAGCGAGAAGAGAGACAAGAGGAAGAGGAAGAATCAGGATAAGATTTCTGGAAAAGAAGTGTTTTCAGTCTTGAGTGAAAGACCTGCGCAGAAACTGAAAGAGGTGAAGTGTTGGTGAGTTCGTATGATTGACCAGACAACTGTCGCAATTCTGGAGGGAGTTTATTCCAAAGGGGTGGGGCAGCTATGGCTATCGAGCGATTTCCAAATTTTAAGGATGAGGTGACGGGAGGGCGAAGAAGTGTTAGGACAGATGAGGAGCGGGTTGAACGGATTGGTTGGATAGTAAATAATTGACGAAGATAGGAGGGTTGGGAGGATTGAAGTGTGTTGTAGGTGAGGGATAAGACTTTGTACTCTATTCGTTCTGGTATTTTAAGCCAGTGCAGTGATTTGAGAACAGGGGTGATGTGATGGTATTTGGGGGTTTTGGTGACAGCACGTGCGAGAGCATTCTGGATAGCTTGTAGGCGATTTATCTGGGTTGTGTCAATATTGAGGAAAAGTGAATTGCAGTAGTCAAGTTTTGCATGGACTATGGATGTGGCAATGATAGATGCGGTTTTGAAATCAAGCATAGGACGGATTCTGCGAAGGTCGCGGATATGCATAAAGCAAGAGCGGGAAAGATGGCTGATATGATCAGAAAAAGTAAGGTTCTGGTCGAAAATAACACCTAAATTACGGACAGAAGAGTTAGTATTAAAGGTGTGGGTGGAGGCAGAGTCCAGGCTGAGGGAAATAGAGGGGTCAGGAATTTTCTTGAGCTGGTCACGTAGGCCGATAAGTATGAATTCAGTTTTAGATGGGTTCAGGCATAAGAGATTAGATGTCATCCAAGAGGAGATTTGTTTAACCACACAAAGAAGATGATCTGTAGATTCATTGAAACAATTTGGAGAGAAAGAGATGAATAGTTGGGTGTCATCAGCATAGAGGTGATGGTCAACGGAGGATGCTTTAATGAGTGAACTGAGTGGGGTAGTGTAGAGGATAAACAGAAGAGGTCCAAGAACGGAGCCTTGTGGAACTCCGCAAGTAAGAGGGCATGACTTAGAAGAGGCTTCCGAAGTTTTAACAGAGAAAGAGCGGGAGGAGAGATAAGACTGTATCCATAGGAGAGCAGTGTCAGCAAAACCAAACCAGGTTGAAAGTCGGTGGAGTAAGATATTGTGATCTATGGTGTCGAAGGCTGCAGAGATATCGAGGAGACAGAGGCAAGAAACCTGTTGATGAGAAATGGCAGAAACAAGCTTGTTGTAGAGAGATGTCAGCAGAGTTTCGGTTGAGTGGCGTTTAGTAAAACCAGACTGGTGTGGGTTAATGAGTGAGTTAGAAGCTAAATAGTCATTGATTCGAGAGAGGACAATCCGTTCAGTTAATTTGGAGATGAAAGTCAGGTTAGAAACAGGCCGGTAGTTAGAAAGGATTTCCTTGTCGAGAGATGATTTCTTGAGAAGAGGGGTAACAAGAGAGTGTTTAAAAAGAAGGGGAAAATTTCCAGTAGAGAGGGAGAGGTTAACTATTTTGGTAATAATTGGAACAAGGACAGATGCACAGTCTTTCAATAACGAGGTAGGTATAGGGTCAAGTTCACACTGTTTGTTTGGGAGAGATTTTAGCAGATTTAGTATTTCGGTCTCTGATGTAGGTTGAAAAGCAGAAAATGAGGATCGAGGTGGGGAAGGTGGGCTGTCATAGGTGGAAGAGGGAGCATCAGCAGCTGGATTGTTGGAGGTTTTGGAAAGTAGAGATTGAAGAGAGAGACGGAGGGTACTAATTTTGTTCGAAAAGAAAGAACAGAACGAGTCGGCTATTGAAGAAGACGGAAGAGAATTTGGAACTGGGCTAGATGAGTTCCGATGGAGGAGCTGGTTAATGGTTTTCCAGAGAAGGCGAGGGCTAGAGGATCGAGAACGAACTAGTGAGGAGTAAAATCTTTGTTTAGTTGCAGTAAGAAGGCGATGGTATTTATTTGTGGCAGATTTAAGGGCAGAGAGAAGTTGAGGATCCCTGGTGCGTTTATAGGCACGCTCAAGGCGTCGCCGGAAAGACTTGAAGGCCTGGAGATAGGAATTGAACCAAGGATTGTTAGAGTGAGAACGGGATTTGGTAATAATAGGAGCATCCGCCACTGCCTTGTTTTGGGGGTAGTGCCAGTACCAAGCCTGGCTAAAGGAGGAGGGTGATGTCAACGGCCTTTGACGCCAAAAGATGTCGTTAAACTGTGGAACTACTACTAAACAGTGTAGAAAGGCTATTGGCTTACTCAAGAAAGGAACGGTGGGGATGCTATCGACGTCACTGGCAGCCACAAGATGTCGCTAAACACTGGAAACTATTACAAAAGGCTCAGCGGTATTAGACACCTTTAAAACACGTTCCCATCTTGCTAATTAACTCCGCCACTGTCCTTACTGGGACTCCGCCACTGCCGTACTCGGGCGGTGCCAGTCCAAAGCCTGGTTAAAGGAGAATGGCGACGCTAATCATCTTCGTTATGACACAGCGTCGTTAAACAGCAACTACACACTTATTCCGTTCAACCCGCTCTTCCTTGTAAAATTTCTGTAGAAACACATTCAGTGCCAATTGTCATGCTTACCGTGTATTACTCCTCTTCCGCCCTAACACTTCTTCGCCCTCCCGTCACCTCATCCTTAAAATTTGGAAATCGCTCCATAGCCATAGCTGCCCCACCCCTTTGGAATAAACTCCCGCCAGAATTGCGACAGTTGTCTGGTCAATCATACGAACTCACCAACACTTCACCTCTTTCAGTTTCTGCGCAAGTCTTTCACTCAAGACTGAAAACACTTCCAAAAATCTTATCGTGATTCTTCCTCTTCCCCTTATCTCTCTTCTCGCTTCAATTTCAAACACCATCCACCGTAGCCGTCCGACTTTCTGACTCCTGGATCTTGACCTGGAACCGAACCCTTTTGCCTATCGATTTTGTTTTGACTGAGCGCCTGTGAATAAGCTGGTTCCCGTGATTTAGCTTTCGTTGGGCGCTTTAGAAATCTCGAGATTACGATTACTGGGGTAGTAACTTCGCCACTGCCTTGTTTTGGGGTAGTGCCAGTCCCAAGCCTGGATAAAAGAGGAGGGCGACGCCAACGGCCTCCATCGTCTTTGTCCACGGCCTTCTAAATAGGCTCCTATTTAGATGGCCGTGCTTTGTCACGGAGGCGTCGTTAAATAAAACTATGAAAACAACGGCCTTTGACGCCATAAGATGTCGTTAAACTGTGAAACTACTACTAGACTGGCGAGTGATAGCCTAAGAAACGCACCCGAAAGTAATGGGCGATTTTTTGGGCGGCAATGTAATAAGCGTCAAAAAACAATCATGGACAGGTTAATAAATGTTCCGATCCAATACAACATACACACAAGTGCATACACGCATAAGATCTTAAAAGAATTTAACACAATCCGCAATTCAACGTAAGCCGCTTTTATAACGTGCCATTTGGAATTACAAATGTCTGACAGCAGGACAGGATCTCGACATGGAACCGAACCCTTTTGCCTATCGATTTTGTTTTGACTGAGCGCCTGTGAATAAGCTGGTTCCCGCGACTTAGCTTTCGTTAGGCGCTGTAGAAATCTCGAGATTACGAATGACGTTTAAAGTAAGTAAGCAAGTAAGCATCGTTGTAATTGTTTGTACCGAGAGGTTGTTGGTTTGAATCGAATGTAATAGCTTAATTTCTATTGTATAAGACTCTTGTGTCTGCGTTGAAATGAAACTTATGCCAATGACCCCGAGGTGTTACTTGGAAATGTTTATTTCACAGCAGTGTTGGCATTCAAACCATGTTTTACTGGGGGTAGTCTCGAATCCTCGAAAGTGCTGAAAATACACAACTCGATTTCCCGAAAACAGTTTTACAGAGAGCGGTCGAAATAGTATGGGCCATCTAATTGGCAAGAGAAGTAATGAGATCCCATTCCGTCGTGTAGACATTGACTTTCAGGAAAAAAGTCCTAATTCCGCCTTGCAAACGTTATCTTCTTAATTTTGGGGAACCTGGGTAGCACTTGGAAAATCAATTTCGGGGATCCAGTCGAAATTCGATTGGGTGATTCGCTACGCACCCATTTTACTGCACCACCAGTTTATTTGGGTGTTGTGGAGCAAAAGTTATTATTTCTGTCGTATCTTTACAGGTTGATGTGGGATACAATGGATTCTGAGGATATGACCCCACCAATCAGTCCACTGCTGGTGGATCAGCCAGCGACCGAATTATCAGCTCCGGATTTCAACGGTTAGTATCTTGGGACTGACAGGTCAGTTAATGCAAAAGTAAAATTCACTATAGCAGACTTGCGTTCATGATTTGTCATTTTATGAACTTCAAAATGCGAGGCGATATTCACCCTCTGCAACGAGAAGTAGTTGATACAATCCACAGAGTTTCACAGTTGCTGGGCCATCTGTCTATACTAAGCTAAAGCTTTCGCTTGACGTTTTCTTTCCAGCTTATGCCAGTACCAAATTATCCAGCTTTGTGACAGGTGTTGTGACGAAATTTCTGTTTTAAGGAGATTTCAGTATTCCGAGCATTTCCAGTGTGATGTTGAACTTGACTGGAACTACCTTAGCAATGGCTTGTCTTGTGCTTTTTGCAGATGGTGAGCCGCTGTGTTTTATCTGCAGTGGAGAGGTCATGACCTCTCACGACAGAAATCCAACGCATTCCTTTGGGCCTCTGAGGAGAGGAGCAGTAAGCAGGTCAAAAGATTTTAAGCAGTTGCTATTCTTATTATATTTACGGTATCACTGTACCTATTTGTTTTGACGAGACCATGTACCAAGTAGCGCAGAACCTCGTGGAGCAGATTAGTCTGAAGGGATTTGGAATGATGCAGTTTTGGGTTGAACACTGAAAGACAGGGATGTGTGGTATGACAGAGGGAGAGGAAGACAAGCAGAGACAGATACAGACAGACAGAGAAACAGATACAGACGGACAGAGAGAGATAGATACAGACAGATGGAGAGGCAGATACAGAAACACTGACCGACAGACAGGGAAAGACAGATACAGATAGAGAGATACAGACATAGACACAGAGACAGAGACAGATAGAGACCGGTAGAGAAAGATTTCAGACAGACAGAGAGAGGGAGAGAAAAGTTTTAATATCAATTGTTTCTAAATATGGCAGATAATATTTTGAAGAAGTACATTTATAAAAGAAGAAAAAGTAAAATTATCTGTGCCTCAAATGCTACAAGTGTCTATACTATTTAGGCCTAATGTAAATTAAATTTATGTAAATTAGTAATTATTAAGAAATTTAAGATTTTATGTATCGTAAACCTAATTGTAAATGTAAATTCTGATCTGTTGTTTTACAGACTGACGGATCAGCAATTGCAGCTGGCCAGGTTGAATTCACCGACGGTTGAGCTGTTTGGATTCGTCTTTCCACAATATTTCGTGACCTCTCATCAAATTGATCATTTCTTCAACGTCATGAAGTATGCTTGTTATGTGCTTCAACTTTTTTAAAAAGAAAATGACATTTGTTTGATTTGGTGCGCAGTAGTCGGGTGGTTAAACCTCTTGTTGAAACCCACAGATTGGGGTTTGAATCCTTTGCAAGGCAGAAGACATTTCGAAATTCCTGGGCACTTGTGCCCCTAGTAGACACGGCTATGAAATGAGAAGCTGGCAGTACACTGTCAATGAGGAAATCTGGGTGGTGAGGTAATGGACTGGCCACCCGCCTTCATATGCTGAGGCTGAGAAGGTGAAGTCGCTAACACTTCACGTGAATGGCTGAATCTCAGCTTAGCTTAAGAGGCTGCTCTTCTTGAAATTTTCTTTGTTACTTGTGTGTGTGTGTGGGCGTAGTTCTAAATGTTACTGATGGACTTCTTCCAGATGTTCTTTATGATGATGATGATTATGTATGTAATTATGTATGTAATTATGTATGTAATTATGTATGTAATTATGTATGTAATTATGTATGTAATTATGTATGTAATTATGTATGTATGCTTTGATGACTGTTGTGGTTGTTTTCTCTTTCCAGGCAAAGAATTTTGCATTTGGAACAAATTGTAAAACATTGTGGCATGACAAACAGCAATGGTAGTTACAAAAGACATTTATTTGTAAAGAGTTCTAAAGCAGTTTTTCTGTCTTTTTCCTTCTAAATCCATTTCCTATCTTTAAGCACTTTTCAGTTTGTTTTCAGCTAATTGTAGCAAAATTTGTTATTGTTTTTGGCCATATTTCTGAATTTTCAACTATATTAAGTTACTAATTTTGTAAATGTGAAAACATTTATAATAGTGACTAAAATTCTAAGGAAGTGACTAAAACTATGAAAGCGATTTCTGTCTAGTAGCAAGAGGACAAAATTGATAGGTAGAATGGGTTCAGTTCCAGGTAAAAGATCCAAGGGTCAGGCAGGCAGTTATTCAGGCAGTACGGTGGATGGTGTTTGGAATTGGACCAACAGGTAGGTAAGGGTTAGAAGAAGAGTCAGAATAGGATACCAGGGTCTGAGTCATGGGACCAGAACATTGCAGACTTACTGTACTATACTTTCTTTGTATGTAGGCATCTTAATATTTCATTTGTTGAGTGATAATTTCTACCTCCTTTATAAAATAATATTAAAATAATTATCATGTTAATAGTAACGATAATAACAATACGTTTCAGAGTCTTTAGAATCTGCGTTACACGAACGACAGAATATTCGAAAAGGTTTTGATCATCTTCTGATGACGATTACAAGGTATGATAAGTTAACAATAATATTTATGTAGCACTATTGTGCTGAAATAAAATGACACTTTAGAAATTGAAATGCCGCTAAAATTTTTGGAGAAAAATTCTGGCTGTGTATGTTTTAAATCTCGTGATCTGAATGCTGAATCTTTTGATTGAAGGCATGAATCGTTTAATTAGAATAAAATTTATGTTAAGGTAAATGGCTAAAGTGGCTTCTTTTACACTTTCTGATAAGAGCAATTTCTCTTATACTTAAGTATCTTTTAGATCTTTAAGGCTTTTCTTGGGTTTTGGAAAGATATTCATGGGGTGGGGTTAATGTTTTGATGGCAGTTTGAAAAAAGCTGAAGCATGTGATCTGACAATCATCGCAAAGTTTATCGAAAACATCAGATTTTTATTGCTCTACATTGGACTTTTGTGTGAAAAGCCAGCATCGAGTTTTGGCAATTTCACTGCGAGAACAGCAAGCAAGGTAATTGCAAAGATAGTTATTCATACTAGTAACTGTTATATTAATACTATTGTTAATAGTTTTATTATATTAATACCATGTTAGTACTTTAGTGTGATGACCTTGGGCTGTTATGGACTCATTCAGTCTTATGGATGTGTTGGTTATTTGATTGAATGACTGGGTGATTGATTGACTGGTTGGCTAATGAATTGATTAACTGACTGACTGACTGACTGAATGAGTGAGTGTGTGAGTGACTGAGGGACTGACTGACTGACAAGTTATCGTACCTTGTAATCGTCAACTGACCTACTGACTGATTTTCTATTAGTCAAACAGAAAAAATAACCAAATTTATCATGCATCCTTTAAAGTTTAATAATGTAAACTGTGTTGTAAAATAACAAATTGGAAATGCATATTTATATGAGTGCGTTATTTATGTTCTGCCGTTAAGTTACGTCGTTGATTTTTAGTCGTCGTCTCCTGCCCTTCACATCTTGCATTTGCACATTGAGGTGTGGTGGGCCTGCATCGAAGTCCTGCACACCGTCTCTGTGCTTTTCCCAGGTTTGTTTAAAGCCCACAGTTATGTTAAACAGAAATTTTGATTTAGAGTTAATGTTTTATGTATATGTTTCTCATTAGTGTTGTTGTAAATATTGTTTGTGTTAATCTAATCTAGTGACTTCTACAGCACCATTATCATAATGCCCAAGGCATCAATTGATGGTTGCTTCAGGTGAAATCGTAATCATAATCATTGTTTATCATGTGTTGTTTATGTTGTTGCTATGTTTATCTTGGCAGATTCTCTTGTTTCTTCACGACCGTTGTCTGAGTATTGTTGTGTTGAGGACGGTTCTTCATCAGACAACTTGGATCCATTGTCAGACTGTGTTCAGTTGCTTATCTGGGACTTAACTGTTCTTGCTATGCAACAGTTCAATACGGTTAGCTCATAACAATCTTATCTATTCTTTTCATATCTAAACTAATCCAACCTAACGTAACTCTTAGCAACAAGAGTCTTGCCTAGATCTATTTTAATTTGATCTAGTGTTCAAAATTAATGTGCAACTATATTAATATATTACTATATATTATTTAATATATATTACTATTTTAATATGCAAAATTAATATGCAATCATCAGGATTTATTCTACCCTAACCTAAACTGACCTTCAGATTTCACATTTCCTGTAACAGGAGTTTTGGTCACTTTCTGTTGTATTTGGTTCTTTTGCTACAAATTTCAGATAATTTTTTTAAAAGGATTGTTGAATTGCACTTTATTAGTAGACCTTTTCAAAGTTGAATAATTTTAAGTGACTAAATGAGATCTGTCTTGCTTTCTATGCCAGATGTCGTTGGAGGACTTTGATAGAGCTTCCTGTTTTCCATGCGCTTGCGTTCGAGAGTTGTTCATCATTCTGATTCAGTTCTTACGATATCGACAATTCCAACTTGCAAAGCAGGTCAGCTTTTGCATGAGTATTCAAACCTACCAATTTGCTCAATGCTTATCAGTCACGGGCATGTCGTATTGTATTGTGGTATTGTATTGTGGTATCGTATTGTGGTATTGTATTGTGGTATTGTATTGTGGATTGTATTGTATTGTTGGTTGTATTGTATTGTGGATTGTATTGTATTTTGTTTGACTGTTGTGTAGTATTTGAAGGCAGAAACCTATCAAAGGTTCTTTATTGGTGCTATATAAAGTTTAAAATACATGTAGTTACACTATGTTGTTGTAATGTATTGCATAGGTTTGTACTGTATATTGTTTTATATTGTTTTCGATTGTTATTTCTGCATTCAAAGTGTTGACAACTATAGCATGTTCAACATGTTACAGTCTTCTTGTCACCTGTATAGTTACAATTGCTAGTCAAGGAAGAGCAGTCCACTGACCTAACCCGCAGAGGTATGAAGTGCTAGCCGCTTCACTTTCTTAGCCTCAGCATATGAGGTGGAGTAGCCAGTCCTTTCCCTGCTGTATGATCTTGCCACTGACGGTGTATTTGGACTTGTAAGCATATGGACGCATGTGCGATTTGAACCTCTGACTTCTCTGTTGACTGTCCAACACGTTATTCATTAGACTATTACACATAGCTAGACTTTGTTTGAATAAGGTTGCTGGAAATGAGATTTTGTTGTGTGTTAATCATTATGATGATGATTTTGTTGTTGATTTGTTTGTTGTCGTCATCTAGTCATTCTGGCTGATACTGACGCGAGTTTTGCATCACGTTTTAACAGACTACCCCGTCCAGAGAAAGACTGAGAAAGAAATCAGTTAGTAACAAAGATTGTTTTTTGGTACTACATTTGACTCACTTACTTACTTACCATTTCACATACTGACACATGACCACCTAAGCAGCCGTCAACCAACCGACCCACCCACCAACGGACTGTACTCACTCACTCACTCTCCCACGCTACACTCATCTTGACAATATCACCCACTTAGCTCTTGCCTGTTTGCTGTCTCACTCCCTGAATCATTTTCATGTTCATTGTCACTGATTCACTTGCTTGACCACTCTTTCGCTTACTTTCTTGCTCACTCACTCAGTTCCTCGCTCAGTCTGTCACTGAAGCTTACTCTCTCTGTCACTCATTTTGCTCACTTACGCTCACTCACTGACCAGTGCACTTGCTTGCTTTCAATGCATTTATCCTGACTGGCACCTCATCATATACCAGTGAATCAGTAAAATAATCCAACTGATGTGATTTAATTCTCTTCAGTTTTTCTGTTCTTCATCTTTAGACTCGGACGTTTTCATTCTGCCTCCGGACCAGGCGACATGTAAGGATGCGATTGGGTTTTCTTGGTGGATGCTGTGCAACATCGCGCCTCTCTATCAGTACAACCAAATGGGACGTTATTCCTCTACCAACGTTAGTCTTTTGCTGTGCTCAACTAATCTATTCTCAGCTAATCTCAGAACATGTAGCACCCAGTTATTATTCCCTCCACGTCAATGGCGCTCCAAAACAGATCAACAATCCCGTCAGTTCCCAGGCTTTCTTAGAAACCGATCACGTTGTCAATTCTTCATTCACTCTCATGCACTGTTAAAAGTAATGTCTGAAAACAGGAGACACTAATGTGAGGATTTCTGTGGCACCACTGTAATAATAGTGCAGCACAGTGGTCTATCGGTAACGCGCTTGGTCATTGATCATGCGGTTGTGAGTTCGACTCAATGTAATGACCTTGGGCATATTGTTTGCACACACCGTGCCTCTGTCACAGAGCAGTAGAATTTGGTACTGGTGTAAGCTGGGAAATGAATGACAAGTCCTGCAATGGACTGGACCTGTGTCCAGAACCTCAGAATTTGTCCATAGCCAAAACAAGGGCCGCACAGAGGCACTTGTACACAAACAACTTGTCGAAGGTCGTTACACGGAGTTGAACCTGAAACCGTATGATCGTTGATCAAACTCGTTACCAATAAATCACCGTGTATATGTGATCTATCCAGTTGATTAGTCACTTCTCATTTGTCTCTGATGTCAAAATAAATAATATCTGTGCAAAATAAATTTGATTGACAGAACTTTTAAAAGTACAGTTGAGTGACAGAATCTGAACAAGTAATTGTAGTTTATGTAATGTAATATAATGGATTATGTAATGTAATGTGTATCAGTTTGTAAGAAATGTATTTTGATTGCCTGATTGTGTAAAAAGAGAGTATGATAGACATTTCATTGCGAAAGTGAATGACAACTTTTGATTGATTGATTGCTTTGATTGACAGATTCCAGTTTTGGACTGTTACGGTTTTGTACAGATATTAATGGAGAAAAGTTTGACATCGGTAAGTGGTAATGTATTGTTCTGTTTTGATTGATTGATTGCTTTGATTGACAGATTCCAGTTTTGAATTACTTTTGATTGACATATTGTAAGATTCTTGTCATTGGCTGATTGCATGAAATACTTGTACTCTTGTTTTGGCAGAACTTTTTGGCAAAATGTTATTCTATGCTTATCGTTTAAGTTTTATCTAACCACATGTAAAAGCACATGGTCTATCGGTAACGCGTTTGGTCAATGATCATGCGGTTGTGGGTTTGACTCCGCGTAACGACCCTGGGCAAGTTGTTTGCTCTCGCCGTGCTGCTGCTCATGCTCATTTCACATTTTTATCCATTTCATTACTGTTTAAGGAATGTTTCTGTGATACAGCTTGAGATTTGTTGATTGTTTTAGCCAGAAGTGCGTCTCCGATGTTGGCTTCGCTGTGTCATAAGCCTTGTTGAAATCTGGGAACCAAATACCAAACTGATTACAATCCTTTGGGACCACTTCTACCGCAAACTGGTGAGTTTGGAGTTAAATGATGGTGAACAATTGTGTAATAGAAGGTAGTGTTAATGCATATTTTATCAAAGACTTTGAAATTAATTACTGTAAGGGTCTATATGTCTTTTTCAGCTGTTTGAGCTATTCAAACTTCTTTTGTACGGCCCACTGACTGACTATGTAATGTACAATTTGTCACTCTAGACATAAAGGTTACATTGGAAGTACAGCGTTTTGTAGTGTTATGTGTTGTGGAATTTGGTTTTTCATTTGTTTTTTTCTCATCGTGAATAGTTTTCCTTTTCTGCTTTGCAGAATGACCAGCTGTTGACTCCTGAATCGGCTGTGGCCAGTTTAGCCTCCATTAGGTAAGGCTTGGTCAGAGCGAATCTGCCACAGAAAGATTTGATTGCTGGGTGCATGGATGAATGAATTGATTGATGTACTGGTGCATGAATGTTGTATGGATGCAAGAATTGATAGATGAGCGAATGCTTGGATTAACAAACTGATGGGTACTCGAATGCATTAATGCATGGATGAATTAATTATGGATGCATGCAGGATCGATGCATGGATGCAGAGAATCGATAGACTGAATTATGGATCAGAGGAAAGTGAATGGATCAGCTGTTTGTCCGATTGAATGATAGATAGAGTGGTGAATAGACAAATGTTTCTCGTTGTGTTTCAGTCGAAGTGCATCAGCGTTGCTGGAAAAATGTCAGAAGTTGACAGCGCCAGATGGAACAAAGTAAGGACATTTTTTAAAAGCGGACAATAGCCTTTACAAAGCGTTAAACTTACTGAGAGTAGCTTTTGCAAAGTTTTAAACTTACTGTAGTGCTTGACTCCCAGAACTTGAAATTTCATTCCCGGAACTTTGGAATGCAATCCCAGAACTCATGAATACATTCCGTACATTCCCGGAATGCAAGAACTTGTTCCAAAACTCGGGAACAGGTTTAGAAAACTTTGGAATGAAATACTCAGGAATGATATTACTGAATAGAGGAATTCGTTCCCATCACTTTGGAAGGCAATCTCAGAGCTCAGGAACTCGGGAACACATTCCCAGAACTCTGGAATATATTTCCAACTTTCGGGAATGCATTATTAGCGTCTTCTAGGAATGGCACAAAGGCTTGGACTATTTTTGAAAGAACAGCGTAATAAATGTGCAAGTAGCTTACATTACTTTACTTTAACCCATCACCCACCATGTCATATGGTGATTCCTGTGCATTACAACTCCTGATAATTTATAAATGAAAGATGTTATAATATTTAATAATAATATTTAAACATTAATTCAGTTATTAAGTGTTTTCTTTTGTGTGTGTGTTGTGTGTGTTCAGCAAACAGGATAACAGTTTCTTCTTATTTCTTCGAATCCTGCACATTTTTCTTTGCAAGTCTTCGACTGGCACCAGGGTGAACTCAGAATGGCGCCAGATCAAAGGAAGGTACGTGTACAGGTGAAACCCACCTGTATGAAAGTTTTACCTTTTCAGTTCGTGTGTGATCAGAGATGATCTCACACAAAACAATTCTTTTCAGTTCTTGTTTGATAATCCCAGAATTCTTATGTTAATTCTGTTATGCTAAATTGTAATTATAGAATCTTCCACAGAGACAAATATTTTTTTTTGCAATTTAAGTACAAAGACATATGGACATTAGTGAGAAATTAAGCTATTTGGTTATTCAACTCTCAGGACTGTTCTTTTGCAATTTTTGGTCTCTGTCTTTGTCTATCTCTCTGTCTATCTCTCTGTCTATCTCTCTGTCTATCTCTCTGACACTCTCTTGATTGCTTGTGTGCATTAGAGTCAGACTGCTGTAATGAGTGTTGCTGTAACCATGATGTGACACAAGCTCACATGTTGGATAGAGTGCTTGGCTTGTAACGCGGAGAGTATGTGTTTGAGCCTCTCCTGAAGTGGGTACTGTGTAGGGACCTTGAGCAAGTCCTTCACTCACACTTGCTCAGCTCCATCAAATCATACTTAATCATTAAATAGTGGCGCTTAATAAATACAAAAGTAATAATATTACAGTTCTGGAAAATTTGGCTATTGTTCTGCCATGTGGCCTCTTTGATCTTACTACAAGAGGAGTTCAGCAAAAACACTACAAATCTTTATATGAGGTTGAATAGGAAGCTGTTGGATCGTGTTGCAGGTTGTTTTCCAAGTTCTATTCACGCAAGATGCAAGAACTAAACGAGACTGGTCTGCACAATCTGTCCTGTCTCTTTTTGGTCTTGGCAAAAACAGTCGACCTTGAAGAAGCCGTATGGTTTCCTTTTGTATAATAGGATTCTATAATTTAATCTTGTAGAATAATTGCGATGGTTTGTTTAGTAAGTGATAAACAGTTTGTTTAAAGTAATTGCTATGATTCTTAAGTAATTAATAAGCAATTCTGTGGTTTATTTGTTTACCTGCTTAACCACCGTATGCCAGAAATTCTGAGCACTATGCAAATTAACCCAAAAACATGAGCAATTTGAGTATAAACTTTTTGGTGCACAGTCAAAGTTTTATTGATTATGTCTGAAGTTTGAACGAAGTAATGCAAAAATGTTTGGTGAATTTTACAGTTTGGCCAAAAATAAACCACAAAACCCACAAACTCTCCCCAATTGCAGAAAACCCAAGATACAGTTCAGCAATGATACAAGTTTAGCAGATCGAAAGTTGCCTATGAAAATTATGTAGCCCAAGCACAGCTATTATCTAGTTTGTAGTAATATATGCGTACGCTGTGCTACATGAAATATGCTACACGATCCCTGTACCTGAATCCATGTGTTGTTGCAAGATTATTCCAGCATGATGGTGCAGGCATTTGCTACTGGGCTCTGGATATATCCAGTGTGCAGCTGTTAAGTGGTTAAAGTGATTGCAGAGGTTCTTAATTGTTAACAAGTTCTTAGTGTAATTGTGAAAATAATTCACTTGTGTTTTTTAAAATAAGTTTATATTAGGCAATAAATGAATGAGGCAGTTTATGCTGCTGCATTAGGAAGAGCCGTCACACTTGTTGACTCCATGGCTTGACCTTCTGGGTTGTAACTGGTGCTGAAACTGACCAGACAACCTGGCTCTTGTGGACTTGTTTTGATGTATCACTGGTCTCTCTGACGCGGCTTTTGTGTGGTGCTGAGAAATTGCTGAGATTTACATTTACGTTAGACACGTATGGTAATAAAATGTTTATTGGTCTTAGAGCTCAAAGTTGCTGGAGTTGTACGCGATGCTGGGAACTTCGCCGGAGGACTACGTCCGTCGCCAGGCCATTTGGAAGGGAACCTTGGCCCTGTGTCTTCTCTACGTCCAATGTCGAAGAGACGTTTCTTTTCTTGCCGAAAAGATTGCTGCCCTTTTCAACGAGGCTTGCAAGTGCGTCCAACAAGGTTTTTGTTCTGTTTCAAAGCTGTTGAGTGCATTCCCTCTATCTGAAGTTAAATTTGTGTCCATGATGGCTTTAGATGCATACATGTGTGGTTTATGAAGCTTGCAGTCAGGTCATTATCGGACGTGTTTTTGTTGAAGGGAGTTGCAACAATCAAAGCTTTCAAGTGGCAGTCGAAGTGAACTGTGGAAGTTATTTCAGCTGTACTTGGATGGAGTTCAGGAGGTCATTGACACCAGCGAACATTTCGATCTTCATGAAGAAAAACTGATCGGTAGTGATCGCTGCTCATATGTCATATATGTATGATGATGATGATGATGATGATGACGATGATGATGATGATGATGACGACGACGAGGATGATTAATAATAATATAATAATAATAAAATAATAATACTAAGAATTTATATGGCACAGTAGCACAGCCAAGGTGAAGAAAAGGGCGTTGTACATAATCACGCACGCAAGCCTGGACGGACATATTTATGTGTATGTGTGTAGGCATTTCTAAAATGCCATTTCAGAACATTTCAAATTACTATTGTCCATTGTTTTGTGATAATATACAATTAAGACTTGAAATGAGAGTTTTTAAGATGTGAGACCCCATTTAAGAGTGTTAAGAGTAATGTTCAACAGAAATTGCACGCATACAACTGAGAATGCACAAGAGCCCAGCACTAACCAAAACAGAGAGACCCAAGAGTCGTAAATGCATACATTCATGGGATAAGAAGGTTCTTGTGTATCAAGAGATTTGCACTTTGAGTTTTTGAAGAGGAGTTGTATTGTACCTTCCTATTGGTACGTATGTTACCCTGCGGCAAATGTTTTTACCTGTATATTATCACGGTAGAAATATTGTCACAAAGGCAAAACATTTGGAAATGTTTTTGAAATGCAGGCAGTGGATTTCACGAACTGTTGGTATCGTGTCGCGATTCAGAACTTCCTCCAGTTCTCGATTTTCTGCAGGAAATCTTCACCAAACATCGGCAAGTAATTTAAGTATGTTAAGTACAAAACATGTTGCTGCCCCTAAGGAGTAAAACCAACTGCCATTCTGTTCTATTAGGTTGAATTTGTTTCGGGAATGTGTGAAATCTTGCTTGCTCTTCACGAGTTGTTTTTGTAGAGCTAGTACTACCACATCATGGTGGCCGATGCCTTTGATTCACCCTGCTCTATAAATTTTTGGTTAATTGGTATTTTTCTTAAATTTTCAGTTAATAGATTTTTCTTGTTTATTTTAGAATCGTGCATAAAAGAATGCTCCAGACAGGTGGACCAATTAGCTCATTGAAAGGTAGTTTTGTTTACCTGTTCTCGTTATTCTACCTGGTTACAGTGGTGGCGGTTACAGTGGTGCTGTTTTTTGGGTGTTGTGGCGGTGGTGGGGATGGTGGTTGAAGTAGTGGTGGTGATGATGAACATGGTGGTAAATGAAGATTGGTAATGTCAGGTCACAAATGTTGGGAACCGTTGTCTTCATTGATGCTCAATTGTTGCTTTTACTGTTGTCTCCAGTGTTGCCCTTGTTGCATTCCTTAATCTGACTTTAATGATGTGATGAACAGTTGTTACTTTGCAGGTGATGAATGTTAATTAGATTAATTAATTTTAATTAGTTACTGGATTTTGTTGATCAGTTATTTTGTTAATTTTTCTTAATTGAAGGAATGAGTGATGCTCTGTGGAAGAATGCCTATGCATTTATGAAGCAGCGATGTGCCCTGGGGGCATCTCATCATCCTCCGCCTCTGCAGCTGGCTGACGTTGTAGCCAGCTTCACCCTTCTTACAATGAACTTGTGAGTTGGCCTTTAACCATTGTTGTTTTTAGTGTGGATAGCAAGTTGGCAAGTTGGTCTCTGGTGTATCAGACAATTCCAGATGTGAATGAGTGTGAAGCATATGATTAGAGGAGATGAATGAATGCGTGCAGACGATTTCTGATGCAAATGAGTGTTGATGAAAGTCTTTCCAATGAATTGGATGGAGGCTTCCCTGTCATGTTCAATAATTAAGACCTGGAGCTCAGGCGAGCAGTTTCCATTTCTTCCAACCTCTTGAAGGACTGGAAATCATCGCTCGCAAGGTCCTTGCATGGTCCTGGTCACCTTCGCAGTTCACGATGTGTCCAAGCAGCCGTAGCCTCCTTGTTTTGACAATTTCACTTACATTAAAAGTAGAGATCCTATTGCAAGGTGTCGAAGGAAAAGCTCAAAGTGGACCGCAGGACCCACTAAGAGCTGTAATATTTCTGTATCATGCATTCGTAAGTGATGACAATCTTGCGACGATTTCATCACATTTAGGGTTTTGTATCTTGAAATCGTTTTCAGCCTTTCAATTTATTTTACTTACCTACATTGTAGATGATGACAGTTATGCTATAATTGCATCGTATTTAGTGTTTTATATCTTGAAATTATTTTCAGCCTGCCTAGTTCAAGTTGTGGCATTGGAGATAATTTCCTCGAGTGTTTCTCCTACTTTGCGTGGAGCGATCAGGTCGACGTCAGGTGAGAAAGTCAGTCCATTATTTGTGCTGTTGTTAAAAAGTAAAGTATCCCATATCCCACTTGGGATATGCAATGCTTTAGGCACTGCTTTCTTGATCTTGCACATATAACACTTCCTCTGGCTTTTATCCTTTGAGTTAAAGAATTTAATAATAATAGAAAATAATAATAGTGGGACGGATGTGCACAGCCAGGTTCCTCCAAACCCAACTAAAATACTCAATAGCAATAACAACAGTAATAATGATGAATATAATAATGATGATAATAATAATAATAACAACAGTAATAATGATAATGATAATAATAATAATCGTCATTTGTGTGACGATAGAAGTGCTTGATATGAAAGATCTGTTACCGAGGCATTCTTGTTGATGTTCTTGGCAGCATTTCCTGTCGTTTCTTGTGTCACATGCTGCCAAATCAATCGGTTGTTGAACGGATGTTGGCTGAGCTGCCCAGATTCGAAAGACAGGTGATCCGATCATGGTTTCGATCTTCCTGGTACGTCGATCCTGCATCAGATCAGATGCAGCAACTTACAAGGTAAGGGTCTCTCACGACTTGGGAACTACTGAAGTATACTTATAGAAGATGATGCTGCTCTGTGCATTTTGTTACAATTTGAGACTACTTCGAAAGCTTTGGTAATATAATGAACCAGGAAATATGTTCTGATTTTGATCCATGTGTAGAAGTTCTGGAAAGATCCGTTTTACTTAAAGATCATGCCAATTTTAGGTCAAGTTTGTGCTTTGATGCCTTTGTACTTGGTGTACTTTGTACTTGATGTACTTGATGTACTTTGTACTTGATGTACTTTGTACTTGATGTACTTTGTACTTGATGCCTGTTTTAGACATGTTTCCAAACTACCCGAGTTTGCGAGTGTTTTTCTGCGTGTGAATGAAAGCATTCCCGATTGCGAGGGCTGTTCTGTGCAGTTCATCAAAGCCATCGGACGTGGATTCAATGCGCTGCCGATGGTATATTTTGTCTTCAGCTTCTTATTTAATACGTTACTGTTATTGTAACTGTTACTAGAAATTAATATAGTGCCACTTCAAGAGAAACTAATCAGGCAGTGGCAGAGTTTCTAACTGTTGTTGTTAACATTTCTTTTTGAATCTTAGGACTTGCAGTTGAAGGCTGAATATCGAGCTGAAGCACTGGAATACTTTGGAGATGTCGCAAAGTACTGCAGCCTAAAAGAATCGGCATCACAGGACGAGGCAAATCTCATCTACAGTCTGGCTGGAAGAATCATCAAACACTGCGCTCATTTGACTTACGTCAAGGTCCGAATTTCATTGCCGTTAATCTGTGTGAATGTAGTGTAATGTAAACCATGATTATTATTATAACTACTACTACTACTACTACTACTATTATTATTATTATTATTATTATGTTTGCTTGTTATGTGATATTTCAGTCGAATGCTTACTGTCTTCTTCCACTGCTGCTGGAAAAGCTGTGTTTGCCGAGGGTAGTTGTTATGGCAAAGGAACTTCCGTCCTTTCTGCTTCCTGCCCTCAAACAATCTCTGCATTTGGTAAGCGAGGATTATGCTTCTTAAACAAGACTCAGAATTTTACTACATAGATCCTCAAAAGTGTCGCAGTTGCTGTGACTGCGATCACATAGAGAAAGCATTTGTCAGACGTTTCCCCACAGCACAATTTTCTGTCTGGAACTTTGTGTTTGTCTCATCTCACCATACATCAGAGGTGTTCAACCTTTTGGGGTGAAGGGCCACGTTGGCATTTTTCTAAGACTTCGGGGCCAAAGACAGAATTTCATCAATCAAAACAACACAATGCTTACTAGTGAACAATAATTTTATTTGCCTATCTTAAGATCATGTACCACATATTCACATATTTGCTGATTTTTTGTACTAATGCGAAACCTGACATTGCTTTTTGCTTACACAAGTACTCAAGTTAGCAGTTCACAATTTTAGACATAAAAAATCAAAATTTTGAAAGGCTTGGCGGGCCGGATGAACCCATTTGGCAGGCTGGATCATGGCCCATGGGCTGTACGTTGGACTACTCTGCCATTCAGCAACTGCCTGCCTTTTTTCACTTACAGATTTAGTACCATGAATAGCTCTGATATTTTGTTGAACTGATAACTGTTTTATACATTGAGTCCTCCTCACAGGAGGACTGCAACAGGGACCATGGAAATAGCTACTGGCTTCTGCCACTCTTTACATTAACAGTAATTCTTTTTATGTGTGTCTCTTTAGCAGCCTGTATAATAAAAGCCTTAAATGCATACGTGCGTGTTCTGGCTGTATTTATGTGATTTTGAACGCTGGAGCTATCTGGTGAATAATATGAGAGCAAAAAAGGTGTCTGGTGGTGAATAACATTAAAGCAAAAAAGGTGCTTAGAAAAGGCAGTATGCTGGGGTAAAGTTAAAAAATCTCGACAGTTTTTGGCAATTGTTTTAATGGCTAATGGGGAGCAACGAGGGATTTTCCGCAGAAGAGACATTTTACAAAACTAGTGGTCAAATGCTTCACAGTGGATATGATAGTGTAATTACAATAGTAAAGTTTAGATTTAAAAGGAAAGAGAAGAAGAAAGTTGCCAAATAACGTGTATGTAACATACAAATGTTTAATTGTCTGCAGAGCATTAGTTCAGTAACAACGACTCTCTCAACTTAAAGATGAATATATTGCTTTCAGTTCGTGCAAGGCCTCACCAGTTTGGATTACAGACGAGATCCATATCTGCTGAGAAAACTGCGCGAGATAATCGTTCAGTATCTGCCACGATTTCAGCGAGTGGTAGGCACCTCTGACTGTGTTGGCCTTTAAACACAACCCACCCTAACAGCTCCTTTTCCCCTTCTCTCTCTGGTCTTCTGGCAGCCATGCTCTGTTCTTGATGTAGCATCTTTGGACAACCCCACTGACGTGACGCAGTGCTCGTGAATAAGCTGGTGCCTTGTGCTTGGCTTTTAAGTAGTGCTTTAGAAATTTTGAATTTACAGTTACCATTATTACCCTGATAAAAGTTATTGATCTGTCTGATATTTTTGTGACTAATGAAAGCTAATTTTGCAGTTCAACTGTTTATACTGCTTGTCCAAAAATTTGAAAGATTTTGAACGAGTGAAGTGGCTTCTTTTGGTAACAGACTTTTCTTGTTTAGTGGGTGATGATTTCTGTTGGTGTTTTTGCAGACGTCTCAGATGGCGACGGTTTCATCAGTTCATCCGCTTGCTGTACGTCTGTTGATTGGCTTTTGCACTTGCTACATTGTTTTATGTTTAACTTTGTTGCAAGTTATGCAGTGTATTTAAAACTCTGCCTCTGTCATGTTTGGGTGGTGCCAGTCCCAAGCCTGGATACAGGAGGAGGGCAACGTCAATGGCCTTTGATGCCATAAGATGTCATTAAACAGTGGAACTACCGCTACTATTCAGTGTATTTACAGGACATCGTTTATATGCATTTGCAAAATATTCAGTGAATGTGTTAGTTACTAGCCTAAATAATGTTGACGTTCAGATAGAACAAGTCCATTTGTAAGTGAATTATGAGGTGCATGATGGTCTAGTGGTTAGCAGGTTGGACCGTCAGCTGTGAGGTCAGGGGTTCAAACTCCCACCAGGGTAGAAGCCGGGTCGAATTCCGATAGGTCAGAGAAACCAGAAGCCAGGCTACGGTGGGTAAGCGAGTTGAAAGAGATGTGTCTTTAGCTTAGACCTGAATGACATCACAGAACTGACCAAACGAATAGAACTTGGCAACAAATTCCGAAGCCGTGGACCAGCAACCACGAACGCTCTCGAACCCAACACTGTCCTGGTACGAGGGACGAGAGTTGAACTTTGTTTTGAGATTTCGGCTCCACCTGTGCCCCTAGTGCACTCAGCTGTAATGAGTACATTGACCGCAAACTGTAAATGGGAAGATTAGGTGGTGAGAGATGACTGGCCACCCACCCTCTTATGCCGAGGCTAAAAAAATGAAGTCGGTAACACTTCTTACCCATGGCTGCCTTTTGCGGCTAGCTTAGGGGGCTGCTGTTTTTCTTGTGTACCGAATTAACTGGAAAAATCTCCACTTTTGGGCTCTCACGCACATGTAGAACCAAATCGATGCAATCTTTTCCAGAGTTGACATTGCGAGTTTTACCTTAGGGTTTTTGTGTGGTATAATCTGTCAAAACTGGCCGAAAAACAAGAACTAATGCTGAAATGCAGACTCGGGCACAGCAGGAGTACTAAACTTGCTATTATCGGGCAAATTTGGAATATGAGAAACTAATCTTTAGAAGATGATGTGATAAGCAAAGCGATGGCCGTCTTGGCCACGGAAATGCAGTAGTGATATTATATGATGGTGTAATATGGTGTAATGATTTATTATGGTGTAATGATTTAATATGTGGGTGTAACTTACTTAGTGTTATAGTGTAAGTGTTCAGTGCAGTGTAATATGATGACTGGTGTAATGATGTCTTTAGAAATCGCTTTCCTCGTCGTTTGGTTGGACGGTTACTGAAGACGCAACCATTTTTCGTCAGCATTTGTTCGAAGTTGTGAGGGACGAATTTCTGGGCAACGCCAAGTCCTTGGCTTCGCCGGATGCTCTGAAAGTAAGTCGCTTTGAATGCGTTTTTCTTGAATTGGTTTGAATTTTTACTCTTGTTTCACTCTTGGCAACTTACCAGGTGATATTGATGAGTAAGTAAATTTTCTTGCGTACGCCTAAAGTTTCTGGCATTCTCTGTTTCGTTTTGTTGCATTTTTGGCATTGTCTGTCATTGTCTTTGTTTTTAAATTTCATGCATTTGTAATTTTTTTCTGCAATTTCTTAAATGTTTGTGTATTTTCTTAATATTTCTTGCATTTTTAAAATTTCTTTTGCATTTTCTTCATTTGTCTTACATTCAGTTCCCGTTGCATTTTCTTACATTCTTTGCATTTGCTTAAATTCTCTTGCATTTTCATCTTTTCTTAAAATTTCTTGCATATGATTGGCTGTGGTTGAGAAATTCTTAGTATACTAATTTAGAGATGCTTGGGAGCTTTGAACAACCCCAGAGTTTTAATTGCTGAGTCAGTGAAGAAGAATTGCATATTTTTGTTATTATTCAGTCATTTATATCATGCTAATTTACGAATTAACCTCAAAAGCGCAGGTAGCTTGAGATAGATAAGCCTTCAGTTGTTTGCAAAATGAGATAAGAGAAAGAGAGGGGTTCTTCAAAGCTGGTGTTGGTGAATATCATTTTTTTTCATATTTTATTCGAAATTGTGTTAGATAAGATCATATTTTATGTTGTATCTTTTATTTTATGTGCTATTGTTTTATGTTATAGTATTTTATGTTGTTTTAATTTTTATCTGTTTTGGCATGTTTTATCTATTTTGGCATGTTTTTATCTGTTTTGCATGTGTCTTTTCCAGGCTTTGTCTTTCATTCTCAGCGTACTTGAAAAAATGAAAAGTTCAGTCGAAGTTGCGAGGTAGATTGCGTAAATCTTCATTTACATGCATGTTAACCAACCCTCTGGAATGGACTTCCTGTTACTCTACGTCTTCTGCCCCGGGATTTTACTTCTGTCTTCTATTCTTCTCTTAAGACTGTTCTCTTTTGCCAAGGTTGGTTTGAGAGCGCTTCTGAGTAGTTTTTTTGAAGGGGCACTATATAGGTGTTCTGTTTAAATAAAATAAATAAATAAATGTAGCTATCCAGGCCAGCAGTAAGGTAGGCACCACCTCTAATGGGTGGTTCTGTTGAAGAGACGCTATCTCAGTAATCGTAATTGTAATCTCGAGATTTCTACAGCGCCCAATGAAAACTAACTCATGGGAACCAGTTTATTCACAGGTGCTCAGTCAAAACAAAGTCGATAGGCAAAAGGGTTCGGTTCCAGGCCAAGATCCAGGAGTCAGACAGTCGGAAGGCTAAGGTGGATGGTGTTTGAAATTGAAGCAAGAAGAGATAAGGGGATGAGGAAGAATCAGGATAAGAATTTTGGAAAAGTAATGTTTTGTGCACATACGTTGGCAAAATTGCCTGTTAATATCCTGTTAATATCCTGTTAGATTTCAAATAAGTTTTTACTTGATAACATGAGCCTATAAAAGCAATTTATCTAGATCTGTAATTTGTTGACATGGTTTCTTCATTAGAGATGCGCGGATATTGCTGCCAGTTTGTTTGGATCGTCTTCTTATGTCGGGAAATGCTTCAGAAAGAGATTTATCCTCCCAGCTGCAGGTTCTCCTACTTGATGCGTCTAAGAAACTCCCACAGTCCTCTCCAGTTCAGTAAGTTTTGACTGGATTCTTTTTCTTGACCCATTTGCTGCTACCATCAAAAAAGACTGAACTTTTGTGAGTTCGATAAAAGTCAGTATGTAAATAAAAGAGAATGCAAGAGATCAAATACACTGTGTGCCAAGAAAAACAGAAGTGGGAAATATATAAAAATACCAGCGTGGATACAAAATTTAATGAAGGAACATATTATAATATTATATTATATTATTATATTAGAAATTTGTAATTTGCAACTTTTTTAGCGCCGGTGTCTAATGCATATGACATCAACCGATGGCACAGCAAAATCAAGCTGCAGTCAGGTCATATATCCAGAAAGTCAGTCCCCATTGCACAAAACACTTGCAGTATGTGTGCACCAACATATACAGGGTGTACCAAAAATCAGCAGAAGTGTACAGCATGGATCACAAGAGTTCTTTGTGAAACCATGTAACTCCTACTACTGCTACTGCTGCTGCTACTAATAATAATAATTAGCAAGACTATTTATATAACTGTCGCTCAACTGAGGCCAAAAAAGGATGTTGTACTTGAGTTCAGAAATCAATGACAGTCCTATGATATTTTATAAAAGATAGGTCTTGAGTCATCACTTGAATGTGTACAGAGATGGGGCATTCGTCACATGGTCAGGCAGACCGTTTCATGCTGTGAGTCTGGTGACTGAGAAGGAACATTCACCGAACCCTGTGGAAAACTGGAGTACATGCAGTTGATTCCACAATCAGGCTGCAGCCGATGTTAGAAAAACCACATGCTCAAAACGTGTGACTGACTGCAGCCACAGATCAGCACAATTTCCCTACTTGTAGGCTACTCTTTTAATTTGAACCGACCATCGTTTGATGTCTTGTGTTATACAATACCTGTTCCATAGAAGACTCAAGATTAGATTAGATTAGGTCCTACAGTTTAATGCTAAAATGGGTTTAGTTCAGAATGTTGTATTTTTTGCCACAGGGATTGCATCAGCTCTGCTCTTAAGACGTTTATTGGTAGTGTGAACCTCTACCAGAATCGGGTGTTTAGTGTTCTTGAGTCGGTGGCTGCGATTCACCCTTCGATCCTCATGGATCTAATCCCCGATATGACACAGGCTGTTAGGAACCTCGAATTCAAGAGAGGCGTTGGAGTCGACAAACAGCTGAGGTTCTTGTTGTATTATTAGCGTTTTTGCTAAAAGAATGAGAAAGAAAAACTAGTTATTGTTTTTGAAGGATATTGTGCTGCTGCAGATCACTGAAGGTGCAAGTCTGCGTTTGAATAAATGCAGAAATAGTAATAATAATAATTGGTTTTGTAGGAATTTACGTCACTTTTAATGCAATCGTTTAACTGGAACATGCCTTTGAGAAGTGTGCATTATATATGTTTGCATGTAGTAGAACAAGTTTTACAGTTAGAATCAGAAGTCAGGCACATACATAATGCAGTTCTAGAGGTGTGTAAAAAATTGCAAAGTTACCATCTGTTACATACAATCAATGAATTTTTCTTTCAGACTGCAGTACTTCGACCTTCTTTCCCTTCTCAGCGATGCAGGAAACAGCGAGAAGACCAGACTGATGCAGGAAAGAGGGTAGCTTCACTACAATCGCACGTTCATTAGAATTCTTGATTTGGCATTGTGCCAGGGCTAAGACGTGGTAAGACAACATTGTCGAGCAATGCAGTCTGGAAGGAAAGGGTAGCCTTGTTGCTGCATTACTGTTATCATGTGATGTCTGTTGTCTTGAGTCAGCAGTCAGTCCAGAAAAAGCAGAAGCCATGTAGAGCAGGGATGTATTTTTCGGTCTTCTCCTGTCTAGTTCCCCAATTTTTATGACTTCTCTTTAGCTTCCAGTCTTATCACGAAATTTTTACTTTCTAAGCCAAGTAGTTAACCCTCATGCTAACCAGTTTGGGGTGCCCCACAACTCAGATTGGGCATTGGCCAGATTGGGCCCCCATGAATCTGCCATGGTCCTGAGTTGCCTTTTTATGTGAGGCCATTAGTTGTTGCGGTGTTTACACGTCCCCTTCAGCCGCCTGCCACCTTTGAACTATTTGATTTTGTAAGTAACTCCAAAGAGTCTTGCTGCTATAAGCTGACGATTTTGACAGACAGTTGCATCTTTACTTACTGTGATAAATATTTTATTTTGTTGAAATAACTGGATTTCCATAATCTTGATTTGTGCTTGTAATATATTTCCATATTTTTATCTGCACTTCTGCAAAAAGATGCAAGATGAGGCTGAAGTTTAAACCCGAATGACATTAAAGAACTGACGAAGTCATTGGGAAGTGAATTCCAAAGCGATGTACCAGCCACTGAGAATCCCGGAGAGCCCAATATTTTCCTGGTACAAAGAAACAAGTGTCAAAGTGTCCCTTTACGTATCTGCACTGATTTGATCAAGAGCCAGGGAGGGACTAACCTTTCTGGCAGATATCACACAAGTGTTGACAAACCATTTGCCAAATAACTAATACATTCACACCTGGTAATCAAACAATTAAAAGTCTCAGCCTGATGCTGTTTAAGAAACCAGTTCAGGATATGGAATTTAACAAACTGACATCCCAAGACTTTATTGAAAACAAGCAGCTTCATCAATAGCACAACATATACTTTGTTAAAATAAATATTAAATACAAATTCTTCACTCAGAATAAAGCATATTCATAATTCCGCCACACAAGTCCAAAAAGTTACCGTAAAACCTCAACTGAAAGCTTGAAACCAGTTGGCTGAATCCCAAAATTTATCATAAACGCACTTTGTGAAACATTTTGAAACCAGCCGGGCAATCCGAAATTTATCATATAAACGCATTTCATGATGAAACAGTTTGAAACCAACTGGACAACCATAGAAGGCCTGATAGTGAATGGTCAATCTCACATCGCACTCTAGGCTTTGACGCTTCAGACACTGGTGATAACAATACAAATGTTTTAACAATCTGCCACCATGCTAACGAATGGGTTAGAACATAAGCGCCTTGCGTCTGACAAATGCCTTTGCATAAAGGTGATGGAAAGCGGCTGGAAACAGATATGTACATGGAGAAAACAATTCTAAAACATAACCTCGGCAGAAAAGCACAAATATCAACGACAAAAACTTCCATAACCCAGTGAACCGTTAACCTTTCGCAAACAAACTTAGTCAACGGGTTCCGAGTTAACCAAACAACATAACATGACTTGTCGCAAATCGCTACACAGCTACGTTCGATATTCTGTACAAAACTACACAGTGAACTACAGGAACCATTCAATCACGATCTAAAGTGGCCATTTTGCACAGTTAACTAAATATCATATTGAACTTAACCGATTATCGCTGTCCATAAAGAATGTACTCGTGCAAGAACAGCCTTAATTCAAATTCTTCCAAGAAAGAAAAACAAAACAGTGGGCAACGCACAGTTCTGACTCGCTTATTGCAAATTCGGTCAACTCTTGATCTTCGAGAATGTGATCGTGACGTTGACGAAATCAAATAATATTTAGCAAGCCATGTGGCTTTTAAATTTTTCTGAGTCAAAACAGTCCAAAGTGCAAGGCTGGCGTACTTCCGCAGAGCAAAACAATGTACAAAAATAAATAGCTCGATACAACATCATAACGATAACCAGCTTCGGTCAGTCTGATCTGTGCAACGTTTCCGCACACAATGCAACACATTTGTGCAAAATGCAACCGCTAGACACTTGTTTCTTTTATGCTTTTCTGCTCAAAAACAGTTACATGTATACAGTTTTACATATGGGATTTCAACCCCTAACAGACAGAAAAAGGCAGAACCATCCGTCTCCTAACCACTACACATTTACAATGCATGCCATTTACCTACGTATAACCATTAGTATATACGTATAACTTCATACATGCAGTACGCCAATGCATTATCGTTTCTAAGTTTACAACATTATATTTAAATATAATTAATCGCTTAGTCTGGCAACATCAATGCACAAAGAACTTAGCACCAAACGTACTACATTCAGGCTAGTCTATATATATATATATATATATGCATATATATATATGCATATATATATATGCATATATATACACATACGTGTTTACATAGACTGTAGCCTATGTATTTGTGTATAGTATGCACACGTCATTATGCGATGCCCTTACCTGTATATATCCTAAAAGAATTTCCTAGACAATACCTGAGCTTCTGATCCTATTTTACCTAGACACTTGATAGTTTAGGCGTGTGAGTGTGTCTGCGTCTAGACAATTACACAGCTATGATACCTGGCTTCGCAAAAAGCACCGACAGTACATCCATATGCTGGAATCTCCTCATGAAGCGACTTAAACCCAGTAACACGTTGTAAAGAGATCGTGTTCTAAAGTGCAATTAATTCAGAATTCACGTCCGTGTCATATCAGCCGATGCACGTGAAATGCCTACATATTGGGGTATTTGAAACTGTCCACTTAAAGGGTAAAAACATGGCTAGACTCGTAGTTAAAATAACCAGTTTAGGCTGCTGTTAGTTGGCCTTTGTGACTTGCTAGCTACATTGTTTCAAGCCTCACACCAAGTGGCTTATTTCAGAGGTTTTAATCTCAGGCTAGCACAGTCCAGACTTGGGATACCTTAACTGGCATGGCACCCATTCAAATGGGTAGGTTTGTGTGAAGGACCTTACAAGATAAATGCAGTGAAAAATTTGCTGGGTCGAGGCCATATGGTTGCTATAGAAAAACATGTACATTTACATTTGTGGTTAAAAGTACCCTTTGTATTATTGTATCTTGGTGACTTGTGCTTGATTAAAATAACCCATGTCGGCTCCTGTGGGCTCAAGCTCATTGGTAATTTAACCTGTTTGAACTGTTATGTTTTTGAGATAGCCATGGTTGAATCATGGTTAAAATAACTGTTAAAAAATCATTTGGCTTCTGGTATGTAAATGGATACCACACAAATCCCCTGCACCAACAGAGGACTGCGTTCATGGAGTCTGGTTAAAGTCAACCACTGGAAGCCATTATTTTAAAAATAATTTTACATTTTTCTGATTTTGTCTGAAGCCATTAACAAGACAGTTAATACAAAAACCATCACAAAATCACCTTAAACTAATTTCTTCAACAGCATGCACCTTGGCAAATGCCAAGCTTACACATCAAAAGTGCTAGCTGCTCACTCTTATATATCGCAGTAATTAAAAACCAATTCTCTTGGTATCTTCCAGCATTTCAGCTTATCTAAATAACTTAACCACTTTTCCTAAACAGCAAACTGCTAGTAGCACCAACCCTTGGTTGTTTCTACACCAAGGAAACTAAAATACAGGCAAAGTCCAGTTTTTACTTGTTCCTGGACCACAGAATAATAAATATAGGCAGTCCAGCTTTACTTGTTTCTGGACCAAAACTAATCTACAGGCAGTTACTTAACTAAGGGTGCTTGCAGCTTCACTTTTATACTTTTATCCAGCAGGGTGCAATTTTTAGTTTGAGAAGCGGAAGCTTCCCGTAACTAGTTCGCACTATCTCAGTTAAGGCTATTTTCCTGAAACAATTCACTGCTACCCATAGATCTATCACACACTGCTTATAGCTGCATGTCACACCCAAAGAACGAGAAAACCTTCCCTTACTGGTTCATGCTATTCCCCATTGAGTTGCGTTTTCCATATATTTTTGCCTACCGACAACATGCTCTACTTTTTCACCTTCTGGTAAATTTTAAAATAAAACAGAAACAAAGAAAGCGGTATTCTTTCAAGCACACTTTTGGTTATCATAGCTACAGCTAGAGAACGTAAGATGCAGAAATGGCCAAGACATTTAAAAACGAAAAACGCAATGAACCAGAATCATTTCAACTACAACATTCTTTCCCTTCCTGGCTTTTCAACTGACTTACCCTGGAATTTGGCTTGCACAACCATTTTACTTAGTAGCAACCACTGGCTGATGCTTCGAGCATTATTACAGTGGCACTATAGACGTTCTGTTATTATTATTATTTTTATTATTTTTTTATTATTATTATTAATTTGTATTATTATTAATATTATTATTATTTATTATTCTCAATACATCACAACACAACCTGGACCATATGGTTTTTCATTATTTGGGCTGAAGAAAAATACGGTATATCAATACGTTTTGACATTACCGTGGAGCACAACTAATGGAAATACTGGTAAAATAAATGAAAAAAGTGGCACAACACACTGGTGGCATCTTCTTTATAAGGCATTAGCAATTTTATTTTACAGAGTCCCTGAATTAAAACACCAAAGAGGATCTGACAGAACAGAAAAAAGTGAGCACCACCTTTCTTTCAAGAAAAAAAAAGAAATACCGCAAAAATGTGCCTTTAGTAACTGAAAGTTAGATTGCATCTGAAATCTGAAAGTAGATTTTGCTTGTTCATTTGAAATCCGGAGATAAATTTGACCATTTCATTTGAAACTAGCAAAATCTGTGCCTTCCTTTAAAGAAGAAAGACCTGCTACAAGATTTCACATTGAAAATCAGGTCTCAGTTGTAACCTGGAACTAATAAATTTTACTGTTTCTACGAAAAACAAAGGAAAGGAACAAACATCTTGCCATTCCAGGAAAAACATTTTGTTGCTGCTAACCTCGTACTGACAACAATCAGACTCAAAAACAAGTATTAAAATGTTTCTGGTTTATTACTGCACAGCAATTAGCTACAATACAGCCGGCAGCACCTCTAAGAAAAGTCTAAAACGACTTGGTAGCAAAAGTAAAGAATGTGCATGTAAATAAAACTTTTTTACCTAAATACAAAATAAATACAACTGTTTTTGAAACTGTCCTTTCAAAGTTCAGAAGTGCATGCACGACTGCATGACAAAGCTTTGTTGTCACCAGCAATTGTGTATTAAGGACTTCATCAAGGTCCTTTCACAGTATAACTGCCTAAGGGAAGCTCGAACCATACGCCTCATGTCCTAATCTTGGAATCTTAATTTATCTTGTCTTGTAATCTGTCGATTTTGCATCTCCTATACCCATTGCCATGGAAAAGTCATGTGCCTTGAATGATTTGGGATGCTGTTTTGAAACCTGGGTGCATATCTGTGCTCAGAATTTTATCTTGTCATCGGACTAGACAATCTTGTTCAACTCTAAACGTCACATATTGGAAGGATTCGTGATGTGTTGGAATCTCCTCGTAATGCAACCTCTGGGTGGCAACACAACAAAACAGGTTCTAGTAAATGGATTTTACTGCATAGCCATTTACCTCTGTATTGTGCAGCAGATCACTCGAGGTTTACATAGCAACCAAAGAAAAATGTAATACTGCATATGTGCTCAGGAAATTAACCTCCTTGAGATCTGTGTAGAAACCACCCAACAGCTCAAGATCAGAGGATGTGGATTTGGGGTAGAATTGGTCTGTATAGCTTCTTAGATAACCCCAGGACTTTATGGTCCGTTGTGTGGAGATGGGGTAGAATTCGTCTGTAGCTGTAGGTTGTACTTCTGAGTAGATCTGGTCTTTAGGTATAATCCTCCAATTTCTCACAGACAGATCCATTTCAGTTTGGCATACCCTATTTTCTAAGTCTTGGCATACAAAAGTGGATAGTCAGTCTTTCCGTCACCCCTGACCTATCAAGTTAAACCCAACACTTTAAACAGTTTGCTAGTGGTAAATTATTCTTGAAATATTTTTCTTTTCTGACAGGGAAATGAATACCCACTACGTGGCTTGGCAGTAAATCAAGTTAACCACTCAAAGTCACAAGCTATCCAATTTAACGACTTCTGTAGCATCAGTTAAATAATACACAAGCTACTGCAAGCTTTGTAAAGTAATTAAGACTTGTAATGCCCTCACTGAGTTCAACAAGCATGCTTCACCGTGCAACGTGGTATTCCTATCGCACGGCAAACTTGTATTTATTAGTTGTGCAGTCTTCTGCCAATTCCTAAATGCCACGATTCACTGAACCGGAAAATGTTCAAGAACAGAGGACAGAAGGTGAACTAAATTAGAAACCTGCACTGATAAAATAAAACCACAGATGTGTAGAAATGACTTCTAAATTGGCAAGCAGAAATTATGTCAAAAATCTTAAACTTGCTTCAAGAAATTCCCACACATAAATTTAGTACAAAGAAACCTCACCAATTTTTCGCTGGCTTCATCTCCAACATGTCTCTGAGGAATTTCTTCTATCCCAAGAGAATCTATCAATTCAGCTGCTTTCACAGCTGGAAGTTTAGCAAATGCAAATCTAACAAGTTCACTCATTCGAAACCAATGCATTTCGATCGAGTGATACCTTGTACAAGTTTACCAGGCGAATGGAATTCAGCAAACGATTCAATGTGAAAACTTCAAGAACCGAGTTGTTTGCTAAAGGTACAAAACGTCAAAAACACCGACCCATTTTAAGCGAGACATGAGATACATGCAGAATCTTTCTGCGCCACAGGGACAGCTCAATAACAAGCTCTAGGTCATTAGGTGTAAATGGCGCAATGTTGTCCCTTGTAAAACAATTCACAGCGGGATCTGAATCCAAAATGCTGTGGTTAAAGAAAGACAGTATGGTTAACAATCGACCGAACACCCAATCAGAACAATCAAAAGTAACCATTGTCATAGCTGTCACATAGTTTATGTATCAAAACACATTAAATCTCCTAGCAAATGTTAAGTTATGTCACACTTGAAAACATACTCGTACAGTCTTATAATTATATCTGCATTTATTAAGCGCCACCATCTAAAGACTAAGCATCAGCCGATGGTGCTGAGCAATTATGAGTGAAGGACTTGCTCAGGGTCCCACACAGTAGCCATCTCAGTGGAGGCTCAAACCCGTACTCTGCATTACAAGCCAAACGATCTAACCAATCGGCTACTGTGCCCCGACTCATACAGTCTCCAATCTTACTAACAAATGCCATCATGAAAAGATCATTGGACTGAACCAAGAACTCTCAACGTCAGTACTTCTGACCTCAAGGTCAGGCTATATATAGCCAGACTGGACAGAAAATGAGGTAAAGATGAGGTCCATTTGTGAATCATGTAAAATCTGTTGTTAGGGAAACTAATTGCTTGCCTTGACAACCGTGGGCGTCTTATCCACGACGATATGAACTATGCAACCAAGTGGACAACAGCTTGATGCAAACTGCACAGGAAGCGAATGTCAAAGGGCACAATTGAAATGGACACATTTTAATAAGGGTGCAGAGCAACAAGGGCAAGTAAGGCTAAAATAAGGGCGCACAGTACTAAGAAAACAACGTCAAAAGGGCAGATGTACAACTGTTGCTTAGTTGCACATCCGTTGTCCATGTCTAGATGTAACATTCTGAGTTCGTTGTTACTGGTCAGTCATCAAACAGAAGAAATCCATAATTAATATTTTAAGTTGACCTACTAAACCCTAGTTACCGAAACTGGCCCTGAAACACATCAGAAGTAACAAAAATGAAGATCTTTTGGTAGTGAAATTACCTATAAAGAAAAGAGTGCATTTAGAGCAATATATATATATACTATTACCTATTGAAAACACTTAAAACTTAGAAATATATATCCCTTTCAACATGACTCCAACAGAAAGGTTGTTCACAACTGAATCAAAACGCACAACGCGACTTTCCAAACGTTCACGACGTTCAAAAGATCCGGCGTTGGGAAAATCTATGTTTCGTGTACTACAAACTCGACAGTCACTACGTTCTAGAATTTCAGAAAACAGCTGAATGAAAAACAAACAACCAAACGCGAGTACAGCAAAATCTACTATTTCCATCGTCGGCTTTGGTCCTGCGACACAGCACGAAACGCTACGATGTCTACTACTCTCGACATAATTTAAATAAATTCGCTAATAACGATAACGAAGAGAGTAAAACCTGAAGCAATGACGACGACATAAAGGTCTCATTTGAGCGAGTCATCAACACAGTTAACACAGAATGGCAGTTTCGACTCAACAATGTTTTCCGTTTACTCGCAGTCTTTGTAACGGCTCGGCGCTAATTGCCTAGAGACGGTTTCACGATCGAGGAGAGGCTTTAGTTACACGTGAACCGTTCGAAAGAAATCGGTGCAAATAAGTTGACCGTCATGCATGACGAAGTGCAAACCAAATGTCTATTTTTGTCCAGCTCTTTCTTTGTCTTACTGTCTACCAGTTTATCTCTGTCTGTCTGTCTCTCTCTCCCGTGTCTCTCTGTATCTCTCTCTGTGTCTCTCTCCCCTTACCTCTCTGTGTCTCTCTCCCCTTACCTCTCTGTATCTCTCTCTCTCTGTCTCTGTCTTTCTACATGTCTCTCACTCTCTGTCTGCGGCCCTCATTTATCTCCCTCTCCCTCTGTCTATCTCACTGCATCCGTCTGTCTCTGTCCTTCTGTATCACTCTGTCTTTCTATGTCTCTTTCTGTGCATCTCTCTCTCTCTCTCTCTCTGCCTGCATCTCTCTTCTATCTGTCTCCCTCTCCCTGACTCTCTCCTCTCCCTGTCTTCTGTCTCTTTCTGCTTGTCTCTCTCCTATCCATCTCCTTCTCTCTCCCTCTCCCTGTCTCAGTTTCAGTCCATGTCTTTCCGTTACCTGAGCACGACAAATAAGGTTCCCGCCAACCGACGGAGCAACCGACGGAGCAACACGAGTGCAACAGAATCGTTCCTCCGACTGACAACACAACAACCAGTGTCAAAAAAGAAGAAGTCCATGCAGCACAACAAACCAAAATCAAACTTTGTGATTACATCAAAATAACTATTCGCAACAGACCCTCTTCAAACTTCAAACTCTAAACTTCGTGCATCATCGGGATTCGTCGGCCGGGAAGAGATTGGCGTCTGCTTTCGCAGCATCATCAACAAAAACACTACCAATTTCCAGATATCTACTACACACTGTTTAGGTACCCCGCAGAGGCGATGAGATTGGTTTTAAAAAATTGGCTTAGATTTGTATTCGAAAATATTTGGAGCTCTGTGACTTTTGTCAGTACTTCAGCGAAAAACAGAAGTGCCTGCTTATTTGTGGAAATTTAAAATGATTTAAATTCGTTTAATTTTAATTGGTATATCAAGCACACTGCATTCAGAAACAATTTTCTTATGCAAATAATCTGCTTCTGGCCGGAGATATCCACACAAACAAAATACGATAAACATTTCAGAGAAACCTAAATCGGCCAATCAGAATATAGCAAACAATTGAAACTGGCCAATCAGCATAAACACTAATATCTATCAGCCAATCGGCCCGCACGTGTCCAATCTCTTTCCAACCAACGATCAAACCCTGGCAAGTGGTCACAGACGCAGGTAAAAGCTGTCCAGCAGATATTCCGTGAATTCGTAGCGAGATCGATAGATGATGCCCTCAAACAATCAAACGCAATCGATGGTGAACAATGAAGCTGCTACTTGCGACGGTTCTTGCGGTGATGATTCGAGTGACTTTGATGATGAGGTCTTGGTGCACGGGTCAGCGATTGAAGGACGTCGCTTGGTAGACTCGACAAAGGGACAACTTGGCTGGCATATGAAGCTACACGAGATTCGGGCACCCACTGGTCAGGCAGTCTAAAATGAGAAAAACTACTAATCGTAATCGTAAACTTGAGGTTTACACATCACACAATGAAAGCCAAGCTGCGAGAAAAAGCTAATCCGCATGCGCTCAGTCAAAACAAAATCAATAGGCAAGAAGGGTTTGGTTGCAGGTCAAGAGCAGGCAGTCAGGCAGATAATTATGGTGGTTGGTGTTTGGAACTGAATCTGCAGGATAGATATTGGGAAGAACAGGATAGGATCTGCAGAAGAGGAGTGTTTTAATAATAACCAACCTAACAGTTTTCTTACATCATAAGGTTGAGGCTGAATTCTAATCTAATGTAATGACTTCTATAGTGGCATTATTGTAATACACAATGGTTTTCTAGTAACTACAACGATTTAGTAACCGATTGATTAAACGATTGGTTAGTTGGCTGATGTACCCAAAGCGCTTTGCTCTGCTCCAAAGACCTTCCCCGCACGGCTGCCAACCACAACCGCAACACACCCTGGCAACATCACATGCCGTACACCTCGGACATCTCTCTTCCATGACTAACCAACCCAATCAAAAGACAGGAGACACTGAGCACAACAGGATCTTTGTCAAAAAAAACAGTTATCAAAACTTAACTACCACAACTACTATCCATGGAGAGCGATTACGCTGATCCACCAATTGTCATTTAAATCCCTTGTGAAGACCCACTAATCGAAATCGTAAAAATCGTAAAGACCCACAGTGTTACTCGGGCCGTTCCGTGACTCTGCCTAAGCCCCTAGTGAACATTTATCCGCCCTTTGATTCAGATTTACCTTTCATACACAGCAAGTGACTTTTTAAAAATCACTTGTTATGTAAGATATATATATATATATATACATATATATATAAAATTATATTATATATATATACACACACATATACATGTATCATATCATATATGTAACATATAAAATACAATCTACATTATATATATATATATATATATATATATATATATATATATATATATATATATATATATATATATATATATATATAATCACAGTACTTGACAAGTATAATAATTAGCTAGACAGCCAGCTAGACATCTTTTCATCTCTTCTGAGATTGCTTCATGCAGAACTGCTGTTTTTTTTGATAGATTGCAAGCCACACACACTCACGCACGCACGCACGCACGCACACACACACACACACACATAACCCCAAACTATCAAAAGATAACAACAGTTCAGCATAAAGCAATAGGTCAGAAAAGATGTCTTTCTAACGACTGTCCTTGTCATGTAATGCGGTTATAAAAGTGGATGTTAAATGCACTTATAAAGTCGGTTATGTCATATCTGCGGTCATTATCAATAACAGGTCGCCCCAGCTTATTGCCAAAGCACTTCAGAGCCAAGACCATATGACAGCAACGCAACGCTGCTAAAAATAAGAAACAAAAAGACAATAAACGCAGAGCCTTTATTCTTATGAAAGAAAAGCAGTAGTTACTATGGAAGCAAAGCCGCTATTAATAAGTAAGGAAAGCAGTTAATGTTATGGAAGCAAAGCCGCTATTTTTAAGACAGAAAGCAGTTACTACAATGAAAGCAATGCTGCTATTTTTAATACAGGAAAGCAATAGCATATCTTTTATCAGAAAGCCGCAAAGTAGCCATTTTTCACACAGCCAAATGGCTAATTTTGGTAACATCAAAGTGGCTGTCATTAGCAAAGCACAGTGGCTATTATTACAGAATTCGAGCACTATAAAAGCTTCCCACGAAGACTTACAAATTCCTTGGCGTCCAGCACAACAGCGCCTCCCGACGGCCACCGCAGTCAACTCTTCTGGCCACGATCTGTAACAGAATCATCCAATCCTCCCTCTCAATCAAACTCAACGCCACACATTTATACACGGGGGGGACCCTAAATGATGTGGCGCCCATTCAAACGAAATGGGCAGCGGCGGTGAAGGATCTCACCCGATACAATCCATTGAAAAATGAGCAGGGTTGAGGCCATAGGGTCGCTATAGAAAAGCGTTTATGTTTACATGCAACTGATACAGTAACCTTCAAGCTTTAGACATTTACACGCGTGGTTTTGCTCAGAAACGACTACCGACTGCATCATCATCATCATCATCATCATCATCATCATCATCATCATCATCATCACAACCACCACCACCATCATCATCACCACCACCACCATCATCATCCATGGCCTGCCCCGCTCCGGACTGTTGCTGTTTCCACAAAACACTGCCAGCCGAATCTGTTCAGGGTACGTCTCCAGGCCGTGTATAACAGATCGAAATTCAGCCGACATTGGTCGAACTCCACCACTTGTCCACGTGGGGTGAGGGCGTCCAGCTGGTCTCTTCCAACCTCTTGTGAGCCTGAAATCAGGGCTCGTACAGCTCAGGCACGGCCCTGTTCGCTGGCGCAACGTGTGAAGTGTTCAAACAGCCAAAGTCTCCTTGATCGGCTCATCTCCGGCACAGGGATACGCATCGTGCTTCATAATTCCACATTATATCTGAGCAGAGGTTAAACTCCAGCCTACACTGGAGCCACGTGTTGGCACAGTTTGCGCTGAGCATGTATTCAATAAGGTCGCCAAACCACCGAAGTCTAATTAATCCACCTACGAAATGAGGGAATTTTACCAACCGAAAATTCTTTTCTGGCAGAGTCCATTGTTCTTAAAGATTCGGAAACTGTACGGTCTAATCGCAAGCAAGATCTAATCAGAGAAATCGCCAATCTGCTGTCGCTAATTTGGCAGGCTGGCAGGCAGGCAGGCAGGCAGGCAGGCAGGCAGGCAGGCAGGCAGGCAGGCAGGCAGGCAGGCAGGCAGGCAGGCAGGCAGGCAGGCAGGCAGGCAGGCAGGCGGGCAGGGTAATGCAGAAAATCGTGCTACATCAATCATGTTATGTTATGTCAACGCTAGGCTAACTATGCAACTCATATGTCCAATTTCCGCTGGCTGCTAAAAACGACACAGGCTGCACTGCAGAATTTAATCTCTATAGAAATACTTCGTTTCCAAAACGTTTGACATTTTGCTATACTTTTACAAAATGCGTGGGTTCTAATCTAATCTAACCTCATCTAGCCTACATTAATCTAATTTAAGCCAATCTAATCCAATCCTATTATTGACTTTTAAGAAGAAATGGATTGGACACATACTGAGAGGTGATTCCCTTCTGAGATATAACAAAGGGGCGAATAGAAGGAAAGAAAACAAGAGAAAGACCTAAACAAATGCTACTAGACTGGATGATGGTGGACGGATACGGTAAATGGAAGGTCAAACAAGGTCAGGAATGGCGCCATTGGACGTTCAAACCTGCCCGGGGCCAGAGAACTTGAAGAAGAAGAAGAAGAAGAAGAAGTAATAACAATGCGACTGACCGAACTGTGGAATGTTATGGTATTCCCTGAGTGAAGCAAATCCACCTGAGTTAACTGTGTTGACCCGACAAGTTCATTCTGTATCGACTCCATCGTCACCGAATCAAAGTAATCATCTGTCCTCACTGTAAACACCACCAACATCCCCATTCATCTGCTTTGTCATCCATCCATCCATCCATCCATCAATCATCCATCCATCAATCATCCATCCATCCATCCATCAATCATCCATCATCTATCGTCCGTCCATTTATTATATACCTGTTTATCTAGTTAGATATTTATTTATCTATTTATCTTTTCATTTAGTTACTTATTTATTTTTTAGTTATTTATCTATTAACTTATTTAATTATTCATGCATTTATCTATTCATTTACCCATTTACTTATCTATTCTTTTATCTTCTCATTTAGTTATTTATTCATTCACCTATTTATTTGTTTAACAACTTTATTTATCTATCTATTTATCAAGTTATTTATTTATCTATTTTTTATCTTCTCATTTATTTATTTATTGATCCATCTATTTGTTTGTTTCAATAACTTTATTTATCTATCTATTTATCTAGTTATTTTGTTTATCTATTTACTTATCGCACAAATAAACTCTAAACAGACTGAACATTTTAAGAAACAACGAAGACTGAACATTTTAAGAAACAACGAAGACTGAACATTTTAAGAAACAACGAAGACTGAACATTTTAAGAAACAACGAAGACTGAACATTTTAAGAAACAACAAAGACTGAACATTTTAAGAAACAACGAAGACTGAACATTTTAAGGAACAACGAAGACTGAACATTTTAAGAAACAATGATGACTGAACATTTTAAGAAACAACGAAGACTGAACATTTTAAGAAACAACGATGACGTGAGAATCACAAAAGACGAACAGACAAACTCCAACCAACCAGGACAAGGCTTCGTATTCCTCAGCTTTCTCTTCTTCAGCTGTCTTGCAGCCGTATCTCCCTTGCGCGGCGGTCTCGACTGGTCAAGGTGCCCGTTGATGTGCCGATTCAGCAAGAACTGCGACGCAAATCGCATGCGACAGTGTGGCACGATGCATCTGTAAGGCTTGTCGCCAAGATGGCACAGGACGTGACGTTCGAGCCATGTCTGCAGGACGGAACTGCGGTTGTAGAACTTACATCCGTCCCACAAACAGACGAACTTCGTCTCTTCGTCAGTGCCCACCTTCTTCTGGCTCACGATATGCCTCCGCATTATGTGCTCGTGCAACGCATCCACCTCGATATCCTCGTTGCAACCGTTCCACTGGCACGTTGCCTTTTCCTTCGTCGATGCAACGCCAATGAAACCACTCGTCGAGGAAAGCGATGAGACCGATGATGAAGAAGACGAGGACGCGTTCTTGCATAACTGGCTCAATTTCCTAACGTCTCGCGGTTGCTGATGGCTATCTGCTGATGTTTCGTTCGACACATGTTCCGTCTCTTTGCTGGACATGCACTCGCTTTTCTGCGGCTCCTTCGCTCCCAGAAGCGCCTCCGTATGCGTCGGCGAAAACTGGGCACCACTGCCATCTTTCACATCTGTCCAAGAACTCGCTTCATGGCTACCAACTTCGATTCCATCGCAGACTCGTGTTCGGGCGGTTCGCAAGATGCGTCGATTTGACAACGCACAACAAGCATTGCCGTTCTCACCCGGCTCAGTCAAGTCGGACGAGAGATAGTGACCCCCATTCGAACTGAATCCGTTGACCTTGACGACCGGGGCGATCAATCCATTGGCGGAGACCAACGGAAAACCGTGATAGCCGTTGTGTTGTGAGAGGCAACCGTTCTTGGCAAGCTTGTCTGGTGATGTCAAACCAATCGCTCGCAGTGGATTCGGCAGCTTGCCGTCTGGTGTCGAATGATGCTTGAACCGGGTTATTGTAAGCATCATGCAACTTGGGTCTGGTCTGGTGTTGTCCGGTCCAATCGCGTTGCTGCTGCCATTACAGGAGAAATGGTTGGTGATGCTGTCTTCAGACAGCGCTAGAGAGCTAAAACAAAATGCCAACTATAAGTGTTAAACAGGATAAAGGGAAACGATAAAACCAGATAAATGTAACAGATACAAAAGATAAAGGTAAAAGATAAAAGATAAAGGTGAAAGATAAAAACAGATAAAGGTAAAAGATAAAAACAGATAAAGGTAAAAGATAAAAACAGATAAAGGTAAAAGATAAAAGATAAAAACAGATAAAGGTAAAAGATAAAAACAGATAAAGGTAAGAGAAAAGGTAAAAGATAAAGGTAAAAGATAAAAACAGATAAAGGTAAGAGAAAAGGTAAAAGATAAAGGTAAAAGATAAAAACAGATAAAGGTAAGAGATAAAAGATAAAAACAGATAAAGGTAAAAGATAAAAACAGATAAAAGGTAAAAGGTAAAACCAAAGAAAGGTAAAAGATAATGTATAATATTGCATACAATTGCTTGTGTATGTATTTGTAATAAGAAACATTCACAGAGCTGGTCCCTAATACACAAGGCATCAACCAATGGTGCATCAAAATCAAGCCTCAGTCAGGGCAATGCTGAGAATTCAGTCTGATGAAACCGAGAGGCAGGAAATGGGGATAAGCCTAAAAAGGTAAACAAACAGATAACCAAAAAGGTAAGCAAAAAGGTAAGCAAAAAGGTAAGCAAAAAAGGTAAGGAAAAAGGTAAGTAAAAAGGTGAGCAAAAAGGAAACTAAAAAGATGAGTAAAAATGTAAGTAAAAAGTAAGTAAAAAGGCAAGTAAAACAGTAAGTAAAAAGGTAACTAAAAAGTAAGCAAATGGTAAGTAAAAAGGTAAGTAAATATTTCTACCATCACTATCAACATGTACAGAGTACAGACATACCCCATCATCACTCTACCTATCACTGCTTGCATAAAATACATATATTTATTGTTAAGGCCTTGTTTAATGCATTATGGCCTAGGGTAACCAAGTGTTTATCGGAACTTTCGCCTACGATTCCTCGCTCAGACGATGGACATATGGCGTGTTAACAAATGTCTTACTTACTTAACTTGTGTCCCTTTTGGGTGACCTTTGGCATCAACTGTTACAATTACAGCGCTACTAAGCAGTTCCACTGTTGCTTCTTGATCACTAAAAGGTGTTGAACTAAAACACTGAAAATTCTTAATTCAAGTCGAACTGATTTCGTTACCTTCTCACAGCAACACGGTATGATCCGCAAACAAATGTGTAACTGTGGAGTTCTATCCTTCTTCGTAATTCAATAAATGGCTTTGAATTACATGAAAACTGAATAATTGTTCTGCCTAAATGCCATGTGATTCATCCACGGAAATAACCAAACGATGTGAGCAATTCGGACCCCAGTGACGAATTCCCGACTCATATTAAATAAACGTGGCGTCGTAATTCTGATGGCTCCGTGATAAGGATGTTTGACTAACTAACAGAATTACGAATCCTCCTAAAGGCCATGAGATCAAAAGATCTACACCTAAATTCTCAAATACCACAGGAAAAGCTCATATCAGAGTTCCATAAATCAACAAGAACCCAACTTACACCATAAAAATTTACCGCATCTACCCATCAAAATTAACCCAATTAAACATGAAAATCCAGTTTATTGACTACACAATCAGGCTACACTGAGGGGCCCCTGAAAGCGACGGCATTATTGGTGTAGTTGTTGCCGTCGTCATCATCATGATGATTAACGGCAAATCGAACGGGCGACCTTTTGCAAGACACTATAACCAATTAACTATCCCATCAGGACGAAATTACATCATAAAAAGTTCTGAACAGTTACATCCTACACCAATTACCTCAATCATCCTTAAAAGTAATGTCTGAATATAGCACACACTAATGGTGCCAGAACCGAGCCATAATCAGGTCAATACTCTAAAGATCAAATAGAATCTATGTCCATACTGGCCTCGTTAGCTACGCTGGTCAACGCGTACGTCAATGCGCTTCTGTGCGTGAAGATGCCGGTTCACGTCCCGGTAGTGGCTTTTTCAGAGATTTGAATCTCGGGCTAGCAAGGTACGTACTTAGGGACCTTAATGGCGTGGCGTCCATTCAAACGGGCGGCGGTGGTGAAGGATCTCACTCGATTAATTCACTGAAAAATGAGCAGGGTCGAGGCCATACGATCGCTGTAGAAAAACGAGTACATTTATATTTAGAAACTTAGGACTGGACACTGGCAGGAGACGAGCTCAGAATGGTGACGGCTGGCAACGTGTCTTCCGAACCGAACCCTTTTGCCTATCGATTTTGTTTTGACGGAGCGCCTGTGAATAAGCTGGTCCCCCCCCGGCGCGGCTTTCTTTGGGCGCTGTAGAAATCTCGGAGTTACGATTACGTGTTGTGGAAACGCCAAGACTCCAGGGCGGTGTACGTCACAGACAATGACAACAGATACTTTCACACCTACACATGAATATGAGACTTACTCGTGACTCGTAGCTCCACCCTTTTAGTGGGGCACGATAGTCAATATGTGGGGCAGAGTGTCCGATTGGACCGAGCGCTCGGCTTGTAAAGCGAAGAGCACGGGTTCAAACCTGACGGTTACTGCGTACAGACTTCAAATCCCACCCTGATCCATTGAATCCCCTGCCTTCCCATTTCTCTCAGCTTAAACACAACCCACCCTAGCACCTCCTTTCCCCTTCTCTCTCTGGTCTTCCGGCAACCGGACTTGGTTCTTGACATGGCATCTTTGGACAATCCCACTGACTTGACGCAGCGCTCGTGAATATACTGATGCCCTGCGCTTAGCTTTTAAGTAGCTCTTTAGAAATTTAGACTTTACGATCACAATTCATTCAATCACAGCTGCTCAACGCCGTCGATTGAAGCCCAGTCATTAGACAGTGGCGCTCAATAAATGCCTGGGTTAGGATTCGTCAGTGAGAGCGATTGAACCTGCACCCACTGCGTTACAGCGAAGCACTCAATCACAGCGTAGTCACGTGACAGCTACCGCTAGCCAACGGCAACACTTGTTTACATATCTCTCGACCCGCCGGTTCAAGGCTCCTCGGCTTAAGCGCAAGGGGGTCGTCCATAAAGGTCGACCGCAAGAATGACCCACTTTGGACCCCTCCCTCCCCTTGTCCGCATTTCGGTGACTAATCCCTCCCTCCCCTTTGCGGGCGCAGTACTAAGGCCCAGAACAGGCCACCCAGTTGATCTGGCAGGGTTAGCAGTGCTACGGGCGGGTACTTTGATGCTGCCGCGTCCAGCAAAACGGACTAATTAGATGTACCGTCTGCTTATCGGACTGAAGTTAGTTATCAACGTAGAGGCTGTACAGAAATAACTTTATGTGCTAAATTTAGATGCGGACGTCCGCTCTGGCCATAACCTCGGTCCCCAAGTCCGCTTTTGGGTGACTCCTCTGTCCCCCATCTCTGCGGGAGTACGCCACGACGACCCCAAACACGAGTACTGCATTCCAACAATAGGACGCCATTTTAAAGCTAGAAGATCATCATCACCACCACCACCACCACCATCATCATCATCATCATCATCACCACAAAATGAGTCCCACAGTTTCCAGGTCAAGTCAATTGGTTAACATCCTAAAATGAAAGCAACTTTCTTTTCTCAGCCTAGTAGCAGCCGATCTTAGATGTGATGAGCTGATCTTGTCGCCACGTTCACCAGAGCGGCGCCACTGACATGGAAAATTAAACATCTTCAGCTCATCGACTGACGGACAGTTGCACAAAATGCGAAAATTAAACGCCACCACCACATCACACACGCACGTGCACGCACACACGCCGCGGGTATAAATCTGCATATGCAAAGATAGAAATGTGTAAACACATCTGTGTTATATGTACTGAAGGGAGAGTGGATCGGTCCTATTTAGATTTCATGCTGGGCAGACGGTCAGCTTCACAGAGACAGACAGACAGACAGACAGACAGACAGACAGACAGACAGACAGACAGACAGACAGACAGACAGACAGACAGACAGACAGACAGACAGACAGACAGACAGACAGACAGACAGACAGACAGACAGACAGACAGACAGAGACAGACAGACAGACAGACAGACAGACAGACAGACAGACAGACAGACAGACAGACAGACAGACAGACAGACAGACAGACAGACGACAGACAGACAGACAGACAGACAGACAGACAGACAGACAGACAGACAGACAGACAGACAGACAGACAGACAGACAGACAGACAGACAGGCAGACAGGCAGACAGACAGACAGACAGACAGACCAGCTTCTCAGAGAGGCAAACAGACAAAAACACAAATGGTCCGCTTCCCAGAGCGACAGGCAGAGTGAGACAGACTGAGCATGGGCCAAAGGCGGATCCAGGATTGCTCGTGTGGGGAGGCAAGGGCATTTCCAGAGGGGTGCCACATTCTGTACGTCCACCGTGCACGATTCTGGTCTGAGGGTCATATAACTAGGAGGGGCGTTGGAGGGGCAAACCGCCCCCATCCCCCACGTCTATAGCTCTTTGGCCTGAACCTCTTCCAAACGAAATCACAGAACTGATTGGTGCGAGGAAGGCAACGCGCGGTAACTACCGGTAACCAGTTCTCACTTCTCCTAAGCTCCGAACAGGGAGGATAGCACAGAGCAGCAGATGACCAGCCGCATCTTCCACAGCCCATAGCATCCTCCTGGTCCCTGCAACCGCAACCAATCCCTCGACCCCCGTTGTCTTCTGGGCCCTGCATTCCCCATCCCGGTCCTCAATGGACGCAAAGGCACGTCCCTCGTACACTCCGCAGGTCAGAGGTAAACAATCGGTTTCCAACTTTTAATCAATACAACACATCACAACAATGCAATTCAATCCAATCTATAGCGCCATAATGCACCACCACCACCACCACCACCACCACATCCAACACCACCACCACCACCACCACCACCACCACCACCACATCCACCACCACCACCACCACCACCACCACCACATCCACCACCACCACCACCACCACCACCAACACCACCACCACCACCACCACCACCACCACATCCAACACCACCAACACCACCACCACCACCACCACCACCACCACCACCACATCCACCACCACCACCACCACCACATCCACCACCACCACCACATCCACCACCACCACCACCACCACCACATCCACCACCACCACCAACACCACCACCAACACCACCACATCCACATCCACTACCACCCTCCTCCTCCCCCTCCTCCTAATGCCAATATATGAATGATCTTCATTCGTTTTGGTCATTTTTACAATAGACATCGCTCAATTAATTTACTGTGACAAGGATTTCCGTCTCATACGGAAAAGCACCAACTGACAACAGATCAAATACAATGCAATATAATACAGCAGAAAATCCGGGGTCAATCGGGTTCAACCGGTAATAACATTAACCTCGCATTGAATGCAACAATTCCTTTGCAAGCTCAGCCGATCTTCATTTCCGCTGCTGTTGAAATCGCCGACAGGAAGAGATTGAATTGCCAATCAATTGAAATGCATCATCTTCAAAGGCGGCCGCACACCTACGAGATCCGATGTTTCGGTCGTATCGGTCTACGTCAGGCAAAAACTCAGTCGGAAACGATCCGTGACATTCGGAACCTGTTCATAATTTTTCAGTCGGATCGGATATCGGGTCGGGTCAGCGTACGATACTCAATTGGCCGACTGACCCATATAAAGTGGGCGTGTCTCAACGCCGTCAAAATCGAGTGACGTAAGGAATAATAAATAAGCAGTCGGCCGACTGACCCAATGATATGTAATAAGTATTACCTCCACGGACTGACCCATTTAAAGTGGGCGTGTCTTGACACCGTCAAAATCATGTGACGTAAGGAATAATGAATAAACAGTCGGCCGACTGACCCAATGATATGTAGTAAGATAAACTCCACGGACTGACCCATTTAAAGTGGGCGTGTCTTAACACCGTCCAAATCGTGTAACGTAAGGAATAATCAACAACACGCGATTATAACGGCGCTCATTATTATAAGCTATTGTCATTATATTTAACAACAGTAATCATTATTATTTCAATGTGTTATCATTTCTGCATTTATTAAGCGCCAGTCAGATCGGCTCGCGTACGGAAACGGTTTGCAGAATTCGGGGAGGAGACCGGAGCCGAGATCGAGAAAGATTATGAAGAAGAAGGGGTAGATTTGGGCATTTTTCGAGGGTTGAGAAGATTGAAAGGCATTGTAGGTATGAGACTGTGCATTCGATGTACTGGAAATAGCTGACCTATAGCAGATGGGGAAGAGCCGGCGGGGGTGACATTTAAGGGTAGATTACAATCCAAGAAGTCTTAATCCTCCCACAGATAATTTGTGAAGGATTTGAACTGAACTCCTTTCGCCTTCTTTTCAGAGTCAGTGAACACACTAAGAAGAAGAAAATCAGCCCTTCAGCTAACCCCCCATGAGGTAGCCATGGGTATGACGTGTTAGCCCCATGCCCAAGGTCCTGGACACGGGGTCAGCGCATCGCAGGACTTGCCGTTTATTCCCAGCTAACGCCGATACCAAATTCTACTGCTTGGTGACAGAGGCACGGTGTGCGCAAACAACTTGCCCTGGGTCATTACACAGAGTCGAACCCACAACCGCAAGATCATTGACCAAACGCATTACCTACCGATACACCACCATACCACAAGGTATAAGTAAACCTGTTACTCAGCCACGTGGATCTCGAAATGTAGGTATATACCTCATATACCTGGTGTGACAACATAGTTATGGTGTGATGACCTAGTTTCAGTGTGGCCTATTTGATGCATGACCTAGTTATGGTGTGATCAAGTACATTTGGTGTGAACAAATTATGGTGATATCATCCGTGATACCATCAGTTACACCACCCGATATACCAGTAACAATCGGCTGTCAATTATTTCTGTCAATTTTCAAGCGTGTGTGTGTCGGTGTGTGTGTGTGTGTAAACCCGTCGAGGAAGCCAAATGCTACCCAAGCCTGCTATACTCATATTCACACAGATAGTAGCTGACCAACAGCAGACACTAGTCTCACTGGGCCACCCACAGACTTCAACATCCTTGAACAACCACAACATGGTTATTTATTAGACATGGGATTTCTACAGAGCCATGAAACATCTATGTTATCTTTTCACCTTTGCATTAGTGTCTGCTCTTACTAGACACTACTTTTCAGATGGTATATTATCACAAATGGTATACTGCTTAATATTATAGATGGTATCATGAATGGAATTATGATATCATGAATGGAATTATGATATCATATATGGTAGCATGATTGGTATCACAAATGGTATCACAGATAGCATCAAGAATGGTATCACAAATGGTATCACAGATAGCATCAAGAATGGTATCACAAATGATATCATGAATAGTATCATGGATGGTATAATGAATAGTATATTGCATCGTATCAGGGTATTGGTGTTATGGCCACACAGAATATCACTGAGAACTCAGAGATGGCCAAAGATATCGCCAGGAGAGAGTGGAAATGGACGACTGCGGATCAAGCACTAATTATATGCAACTGTGGAAAGCTGTTCAGTTTCTCTTTCACAGATCTTATCCTGACTTCCCTTCTTCCTCTTATCCCTCTTTCCGCTCCAATCGCAAACATCACCCACCGTAGCTGCCACGCTGTCTCTCTGCCTAACTCTTAGATCTTGACCCGGAACCGAACACTTTTGCCTATCGATTTTGTTTTGACTGAGCGCCTGTGATCTCCGTGACATGGCTTTTGTTGGTCGCAGTAGCGCCTTCGGAATGACAATTACGATTCAGTTAAAATGTCTGGAATTCCAGCTACGGCGCACTTAAACTTCCGACCACTTGGCACCAATTCACCTCCGATGGAATGCGGCATTGGCGGTTGCCTCTGACGTATGCCAGAAAGACAACGGTGGTTCCCACTTGTTGTTGTAGGCCGAGTTGTGCAACAGAACAACACTCCGGTGCACTGGAATGATTCAGTGTTGCCTCGAATTGCAATGAATGGTGCAACAGATAATTTTATGTAGGCACACATACATCAATACATACATACATACATACATACACACGTACATACACACATACATACATACATACACACACATACATACATACACACATACATACATACACAAACACACATACATATTGTAATTGTAATCTGACATTTATAAAGCGCCACTTCAAGAATAGACTCATCATACGTGGGTACACACAGGTACACCATACATGTCCCTGGTTAGGGAATGTGGCTCTTTAGCCTGCCCTTAGGGACAAACAGTCGAGGGTAAACAAAGGGCAAAGTTCAAAGGACAAAGTTCTGCAACAACTGGGCACCCCTTCCGGCAGACAACAAAGAAGCACTCATAACAAAGAATCACCGATTGCTAATTGTGCATCACAGAACAAAAAGACAGATTCAGTGATCAGGTAACAGGATGTGGGGAAAATCCAGGCAGAACTAAATACTAGAATCTCTCTAGGGGTCCATGGGAAAATTCCACAGTCTGAACGAGTGACTTCTGATCATAGGCACAGGACTTCATCAGCCACCGAGTACCCTTCCCTTATAGGGTTAGTCGGTGTTCTACTTACATACATTGACACACATTCTGGAACAGGATAACTGGGTCATGAGCTTCTATTATACTTGTACTGCCGACAATTAAGCGTCATCAACAAGGAGATACTTCTAGGGTACGTTACTGTGTCAACTAATCTACTGGGGGCAGGTGGTAAGCGTTAAATACCCGGTAATAAAGTTTCAATTCAAAGTTTTTAAGTATGAACACTTTCTGCCTCCTTTGTAAAACAGCTCCACTCACGCGGGACGGCAACCTATTCGTGGCCTCTGTTTCCCCAGCGGTTAAAATCATTCAGTTTGACCAGTTTGTGCTGTCAGTTCAAGAGCACCTCCAATTATAATTACCTAACCATTCAGAGTTTCCTTGAAAAAGACGCTATATAAATGTATATTATGCACTTATGATTATAATTATCTATCCCTGTAGTTTCTTTGAAAAGGCTCTATATAAATGTGCGCTTACAATTATAATTACCTATTCATGCAGTTTCCTCGAAAAGACGCTACAAAAATGTATTTTGTGCACCTGTGATTATAATTATCTATCCCTTCAGAGTTTCCTTGAACAGGTGCTACATAAAATGTGCACCTACGATTATAATTACCTAACCATGCAGTTTCTTTGAAAAGGCTCTACATAAATGTGCACTTATGATTATAATTACCTCTCCCTGCAGAGTTTCTTTGAAAAGGCTCTACATAAAATGTGCACTTATGATTATAATTACCTCTTCCTGCAGAGTTTCTTTGAAAAGGCTCTATATAAATGTATGTTGTGCACCTATGATTATAATTACCTAACCAGGCAGTTTCTTTGAAAAGGCTCTACATAAATGTGCACTTATGATTATAATTACCTCTTCCTGCAGAGTTTCTTTGAAAAGGTGCTATATAAATATGCACTTACGATTACAATTACCCATCCCTTCAGAGTTTCCTTGAAAAGGCTCTATATAAATGTACACTAATGAAATTCTGAGTCCCACACTAGACACATTGTGGTATAATATTAATGAACCAACTAAGTAGCATGAACGTTCCGTTATAACTCCGACTCTGATATAACACGCTTGAGGACATAAAAGGCATAAAAACCAGCTGAACTTTTGACCTCAGTATATCACAACCTCACCATAAGGTCGTTCTTGATATCGCCCCAGACGACACTATAACGAGTTTATCTGTTGTTCTGTTGCACACGATGTACAACCAGGGACAACGCAGAACCATTTGCAGTGTACCAGTTTTTAGCATTAATTAATTATCTGTTGTTCAGTTGCACAAGGTATACAACTAGGGACAACACAGAACCACTTGCAGTGTACCAGTTTTCACGATGAATTACTTATCTGTTGTTCGGTTACACAACGTAAACAACTAGGGACAACACGGAAGATTTTGCAGTGTTCCAATTATTGTGATTAACGATATCTGTTGTTTATTTGCACAAGGCATACAACTAGGGACAACACACTATTTTTGCAGTGTACAAGTTTTTATGATTAATCAGTTATCTGTTGTTCAGTTCGTTGCACAAGGCATACAACTATGGACAACACAGAATATTTTTGTTGTTACTGCACAACAGAACATGCACATTTCCAGATAGCTCTTAGAGTGTAGTGAAATCTCAAGACCGCAAAGCATTCGAAACAAAATAACAAGAAAGGCAATGGATATCGGGAAAACTCTGCCAGAAAACACTCTCGTTCACTGAAGACCGTAATGGATCGGTCGTGTGCGAAGAAAACGCGACGCCCAGATCCCCAACAACGCACTGCATGCAAGGTTCAAAGAAAAGAAAGGAGAAGAAAACGACACCCAAAAAATGGCCAATACAAACAGACTTATCCAGACTTGGACTAAACATGAGAAAAGCACTGAACTCAACAAAAGACCGAAAATAAAGGAGATCATATATTCCCTACATGGATGGCCTCCCTCTTATTCTGCATGTCCTTCTAACGATGGATTCTAGATACACTTTTTACCAACAGTTAAAAACTGTTCTCATTGCCGGAGCTGGGCTGGGAGCGCCTTCGGGTATATACTACTTGAAGATGCGCTATATAAATGCACTGAACGAATGAACGAATGAATGAATTCGCGCCGGAACTGATGATGGCCAAGACCCTGACCACTCTTGGCCAAGTGTTTGTGTTAAGCAAACGTTGCTAGTTATAAAAACGGCTGCCTTACTCTTTGACCATCTCATACTCGTGTCGCAAATCTTGCTGCAAACATGGCCTGAAGTATGGACCCCTAGAGAGATCCTAGTTATTTAGACCCCATGCCTGAAGGCCTCAAAGAATAAGGCAAGGAATGGCGCAAGCACATCGAGCTGGAAGACTATTATTAATTGGCAACTTCTGAATACTTGTATACCCCACCTTTTAAGAACCTCCAGAGCAAGTACATGAAACGCCCCCTTTAGATGCAAACCCCTCACTCTAGGCCTGCACTCTAACCACTAGAATACCGCCCAGCAAGCAATCAAAGGAAGCTCACCCTACAGTGCATTATTTACGAAGCAGGACCTCATTTCGCCACGATTTTCATGACTCAGAAGTCATACTCCTCTTCGATTTTCTTTATGAATCATTAAAGTTAGGGGTGTGAGAAATACACAAGGGGAAGACTCATCCAGTGATTTTTGGCAGCCCTGCTCGAGTAATTTCACGATCTCACATGGCAACAATGGATCTGTGCCCATGTTGGTATCATAAACAAGGCTTTTATGACGCACCTTTCTTTAACTAGGTCGAGTTGAACGCCCTTTGTCAGGGCGGGCCAAACAAAGATCTAGGTTGATAATGTCTTGCGTAAGTAACCACTGGTCCTGAACTACTGGCTAATAATATAATCAATCCATCTAATCTAACCTAATCACTTCTATAGCGCTGTTATCATAACGCACAAGGCATCAGTTGATAGTCACTTCAAGTGAGTTTGCAGTAAGCCACGCAATAAGCCACGATCGGTATGCGAATCGGCATTCTCACGCGCAGACACGCCTTGACGTTCGCTTTCACCGATGTAGCTAACCAGGCCAGCAGTTTGTTCTGAAATAGTCTCTGTACAGATTGGCCAATCCAACATATATAATGCGTGTCTGGTTTTCGCAAACGGCCGAACGCTAGATGATCATTTATTCTCCTCAGGTTCAACTCATAGTCGTTGGAGAATCCAGGTCAAAATACGAGAGGTTCCACATTAAACGCTGTAATAGTAATCGTAACAAACTAACTGTAATTGAATAGGACATCTATCAGAAATCTGTTGTCGTCAGAGCTCTCGACAATGTAATGATTATTTCGGTATTTATTAGGCGCCACTATCTAATGAGAAATCATCAATCGATGGCGTTCAGCAATTGTGCATGCAGGACTTGCTCAAGGTCCCTACACAGTAACTGTTTCAGGGGAGGCTTGAACTCACACACTCTGGACTACAAGGTGAGCACTCTAACTATTCAGGTATGCTGTTATGTCACGTAAGGTAATATCATCTGCGTTAATGGGAACCCAACGAAGACTGTTCCAGAAGAAGACTTGACGCAAGAGACAACCCGCCATTCAGGTGCAGTTGTGAGGCTGCGGAGAACAGCATGAACACGCTTTGCAGAAAACTGGCATTGAACATAACACGTGTAACACGTAACATCACATTAAATTATGCTATCACATGCCTGTATTCAATTACAGTCAAGTAGTATTCATGACCGGCAAAAGAGACACAAAACTGAATTCTTTATTATTAATCCAATGCTCATAACGTACTACTTTATAAATTCGCCTCAAAGTGCTAAAATAGCCGAAAAAGATACATCTTCAATTGTTTGCGAAATCAAATAACAGAAACAGAAGAATCCTTCAAAGATGGTGGTAGTGAATCCTTATATTAATTAGCAGCTTCTATCTCGCTGGTGTCTAAAGCACAAGGCATCAGATGAGAAGGCTCGTTGAACAAAAAATCTTGTTATTCCCTAGATGAGGACCAACAAGTGAAAAGACACGGAAATGATTATTGTGAGTAGCACAAGCCGTAACGATGAAAATAAAGAAAACATCGAAGACATATGAATCCAGCTAACAACACACCCAGAGTTTGCCAGGTCATTATCTTCTATTGTTTATTTAAATCAGATGTATTCATCTGGATGGATTTCCTTTGAAACTACAACCTACAGCGGTTTGGCCATCCGTCTCAAATAACCTAACACTAGCCGTCAATCTTCTTTCCAACTAGCGATGCTACATGCACCTTTATCATCTGAAATCGCTCTCATACATACATATTAAATATGCCCCCAATAACAGCCCTGAAGCCGTCAGGGCCTCCCCCCAAATAAAATGTAAATGTGCCGTTTTTCTATGGCGACCGTATGACCTTGTGCCTGCTCGATTCTAATAAATTTAACGGACGAGATCCTTCACCACCACTGCCAGTTTGAATGGGCGCCACGCCATTTAAAGTCCCCTTAAACGGGCCGTGCTAGCCCGAGATTCAAATCTCTGAAATAAGCCACAATCGGTATGCGAACCGGCATCCTCACGCACAGACACGACGCCTAGACGTAGGCTTTAACCAACACAGCTAACCACGGCAGCAGTTCGTTCTGTGAGAGACTCGACACACACACAGACGAACGCAACAACACTTATGATGTGTGTCTGTGGTTTTCGCAAAACGGCCGAACGCTCGATCATTTACTCTGCATAAACCGCAGTCAAATCACTCACACTCTAGAGCCATTCGTCTTTTGACCCACTTCCCAGCACCACAACATACAGATAAGAGCACTCTTAATATACATATATATATATATATATACACATATATACACATCTCTATATATATACACATACATATATACTCATACCAGCCCAAAATGCCAGACCTGATAGGAATATTACCGGTGTAAATCAGGCCGATTTTGGGTAACACCAACCCACTCCGTCGGGATTCCCCAATCAGGCTGAAATGCCTTATATATTACATACATATATATATATATATATATTATATATGTGCAAACATACATACACGCATACCTGTTATCGATCTAAGTCGCCAAAAAGACATTTTGCGGCTCAACGAGGTAAAGGTAAACACCAATAAATTACAAGTCGTTCGGCGTCCGTCGTATGTTTCAGTCCTCAAGCATACGGTTCATCATCTTTCTCTCTCTCTCCGCGGTAGGGAGGGCAGCCACGCAAGACCAATCCTCCCCCTCGTAACGAACGATCGATTCTAACCCCATACCCACCCGTTAACGAACCTTACCTCGCAAAACTACTACACAAAGGGGTTCTTTCTTCCAACCCTGGGGTTGAGTTCGAACAGCACCCGGGCGACCTTTGCTAGGGCAGCTGTTTACTTTGGGAGGGATCAGTCACGCTTCGCTGCGCAAGGAATAAATCCCTTTCACCCCTTCAAACTGCAGACGCCTTTATCACCTGAGGAAATACTGACAGCAATTCAGACGATACAGAGCGCCAGTAAACAGAGACTGAAGTACAATCGAAGGACAAATACGTGGGTTTCACTGTACAGAGTAAGGACAGCTCCACATAAAGACTGAGGTTAACTGTACTGAAGTGTTCTGTATCAAAAGTTCTTATCTACCAACAAATAACGAAACAGTGAATAATGAAACAAGATGCCTATCACGAAATAATAGATCAAACAGCTCAATTACTTCTTTCAGTCTATCTATTGTTCTTGATGTTTCCTGTTGCCGGCTTCAATGTGCAATTCAGAACTATGTAAGAAGGACTTTATAAAATTACACCTGTATTGTATCAGCTGTATCGTAATTGTAATTTGAGATTTATAAAGCGCCTCTTAGAGGTTGAACTCAACAGAGGTGCTTACGACCTGCAAAAGTAAAATCACTGTTAAACAGTACAGTCTTCAGGCGCCTGAGGAACACTGAGTGGGGGAGAGAAAGCTGTATAAGTGTAAGGAGTGCATTACAAGGGTGCATTCAGTTACTTAGCCTCTCTCCCTCCCAGTCTCGCAAACGCCTGAAATCCTTTTTGTTTGTTCAAGTCGGGAGCGCCACTGTTTCCTAAGTGGCGCTTTATAAATGTTCGTTTACAATTACAATTATAATGCACTGCTATCTCTTGTATCTTGTACTACACACCCAACTTCCAAGGTACAAGGACTTGCTTTCAAACTTAGCTTAGCAGCTCATATAACATGCTTCATAATAGCATGAATTTTAACTGAATGCTTCCTGGTTAAATTCATTGCCCTTAACAATGTCACCTCATTATAATTTGATATCTTGAAGAGGCAGTTTGTTCATATGATGCTCCACAGTATTATTACTATTTCGGTATTTATTACGTGCCATTATCTAATGACTAAACATCAATCAACGGAGCTGAGCAACTGGCAGTGAAGGACTTGCTCAAGGTCCCTACACAGTAACCGTCTCAGGGGAGGAGGCTTGAACCTGTGCCGAACACTCTAACCAATCGGCTACTGTGCCCCATAATGAATGAATGAATGAATGAAAGACTGAATGAATGAATGAATGAAAGAATGAATGAATAACAGCACCGTATGTGAAACAAAAAACGAAACATGTGAATAATGAAACAAGATGCATATCACTAAATATTGGATCAAATAGATCAATTCATAACTTCATTTTATTATTATACGGTCATTATTTTTTTAACCCAAGCTACATACGACTCCTCAGGATTGCAAAATTAAGGGAAGCGTTATTCCGGGAAAGCTAATCTTCGCTGACATTTGTCATACATTGCACTGAAGAATATATTTATTTATTTATTTATTTAAAGTACTTGTTAGACACGCAATGTCAGTACATCTGAATCTGAGGCACCGATGTATGTTCGCTAGGGGCCAAGATGGAGTCACAAAAAAGCCAGGGTGAAGTCGTGAGTTCTTAACAAGAGATAACTTACATCGAGGCACAATATGTTGTTTTTACAATTACAGGCCATAAAACGTACATTACTACAGTTACAAGAAAAAGCAAAGAACTGATAACACAACTTTGTTAAAACCAGTACTTGTTATAGATCTCAAATTCCGCATTAAAGATTTCAGTGGAATCCATTTTAACAACTTCCATGGACGAAAATATCTTGCTTTTTCAACTGGCTACACTTTCCTAGCTGGATAAGTATCTTGTTCCTTCTGGCACAGATAAAAACATTCCCTGATTCGACATTTGCGATAGCGTTGGCTGTTTCGAGCAGACTTATGCAGATAACAGTTACTAATGAGATGCTGACAAATGTATGGATCTAATTAGGTCAGGGCAAAAAGTTTCAAGTTCATGTTTGTCCAATATCCCAAATGAGGGCAGCCACAAGATAATTGCTCTCCATCTTCACAAGAAAGAATTTAAGTAAAAGAAAGTAAAATTACAGTAAAACTATATGATAAGAAAACACTATCCCAATTGATGGACAAGAAGAAGAGTCTCTTAAACTAAACCTGAGGGCAGCCATGTTTACAAAGTGTTTGCAATTTCATTTTCTTAGCCTGTGCATATTAGGATGGGCAGCCAGTTCTTCACCATCTGATCTGTCTACCAACAGTGTACGGCCGATGCACTCATTTTACAGCTGAATTTGCTATGAGGCACGAGTTACAGAGAAACCTAGAAATATTTTTCTTTCCTGGCGACCATCTGAACCTCCTGTTCTGATAGTCACGAACTCTAACCATGAGGCTACCATGCAACCCCAACAGAGCTAGACGAATTCAGCAGGGAGACTACAGCACACAGCAGGACAAGAAGAAAAGAGAGAGGCAGTCACTGGTATGAAATGTCAGCAACTTCATTTTCTTAGCCTCTGCTTATTAGAGCAGGTGGCCAGTCAGTATACTCATTCTGTAGCTGAGGGCTGTGTTTCTGCTCAGCTTGTGCCAACATCTTTCTGCCCCAATGGGGATTTGAACCTTTAGCCTCTGGATGATAGTCCAGAACTCTAACCATTAGGCTACAGTGCACCCATGGACAAATATAACTGTGCATGAATCCAGGTAGACCACACAAAAAAAGTAACACCCACCAACAAAAAGATGGTCAGCATAGTTGACCAGTGATGATCTAAATGCCAGCTTCAAAATGAATTGAGATTGAATCACCGATGTAATGGAAAACAAGATTGCCACATTTTGAGGGTTTCATCCGCATCACAGACAACTTCAAAAACTGATTGACATCATGATTCAACTGTTTCAATCACTCTTGAATCAATCAATCAAACACATGCTCAATCACTCAGCCAGCCAGCCAGTTCATCATCGATCAATCACTCAGTCAGTCAGTCAGTTCTTGCAATCAAACAATCAGTTATTCATTCATTCAGTCAATCATTCACTCACTTAATCACTGCACCAATCAAGCTAGTCTGCTTGAAATAAGACAACTGGACTGTCTGGAGATGTTTTTCCAAAACGATAACACGCAATATCATCCTGAACAACTAAGCAAATCAACTGCCTGACAAACTATGACAAACTTAACTACAAAGCTAGCATTTTATAAATATTTTAAACAGTAAATGAACCAAAATATTGATAAATATTCCAAACATGAAGACAACTAGATAGCTGAAGTCAAGCATAAAATTACCTTACATTAATTATGTTACAAAATTAATTACCTCATCACAATATTACAATAAAAAAGTTAAAACAGGAAATGAACCAAGATGTTGGAAAACATCCCAAAAAAACGAAATAACTAAATCAGCTGAGAGCCATTAAAAACAAGAAACAGGTTGATCACCGGAATCTACTTTGCAAAACACAACAGAACTGGCCAACAGATGTGCACACATGACTCAACGTGGTTTTCTTTCAGGCATACTTGTCTTGCTAGGTCTGCGTTCTATTAATAGAACAGCACTGCGGCTTCACTTCCTATTTGGACATGATTTTTGCTTATCTTACACGGCGGCAAGATGGCCAAGTGGTTAGCACGATGGACTGTCAACCCACAGGTTGTGAGTTCAAGTCCCTGTCTGGATAGAAAGATACCTGTGCTACAAGCACCCCTTTGTGAACTTGGCTGTAAAATGAGCGCATTAACTGCACACTGTCAGTGGGAAGATCATGCATCAAAGCAGAGGACTAGAGCACACAGGGCACAGTAGCCGACTGGATAGAGTGCTTGGCCTATGTGTGGAGAGTACAGGTTCATGTCCCCTGAGCGGCTACTGTGTAGGGACCTTGAGCAAGTCCTTCACTCACAACTGCTCAGAGCCATTGACTGATGCTCAGTCATTAAATAATGGCGCTTAATATCATAACCGTAATCGTAAACTTGGGATTTCCAAAGCACACAATGAAAGCTAAGTTGCAAGAACCAGCTTATTCACAGGCGCTCAGTCAAAACAAAATCGACAGACAAAAAGGGTTCGGTTTCACGTCAAGATCCCAGAGTCAGGCAGAATAATAGTCACATAAGCATCCCAAAAACCGTTCCTGCATGCAAGATATGCCAACAGACAAGTTAGTAAGAACCTGGTTATGAATTTTAAGAACCAGAAGGATCACTACAGCAGAAATTCTTCAGCACAAAAGTCGCAGACATGCAGAACAGTTTGGAAAACAGAACCAACTCACTGGATACAACCAAAGCTCTTTAAGTCAGTGCTGACTTTTCTAACTAATTAAGTATCATTTGATTACAGCTACACCTGTTGTTTTTAATTACCTCTAACATCAATTAGGCTGGCAAGGAGCACCTTTGAGAGGCACTCAGAATACACAACAAAACTATTCAGTAACACTCAATTACAATAAGAGTAAGTTAGGAGGAAGTGGCAGCCAAGCAAGGAGTGGGGCACAGTGGTTAAGGTGCTTGGCCTGTTATGCCGAATGTACAGGTTCGAGCCTCACCCAAGGTGGTTATTGCGTAGAGACCCTGAGCACGTCCTTCACACACAGCTGTTATTTTTTTATTTATTAATAGACACAAGGTTAGGGAAGGGTTAGAGGTTAGGGTAAGGTTAGGGGGTTAGGGTAGGGTTGGGTTTCATGCCTCAGATTCAGGTGTACTCTGTGCCTTGAGTCAGATGTACTGATACTGTGCACATTCAAGTGCTTTAATAAATAAAATAAACAGCTGTTCGACCCTCTGTCATATGACTGTGTGTGCAGCTTTGAACTTTGGAAGGAGGGCAATATCAAATGCGCTGTATTTTGTATTTACTTTGTATAAAGTGCTGTCGTTTTAACCACTTAAAACCCCAGCCATGTTAACATGAGTAATGTAAACGAAACAATTCCAAGTACGATTAATACTTTACATGTTCTCCATGTTATGCGTGCTTTTGTTTTGCTTTGCACGTTTTGCTTTATATGTTTTGCCTTACATGTTTTGCTTTACATGTTTTGCTTTGCATGTCTTGCTTTACATGTTTTGCTTTACATGTTTTGCTTTGCATGTCTTGCTTTGCATGTCTTGCTTTGCATGTTTTGCTCTGCATGTCTTGCTTTTCATGTCTTGCTTTACATGTCTTGCTTTGCATGTTTTGCTTTACATGTTTTGCTTTACATGTTTTGCTTTGCATGTTTTGTTTTACATGTCTTGCTTTACATGTTTTGCTTTGCATGTTTTGTTTTACATGTCTTGCTTTCCATGTCTTGCTTTGCATGTTTTGCTTTGCATGTTTTGTTTTACATGTTCTCTTTGCATGTCTTGCTTTGCATGTCTTGCTTTACATGTTTTGCTTTGCATGTTTTGTTTTACATGTTTTGCTTTACATGTTTTGCTTTACATGTTTTGCTTTGCATGTTTTGTTTTACATGTCTTGCTTTGCATGTCTTGCTTTGCATGTTTTGTTTTACATGTTCTGCTTTGCATGCCTTGCTTTGCATGTCTTGCTTTACATGTTTTGCTTTGCATGTTTTGTTTTACATGTTTTGCTTTGCATGTTTTGTTTTACATGTTTTGCTTTGCATGTTTTGTTTTACATGTTCTGCTTTGCATGCCTTGCTTTGCATGTCTTGCTTTACATGTTTTGCTTTGCATGTTTTGTTTTACATGTTTTGCTTTGCATGTTTTGTTTTACATGTTTTGCTTTGCATGTTTTGTTTTACATGTTTTGCTTTGCATGTTTTGTTTTACATGTTTTGCATTGCATGTCTTGCTTTGCATGTTCTGTTTTACATGTTTTGCTTTGCATGTTTTGTTTTACATGTTTTGCTTTACATGTTTTGCTTTACGTTTTGTTTTACATGTTTTGTTTTACATGTTTTGCTTTACATGTTTTGCTTTACATGTGCCTCGTCCATTACTTCACATTTTACGTTTGTTACGCATTTCATGTACGGGTTCGAGCACGTTTATGTTTTACAAGTTGGACTATGAGCTGGACACGCTTATGTACATCAGGTTTTGAGTCTCAAGCATTTCACGTGTGTCTGTTTGTTCTACGCATTTTATATAAAATGTTCTGTGTTCTGCGCTTTGAGTGCTTTTGCACGCTTTGTTATCCTTATTTGACGTGCCATTTGAGCGCTGTGAACAAATTTTGTGTTTCTTTTTACAGAACTGTTCTTCTGTGTTGTTTACGAAATTCTAACATTGTTGTGTGTGCTCATGTTTCCACGTTTTACAAGTTCTAATCAATTCACGTGTGCTTTATGCATTTCCAGCAAACACTGTCACAATGACAGCCATCTGGTGGCCACCACTTTAAAAATAGCTGTAGGGAGTCTGACAATAATCTAACAAATACTATTTGTGAAGCAAGATACGCAGTGTACGAAGCCATTATCACGTGCGAAAAGCAAACTCAAGCATTTTCCTTCCTGCTTCCACAAATCTACATTTTCAGAAATGCAATCCATCTGAAGCGTTTGTAAACTTCCTTATTGGCATCACAGTTGTCCATGGGTTGGAAGGACCCATGGGTCGGGTTGGAATTTTTGGGAAATTCGGTGGGTCGGGTCAAGAAGGCTGTGTAATGAATAATTTAATGTGTTTGATATATAAATCAGCATGATAAAGCATCTGTTTTCGATTATCTCTCAGCTTACTCACTTAACAACGCTTTATTAGTGCAAAACTGCACTTTCAGTTTCAGGTAATTATTAACTTTTAAATTAGCACAACCATCTTTTCCTTTTTTGGTTTAACACTAACTGCTGGTAAATGGGTCGGGTCAGAATTCGTGTGTTAATTATAGGTTGGGTCAGGTCCAGTGTGTGATGGGTCGGGTCGGGTCCTTAAGTGACCCATGGACAACTCTGACTGGCCTTGCTGAAACTTACATTTCTTAAATGTTTCGACTTGAATGGATGTGACTAACTTCATTGGGGTAAATGGTCCAAAAATGTAATCCACAGCAGCAGGCTAGTAGATGCAGAAATGTATTCATGCAATGCAATTATTAATGTTCTAAACCTAAATGATGTTTAAAAATTTCGGTTTAAGATAGGGACAAGGGGAAGTTGAGGAATCAAGAAAGGATTTGTGGAAGTGGAGTGTTTTCAGTATTGAGTGAAAGACCTAAGCAGAAATTGTTGACGCCGATAGTTCTTCATAATCTACACACAGGGCAGGTCGTCGCACCCAACCAACGGACACGGTGGTTATAGCATCATGAGGCCAGAAACCTCTCAGTTGAGGCTATAAACACGTATTTGAGCATCTTAATTCAGTTTCCGATCAGCCATTTAAACAGTAGAAGGAAGTCCTGCACAGCACGCGTGGCGCCTCAAGCGACAACATCAACGAAACGACAGAGAAAGGCAAGGGAACACTACCTGCAGTCGTTCGTTAGTCTCCGCGCTTTCTCCGGCGTATCTATCCTCGGTCTCTTCCTGCATCTTAGCTCCATCGTTTTCTGTGAAAATTCGTTCTCTGTTGACGCCGATAGTTCTTCATAATCTATACACAGGGCAGGTCGTCGCACCCAACCAACGGACACGCCACTCGCTCGCACACCCAAAATTTACTAATACAAGTTGATCGCAATGCACTACTCCTCGGAACGCTATCGATTTTTCCTAGTAAAACGCCTAAAGTTCGGCTTCGAACTAAAATACCTAGAACTCGCGTACATCTATTACTACTTTGCTTCTCGCTAAACGAATCGCCAATCATTTAACGGTACGAGGGATTCGCACAAAGTCACACATACACACCGCCCGTCGCTTAGGCAACTATAGCCTTCTGCAAGCCCGACGATCGGATTCGAACCCGTCTACTCTGTCGGTCATCCGTCGGTCGAAAGCTGCCTGCGTACGTCTGGGTTACGCCTACATTAAGCGGGTCAGGCGGACGGACTCGTTAACCGCCCTACGACGACCAGGTTTTCTCACTCTTTCTCCCAGCTCAACCCCTCGCCCGCCGCCATCTTGACATGGACCGCATGACGTCACATGCAAATCGAGGTCAGCAAAGGTCAACAAAGGTCGCTGGTCTAGTGCGCTCACCACCATTACCTTTGTCTGATAGCGACACCTGTCAAGGGTCTAGATTCATATAGCGCCAAATATTTTAAGCCAGCCAAAACCTGTGACTTGAGACAAGTTGATGCGTCGAGATATTGCTAGCTGCTCAAGAAATGCTGAATTTTATACCACATCGTATTGCTTTTCTTAATAAGTTAAAATTTCTTTAAAGCTTCTTTCCAAATGGTTGAAAATTACAGTGTTCACCTTCCGCCTAAATATAATCTAAATCTGAGTAATCTAATCTAATATAAAGACCATAGGCCTACACAAATGCAATCTTAAGTTTTTTATGACTAAACTTTTACAATCTTCTTCCTCTTATCCCTTTCCGCTCCATCCTCAAACATCACCCACCGTAGCGGCCATGCTATCTTTCTGTCCTACTCTTGGATTTCAACCTAGAACCGAACACATTTGCCTATCGATTTTGTTCTGATGAGCGCCTGTGAATAAGCTGGTGTCTGTGACGTGGCTTTCGTTGGGCGCTGTAGAAATCTCGGGATTACGATTACGTAACCCACCCTAATAGTCCCCGTTCTCTCTCTGGTCTTCTAGCAACCGTACTTGGTTCTTGATTTGGCATCTTTGGACAACTGACTTGACGCAGCGTTCATGGATAAACTGGTGCCCTGCGCTTAGCTTTAAAATATCGTTTTAGAAATATCGAGTTTAAGATTACGATTGTAGGGTAAGTTTTTTCGTGCCATCCTAGAATCTGGTGAGATGCAATCAATGTAGCGAGAGTATGTGATTCAGGATCCTGCAGATCTTCACAGACTAAAGAGCATATAATATCAACTGAGAACTTGTTCACCGGTTCCAAGTTAAATCAGCCGCTACGGCTTTCCATTTGAAGACTAAAGTCGCTTCTCACCTATTCAAGAAATCTGACCTGGAACCATTGCTAATTCTCCTCTCTAACGAGTTTGTTTTGACTGAGCGCCTGTGAATAATTTGGTTCCCGCAACTTAGTTTTCGCTGGGCGCTGCAGAAATCTCGAAGTTTAAGATTCTCAAAAACTCGGCGCACGCTAGAGAATGGTTCGACTGGAGCTTAAGTATCCATGTCTTTGGTAAGACTGAAAGGCTTTGCTGAAACGCCCATTTGTATACTGATTTACCGACATATCGAGTTTCAACCGGCTTCTTCTTCAACCGATTATCACATTTTTGGCATGCTGGTTTCCCTTTAAACGACCATCTAACGATGCCTTGTGGACTTATGACACCAGGTACCTCGCGGCGCCGGCATGTCTCAAAAAAGTGCGTAATTGGATCCTTGATTATCATTTATGCATTTATTCAGCGCCACTATATAATGACTAAGCATTAATCGATGGCGCTGAGCAGTGGTAAGTGAAGTAATTACTCAAAGGCCCTACACCGTAACTATCTCAGGGGAGGCTCGAACCTGTACCCTCCGATACGAGCCCAGCGCTCTGTCCAAATCGGCCACCGTGCCCCATGTTGATAGAAGTCATTAGATGGGCTACGAGCTGGAGTGAGGCCCCAGCTTTTCTGAGTTTTGGGGCCACACCACTCAGTTACACTCACCCCAAACTGGCGTCGGCAAAATGTGTTAAGTAAAAAAGGATTGAGAAATCGAAAAATCAAGAAACGGTAGTTAACAAGTCAACCAAAAGGTGGCAAACACCCAAAAAGGTGAACCTTATAAAATTCTGACCATGGTAAAATTTGAAGTCCAACTTCTGGATCAGCCATATTTTTACTTCCCAGAGTTTTAAGCAACTGAAGACAGCAACAATTCATCTGTAATTGCAAAACTTGCTTCAAAAGAAAACCCAGTGTTTAAAGAAACATGGCACACTCCAATACTTGTAGAGTTTCAGCTGCACAGATTAAGCATGAATAAATACATTCTATATCTGGAAATTTGGCACTTGAAATTCTGTTGTGAGAATTGCAATAACAATAACTGACCATGTATAGACTAAAAAGTTGCAAAGATAAGTCATTACCACCGTCAAGATGAGTGCAAAGATTAATTTTCCCAAAAGTAAATGTCTGAAAAAGTGCATCAAATGCTTGCTCAATATCTCTAAGCACTACCGATTTAATTTCTAACTATTACGATTTACCACTTTTATTATTTATAATTTCAAAGAGAAACAATTTTCTGCATCTGAACATTTATGTCTCAGATACATGAAGTCTCTAAGCACTACCTGTTTTAGTTCTAATTATTATTATTTCCTACTTTATTTATTAATTCCTTTTAATTTCTACAGTCTCAAAGAGAAAGAAATGTTTGTGTCAAACACTTGCTCAAAGTCTAAGTCTTCTTTCTCTTATAATTTACTACTTTTTTCTATATTTACTTCCAATTTCTGTAGTCTCAAAGAGAAACAAATGTCTGTGACTAAACAATTATATAGCACCTTTAGGAACATCAAAAAGGTGCTGAAATGTGAAGACATGTTGTACGTTCTTAAAGTAATGCCTAGTAACAGCTGGCACAAGTTTGTTCAGATCACTGTGATCAGACAAGTGTCTGAGGGCAAGCCACATAATAATTCACTGCCCACATAAATCTGTGAACTTCAGTGCCTGACATTTTAAGACCCAAGATTACAACATACAACATGAAAATGAAAACCTCCTCAAAGTCATTGTTATTTATTGCAAAAGGTATTTACTTACTTATATAAAGTTACATGCAGTCCAACATTTATATAGTGCCAGTTTGAAAGACAGCAAACATGACATGTAGTTGGACAAGGTAAATGCCTAAAGTCTGCATGAGAGGTGTGCGCCAGAAAAGGTGGAACTAACGGCATAGTCCACAGCTGCATAACAATTGTTCAGAAACCTCGCTTGGAATTTCTGAAGAGCAAAACTCTCAACTTGTCCGTGTACATCACGCATCGCTTATTTTGTACAATATGCAGGAAAAAGTAAGCATGTCACAAGATGTTCTGCAGACCTCAGAATTTATCAACTTTTGAATAGATCTATCCTGGAGAACACATCAAGAATTACTAGAGGATGACGTCAAATGGCTTATCCTCAACTTGTACCTAAGTTCAAATACGTCTTGGATTGCACTAAGCAACTTTTGCAATCCTGCTTTGAAGTGCCATCACAAGATATCTGCAAAGTCTGACAGTGGCTGTTAGACGTAGCAGTAGCACAGGAAATGAACTAATCAAGTCTTTACTCTTCGAATTTCCTTTCCAACGCAAGTATTTTTAATTAGGTCAATATTTGAACAAATGCAAACAAAACAGGTTCATCCACACCCAACTAAAATATTCAATAGCAATAACAACAGTAATAATGAAAATAATAGCAATAACAACAATAATAATAATAGTAATAACGATAATAATAATAATAATAGTAATAACAACAATAATAGTAATAACGATAATAATAATAATGTTACACTATTTTAAGTTGTTCATTCATCATTGTACATTTGTATCATGTTATATGTGGTTCCATTAAGCAGGACTTTTGTCCTTTCAGGTTCTGCCTTTTGCAACCCATGGCAAAGATATTTCGTATATTGTTATTACGATGTCACTAGACTGGGTTCAATAAACAAACGAAATTAAAAAATGATGATGATAACAATAATACTAATAATAATGATGATAATTAAATAAAAAAATAATAGCAATTATAACAACAATACAATCATAATAATAAATAATAATAATAATTGTAAACAAATAATAGAGACAGCCGACAACAAAGACACAGACAGAAAGGCCATCAGCCGAACAAGCATCATCGCCCCACGCTAAAAGTTACAAATTCACAATACATGCAAAAGTTTACACAATTCAGGTGCCGTCCCCTTCAACGAAAACCAAACTCAAAGCTACTGACGTCTGCAGAACTGTGCAACAAGTGCATTAAGATCGTCCAGCTCTGGGTAGACAAAACAGTAGCGGCATAACGGACAGTTGTGGAGATAGCACAAATTATTGGCAATTTTGGACAGTTGGGGCAATAGCTTAAAGTTGTGGCAATAATAGACTGTTGTGGTAATAACAGACCATTGTGCCAGTAGCAAGAAGTTGTGGCAATAAAGGACAGTTGTGGCAATAAAAGACAGTTGTGGCATTAAAAGACAGTTGTGGCAACGGTGAAAGTCATTGCAATGGAGTTGTGACGACAGCTTACAGTTGTGACAATTAAGGACAGTTGTGGCAACAGCGAAAGTCGAGGCAATAATGAATAATGGGGAGTCATAGTGACAGCATAAAGTTGTGGCAATAAGAAAAAGTTGAGGCAAGAGTGCAGTCGTTGCAATAATGGAAAGTCATGGCAATAATGGACAGTTATGGTGATAGTGCAAAGTCAGGGCAATAACAGACAGTCATGGCGATGGCAGACTGTTGCATCACCGTGAAAACGTCGTCGAGTCGAAAACATCGTAACGACTACAGAAACTCGCATAAGGTCTGTAGAATCGACTAACGTCTGCAACCGCATCAACGCGGCGGACTACTTTTCGGTGAGGGACAGCTGGATTATCCGCTCGAGTTCCTCCTCTTCGCACTTCCGTTGGCGCTCCTTTTCCTGTTCTTCCTTCTGCGACAGCTCGAGAACCATTCGCAGTTGTTCATCCTCCTCATAGTCGTACGAAGGCGGTGGGTAGAGCGGCTGGACTGACGCAACTGGCAGAGCGGCCGTTTCCGCTGCAAGGCCCATGCTCTCTGCTAGAGCTCTGCAAAGGACAACGTGCCATTGTAATCATAAACTCCAGATTTTTATGGAGCCTAAAAAAGCTTCCACAGCACCTAATAAAACTAAGTCACAGGAATCAGCTTATTCACAGACGCTCAGCCAAAACAAAAATGGTAGGCAGGAAGCATCAGTTTCAGTTCCAGGTCAAGAGTTGGCAGGCAGACAGTCAGACAGCTACAGTGGGCAGTGTTTAGAATTGAAGTGGTGAGATAGACATAGGGAAAAAGAAGAATCAGGATAGGATTTGTGGAAGAGGAAGCTGATCTTAAGATCGTCCTGGTGGGATCAAGCACAAGTCAAATACACGAGTAAGCTAGGTAGCTTGACACTAGACCACAAAGTGCCTTGTACACAGGGATAGCAACTTTAACCTGGACTTTAACTCGATAAGATAATCACTGTAATCTTGAGGATATTAAGCCTTAAGCTAGTGCCATTTCAAGCAAACTCCAACACAATCCAAAGTCAAGACGGTCTTAAGCTCAGCTGAAGCCCAGCACTGTTGAGAGGTTCTTTAAAAGCACCCTACAAATATTCAGACAAGTCCATGAAGTAAAACAGTGTTACTGATTTTTTGAACCGAGACTAGAAGACATGTGATGAAGAAAGGATTTCTTATCATATAACTGATACTCACTGCTGTAGAAGTTCGTCTTCGTGTCTCGTGGAATAGGGAACCGGCTTTGATTTGTTCAGGGCTTCCCACAGAGTCACCTGAAAACAAAATGAAAACATTCTTGCCATCACACCTGCTCTTCTCTATTTCATCTACTTGCTTATTGTACTCCTTATGCGAACAAGGTCACCTAATCTGAAGCATGACATGATCGCGCAAAAAAAACCTGTTCAGACTGTTAAATTCTCTGCTAGGCAGGGTGAATCAGCAAGCGATCATAAAAGTCTTTTGATGTCTTCATGCCAGCAAATAAGACTAAACTGGGTAATCAGGCCTTTCGGGTCACTGGCCCACGTGTGAGGAGCAGCCTTCTGCCATCTAATCAGATGGCAAAAAGTGTTCACGTTTAAAAAAAAAACAAATTTAAATCAGAGTTAAGCTAAGACCTGAATCATATCTGAGGACTGATGGAACTAACAGAGCAGGGCAGCAACATGACATATGGTCGGATACCAAACCCAAAAGCAGTAAAGACCCACCAGAAGAGAGCACTGCTCTGAGCAGACAGTCAAATAATATGACAGAGTAATTATGGTAACCTTTCGAAATATAGGTGCAAAATGAAGATACTGAGGCTGGCCAGAATGCAGAAACTTCTGAATGATCAAACCACTTAAGATTAGACCTTCATGACATAAAAAGAACCAAAATACGACGTCTCCAGCTCACCTGGTCATTTTCGCTGCCACTTTCGATGAGACTCTGTTGAATGGCAAACTGCAGTAGTTCGTCGTCTTCATCGCGTAACCTCTCGTGATGCAGGTCACCTAGATCAGGTTCAAAAGGTCAAGTTCTGGCACCATAAATCGCCCCACTTCATTGTAGAGCATAGTAGCCTATTGGTTAGAGCTCTCGGCTTGGAACGTGAAGAGCATGAGTTTGAGCCATCCTTTAGATGGCTACTGTGTAGAAATTAGAGTAGATGCACTAGGAGGTTTGAACTCAAAACACAGCTCTAAGTGCAAGGGATTGTCACTACTTGTAAGAATTTGAGCCTAAGGACTATCATATTAGTCTGAATAAAAATTTAAAAAAAAATAATAATAAAACAACGGGACGAGGCCTGTTTTCTAACAGATTAATCATTTTATACTCCTAACTTAATTTTTAGTTCCTGAGCGATCGTTTCTACACTGGGTTAAAAGAAGAATTAAAAAATAACAACAATAATAAGGCAAACACATCAGCAATTAGCCACTATGTCTGACTATCACCAACACGTTTTTGTTAAAATCCTGAGTTTTGACTCCTTCATTCTAATCTCGACCATTTCTGTGCCATTCCTATTCCGCTGCATTCCTTCCAGTTGCACTCCTCATGGAGGAACACCGACCCTACTCAGTGTGCAAGTTTTCCGTTTTAACCAGGCCTGGATGGTCAGGTATGTGAATAAACATCTTTAAAAGGCGCTATATAAATGCTCTGAACGAATGAATGAATGACCGAGTGGACGGGTTACAAACAATGTAACAAAAATGTAACAATACAAACTACTGCTTTGAAAGCTCAGCCTGTAATGTGGAAAGTATCGGTTTGAGCTTCCTCCTCTGAGACGGTTACTGTGTAAAAACCTTGAGCAAGTTCTTCAATCACAATCGCTCAGTGCCATCGATCGATGCTTCGACATTATGTAACAGCGCTTAATAAATACAGAAATAAAAACATGTTAATGTTAATAATACCTATGACGCTGTACGTGGATGGTGCGTCAAAGATGTTGCTGTCAACAGAACAGTGCAGGTCATCCGGGCTGCCCCCTCCTCGGAGGCAGACGACGCCTGGAGCCGGACTCTCCGAAGCAAATATGTTTCCAAAGGTAATTCTTGCATTCAAAACATGGAAGAGGGGAATTTCTGTAAAACATATGTAGCACAAGAAATGCAAAGGCAGTATAGATTAAAGTTTGATTTTAAAATCTGCTCTGCCATACTCCATTATTTGGTTATTCCTTCTTTTTTACTGTTTTGCATACATATTCCTACATCAGAATTCACACCATAACGGTGCAATCATGAGGAATTTCCACTGTATTCATCAACAGTGGAATAAGGACATCGACGTCAAAACATGTCATGTCATCGTTCGTACATGTCAAGTAATTACACACACATCACGTCATCGTTCATAAATATTAAGTCATCTTTCACACGTCATTCATGTGTAAACTTAAGACTCGTCTGTTTCAACCGATCATTCACTGCTGACTCACTTTGTTCCATGACTTATCTGAATTTGACCAAACTTCATCAGTGGACTATGGTTTCTTACCACAATTTCACTCAAAGCAACCACCAATTGATGCCTTACATAGTATGATAACAATGCTACAGATCACACTAGAGATGAGACTAATCTAAACTCAAAAATCTCAATCCAAAATCATAATCCGTTGGAGAAGCCAGGTCAAATTCCAATAGGTCAGAGAAACCAGAAGCCAGGCTACTGCGGGTGAGTTGAAAAAGATGCATCTTTAGTTTAGACCTGAATGACTCAAAGAACTGACAGAATGAACTGAAAGAGGCAGTGAATTCCAAAACTTTGGACAAGCTACCAAGAAGACTAGTGAGGCATTGGTGATCAGCTCAGTAGGGCTCTGGGTCAGTGAGGGCTCGAAGTAACAACTCTGTACAAGTTGTCCTGCACCTCAGATTTAGACTTACAGACCCTGCACACTTAACAAGTGCGATCAAATTAAACAGTAACATTACCGATACATAGCATTATTACAAGCATTACAACATTACATTACAACATTACAAGCACAGCTGACCTATTTTGACTGGAAACCCGGCCGGAAGTTGGAGGGTGATGAAGTCCTTAAGTTTGCGGAAGTGTGCGTTTGTTGCTGCCATGAGATCGATGATAGGCACGAGCTGTTCGGGCAGAGACAGTGGGTAGTTCTCGCTCAGCCACAGCTGCGCTCGGAACTTCTGCGTCTTCATCGTCTGCTCGATCGGTCGGCCGATATCACGCCCGGTCAGGTCGAACTTCACGTCAAAATACTCCTCTGGAGTGATGCTGGTTGGGTTGTGTGATATGATTGCAAGTTCCTGGACAATCAAAATCAGATACCAAATCAGCTAGAATAAGGTGAACTCTTATTCTTTTACCAAACTCTACTGACAAGTAAAACGTAAAAGTAAAGTATTCCATATCCCACAAGTAAGACACGGGGAAGGCGCTCAATTCCTTTTCTTTAGGCCACTGAGCTGGCACTGGGTGAATTCCAAGGTCCTGGACATGGGGCCAGTGCATCACAGGACTTGCCGTTTACTTCCCTGCTTATGCTGGTAACAAATGATACTGCCTGGTGACAGAGGCACGGTGTGCACAAACAACTTGTCTAGAATCATTACACGGAGTTGAACTCGCAACTGCATGATCGTTGACCAAACATGTTACTGACAGACCACCATGGCACAAGATATTGACAAGTAACAGCTGTGTAAATCAATTTGATGTAACTGTTATTAATTAGCAACTTTTATAAATTAAGCTTCTTTAAAATTCTATAGCGCCAGTGTCTAATGGACAATGGCATAAACCGATGGAGTGCCAAAACCAAGTCATAGCCAGGCCAATAATAATAATAATAATAACAACAATAACAATAATAATAACAATGATAATGATAATGTTATGTAGCATGTGTGAAAGCCATGTACGCAGCACTTTTAAGAGGTTCCTAAAAGGCGCCAAGTGTCTTCATAAACACATAAACACAGTGTCTTATGCACTGTTTAAAAAAGTAATCAAAAGTATCTTGTTCACACCACATTTACAAATTGTCTCTAAGACAAACTGGGTCCTCCATCATCTGCATAAATTACACTACTTTACAAAAATTACCAGAGGTTTCCATACCCCGTTTGCTGCCGTGCCCTGTAGCTTGTCCTCATCCTCGGCCACTCCGAGGAAGGACTCAAGAGGCGTTCGGTTCACTTTTTTTGTCCTCTTCTTGTCCTGATCCGTCAGGTGTTCTGTCCTCGTCTTTGTTATCAGATGGACGTTCGATGCACTGAACACCTGACCATACACATTTATTTACGTGGTAATTGAATCTAATCTAACTAAAAACTTCTATTGTGCTGTTATCGTAATGCCAGAGGCATCGGTTGATGGTTGCTTCAAGTCAATTCGCAATCCAAAGTCATAATCCGTTGGAGAAGCTGGGTTGAATTCCAATAAGTCAGAGAAACCAGAAGCCAAGCTATGGTGGGTAAGCAAGTTGGAAGTGACGGGTTTTGAAGCAAATCAAAGTGACGAATGCCTCATCCCTGGACACACTCAAGACACATTTTTTTAGGATATCTTATGACTGTAGTTGATTTTTGAACCCATGTACAGCGCCCTTTTCTTCGGCCTCGGCTGTGCTACGGCGTTACATAAATTGTCTTATTATTATTATTATCATATGCATGCATAATCAGTAAAACTGATGCACAGAATCTGAAACTGAGATACATGCTTAAATCATAAATATGTTTAAAAACGTTCAATACAAGCTTCTTAACTCATTATTAATCAGTAGATTAGATCAGAAAAAGGCCTTGATTGCTATTACTGTCATTAAGCAGGTATGCGTTTTTGTGGCTCTTGCGCCCTGGTTGTCACGGGTTAGTGCAATACTTAGCAAGCACCTCACCAGCCAAGCCCAAACTTACATAGGTAGCAACATTTTCACATTGTAAATCCCATTTTTTATGACTGCTTAACCGTCATGACCTGTCATCTGGTCTCTTGGGCCTCATGGACCTTGACCAGTTTTGTCGATGGTCAGTCAACCATTTGTCATTTCAAAGGGCAGTTTTGCTTCGAGCTGACCATTGACTGTAGCATCTACAGTAGCAGCACTGTAGAAGCTACAAGAAGAGATGGGACTGCAGCGGTGGTCATACCTTGCAGATGTATCCATTGACAGTTTCTGTCTTGTCACTGCGCCAACCCCACAAGCCAGATTTACTCCTACAAGAACCAAAGAGATTCATCATGACAAAAAAGAAATTTTCAACAAAAACAAATGGAGCTGTCCTGTCTTAATGGCACGTAGCTAGTGCTATGCCTGCACATCTCGGGTTTGAATCTAATCTAATCTAAAGATTTCTACAGCGCCGTTATCATAATACCCAAGGCATCAGGCGATGGTCGCTTCAAGTCAAAGTTGCAATCAAAATCATAAGCCGTTTGAGAAGCCGGGTCGAATTCTGATAGGTCAGAGAAACTAGAAGCCAGGCTACGGTGGGTAGTCAAGTTGAAAGAGAAGCATCTTTAGTTCAGACCTGAATGACATCAAAGAACTGACAAACGAACAGGCAGTGAACTCCAAAGCTTTGGACCAGCTACCGAGAAGGCCTAAGAGCCCAACACTGTTGAATTGAAGTTTTGTCATGTTCAGTAGTAGGATTCAAGCCAATGTGCAGTGAAGAAAAGCCAACCAGAGAACTACTGACCATCGCAAGAACTTTTACAGAGTATTCATGCATTTAAAACCAATTCAGAACTATATAAAAACTATACAAAAATTTATAATGCACCTATAGTTTCACAGCAAAGTGAATCTGAAAATTGCATCCAGTTAGATCAGTCAGACAGCTGTGTGTGCAGTGCTACTTACAGTCCTCACATGTTAAGCGACCAGATACATTTACATATTTACAATCATCAACAATTTTTCCAGAAGCTTCAAAATGAATCACGCTGACCTTTCCAAACTGATTTCTCAAACACTTTGTTCAGTTTGAAGGATGTTTTCAAAGGTGGCAAGGTAGTAGCCAAGTGGCTTAACGTGCAGGATTCTTGCCTCTGCCATCCGGATTCAAATCCTGAGCCTGTTAGGTGAAACCAGTAGGGATCGCTTAATAACCTAAGAGGACGTCACTTCGACACAAGTGCCTTCTTCAAATCCAGTAGAAAAGGATGTTTTCCGAACCTTTCAAATGCAATTTTTTCCGTGTCAATATACGTTGTGACAATTGGCGACGTAATTCGAGCGGCGACTGCCTCTTCTGACGGCTTAAGAAGCGAGATGTCAGGAGGAGTTGGCAGTACTCTTATAGTCTCTGTAAATACTTGACGGGCGTCATGGTCAATTTCCATGACGGTTGCCACATCCGCTACATCAGGAAAGAAAAAATTTAATGCTAACTCATTTACAAGAATCAGCCACAGTGTTTTCAAGCTATGTTACTAGAACAGACTCAAACCAATTCCCTTTAGACAAAAATTTTGGCCCTTGAAACATAAACGTGTGATTTCATGTCTTTTCACATGCTGATCCACATCTAAGAAATTCACTACCACCAGCTTTAAGGGACCCTTCTATTCCTCTTATTTCATTTCACAAACAACTGAAGACTTTTCCTTTTTCCAGCAACCCACGCTTTCATGTTAATTCATAAATTAGTGCGATATAAGAATCTGATTAATAATAATAATAAATCCTGCTGTCTTTCGGTCCTAGACCGGATTTGAACCCTTGATGTGTGGGATGAGATGAAGTCCAGCACATGAACCACTAGACAACTGAACCAATCAAGCAATATTTTTCAACTAAAGTATTTTTGCATTTATTATTATTATTAGTTATTATTACTCACTGTGGATTTGCTTTTAATTCACACATGTATGGCAATTGTGTAAAGCATCCAAGAGACTCTGAAGGTGCTTTCACTTTAACTTTACTTAATTGACATTACATGTTCACTATTGACATTAGTCCACAAAAACTTGGTCCTGCAGGTCAAGGATAAGTTGACTGAACCATGAACTTGGCAACAGCGATCCAATACCTAGGCAACCTATCCATATTGTGCAAGTAAAGTTTCTTTTTGAAAAAATACTTACACAATGTTGCCTACTCAAGTTGTCCATGAAAAAGCGGTGCCTCTATGTTGCCTATGCAGGCTGTCCAAATAAAACAGGTTACTTTATGTTGCCTACTCAAGTTGTCCATGTAGAAGTGGTTCTATCATGTTACCTATTCATTCCAGCCTTTGAAAAACAGTTAAAATGCATCAAGTTCCTGACAGTTAGCTCTTGAGAAGTGTAAGTCAACAATGTTCTACTCACGCTGGCCTTTGAAAACGTAGCTTCTGCTGCCTCGCTGCCAATTCATGTTGTCAAACCCCAGTAGGGTCGTGTCAATTCGGACATTGGATCCTGAAACAAACAAGAACAATAACTACATCTTCCTTCTTTTCATAAACAGAAGGATTTTTTCAGCTTCAGTACAAACCCGACTCCAGCAATACAACAAGACAGTTTTTCAGAAACAACAAAAAAGTAAAAGTAAAAGAAAACTACAATAAAGTCTTTTGAATGATGCTTAATCCAATTCAATCTAATGACTTCTATAGCACCATCATCAATCAAGATATCAATCGACGATTGCTTCAACTGAAATCAAACATTATAATCTGTAAGAGAAGTCCAGCCAATATAAAACAGGTCTTGGAAACCAGAAGTTGGGATATGGTGCATAAGCAAGTTGAGACAGACGAGTTTTGAGTTTAGACTAGGATGACATCAAGGATTAAGAAGGATTCATTTGGCTGACCCCTCCCCTAGGAGGGACTAATTCCAGCCAGAAGGAAGAAGAAAAAAAAGAAGAATACATTAATGAACTGATAGAATGCAGAACTGGATCAAGAGTTCTAAAGCTTCAGACCAGTCACCAAGAATGCCTGCTAGCCCAACACTGTCCTTGTACAAAGGCACAAAAGTAACCAATTAAAGTTCACTTAATTCGCATCCACAGAAACATTAACGTTTAACTCAAATCTCTTCACCTTCAGAAGAATAGGATAAGTCAACAAACTTTAGACATCAGGAGATTTATTAGCTGTTCATAGCGATTGGGTCATTGGCAACAGGTGCTTTGCTTCTACAAGTATAGAGGCCAAATGTTGTTCTTCGTCTAGGGACTAGGGCTTGGTCCTAGGGAAATGAAACTGAGGAGGTAGGATTATAGAAAGTTCAGCAAATTAGACCAGACGAGAATATCAATCGTACCGCACTTCCAGACTTTGTAGGTATCGCTAGGGCACACCCTTGACACGAGAGGAACTGCAAGAAAAAGAGTTAAATGACTGAATTAAAGCAACAATTACATAAAGCAACAACTAAAAGATTTGTAAGTTTAAAAATAAAACTATAAAAAATTTAAAAAAATTAAACTTGCTGTTTTTCAAATAATTAAACCCATGTATGCAAGCATACGACTTTGTTGTATAATGGTGAATACGATGATGATGATGATGAAAATGAGGAGGATGTGGTGACAAGAAGCAAGATGACGAAAATGATAAGGAAGATGACGATGACTAAGCCAAAGATGACGAGGCAACATATGGTTTATCTTTCAAAAGCAGGTCATGGAGACTGTAATCTCATAACAAATTTTGGCCCTGGTGGCGAACTGAACCCCCAACCTAAAATTTGACAGTCCAGCTAAACTAACCACAGACTACCATGCACCTCAGTATTATGTAAAACTGGCCATTTACATGTAAAAATTAAAATTTAAAGCACATCGTACATAATGAGCTACTTTACACTGCCAACTGTCAATTCATGGAGCTATATAAATACTGAGTTTCACACATACCTCGAGATCGTACTTACCCCAGCTGGTGAATTCCCACTTCATTTCGACATAGAAGTCTGGTGACTGACAGAAACAAAGATAAAAGTGCAAGCGAGATATTTTCTTGCATACAATATTTGTTTTCTTTAGCAAGTTTAGCACGAGACCTAACCTACTACAATCTCCAAACTTTGATAATGCCACTGTCACAACATAACAAATTATCCATGAACTATTACTAAAAATGAAGTCATTCAGGTCTAAACTAAAGACACATCTCTTTCAACTTGCTTACTCACCATGGCCTGGCTTCTGGTTTCTCTGACTTTTCGGACTTCGACCCGGCTTCTCCAACAGATTATAATTTTGAATGTGATTTTGACTTGAAGCAACCATCGACTGATGCCTTGGGCATTATGATAACGGCGCTGTAGAAGTCATTAGGTTACATAGATTAGATTAGTATACAGAGATGGTAAACATGGTAAAATGGTAATACTGTACCTCAGTGAGCCGTTGCAGTAATCCAGGCACGCCATGAGAGCGCTGAGTGAATCTCTGATAGTCGCGGTACTCGAGGCACATCTGAACTATTTCAGGATCTCCAGTTGATATGGCCTCCTGGACAGCTGGAACATTCAAATTTAGCAGTTTAAATAGCACCTGTTACGAACGCTTCAAAGATGCTTGAACACTGGTTTATAGATTTAGACTTTAAATGTTCAGAAGAAGGTCCATGCCCCAGGTCCCCACACAGACATCAGCTAGATGTTCTTTTCCTTTTCATAGGCCCTTGAGCATGATATGAACAATATAATATAGCAAAACTGTAATTTGATAATGCCTTACTGACGCAGTTCAGAAGTGCATACTGAAGCCGACAGACTGAAACATTACGAACAAATCCCAAGATCCTAGAACAAGGCAAATGCAGCGCAGGATGCCACTACCAAATTCCGATGCTTGGTGACACAGATAAATGCATGTAAACAACCTGCCCAGGATCTTTACAGCCAGCTCAGCAGACTCGAACCCTAAACTGTTGGATAACCGAAAACACCAAATCTGAAGGGACCAAAAGACCAACTCCGAACAGTCCAAAAAGACCAACTCCAAACAAACCGAAAAGAAAAACTCTGAAAAAACCGAAAAGACCAATTTGCCATACTCTGAATAGACCAAAAGACCTACTCTGAATAGACCAAAAGACCTACTCTGAATAGACCAAAAGACCAACTCCGAAGAGACCTAAAAGACAAACTCCAAAGACAGCAATGGGCCAAACAAGATTATCATTGTTGTCATTATAACTAGTATTATTATTATTAATTATTATTAATCAGACAACTTAATTATTAATTAGGTGCCACCGATGAAAAGTTGAAGTCAAGGGCTACTAAAAAGAACGCCAATGTTACAAATCAGGACATTCAAATGCTTTGGATCCCTCACCAAATGAATGCTGTCTTAGAAAACAGGACTTTTTTCCTCGAAACATACGGACAGGACTACCTGAAGAAAACAACTGCATACCTGTCCAGAAATTGTTATTTTCTTTGTTGGCATTAGCACCATGACGCAGAAGAACGCGGACACTTTCCAGGTGGCCGAGTGTTATGCCCAGGTGAAGCGGAGTGCGTCCTCGTGGATCCAGCGCCTCAATGTCGTCCTACAACACAGCAAATGGGCAGCGGTGGTGAAGAATCTCACCCAAGTAATTCATTGAAAAATAAGCAGGTCGAGGCCACATGGTCGCTATAGAAACACGCGTACATTTATATAACATGTTGGAGGCATATAAAATGTGCTATATAAAAGTTCCGGTACAACTCCAAACATAGAAACGCACATGTATACAAGTATCTGGGCATTTCTATAGTGCCTCTACTGAATCCGTCAAAAACTCTAGATACTCACTCTACCGATCTGATTTAATAAACAAGTAAAGTTCCCATGTGCCTGTAGTTGAACATATGGGCGGCAAGTATTTCCACTCGTTGACCCTTAAGCCAGCAGTGGACGAATCCCAAGGTCCTCAACATGGACCAGCAGATCGCAGGACTTGCCATTTACCCACCAGCTAATGCCTCTGCAAGATTGTGCTGCTCGGTGACAGCGGCACATGTGCGCAACTTGCCTAGTCATTGTCAGTGCCATCGAATCTGTTCAGCAGGAGCGAATCTGCAACCTTTCAATTACAGACCCAGCATGCTAACCAAATAGACTACCACGTCTTGATTGCGATCCAAATATATATATATATATAATACAAACATACATGTATACACATACATACATATGTATGTATCTGGGCATCTCTGTAGTACTTTTTACGAATCCCTCGAAAGCCCTACTCTCCAGACTTAGAGATCTAAATACATACGAAAGCACACATACACTCGGTGTACAAATCTTTTGTGGGTGCTTAGTATATCGCAATGATTTGTCTGTTTCTATGACGAATTATCTTCTAAAATCGGAAGCGATATCTTCTTAAATTCGATGATATTTCTTCGGGCCTGAAATGCGATTATCCCTAAAATGAAGCCTAAGTCTTTCGCGTAACTACGTGTCGGGTTCTCTGATACCGGGTTCTCCGGCACGATCTCTGCAGCTTTGATATGTCAACCGACACCTCTGCATATTACTATAGCAGCGCTATATAAATCATTTAGCTGACAGACGCAGCTGGCCATTGGTTCTCGTATTCTATAAACAGAAACTGGAATGTGTTTACATACTTGTTTTCCGGACAGCAGTTGTTCCAGCTCATTGTAGCTGTTGTTCCACACGAGATAATGCACCGGAAACTGTTTTCTAATCCAAGACGAACTCATTTCGTTGCCAAAGCAAAACCGGCGTTCTTTTACGAGAGATAAACCTAGCTTTCAACAGTTAAACCGTTGCGATTAAATCATCGCTTCGCCATGATTGCAGCACAGACTACATATTCCACATGTTCCGTTCTTGAGTAACGCAGGTAAGATAGATGAACCGCTGAGCAGCTTCTTTTAAGCTTTACAAAAAAGTTGCAATACTCCTGACAATGGTTTCCACAGCTGCGCTAGGTACTTTTCAGAGCCAAACTTTCTAAAATAATTAACGATAATTATATCTAGTTTACTCATTCGATAGCTAGTTAGCTCTAAATTGCAAAATGACGTAATAGATACTCACCGAATCTCAATGCGATATTTTTTCGTCGGTATGGATATTTTATGCGACAACTTAGTCCGTTACACTAGCGAAAACGAAAATGTGGCTCATTTAAAAGGACACATAAAATTCCTGCAACTTTGATATTTAATTGAACTGTATATTTTCTAATATGAAAAACCCTTCTGTTTATGCGATTTTACGCAAGAAATCCTCCGATTTGTTTCGTCAAAGCCTCGCGACAAATTACAAACATTAGGTTCTGTTCATCGACCGGAAACAAATTTTAAGTTAAACTGGCGGGTACTGGCAAAATACCGAGTTTTGAAACGGTTTTGCGCCTGTCTAAAAGCTTTTTCTACAATGTTTGCTTAGCCCTGACCCTATCTGGAAGCAGGCTTGTGACAATGAGTCACCATGTTAACAAAGTCCAGTCTGATTCAGTGGCACTATGACAAATCGACTGGTCCATGCGTCTTCAGAAATTGCCAACACTGACGTCTGAAAATGATTTCCTGCCTCGTAAAATCGTATAGCATAAGTCTAAGCTGTACTTTGACTGGTAATAAACTTGGGCAAACTTATGGGAATTTATAGGTACCTATAAAACTGGAAAATTCTAGAAAACTGGTAATTTTGAACAGCATCAGCATGAAAATTAGTAAAGCTGCAGTTTTAAAATAAATTCATCAATATGCACTAATCACTAAACTATAACACAATCCGTTTATAACACTGCTGAAAACTCTTGGATTATCTTACAACAAAACAGGAAATAAATTAAAAGCAAAAAAATGTAAATAAATTCAGCAGATATACAGCGAATAAGGGAGATGGAATAGCCCTACAGTAAAATCCTCTGGTCACGGCACACCAACTACCCACCCTCTCTTAGGCGGCAAACTCTGCTCAACAGTGTGACACCAAGCCCCCAACCCATTCTCAATTCTACTGAGCACCAGTTGCAGGGAAGACAAAGTTCAGTGCATCTCTTTCTTTCATCGTCAGATCTGGGTGCCACAGATCAAGCAAGAGAACGGCTCGGAATTCACCCGAACTCGTCCCGAGGTTGGCAGCACTGTGGACAAAAGAATCGTCAAAGTACATGCAACAGCCTAAGTTGTAGCCTCGTGATTGACCTCCAACAGTAACGCTCGTCTTGTCAGGAACTGCTAGACCTATTGTCAACAAAAACACAAGTTCTCATGAAACAGTCATAAATAATCCTTAAAAATTGAATGATAAGTTGATGATTAAATTCAATTAATTTGATAAACAAGGTTGCCACTGTAGCAAACAGTCAAGTCTGCAAGTATCCTTGCGTGCAATAATTTGGATCTCAAGTTTCCTAAAAGATAATGTGTGTATAATCAATCATCTATTATAATGACTGATGTTTCAAAAAATCACAGAAAGTCAACTTGAGAAAAATTTGATGTACAGTACACTTGAAGCCGTTAGGAAACTCCAAGAGAAAAATCCTATTGATCAAGACCAAAACCAAGTCTTAATGTGCTATATGAAAGATTGTAAACATAACATGAAATTACAGAAATTCAACTTAATGGAACCAGTTTGAAACAAACAGCTTAAAGTAAATACTAGTGGTACAAACACGAACCTATTGGAAAATCTATTCCTGAAGGAGAATCATGGCACAACCAGATCACCAGTACTAGTCTGCCATTTTGGATGTGTTAGTTACTTTTACATGATTGCAAGAAGCCACGTGACTGCTGAGGTACCACTTGGATCAGAATACAAAAAGGGTTTCTAACATAAATTTTTATTCCGTCCATATTCTACACAGAAGAATATCACAAACAGAAGCACATCAGAATAAAATTACAGTTGCCAGTCACCCTTAGGCAGAAATTTGTAAAAACTAAGGCTTAAAACTACAATACCTAAGTGGCATCTGATTCTGACGTTGCATGGACCACAGTGTTCCGAAATCACCGTCCCTGACTCGAGGACCGAAAACAAAGCATTTCCGAAAACGTTCAGCTTCATGAACGAAGACAAGGAGTCGATGAGACCTGCAGTTCGTGGACATTTCTTACAGTTTTCGTTCATTCGTTCTCCCTGGTTGTAAAAATAAAACACTGACCAGGCACCAGTTTTTGCGCTGTTGCGAAACCATCCAGCATTTGGACTGTGGTACACAGATTCAAATTCTTGTGCAATGAAACCCCACTGACGTTCAAGTAAGTTTGTCTCATGAGAAAACTCACTTGAACCGCTCCAAAAAGGCTGACTCCTCAATCCAGGCACATATAGGACATTCGGTTTCTGAAGCTGCTCTGCTGGAAGGCTTTTCAAATCGTGCAGGGAGGCTGTAACTCTGTCCAGACCAGATTCACTGCTCAGTTCTTTGAACTGCTTGAGCTTTTCCTGCGCTTCAGCCTTGACAATCTCATACTTCTGGCACCTGACACATTCTGGAGACTCGCACGTTGTGTACTCGTCTGACTCTTGTACGGGAGATCTTGAGATTTTTGACCCACGCAGAAGCAGGACACGATCATTACGGCTTTCCTTTACTGCTGGCTTCCACCGTAAGATGTATACAAAGTATATGAGTAGCGTAATCAGGATTACGCCCACAGTGACAGAAATGTTACTTCCAAGTTCAAGTTCTTTGACATCTTCGTTTTCTTCAGTCATCATTAACTACAAACATAAAATATTACAAAACTTTACAATCATATTCGTAATCTAAAAATTTCTAAAGTGCTACTTAAAAGCTAAGCACAGGGCACCAGCTTATTCACGAGTGCTGCGTCAAGTCAGTGGGGTTGTCCAAAGCTACCGGTACTATGTCAAGAACCAATCTGGCTGCCAGAAGACCAGAGAGATAAGGGTAGAAGCTGTTGATTTCAAACTAATTGATATGTAACATGTAAACAGAAGCCTTCCACTGCATACAACTTCAAATTACAACTGTATAATCCTTTACTGGATATCGCCGGATAGGCACTGGAACAAAAATAGTCACAATCTGAAAATGGCCAAATAGGTTAATGAATTAAAATTTGGCAACTTGATGAAATTTAACCATGCTGAGTGCTCTTACGAACTGGCTACTATGCCCATCACCCATTTATCCTTTGGTCCACAAAAGTAAAAAAGGTCGTTATATATATATTCAGAGCTGTTGACATCAACCATACAGAAAACATGTAACTCTGTTATGTCTACTACCAACCATGCAATGTACCCGGGGGTCGCCCTGTGCTGTTACCAATGCAATTACCTACATAATGGGTTCTTCTTAAGTTCGAATTGTGAATGGAAGCACAAGTCATATATTTCATCCCTAAACCAAATAGGTATAATACGGCGCGTTGGATTACTTATGCTGAGATCTATCATCAGGTAAAATTTCAGGCAATTTAGTACCTGTGGTTTAAAACCGAGTCATACTACTCTTTGCGCTAGAAAAAAAGTAGGCCTGGTGCAGAAGTAATTCTGGGCCCGAATCGACACACCGCCAAAACGTTCATAGATTAGAAAATGTCAATACAATCTGTCGACAGCTGGAATTACGCCGGTATAATTTACTTTGTAGTATATTTTAATAATGATAAGACCTCAAAACAGATCTTAGGACTCGACCAGAGAAGAAATTGCAAAACAGCTCAATGAAAGGAAATTTTGTGGCAACAACCGAAAAATCAACAAACATGTCGGATTTGTCAGCGAAACGGGTTTCAGTTTCTCGCACGATTTATTCATGTCGCTAAAGCTCAGATTAAACTGCCAATAGAGTGAAAAATCGTGTTTTCCCTGGGCACTGGAGAGTCCAGAAGTTGCGAAGGGGGTCAAAATTTACAATGGTCTTATCTCTCTGCCTGACTCTTGGATCTTGACCCGGAACCGAACCCTTTTGCCTATCGATTTTGTTTTGACTGAGCGCCTGTGAATAAGCTGGTCCCCGCGGAGCGGCTTTCGTTGGGCGCTGTAGAAATCTTGGGATTACGATTACGATTGACTGCGCATTAGTCAAGTGGTTAGCGTCCTGTATTGTCAACCACATGGGTCGGTGGTTCAAATCCTTAAAGTACCACCAGGACGAAGAAAGAAATTCATTCACATCTCATGTGATGTAAATGTAGACCTCCGATATTTCAGAAACGGTTCCAGGTCAAGATCCAACAGGCAGGCAGGCAGACAGTCAGACGGCTGAGGTGGGTGGTGTTTGGAATCGGATCTGCTAGATAAGGGAAGAAGAGGAATCTGGATAGAATCTGTGAAAGAGGAGTGTTTTCAGTTTCTAGTGGAAGACCTGCGCATGGATTGCAAGGGGTGAAGCGATGAGTTCGTACGATGAAGTTACTAACCGATGTGCTACGGCGCTATATAAATTGTCTTATTATTATTATTATTATTATTATTGGTTAATAAAGAATATACTTACTTACTTACTTACTTAATCGTAATCCAGAGATATCTGCAGCGCCCAACGAAAGCCACGTCAAGGGGACCAGCTTATTCACAGACGCTATGTTTACATATATTTACTATAGCGCTTTTTAGAAACCTTTCAACAGCATTTCGCTACTCGCGAAGTGTGGTGTTAAAGTACATTACGAACGAGGTTATCTGTGACCAAATAATGCTTATACAAGCGGAGGGCGCCATTTGCAATATTTAGGCATCATTGTGGCAGGAAGACCGATGGGTAGAAAAATATGTTTTGGGAGAAATGCGTCTTCAATGGGACGTAGTCTGAACCGCATTCAAAACATTCGTGGTGGCTAAGTTTCACAACGCTTTTAAAGTCTATTAATTCCGCAGACGAGTGAACACTATGGCGCTCCTTGTTAGCGAGAGAAATAGAGCAGCGCAAGTAAATAATAGGTTCTGACAATGTTTATCATATCATACCAGAGGGTTAGTGTTACCGAACCCTTTTTGGCTATCAATTTTGTTTTGACTAAGCGCTTGTGAATAAGCTGGTCCCGTGACGTGGCTTTCGTTGGACGCTGTAGAAATCTCGGGATACGATTACGATTAACCCTAAGTCAAGCCATAACCCTATCATCTTCTGCCGCAGAAATAAAAATTCCGATTTTCTGTATGACCTCTACCCTGCTCATTTTTCAATGAATTAATTGGGTCAGATCCTTTACCACTGCTGCCCATTCGAATGGGTGCCACGCCTTTCAGGATCCCCGTGTTAGCCTGAGATTTAAATCTCTGAGATAAGCCAAGAACAGGACACAAACTGGCATCCTTGCACTCAGAGGCGCCTTGATGAACGTGTTAACCAATGCAGCTAACCAGGCCAGCGTGCTGTTGGTCACTGGAGATAGAAGTGTAGCATCAGAAAAGTGGTATCTTGTATCCGATTAGAGATGGTTATTTATGCATTAGACGCCACCATCATGGAGTTCCTCACTTCAATTGCAGGCACTAGGTCAGATCAGAAGCAAATTCCACTTTGTTTTTACACACCAAATTTTCAAGACAAAACGTACAGAGATTTAAGTTTCATTTAATTTTCAAAACACAAAAGATCGAGATTAAAAAGTTTCACAGAATTTCCAAAGCACAAAGAACACTGATTTAAAAGATCAACTTAATTTTCAAATCACAAAAAAATGACATTCTTTGTCTGAATATTTTTAAAATTTGAAGCAGAAAACCCACAGCAATGATATGATAAAAGGTATTTCGTAAGCAACAAAACACTAAACATCTCCGCATTGGCTTTATTACCACGAAAACCGTAATACATTTAACGTAACTGAACATTATCATAGCACTCCTTGCCTATATGACGTTACAGTTAGTTAAGAACAAAAAGCTCATCTGTCAACAAATGATGCTCAGTTAGCTGGAAAAGCCACCACTGGTGGACTCTTGCATATATGGAGAACCCGACCAATACAGTAGCTATTCATTCGAGGAGTTCGTTAATACAAAACGATTACACAAATATGCAAAACATGAATCGAGTAATGTACGGTGAATGTGACGCACACAGCACAAAAATTTGGTCAAACGCTGGAATATCTGAACAACTAGGCAGTGGACCCACGTTTCAACAAATACTGAAGGCTAAAAACGAATTTAATACAATGTGCGTTTCATTCGGTTTCACTGAGGTACAAAGCATCCGACTTTGTTAAACAGACAGGGCAGAAGTTAACAAGGTTATCGAAATAAATGCTAGTTGTCAACAACCTTTATTGCACCATTACAGTTGACATCTAAATGTGAAACGCTAAGGTCACCTGCTGTTCATGGTTTGCTGTACCAAGGCAAACATTCCAACAGATTTTTGTACACCAGGTCAAAGGAAGAAATGGACTTTGTTCGTACAAATATCCACGTACCACTTTCCAACTTTGAAGACTGAACACTGCATACATTTTACTGGTATATACCATGGCCAACTGCTGGTAAAGATTCGACATACAACAAACTTTGCAAACATTTCTATATTCAGTCAATAAAATCATAATTTTTTGGTTGAAAATTCTGTTCTGTGCTATAAGATCTGGATCAGTTTCTAAATTTGGATGCTGAACATTGTAAGTGATTTGATATGTTATCATAAAGTGCAGTTTAAGTGTTGTCAACGATTTGCTCTAGCTGAGCAAACTTTAAAAAAAATTTTCAACTGTAGAAACAACTTTTGTTCACGTTTATACAGCAACTCCAGGGAGTCCCTGATGAGTGCAACAAACTACAGATTGAAACTCGGCTTAAAAATTTGTCAGTCAAAGTTCAGGGAATTGGAAAACCTCATTGCATCAAGACCAGATCATAATCGAATCAAAACTGTACAAGTAGCCTTGTTGGGCAAGTTTCAATGCCAGGTCAGAATCCAGAGAATTGCAGCTATGTTAGACATTCTCCCAAGACGCTCTTATATCATCCAGTGTGCTTGACAACACAATATAAACTGGAAAACTTCTCCCGTTTAGTGTATTTCAATTTATAGAGCACCATTACCAAACGTCAAGGCATCAGTGGATGCAACTAAGAAGTTGCTGAATCTCTCCTGTCTTAGTGCAAAAGGCTCCAACCTTCACACACCACGCCAAAAATTATGTGAAAAAGCTTCGCCACTCAAGCTCATCTGGATACAGGGTTGACAGCAAGCACCATGATTGGTTGGCCTGAAGTTGAACCATCTCACAATTGGTTGGCTTTAAGTAAAACCATCCATTACTTTATGACTGTTTGGCTTAAAGCAGAACCATACTGTGATTGGACGGACGGCTTTAAGTCGAACCATCCATTATTTTATGATTGGTTGGCTTAAAGCAGAACCATCCAGTGATTCATTGGCCTAGCAGAGAACCATCTCGTGACTGGTTGCCTTTAAGTAGGACCACCTTATGATTGCTTAGCTTACAGCAGAACCATCTTATCATTGGTTGACTTCAGTTAGAACCATCTTATGATTGGTTAGCTTAAAGCAGAACTACCTTCACGATTGGCTGACATAAGCAGAGCCATCCTATGATTTTCTCGCCTATAGTAGAACCATCCAGCAATTGGTTAGATTTACAAAGAAACTACGTTACTGATTTTCAACCTAGTTACCAATCTCTCCTTTCCTCAACACCAAATGGCAAGCATTCAACGACTCAATCGTACGTAGCACTATATAAATAACTAAAGCAACATACATGTGCTAGATAAATACAGGAAATGCTGAACACGGTCTGCACCTTGTTCAGCAGTATCATTGCAATCATAACAAAAGCAATCGAGGTCTATACGATCAGGAAACGTTGCAGATTTATCGCACAGTGCCCAGTTTTTGCTCACAAGCACAATATATACATGCTTTTGGTTATAAACATCGGAAATCATCTATGAGAGAGACAGTTCTCCCTACATTTATAATCCGACAAATAACCTTTCACAGAAATCAGCTTCCAAGCTCTGATGATCAAATCGGAGCCAACAACTTTGTTCTATGATACGCATTTTCATATGCAGAGTCGTTATACAAAGAGTCGACAATAATATTCATAATAGTAACAATCGTCCAAATCGATAATGATAATATCGACAGTACTGATTAAAAAATAAAAATGATTGTAAAATATTAAAAACATCAGTAAAATAACAACAATAATAATCAACGAAATAATAATTTGAATAACAATGGGAGTAAAAAGCAATAATAAAACAAAACAAAAATAATAAAATGAAATTTAACAATAATAACAGCATTAATATCATTAACACTGCGATATAAAAATAACAAGTAATGGCAATAATAAAAATAATAACAACTGTAACATAACATAAAATAATAACAACAATGAAGGCACACACCAGCTTCATCAATAAGTTGTGTGCTTCCATCTTCACAGTTTCACATGGATAGCATTTACAGTAGTCAACATGTTAATTTATTTGTTCAGATACATAACATAGCTAATGGAAACGTAACCAGCGTACTACAAATTACGCTATTTGTAGCCTCAGCCACATTCTTCAATTGCGGTAAAATGCTACCAGACTGCTCACATGGCAGAGAGGTAAATGAAGATCTGAAAAGGTTAAATGTCATCTCACTTTCAATGGCTAACCAACTTCAGAATGTTGCATAAGCTAACTAAAAATTCAACCTTAAATTAAGTTGTTTAAATTGGGTCAACTAAGACGGCCAATCAGAACGTTAGTAACAATTTCATATAATTTCAATTCCAATTAACACATAGCAAGGAGCACAGAAATGACTGGCACTGGATTCATCCAAAACCATCAGATTCACCAAATCTGGTACAGTCCTAATAGGGAAATGTCCTGATAAAAGTACAGAATGTGCTCCAACTCTGCTCGGAGTACACTCAAAGCAACTCACAACAGACATAGAACATCTCCGATTTGTACCTGAACACATACACTACTCCAATCGTAATTCCGAGATTTCTACAGTGCCCAATGAAAGCCACGCTGAGGGGACCAGCTTGTTCACAGGCGCTCAGTCAAAACAAAATCGATAGGCAAAAGGGTTCGGTTCCTGGTCAAGATCCAAACATCAGACACAGAGACAGCTATCGGGGATGGTGTTTGGGGTTGGAGAGTAGAGAGAGATAAGAGGAAGAAGGGTGCACTCCAAGTGCACACCAATAAGGTGCTATACTAAAGCCAGGATACATACTCCAGATGACTCTGTAACCTGGAGCGAATGGAGTTAAGCCGTCCCGAGCAGATCCGATGAGGAAATGGAACACACCCAGTCAGCTCAATTTCAAGACATCAAAGAAATCGGATAGAAAATAGTTCTTGGAAAGTTGGCTGGGACTGCAAACTAAAACGCGGGACGATAATCACTAATTCTATCACAATGAGTGAACCACAGAGATGAACATTTATAAAACAAACAAAAGCGTCTCAGATCAACAAAACACATGGAAATAGAAATCTGAAACTACTCGAAATCATGGTCAAAGTGAAAAATTCTCAAGTAAAGATGTTAACTAATTTCATCCATATTAATTAATAATAAAAAAACTACTTTTAAGAATATTTAAGTGCAAAATGCTGCTGTAGCATAGAAATCAGTAATTACTAATTTCAATAAAATTAGCAACTACTTATATTCATTTTAAAATTAATTACAAATTAGTAATTCTAATAAAATTAGTAGTTCTAATAAAATTAGTAATTACTAATTTCTATGCAACAGCAACATTTTACACTTAAAAACTGTAATAAAAGTAGTGTTTAATTACTGGTATGGATAGTAAAAATCTTCCAGTAAACAACAATAAAAATAATGAACACTCAGTTACTTAACTTAAAGCAGTTTGATCATCCCAACCCGTATTCCGCAGGAGATGCCCCAAAAAACAACTGGCATTACATTAACGACCGGCAGAACAAAAGACTTTTCGAAAGCTGGCATAAAACGTTGCTTGTGGCGGATTCCAAATTCCTAGCTAACTCCAGACACTGACTTGAAAAGACGAGATGTACAGATTCAAATGGCATATTCTTCATCTGTGCCCAGGAGCGCAACAGTTCGTCGCACAAAGGACATGCCACTCGTTCGGGTAGTGTACATTCCTCTGACAAACATAGAATGCCATTGGCCAATCACAGCAGCTCGTACTGTCTGAGATGCATTCGCTGAATAATATCTCGGCAGTCGTTGAAAACACGGCGAATGTTCTCTGTGTCCACGGCGCACGTGAAGTGAGGGTAGCAATAGTGTCGCCCGTCGGACACAGCAATTTTCTAAACAAAATAACCAGTTACAGTAACACAAGGTAGGAAAAGTATGAAAGGAAAAACAGGAAGAAGAAAAAGAGGCATTATACGTTAATCAGCCGACCTATCTCAGCTCCTAGCCCACTCCTCATACTGCACTTGATCAATGTACAGTCCAACTCTTATTTTAATTGTAAACGTGATTTGCAACCTCTATAGTGCCAGTGTCTAAAGCACAAGCCTACGATTCCTCGCTCAGTCGATGGACATATGGCGTGTTAACAAATGCATTACTTACTTACTTACTTACTTACAAGGCATCTACCATGGCGCATCAAAATCAAACAGCAGTCAGGTCAATATCTAGAAAGTCAGTCTGTTGAAACAGAGAAGCAGCCTATGGGGGTCTGTTGCCTTGCACTAGAACTAGGGTGTTCTCAGTGGCCGGTCCAAAGCTTTGGAATTCACTGCCCAGCTTTCTGTCAGTTCCATACAGTACCAGAAGTTTAAACTTAAGACTCATCTGTTTCAGCTTGCTAACCCACCATAGCCTGACTTCTGGTTTCCAAAAGCTACTGGATGTTGACTGGGCCTCTCCAACAGATTAAGGTTTTTGACCACGGTTTCACTTGAAAAGAAGACGAGGAGTATGAAGTGAAGAAGATGAGCTGTTCCTTAAGTTAATTCTCACGAGAAGCAAAGGGCATCAAGTGTTAGTGATTAGCCCACAAAAGTGGCACAAAAACATGGTGTCAAGTCGGCTTACCAAAAACTGGTCTCTAAAGAAGTATTTCGCCCGAACAAACTCCGGGTCTTCTCCGTTTTCAGGATGGGCTAAAAAAGAAAGACACAAATAAACCAGACTCAAATCCAACCCACTGAAAACCCTTGCAACATCTCTCATTCCGTACAAACATAGCAACAAGCTGCTAAAAATCTGCTCGATATCAGACATCTTTCCACCTTCCTAACTTTGCAGAACATCACAGGATAGACTTTCAGATGGCTAAAAGGGAGTTTTATCGAAAAGATACTAAAAGAGAAAACAGAACTCTTACACAGACAATGGACAATGTAAAGCACCCTAGAAGTAGCTCATTGTTACTTACAATGCTCTATAATTGTCAATCTTACACAAAAGAAATAGATTAAGAAAAGTGTCACACAGAAGAGCAAGTGGCCAGATCAAGACCGCACTCGGGGTGAGAGACAGAACTACATCTTACAATCGGTCGTATAAGTGGCATATTCGGGAAAGTAGTCTTCAATCTTTGATTTTCCGGCCTTAACCTTCTCGGCCAGTAGATCTTGCTTGTTCAGAAAGAGGATGATTGAGATTGTTCGAAGCCACCTGAAAACATTCACAACTCAGAAAGTGGCATTTCAGAAAATACAGACCACAAAGAAGCTAACTGGCAGAAAATTCAACATTTACATAAAGCACGGATTGACCAAGTATTTCCTAAATCATTCGCTCCATTGCAGCCTAAAGTAGTTTCCCATATCATGCAGTAAAATTTACACTAAGTGCTAACATGGTCTGTACACGGGGACCTTAAATGGCATGGCACCCATTCAAATGGGCAGCGGTGGTGAAGGATCTCACCCGATTAATTCATTGAAAAATGAGCAGGGTCGAGGCCATACGGTTGCTATAGAAAAAGTGTACACTTATATTTAAGTGCTCACTGCATTTTCTTAAGCTATTAGCTAGCAATGGATGCATCCCAAAGTCCTGGACATGAGGCCAGTGTATTATGACTTGCAGTTTATGTCCCAGCCTATGCTAGCACCAAATTCTACTGCGACAGAGAATAGATTGTGTCAACAATTTGCCAACCCTTGGCTAGTTATACAGAGTCAGCTGAGATAACAGATGAAGTGCACTATCACAAAGACCATGGACTCCTAAAGCACAGTTGGGTTTTCTTAACCCTTTAAACCCAAAGCTCCCCAGCCATTTGGCACATGTACTCGAGGCTCGTGGGGAATTTTGGACCCAAATATATTTTTTACATTTCTACTTTGAAAAGTTATGAAATCTTATAATTTGAACCCCAAACAAATCAAAACACATAATTCACGACCACGTATACAAAAAAGTGATTTTATTTATGTATTACTTCCGCACAGTTTCTCGCAACATAACTTTCCTTGTACTACACCTCGTTGCTGTGCAGTTGGGTGAATTACGCTATCGCCAGAATTCAACTTTCGAATGATAATTCTCAAAACACTTATTGCTACCAGTGCCAATGCACAGGAAAACTTTGCAGGCTTTACACCAATACACAGTTTTACAGCGTTAGGGCAAGTCCTTTTCCTTGGCCTCTGGATCGCTTCGCTTGGCCACCTTGTATATAATTATCTGTCGGAAAAATCCATGATTTCTATAACTAGATATCAAAAATCCATCATCCACTAGAAGCGTGCGCCGTGTGAGCGCTAATTACATAAAGGCCAGCCTACCGGCATGTCGGGAAATGATGGTAGATGATCAGGCCGGTTTTTCGACATTTCAGGTATATATGCCTATAGACAGGCCGGTTTTTCGGCTTATCGGGTTCAAAGGGTTAAACTAATTCCAGGGACGGTAAAGGTGGGATCCGGACAAATGCCCCCTGGACATTTCCCCCGGATTTTTCCCCCCTGTCAACTCCCCTGGATTTCTCCCCCCGGGCGTTTCAATAGGATAAAAAAACTGGATATTCCCCCCAAATGTCCACAAAAAGTAAACAATTTCTATCTATAAGGACTTTTAGTGCTTTGATGTTTGAGTGTGGAATTACAAACAATGTTTAGCAAAGACTTTTAATATAGCAATAAACTGAGTAAACAGTTTTCTAAAAAGGTTATTAACGCTTTGATGTAAATATAGCTTTATTTAATTGTTTATATTTATTTGTTGAACAACCAGGCCTTTAATGCTTTCAGTCTTAATTAATTAATGTTTACTCACTTTGATGCTTAAAGTAAACATTTAATAAAGTTTTGATGGTTACTCAATCTGTTGCTATATAATATGCTTTGAGTCTTAATTAATTAATGTTTACTCATAATGTATTGCTCATAAACAGAACTTAAACTTAACATTAAAGACCTTTGATATAAACACAAGTACTAATTTACTGTTATTTTTTACCTTGTATTACTTAAATTCATTTAAAAAATATTGTTCTTTTTATTTGTGACCTATACAAAACTAATTGTGATCTTTGTTGATAAAAAATATATGACTTGGGGGGGAATGTCCAGGTGGGTATTTACCCGGGGGGAAATCCATGGGGGAGATGGCGGGGGAAATGTCTGGGGGAAATTACCCGGGGATATCTCCTAGCCTCGGTAAAGGTAATTATTGAATAAGCCCTTGCTCTGTAATACAGAATGCGCATGTTCAACCGTCTAATACCATTTATCTATAAACGTTTATCTTCCAAACAGTTCCAGATTGTTGTTTCAGAGTTTCCTGCTGTTCCAAATAGTTTTGCTGTTGTTTACAATCGCCTACCTGTTGTTCCAGATTGTTCCAAAGAGCTCTAGAGACTCCTTCAGTCGATTCTGACTGCAGTCTTCACGCAGAACCAGATTGTAGCTGCTCGACGCTGTTACAAAGATGATGGCCGTGACATCATTAAAACACTGGATCCACTTTCGCCTCTCGTCCCTCTGGCCACCGACATCAAACATGCTATGCGCAAAACAACAAAATAATTACACGAGGTGTGGAAAATGTTCGTTTATCTCAAGTGTCTTCTAAAAAAAAACTCAGCCACAACTTACCTGGTATCTCACCATCTTTTGTGAAATTTGGAAAATGTCGATGAATCGACAAACGGCTTCATACATTTGTGACTCTCAACATCGAGCACATTACACAAGAAAAGAAATGTAGAACATTTATATAACACCTTTAAGGGATCTCTCATATGTGCTACCTGACAGATCTAGAAAGTTGCAACTGATGAAAATGTTTCCCAACCATCCGTTTTATGCTGCAGTTTGAATTTTTAGAGGAATACACAACAGGATCACACACGAAAATACAAAGGTACAACAACACGAATCAACACATAACTATTACACAATCAACTAAAAACGGCATATTACTTTGCATAGAAGGTAATACAAAGGTACAACAACACGAATCAACACATAACTATTACACAATCAACTAAAAACGGCATATTACTTTGCATAGAAGGTAATACAAAGGTACAACAACACGAATCAACACATAACTATTACACAATCAACTAAAAACGGCATATTACTTTGCATAGAAGGTAATACAAAGGTACAACAACACGAATCAACACAACTATTACACAATCAACTAAAAACGGCATATTACTTTGCATAGAAGGTAATACAAAGGTACAACAACACGAATCAACACAACTATTACACAATCAACAAAAAACGGCATATTACTTTGCATAGAAGGTAATACAAAGGTACAACAACACGAATCAACACATAACTATTACACAATCAACAAAAAACGGCATATTACTTTGCATAGAAGGTAATACAAAGGTACAACAACACGAATCAACACATAACTATTACACAATCAACAAAAAACGGCATATTACTTTGCATAGAAGGTAATACAAAGGTACAACAACACGAATCAACACAACTATTACACAATCAACTAAAAACGGCATATTACTTTGCATAGAAGGTAAGGTAAGGCATGGCAAGTTGAGGTAAGGTACAGTGCTATTCACTCTATTCCCCTGTAAACGATAGGCCAAAAAGGAATGTTCCACGGAGCAAATGAAATCAATGCACTCACTGGAAATTAACTCTGTCAATAGAAAATCTTGTTTCAAATATTCCCGAAGTAAGCACACGACATCTCAGAATGTCCTACAATCGAAAACAGCAACTGCATTCTGATTCTAGAATCCATAAAAACCTAACATTCACCACAACATAGTGATGTAGTCCTTGAGTCCGGCCAAGGACTCGAAGCCCCTGGACTCAAACTTTACTCGCTAACTCAGTTTCTGAGTCAAGATTTTGATCTCGTGACAGTAATATGACTTGTAGGCTTGCTTACTTATGCATCCTAAATAGATGATTCTTCTAAAAACAAACAAAACTTCATATAATTTAATATTTTTAAAGTGTACTCTGCACAAAGTACAATAATTCTTCCTGCGTAAAGACCACGCTCCATATCAATGTTTTGACCATTCTTTTCTTTAGGTTCCTGTTCAGTCCTCCTCCCTCTAATTAAGTCTTTCCTTTTCATAAAAGCATCTTTCCCTATCGCTAGCCTTTTTATTTCATTATGACATTTTGCGTCTGATGTAATCATACTTCCTAAGTAGCAGAACTGCCTGACCTGTTCCAATTCTTCATCATTTAGGGCCTACTATTATTCTTACTGTTGTTTCTTCTTATTATCTTCATAACCTTTGTCTTTTTGATATTTATTTTCTTAATTATATAAAGACTGTAATAATAAGCTGAAAATTAATTAAACTGATTCCTGCCAATGGGTTTACTTACAAACATTAACATTCATGGCATTTCATGTGTTAATGTATCATATTTTAGGAGGCTGCTGTAGTATAATCCAAAGACTTATACAGCACCGTTATCATAATGCCCAAAGCATAAGTCTATGGTCATTTCAAGTCAAAATCGTAAGTCAAAATCATAATCCGCTGGAGAGGAACCGGGTCGAATTCCAGTAGGTCAGAGAATCAAGAAACCAGGTTACGGTGGGTACACAAGTCGAAAGAGATGTTGTCTTTAGTCTAGACCTGTAGTGAGGGTTTTTTAACTCACCTGCTCTGAAGGCATGTAGCCCGGCTGCTTAATGACTCCCACTTGATCTAAAAAGCTGCAGAGAAGAGCAGAAAGCATCGTTTAAATTTTCACTCAATCGTCAGTTGGCTAAAAATTTAAGATCCACTTTATAAAAATGTCACTAAAATTTATCAATCAACTCAAAACTTTTTCAAAAACTGTGTCATTCTCAACAGATTTTCACAAAAACTTGCAGTAACTAAACTCTACTAAACTGCTGCATGCAGAGATTTTTTAATTTGCTAAACAAAATTTTCCAGAAATTTACCAAAAGCTCAATCAAATTTCACTAAATTTTAACATGTAACAGAAAATTTTAGGAACACTCGCAAGTGAAACAATAAAAAATTCCTTTACCATCAATAAATAGAAATTTAAAAAATATATAAAAATTTTAATAACTAACACTAAAACACACCATAGAAAAGAAACAGAACTTGAGAAAGTTAGGAAGAAACATACTATTTCGCACAGTCTATTAGCTGATATTCGTTAGACCGATCAAAGCACGCCTGTACACCTCCATCTTTCCATAACGCTTCTGTGTGTTCATAGAATTCCTAAAAGAAAATAAAATCCGCAACCCCCATATGCAAGTATGTAATTTTGTGTACACATGTGTATGTATGTATGAATGTATGTAATGTATGTATGCATATGTACATACATATTTTTGTGTATGTGTGTGTATGTATGTATGTACATTTATATGTATTGCACAGAGCCAAATGCAACACTATGTCTGTATGCCATACTGCATTTTATTGTGTAACACAACAAAACAGTAACAGAGTACAACTGAAATTCGAAACAACAGCTGAGCAGAGCATTTTGGGAAATTATGAATCATGTGTAGAGTGGAAGACATAAAAGTAAGTATGTGCACATGGACGAGTATGAGATGTAAGGTTTTAGCTTCGAGGAAAAGATATGTTCTGCTAGTGAATACAAGCAGCTGTGATTAGCACACCTACCTGAGGATAGTCAAAGTCTGGTAGGCTGGCCACCTCCTGGATGTAGTCTAAACGATACTGGATCCCAGGGTCGGCCAGAGGAACTGGCGGGTTAATGGTAGACATTGCACCCGTTATAGTCTACCAAACAGAAACAACACAATTTCATGGAAAAACCGGGATTTTTATTGCAGCCGTAAACAACAGAAGTCAGCCGTTGTCTTTGATTTATGAGTGGCTTATCCAAGGGCAATAATCACTCCCAGGCACTAAGCAATTGGCTCAAAAACAATAATTATGCCTGCCTCTGGTAAGCAAAAATAAGAAATAATAAAATTATTAATGAAATTATTAATAAAATTATGCCTTGAACCCTCTTTAGAAGAAGCTTCAGATTATAATAACAACAGTAGGTTGAAACTTACTATTACAGTTAAATGATTTTCCTGTGAAATTGTTCAGAATAATAATTCAAATAAAATGCCAGATTAATTTTAAAAAATAATAGCAGTAACAACGACACCAATAATAATAACAACAACAATAATATAAAAATAAACAGGCCTCAAAAGCGACTAAAATGATTTGTACAACAGCTTGAAGATCCTTCAGCCATGGTCCCATGACTGTAACTGGTAACGGAGGACGGTCGTAATGCCCTTACTTTACACTTACCTCATGTAGCTCACCTTAAAAAGATTTTCCCTATTGATCAATTCTTCATTCTCAAAGAATATTTACAGCTCACCAAAATTGCATCTCTGACGTTTCTCTTAATGTCCAATATTTTCTGTTTCCTTTCTCTACAAATGTCAGACACAGTCCCAATTAACCGCACACAAAGATTAACCTAATCAATTTATTAAATTCTTCACACACTGTTTGATACCCCACATGCTGACGATATCAACCACAGCAGACTGATTATTACCACCACTCCAATAATAATGGGGGGATTAGCCCGAGTAACGCTGTTCAGGACAAGATCTGAACAGCGTTATTACAAATTGCTCTAAATAATATTAACACAATGAGTCGATTAATTAATTTTAAAAACTGGCCACAAAACCCAATACACTGCTATTAAGCTCAGTCCCGTTAATAAAAGCATTCCTTTTTCACAAAGGTCAAGCGCTTGTTGAGTAAGAGAGGTCACTCTGTGATGTGAAACTTAATTTATTGTTAAATAACTTAGCATAGTGTAAAGTAATCAAATGTAAAGGCATAATAATTGCAGCACTCCTTAAGAATCTATTCCAGGACTTGTGCATTGAGACCAAATGAAGACATACTCTGATCCGAAACCGTCGATGTGCAGGATCTTCATCTGTTTGACAATCGTTGACTTGCCCGATTCCCCAGCACCTGACCAGCAAAGAGAAACCATTGTACTACAGCGCTCTATAAATTGTCGTCTTATTATTATTATTATAATTATTATTATTATAATTATTATTACACTTATTATACTTATTATTATTATTAATTATAATTATTATAATTATAATAATAATAATTATTATTATTATTATTATGAACAAAGTAGAACACGAACTGAGACTGACATTCACCGGCACATTAGAAGTTACTAATTATTGTTGTTGCTGTTGTTATTATTATTGTTAATCATTAATATGCAAAAGGCAATCTGTCAATGGTTACTTCAACTGTAATACATTATCATTTCAAAAACCAACTCATGGTGTCCCACCACATCTGAAAAAGCATTAAAATATATTAGATATTACCTTACCTCATCTTACCTTACCTTACCTTACCTTCTGCCTCATCTTACCTTACCTTACCTCATCTTACCTCACCTTACCTCATCTTACCTTACCTTACCTCATCTTACCTTACCTCATCTTACCTTACCTCATCTTACCTTACCTCATCTTACCTTACCTCATCTTACCTTACCTTCTGCCTCATCTTACCTTACATTACCTTACCTTCTGCCTCATCTTACCTTACCTTCTGCCTCATCTTACCTTACATTACCTTACCTTCTGCCTCATCTTACCTTACCTCACCTCATCTTACCTTACCTTCTGCCGCATCTTACCTTACCTTACCTCATCTTACCTTACCTTATCTTACCTTACCTTCTGCCTCATCTTACCTTACCTTACCTCATCTTACCTTACCTTGCCTCATCTTACCTTACCTTACCTCATCTTGCCTTACCTTCTGCCTCATCTTACCTTACCTTACCTCATCTTACATTACCTTACCTCATCTTACCTTACCTTTCACACGTGTTGACAACATGTTCTGCCTAAGCAGTGCACATACCAAGCAAGAGCAACCTGTGTGTTGCTCTGTATGTCTGCTTGTCCTTTTGGAGTTGTTTTTCGATTTTCTTGTTGGCTTCTTTTCGAACTTTATCTTCCTCATCGCCTTTGTTCGTGTCAAAACAGCCCATGGCTCTGCACAACAACCACAAGACACACTTCACCTACACGCTTTAAGTTACCTCAAGAAAGGAGGAAGAGGAGGAGGAGAATTGCTTAACATTTTGTAGCAGTAAAAGTAAAGTATCCCACATCCCGTGAGACGTAGGGAAGCGCTCATTTCCTTTTCTTTAGGCCCTTGAGCCAGCAATGGACGAATCCCTATGTCTTGGACATGGGGCCAATGCATAGCAGGACTTGCCGTTTACTTCCCAGCTTACACCAGTACCAAATTATACTGCTTGATCACAGAGGCACGGTGTATCTGCAAACAACTTGCCCAGGGTCGTTACACGGAATTTAACCTGCAACCACATGATCACTGACCAAACTTGTCACCGATAGACCACCGTGCCACACACATACATTTTGAAGTAACAATAACAGTAATTATTATTCTTTCTGCATTTATTAAGAACCACTATCTAATGCCAATGCATCAGTCGATAGTGCTGAGCAACCACAAGTGAAGGACTTGTTCGAAGTTCCTACACAGTAACCGTCTCAGAGAGGAGACTCGAACTAGCACATTCCACTTTACAAGGCGGGCACTCAAACCAATCAGCTACCATGTCACACAGGTAATGGGATAATGAAGTGGCATTTACACCATTTCAAACTGGTCACACCAGATTTGTTCGCTGGCAATATGCCTGGTAGATTCTTACTGGTTCACTCCCCATAGATGAAAAGTAAGGTAAGATAAGGTAAGGTAAGGTGAGGGAAGGTAACCCCACATCTTACATGGCTCTTTTAACATTAGACTTAACAGATTTTTGGTCCTGAGGTTGAAAACCTCACATAAACACGTGTTTGGCTATTTTTAAAGAAACTGTGTACACGTATGCACATACATAGAAATTATTTTTCCTATGGAGGTCCAGAATAATCGCAACAGTGATAAAACCAGTTCTGGCTTCATCATCTAGGCCAATTGTACCCGAAAGGTTTCCACTCAAATGCTTGTTAAAAATTGTCATGTAAAAAATTTAAGGTTCTAACAGAATTGAAACTGAGTTAAACTGAAGGAGCCCTTCTATTCTTGTTCTCTGATTGACTTCATTTCCTACTCCACTCCGCCTGTGACTTCTGAAACCGAGAAACCATCGTCAGGTCATGCCATCAATCAGAGGTCGACCTTCGCGTGAACTGCTTTATCGTGTCAGGAAAAAGAAACTAAAACCTACAATACATGCCCAAGTGAACTATTGTTGATAATGGAATACTACCTTTCTTTGCCAAAATTAGAACAGATTTATCTCCCAAGTTCAAGTTCAATTTGAAATGTCTTCCCTTACATGTGCATACCTAGTGTTGCACTTAACTCTACTCAGCATACAATTTCAGCCTATTTTAAGTTGCATTTCCTTATACATGTATCAGCTAAACAGCCACAAGCAATTGTGAGAGATGGGCTTCCTCAAGAACCCTACACCTCAACCGTCTCGGGGGGGTTCGAACCCATACTCTCATGTTACAAGCCAAGCACTCTTACCAGTCAGCTATTATGCTCCACAATCAGCTATGTCATGATATAATACATATTATGGCTAGTATAATACAACTGAAGACTTCTTAAGAGATTCCGAAACGGTGTGACACTCATGTCCAGAAACATTTGCACAGATATTTATTTAGACAGCCAAGTTCACAGCACATTAGAGACGTTCAGAAATTGTGCGATATAAATGCAAAGAAACTCGCACTTATGCATAACTACAGAACAGCTGAAAACAATCTCTCACTGAAACTATATCCGCTTCCATCACAGGAAGCTCTCCAGAAACATTTCAGCCTGATTCAAATCAACTATAAGAATAAGAACAGTAACAATAACAACAACAACACTAACAACACCACCACCAACAACAACAACATAATAATAACAATAATAATAACAATAACAACAACAACAACAATAATAATACACAGATGTGATAGACATCCAAGTTTTAACACATTTGAGAGGTCCTTAAAGTGTCTGAACATCTACAGACATACACACATACAAGCAAACATACTTTCACACACATCAACACATACACACACACATACATGCATACTGGTACATACATGTCACTGACAGTGCTGAAAATTTTCACAAAATGCTGGAAACTATAGCTGGAAGTTCCAGACTAAACTTAAGGCCAGAATTTTCGCACAGCGTCTGCTGGTCACAAAGTCTACTTTTCAAAATACTCTGATATCGCACACTGCAACTGAGTTTCTGAAAAGTTACATCCGTTGTTTATCTGCCTTTCCGGAAGCAGAGGATTTACGTCAGCTGTAAAGTAGAATTAAATGTTTTTCACTTGAAATAGGGCGTAAAAACGTTTGACCGAGGTTTTCAGAGTTCAACATATGCATATGACCTACATATCACAGGGTCTTAGTAGCTTCTGAATATTCCAAAAATGATGACAAATTGGTGGCATTCAGCAACGTCTCTATCAGTTTTATCTGGAAATTGCAATAGAACTGTATCGTATTTCGTAACGTATCAGCTGATGGTCACTACGAAGTAAAATCAAAATCCTTTTTTAGATAGGGCCAGTTAACATCCACAAGGTCCCAGAGAAACCAGAAGAAAGGCAACGAAGGATGGCAATCCAGTCATGTAGCGTAAACCTCTTTTAGCTGACTAAGCTGCCTCCCTGCCTGAGTGCACTGACTTTCTGGGTACTGAACTGACTATGGCTTGGTTTTGGTGCGCCATCAGTTGGGCAACAGATACCGGCGCTATAGAAGTTGCTATTATACTGTAACACAGACTGACATTTAGAGCTGCATGATGCAACATCTACGGCAGTAAGTAACCTACGATTCCTCACTCAGTCGATGGACATATGGCATATTAACAAATGCATTACTTACTTACTAAACCTTTATTTCACTCTGATTCATATCCTATAGCAAGTCTACATTTTTGATGAACAGCCACAAAAGTAAACCAGCTATGAACGATGCCTTGTGTATCAATGGTAAGGGCCCTACAAAGTTTCCAAACCTAAGTACATGTAGTAAAGACAGGGCAACACCCTTGTTTCCTAATAAACACACTACAGAAACCTCCTCCCAGGGTTTGAAGGGCCTTTCGGCTGAAGCCCGCTATTGTTCACAGCCACTTCAACACAACAGCACCTTTTACAAACAGCAACTTTTGTAAACTCCCAACTTGTGGGTACTTATGTTACGACACCAATAAAACGAGACTGGCTCAGTTGGCCGAGATGGCCTGGATTTCCATGAAAAGTCACCCACCAAAGTACCTCATAACCTGCCTGACTCTTGGTTAACTGGGCACAGCACCACAGACGGTCAAATATAGCAAATCAGGATTTGAAAGGAGGTGCTGTACTGACGTGAAAAATCGCCTTAGCACTGATGCCAGTCTAAACATAGCCAAAGATAAGTTGGTAACACGTGTACCTATTGAAGGAATCACGCTATACAGCCATCTCATGGAACTAATATATTGGCAACTGACTCGTGAAGAGCCATGCTTGCAAAGTGACAAAGCCACGAATTCCCTGTGCTGCGGGGCACAATCGGTTGATATCTTGTGCACTTGATAACAATGCCCAGCAAGTATTGGTTATGTATCAATCACAGAGTAAATCACTACGCGAGCTGAGGGTCTCCCTCCCTCCTATCCTCCCTCCCTCCCTCCCTCCCTCTCTCTCTCTACACACACACACACATATATATATGATATATCTTGCCTGCATGTATTGGTATATATTTATGTAAGTATAGTGTACGCGTCTAGGTAGGTCTATGTACACAGTTTCCCTTGCAAGTACTCTCTCTCTCTCTCTCTCTCTCTCTCTCTCTAAATATATATATATATATATCTATATATATATATATATATCTATATATATATATATATATATATATATATATATATATATCTATATATATATATATATCTACCTATCTATCTATCTATCTATCTATCTCTCTCCATATATATTTTTATATATATGATTATATCTTGCCTGCAAGTATTGGTATATATTTATGTAAGTATACTATACGTGTGTAGGTGTGTCTATGAACATACAAAACAGAAAATGGACTGAAGTTTTAAAGCAGAAACAATGGTGTTAAACTGCATAAACAACATTCATGAGGCTTTGTAGTTCTGTAATCTCAGAATTGTAAGGTTCCTAAGAACGGTAATCTGCTAATGAATCAGTTAGGCAAGAGGACCTCTTTCACAGAAAGATCTTCCACAGGCAAGAGGACCTCTTTCACAGAAAGATCTTCCACAGGCAATAGGACCTCTTTCACAGAAAGATCTTCCACACGCAAGAGGACCTCTTTCACAGAAAGATCTTCCACAGGCAAGAGGACCTCTTTCACAGAAAGATCTTCCACAGGCAATAGGACCTCTTTCACAGAAAGATCTTTCACACGCAAGAGGACCTCTTTCACAGAAAGATCTTCCACAGGCAAGAGGACCTCTTTCACAGAAAGATCTTCCACAGATCTTCCACACGCAAGAGGACCTCTTTCACAGAAAGATCTTCCACAGGCAAGAGGACCTCTTTCACAGAAAGATCTTCCACAGGCAAGAGGACCTCTTTCACAGAAAGATCTTCCACAGGCAAGAGGACCTCTTTCACAGAAAGATCTTCCACACGCAAGAGGACCTCTTTCACAGAAAGATCTTCCACAGGCAAGAGGACCTCTTTCACAGAAAGATCTTCCACATCTGTATGTTTATGAAGCGCCTATTAAAGAATCTCTCAGCAGCATTGTTTGCAAAGCGGCGAAGATGGCTCAGCTGTGCGAACACCGCATACAACTCAATCAGTGATATGCGTTATTACGCAAGTTACACCCACAGTTTTTCATCAGAAAAACTCCACGGCCGCGCTTGTGAAGATAAGGCGGAGAGGCATCAAGTAACCCAGTCTCCGTTAGCCACCTCCACCAACCATGCCGTGCTTGCGATTGCATGGCTAGCCACAGTTAGGCAGGATCTGGATCTGAGTCATCGTTACATGCAGGCAATATCGCAAGACAAAAAGCTCCGTCTTAACCTATCCCTGATTGACAGTTTGTAATCGTAATCATAAACTCAAATTTCTAGAGCACTGCTTAGAAGCTAGCGCAGGGCACCAGCTTATTCACGAGCGCTGTGTCAAGTCAGCGGGGTTGTCCAAAGATGCCATGTCAAGAAACAAGTCCAGTTGCCAGGACACCTGAGAGAAAGGGGTCAAGCTGTTAGGGTGGTTTGTGTTTAAGCTGAGAGAAATGGGATGGGCAGTTTGAGTTCCACCGGGCAAAAAGAGGCAAGAGCTCAGAGCCAAATTATGTTAGATGACAGAATGAAAAATGACCAGCTCATTCTAAAAAACAGAAAAAACTAAACTGTTCTAGATGACATCCAACGTAAAATTATCATAAGTAATACACTTTATGCCGTCCGAAAAAATGACTAAGCTACTGTAATGACTACTATAGCACCCTTAGCATAATGCCAACATATCAACTAATGGTCGCTTCAATAGAAATTTTATTCAAAATCACAATACAGGTCGAACTGCGATAGGTCAGAGCACCCCAGAAGTTAGGCTGTGGTGGGTACGGTTTAACCATGAATGACCGGTAGAATGGTAGATGATTTACACACGAGGAGTGCCAGCTTGAAGCATCTATGCTCAGATATAGGAAGTCAGTGCAGAGAATAAAAAGTATGTGTTACATGGTCTCAGTAAAAATTCGAAAAGACCAACTTATACCATGTAATTAAATTCAAAATGACCAAATTATGCTAAATAAAAGAATCAAAAATCACCGAATTGATTAAGCAACCCAAAAACAGTCCTTATATTTTTATTATCATCATCATTATCATCATCATTATCATTATTATTATTATCATCATCATTTCTGTATTTGTTAAGCGCCAATAACTAATGACAAATCAACGACGCTGAGCCATTGTGTGTGAAGGACTTGCTCAAGGTCCCTACACAGTAACCATCTCAGAGGAAGAAGGAGGCTCGAACCTGTACTCTCAGAGTTACAAGCCGAGCGCTCTAACCAATTGGCTACTGAGTCTTACACTGGCATGTTTAGTGAATGCATTGCGAACTGCAAAAACACCTGATCGCAGTGACAGAGCATTGAAAAGGGTAAACAGCCATCAATTAATAGCAGACACAATAGCAAAAAGTCTACTTATGACAAACTACTCTGTCATTAGACAGTGCAGATATAAAAATATAGCATGACACATTCTGCTAATAGCAGACAAAATAGCAAAAAATCTACTCATCTGTCATACTTAGCTGTCAAAAATCACACTATATAGGTAAACAAAGGCTAACACGGCAATGCTAGCCGTTTATGGAATGCTCTCAAAGAACTACATTCAAATCAGCCAATTGATCTACATTCCATATTCACCCCTCACACTAATTGGTAGGTAACTGCACTCGATCAGTGGACACTGTGACTCTTGCTGTGCCCCATACCTGAACAGTGTGGGGTCCTCGGGCCTTCTCGGTAGCTGGTCCAAAGCTTTGGAATTCACTGCCCGTCTCAGTTCGTTCTGTCAATTCTTTGATGTCATTCACGTCTAAACTAAAGATGCATCTCTTTCAACTTGCTTACTTGCTGTAGCCTGGCTTCTGGTTTCTCTGACCTTTTGGAATTCAGCCCGGCTTCTCCAACGGATTATGATTTTTACTGCGATTTTTACCTGAAGCAACTATTGACTGATGCCTTGGGCATTGTGATAACGCCATTATAGAAGTCTTTATATTAGATTAGATTAGAATGCTCACAGATAAGGACTTTCTAGTGACAAAGCACATTCATTGCTGCCTGTTGCCAGTCCATTCCGTCCAATTACTTCAAAAGGCCACATCACTGTCCAGATGATGACGACGATGATGGATGCCCAAAGGCAGGTCCATTGGCTTTATGCCACCCGGGGATGAGATGAGTGAGATGGTTTCCTGTTGTCTTCCTCACAGACAACTGTGGGTGAGCAACTTGTCCAAGGTCGCTATGCAGTGGCTTGAGGCAGATTCGAACCCATGACCCTCTGGTTACAAGGCAAAGACCATACCACTACACCACTGCATCCCACCATCTGGATTAGCAGGATTTATGGTATACTGTTGTACGTCCAGACAGTAATGCAATACTGTGCATTGTATTTACGAGATCCTCCACCTGCAACCGGTTAGCAAGTCAGCATCATTAAAAAATCCGGCCAATTCCAGCCACGCAGTTCCAAATGAATAATCCTGCTGAATCAGGTGGGCCTTGATTCGAGATCTAGGTGATAGCTATGCCTAAATAATTCAGCACAGTGAAAAGGTGGAGAACATCAACTGATTAAAAACTGGGTACAGCAGAAGAAAGTTATATCCAAAAAATTGTCATCATAGATCAATTAAAATACTGCAAGTGGAGTAACAGGGTGTTGTTTTTAAGGCCGACAGCTTCGGTTTTATGTATGTATGTAAACATGCATCTGGGAATTTCCACTCCATCTTTGATAACCTCTGAAAAGCATTCTTGCCAGCCTAACCAGTGATAGTTTTAGAAGAATAAAAAATTTCATCTGCATAGAAATTAAAATCAAACAGCTGGGCAAGATCTACACAGGCCGTCTCATGCAGACAGTTCAAATAACAACACAGAAATTCTCACATTTATATGAGTAAACTGGTTGTCGCCACGTCTAAAAATGAAATGAACCGTGAAATGCGATAAAAAGACTTTATACTAACTTTAGTCCAGCATAAAAACACCTCGAGCGCAACACGCCAAGCAAAATGCAGAAGCAAAACTGATGATGACCAAGTTCGAAGGCAGCAGACTGACAACGTAGAGCTAACGGACGGGATGATTGATGTACCAGAACCTCAGCCCTATCTCTAACAAAGCTGTTTGCACAGTTGATTGAACCTGTATTTCATGTCTTTGCAACCCCGCCAGTACCAGCCGAAGCTTCCGGAGAGATCTTGTGGAAAGAGTTCGGTCAGAGAGATGAAACATCATCTCGGGTTAGTGGCCGCTAAGCCACTTGACAATCGTAATCCCAAGATTTCTACAGCACCCAACAAAAGCCACATCACAGGGACCAGCTTATTCACAGGCGCTCAGTCAAAACAAAATCGATGGGCAAAAGTGTTCAGTTCCAGGTCAAGATCCAAGAGTAAGGCAGAGACAGTGTGGCAGCAGCTAACATGTGACACATGTTGTGACAACATGTCTTACCTGTAATAACTACCTAAAAGCCCAATTAAAAACTACCTACAAGCCCAATTAATAACTACCTACAAGCCAAAACTAAAGAGAAGTAAAGCTGTACAGTGTGTATGGATACAAGAAGATAATAAACTGCAATTAGATGCCAACAATTACCACCACATAACATTGTAACTGTAAATGTAACAGAAAATTTGTATAGTACCTCATAAGAATCTCTGAAGAGTGCTCTGTACGTGACTATTTCTTTGCCTTGTTGTTACCGAAGACTAGAACAACTCTGGGTCAAAGGGATTTTTCAGTTGCTGGACCTAGATTTTGGAACTCTCTCCCTGTATCTGTTAGTTCTGCTCAGTCACCTGAGTCATTTAGTTCTCAAGTTAAGATTTACCTTTTTCAAACTGCTTATCCATCATAGCTTGCCTCTGAAAGCTGTCTTTGAAATCTGTTATAAGTAATTTGCTAACTCTGTTAGTGGAACTTGTTGTCCCATTGGTCTCACCATTGCATGCCTATGCAAGTAACACTCACAGATTTTTCATCATAAAAACTCCAAAACCATGCTTGCTCTAAATGACTGTAATCTTGATTGGTGTTTTTAATATAATAAGGCCTCTGTTAAAAATTTAAATTCAACCCAAATCCACATTCTGAAATCACAGTCCTCTGGAAAGACCCATTCGAGATTCACGAGGCCCCAAAGAACAGGAATCATGAAGAAGGAAGGCCAAAAATCAGTTCAAAGAACTGCCTCGTTCTAAAGCCACAGCAGTGGTGGATACCCTGCCAAATTTATAACTACTTAATTACCTCCAAAAGCAAACTTCAACCTCCAAGAAAATGAAGAGAAAAAGTCCAAGAAAAGTCCAAGAAAATGGCAAACAAGCAGTTACGATGCCCTGCAAGCCTTGGCCAGATTATGAAGGACAACAGAAAGACGCTAAGCTTTGCAGAAAAAGTAAGTTATGAAACTGTTCGTACTGATCTCAAGTCTTTTATACAAGTCTTGGACTTCCTTATCACCAGACACAGCACTAGTTAAAAAATTTGGGGTTCAAAAGTTTCAGTATAAAAGATATTTACATGATTTAATTGGTTGGATGAATTAACGTACGTTAATAGAGACGTCCGGAAGTTTTAACCATATCTGCCGCTTCTTATAGATCACCAAAAACATTTGGGCAAACTATAAATGTAACTTCAGACGGAACATTAAATTATACAACTACTTGGCAACTGGTGACCACTTTGAATACCTGTCCTTTCCTTTGCTGTTAAGTGAGCTGGAGAAAAAGCTTAACAGAGCACGTTACTGTACATATCATGCACCTTTTTTAAATTTTTTAAATTTGTAGTAATATTTTGGGCTCAGCAGCAGCCATCATAGCCTCAGTTATTTTATAAATGTTTAACTACACGATGTCTCTACCTCTGCAGCTCGAATTTAGTCTTTTAGGCCAACATTTTTATAAGGCATTCGGCTTTGGGCTATGACAACTGATTGCCAAGACCCGTTTATTTTGACCTCCGTTCCATTAATGCATCAACATTTCAGTCGGCTTTGTACACAGTCCACTAAACAGCGCTTCTCACAAAACATTGAATATTTTTTATATTCTGATTATAATTCAACAGTTGTCATAATTAGTTCCCTTTACACTAATAGTGGTTAGCAACATGGCGTCTCGTAAAAAAAATTAAGCAGATAAAAAGCGGTCGTAACAAATACCAGTAGCTTATCGCAACTTCCTGTGGAGCAGTGCACGTACCAGTTTGATTCAAATGCCAGAAGAAAATCAGCACTTTCCACTTTTTCTTGTGTCTTGTTGTTTCGACTATTCGGCTGCAAGAATGGATCTTCTGCCGTCAATCCAATCAGTCTACAGACGACAGAAACAGACACGATTGGCTACCATTGCCTTCTTCGCCTAAGTCAGTCGCCATCTTGGCACTACAGATTTCTGCGAAACTTAGAGGTTCGCAAGATGTCGATACGTATATCAATCTGTTTTCCTGTCTCCTAGAACATTATTCAGATACTACTTACGAGAGATCTCTGTAGTATCTGAATAACGAGCAGCCGCGCACTAGTTCGGTAAAATGCCCCTTCAGCGGAAAATTCCTCTTAGCTTGGGCTTATAATGCAACTGCCAAAATTGTTCCAATTATTATATAGAAGATATGAAATTTGTAAAACGACATTTATTAGCGAATTTAAAATAGTTTACATGTTAACACATCATAAAATGAAAGGTAACATTTACATGTCATCTTTTCTACCTAACCTTTTTAGTTGACGCATTATTCGTCACAGAGCGCCACAGCTTTACCGTGTGTCTAAGGTAATGTAATGTAATCAAAAATTTATAAAGCGCCGCTTTGAGGTAAACTTCTCAGAGGCGCTCCCGGCCCTACAACCCAGAAGAACTGGGAAATAAGAAGGTCTTCAAGCGCTTGCGGAAAAGAGGGGGAGATAGACTAAGAAGTTCCTGGCGTAGGCCATTAGGAAGCCCATTCCAAAAAGCGGGACCAACCACAGCAAAACTTCTGCGCTGGGCCGTAGCTGTTCGAATCGATGGGGCAAGCAAGTCACCCCGTACCGCCGAACGAAGTAGTCTACGGCCCGGAATGGAGGAGGCCACGGCCCGGAATGGAGGGGGCCAACAAACCAGTCACAGCAAATCAACGATTCCATCAGTATGTCCATCAAGAAAATCATGTGGTTATTCGACTGAATATTTTTTACATACCTGGCTCTTGTTCCATCTACGATTATCGTTCTCATCACTTCAGCCCTAAATATATTCGCTGCCTCTCTAGATTTTGACCTAGCACTGAAACCTGCCTCCTATGAATAACACTTATTCGACTATGATCTCCAACGAATAAGTTTGCCTATTCGATGCAACCTTTAGTTGGTGCTGAAAATATTGAATATTTACTTCACACTTCTGTGAATGTTTTGGTTCCGAAGACTCAGCTTGCTTGAACAAATGCTAAGATTATGAATACGATTACAGCAATACATTACATTTCATAGAAAACTATTCAATCCAATCCAATCATTAAAAAGTAAGTGAATTACCCTTAGTTGCAGCTAAACGCATATATGCATGACATAATATGCAGCAATAAGACACAAATTAAAGCAAATTTTATCAGAGAAATGCAAAACTAATTATAGCTTAATGTAGTCGACCGTCAGATTTCCATAAATTTGTAACATACTAATTTGCGAAGCGCCTTGTGTAAAAGCGCTATACGTTTCAGTTGTAACAAACTGTTTGGAATGGCCATAGTTTATTTTGATTGTGAAGTATTTTTAAATCACTGTTGCTGTACCTGCATTCTATGTCCTTGATGTACCTGGTAGCGATTTTTGGGAATGGGTGGGTGCGCTAAAATGAAAGGCAGTCGGTTCGTTTACGGTATAAATAATCGGTATGATCTGCTCAATCAAATGTCGTTTAACTTAATAATGCGTAAAGGGAGGTAGAAAAACATTTTTATTTTCCAAAAATCTTATCCTGATACTTCCTCTTTCCCTTATCTATCTTCTCGCTTCAATTTCAAACGCCATCGACATTAGCCGTCCGACTGTCTGACTGCCTGACTCCTGGATCTTGACCTGGAACCGAACCCTTTTGCCTATCGATTTTGTTTTGATTGAGCGCCTGTGAGTAAGCTAGTTCCTGCGATTTACCTTTCGTTGGGCGCTGTAGAAATCTCGAGATTACGATTAGAAATTGACGATCTCTTTAGCCCTCCCGACACCAAGGTTCTTTGGGCCACACCTTGGCAGCATGGTGTGGCCCTCTATGGGCACAGTGTTGGTCCAATGAACCTGGCTTAAGGGTTTGACCTAGAACTGAATCTGGCCATACCTGCCTACTGATCTTGTTTTGACTGAGCATCTGTGAATAAGCTGGTTCCTGCAACTTTGCTTTCTTTGGGCGCTGTAGAAATCTCGAGTTTACGATCGTGATTGGATGTTTCGTAAAATTTTCTTATACGAAATTTCTCAATTTTGTTGCAGCAGGCGTTTCATTGTCTGATCAATCTTTGGCAGTGAGAAGTCTCCTTTGGCAATGGTCAATATCCTTTAGCAATGATCAGTCTAGTTCAGCAACTGTTGATTGTGTCATCAGTGACTGATGTAACAATTAAGTGAGATCGTAGCTGCAGTAATCAAAATTGAAAACTTGATGCCCATCGTCCTTCAGCTGAAAGCAACATTAAATGGAATAAATTCAATCAGAACACTTGTAATTGTGATTGAAAATGTATTTTTAAAAATTGTGATGGAACACTGGTGATTGCGATCAACACTTGGATTGTGGCTCTTATCAGAGACAATTCTTTTGATCATGATTGAAAATTTTTAATTAAGAAGGAGTGAATGATCGTGACCAAGCATTTGCAATCATGATTGAACACTTGTACGTTGCCTCCTCAAGAGAGAATCATCGTCTGTGGTGTGACTTTCCAGTCCAAGATTGCCAAGGTAAAGATTGAAGGAAAATTGAAAAGTGTGAAACACAAAATTCTGCTGACACCACTGACCTCACTGAACAATGTTGCACTGATCCTGTTCATCTTTCAATTCTCAAAACATCAGTTTTATAAAAAAAATGCCCATCGTTTCACCAACCACCTTGTTACTGCCTGCCAATCCCCAGCTGAAAAGTGAGCACTTTGTAAGAAAGTTGTGAGCCATTGATAGTTTTAGAGTGCACGAGATCATAAAATCTCCCAACTCTCATTACAGAACATAGTGTAGGTGCTCATTTCTTTTTCTGGGGTTTTAATCGACAGAGGACAAATCCAAGGTCCTGAACAATGGGCCAGACTTGCCATTTAATTCAGATCTAGTGCAGGTAACAGTTTCTACCAAATGACAGAGACAGGTGTGCACTAACAACTTGCCTGGGGTCATTACATGGAGTCTGCTCACTAGGCTCACCAAACCTGCAGTTGTCGGCCTACAGACCCAAGTGTGCTACGGAACAGGTGACTATGTTTCCCTACGACGTCATGTCTATTCGTATTTCTTCCAAGCGTCTGCTGCTGTTAATTGGTGCCCTACTGAGTCTAGTCTGTCTCATACACCTCTACCTAAACCTGCTCCTCGCACGGCATCAGAGCTCAGGTAGTTTTGTCGCGTTTACGAGAACAATCAACCGCAAGGCTCTGTCTTTTTCTAACTTTACAAAGCCATCCTTCAAGCGCACCATGAAGGAACTTGACGGAATTAAGATCCGACTGAGCGTGGCCAAAGCTGGTTCTGAAGTAGAGCGATGCTCCCGAGTCTTATACACACCACCTGTACCAGAAGCTCTAAGAGAGACTTTCAAGTGGCAAGCAGTGGACGCTGTCTCGGATTGTTATGTTTTCTCAGCGTATTATGAGTTGAGAACTGACCCACCTGCGATCAGGGTCATTGGAATATCGACTGAAAACTTCTCCAGAAAGTTCTGCCAGTTATGGTATGTGAGCAAGTTGCTGCCTGAGATCGTTGAAGCGAAAATCATGATACTTCCAGAGTCACATGACAGAAGGTAACTAGAATGGATTAATATGTGATGGTAACCTATTTAGATAAGATAAAGAAGGTAACCAGATTAGATACATTGCTTCATGGTAACTAAGAAAAGTTTATAAGATTAGGTGTAACACTTGACGGTAACTTTTACCAGATAAGATAAAGAAGGTAATCCAGTCTTGTAATGCCCAATGGTAACCTTTTCCAGGTAAGAAGAAGAAAGTAATAAGATGAAATGTAACACCTGATGTTTTTAAGTAAGTTAAAGAAGGTAAATAGATTAGATGCAACATCTGACATTGGTAATTTTTCCAGATAAAGAAGGTAAATAGATTTGATGTAATGCCTAATGGGAGTGTTTTCCAGGTATTCCATGGTCATTGGGAATTGATAGTCTGTCCATCTGATGTAACATGGGTGGCTGCTACTTTCATGTTAACCTTAATGATGGAATGCTTTCCAGTTCATGGATGGCGAGCCATTTTCAAAGTGCTACAGGGACATTCTTATAAAGATGCCTCATAATGTAGTGTAGGGGCTTCTTTTAGGGGCACTATAAAAAATAAACAGAAATGTAAATCAGAAGCTCAGTAATAGTAGATACAGAAAAGATTTTGCAGGCGCTGTTTTTTAAACATCTAAATAAAAGTTGTCCTGTCTTCGGTTCTTTTAGATTCTCTGCAGTGTTCTTCCTTTGCTACCTGCCTCAACACGTTCAGGTACCGTATGCTGTATCCGTAGTTAGCACCGCATGCCAACCACCGCTCAATATCCTAAAAATCATGAACAACCAATTGGATGCATCATACAAAGTGAATTTCACTGTTTGTATCACTCCATTAAATTTTCATTTCAACAACTCCGAACAACTTGTTGAAATCATCGAAGTTAATCGGATATTTGGTGCTGAGCGGTTTGTGCTTTACAACTACACGACTGGCTTCAATGTGGACAGGTACCTGAGGAGTTATGTGGCCGACAAGATTGTTAGCGTCATTCCATGGAAGATTCCAGTCGTGGTGGATGTTTGGCCATCTGACCCTAAGGTCATACCGGAAATTCACTATTTTGGTCAGGTGGCCGCACTCAATGATTGTCTGTACCGCAACATGCTTCGGTCGCGCTTCATCGTGTTTACGGACTTGGATGAGGTGATTGTCCCACGCGCTCATGACACGTGGATAAACATGATGGCTGAAGTCACGGTTGATTGGTTCGAGATGCATTCCTCGTTGAGCAATCGGGAGATGTTTCCTGGTTCATACCTGGTGCAGAACACTTTTTTCCTCCTCAACTGGGATGATGTACTTCCCAAGGAGACGGTTAGTGGTGAGGGGGCATGGAAGCTTATGACGTTGCGCAAGCTGAGGCGTGAGAAGATAATCTACCCATGGTACACGCGCTCCAAGTACATTGTGTGGTCAAAAATGGCGGAAGTTGTGGCCATCCACAGCGTCTTTCAATACATCAATGACTGGAACGTGACTTCTGTTCGCGTGGAGAAGCAGCATGCTCTTGTTCACCATTACCGAGAATGGTATGGCGATGAAAGCAATTCTTTGGTTCGTGGCATAGTGGATGATAGGATGCGACACTTTGCAGGAAAAATCATTGCAAGAGTTTCGCTAAGGCATCGGAAAGTAGAGCAGAGCATAGCAAAATGAGCTCAGAGTTATTTCCTGTAAATCTTTTGTTAATTGTAATTTGCAGCTTCTATGGCGCCAGTGTCTAATGCACAAGGCATCAACCAATGCGCACCAAAATCAAGCTGGAGTCAGGTCAACATCCAGTTCAAGTCAGTCCACTGAAACAGCGAGGCAGCCTAAGTGGGATAAGCTGACTGAAATCTTCAGCGAAAGTGCAAACGCAACAGCAACGAACGAGCATTTGAAGTGCTTGATTTTATATCGCAGAAGAATATATTAGGCAGATGATTGGAGTGGCTTGTATAACCGAGAAAGTACGGGAGACCAGGCTAAGATGGTGTGCAGAAGAAGAAAGCTACATCAAAAGAATTATGATGGCAGACATTCATGGACACCGCAGTCAGGAAGACAGAGGAAGAGATGGAGGGACTTGATCCAACAGGACCTCCAACTGCTTAGATAAAAGAAGGAGGGCACTGGAAACAGAAACAAGGGAAGAGAAAGGATCCGTGTGGCTGACCCCTCCCCAGGAGGGATTAATTCCAGCTAGAAGGAGAGAGAGATTTTATATCATAGAAGAATTGCCGGTCTCACATCATTGTACATGGCGTGACAAAGCGAATGAAGCCTGTAATGAAATCAAATACCGTGCAACAAAACAGACTGTGAGTGACTGGTGAAAATTGCTGCACTGATGTTACCATCTTTTTACTCTCTGAGATTCATCTGTGAAGTACACTACAGTTTTATTACATCAAGTGCCTGATGACCTGAGCTCGTGAGACTAGAAGATGATTCCAGTTCTTTTAGCTTTTTATTTGAAGCTTTACTTTGGACTGAGGTTCTGGAATTTGGCCAGACTTTCTGAATCAGGTTTGTTAAACTGAGCAATAATTCCTTCATTCAGAGCATTATATAGGGCCCCTTCAGGAAGCGTCTGCTCATAGATGCGCCAAGCCCAGCCCTGGTGAAAGGTAACAGTTTTCAAGTGTTGCTGAAGGTGTGTGTAGCATCCCTGGCCAGAAGGAGAAACAGCTCCAGAGGGAGGCTATTCCATATATTATTATTGGAATGACGTACCCCCCAATCGGTGCAAGCTTATCTGCTAATTGTTTTGCGCAAATTATGATAGTGAATTATGTAATTCTTGAAATAATCATGCAAAAGACAGGAAAATTCATAAGAATATGCAGGAAATGTACAGTGTAAATTTTGTACATCCAGGGTAAATACGAATGTCTTTTCGTATTTCGTTGTATACTGAGTTTGTAGATACTTTTGTATGGCATGGTAGAATGGGACAAGCACTTTGATTTGACAGTACTTGATATTGCTGTACTTATTTAGTATTTGGTCAAAGTTAGTACTGTTGAAATTGCCATACTTACTTAGGCCATTGGTTGAACAAGTGCTATTAAAATTGCCAATTAGTAATTGGCAGTTACTTAGTATCTCAGGTTACCATGGTCCGTTCACGGGTACCTTAAATGGCGTGGTGCCCATTCAAACGGGCAGCCAGGGTGAAGGATCTCACCCGATTAATTCATTGAAAAATGAGCAGGGTCGAGGCCATACGGTCGCTGTAGAAAACCTGTACATTTACATTTAGTATTTCGTTCATTCCATGGCATTTCCAAATCTGTCTGGTCATCTTTGAGCATCTCCTGCCACAATTTCTGGGCCAACTTCCTTTCTTTCCAAGTAGTTAGTCGGCAATAAACTGTTTTGCCCTTCGCTCTTCTTCCCATGCGGACCATCAGGACTGTTATGAATGGAAAACCTACATCTTCGTGAAACTTCTTTTTTCCGACATGGACTGCCAGGATCTTCCCTGGCCAAACTACTTAACAAATAAGTTCCCTTTTCTTGAACAAACTAATGCCATTTTAACTATGGAAGAATTCGTTTCCATTCTCTCAATTCCAACCTCTCTCAAACCGACTCGCCTAGTTAAGCCCAAGCTTTTCAGACACCTTTCATTCGGTCGTGCCCTGCACTCCACCAAGCGTAACCAATAACCTGGCACTGCTTTTATGAATAAAAGCATATATACACTTTCTCCGCTTCAAGGACCTGTCAGTCCGATCTGTTTGAAATTGCTGTAAATGTGCAATGTATAAACAGCTGTGCTTTTGTAAAGATTGCATTTTAATCTCGGTGCTGCGTGATATCTTGATAGATCTGCCATGTGTCGTCAGCATTTTGATTGTATGTTTGATTTATTAGTACAGCACACTTATACCTTATACAGTTCATACAGTTTCGCGAATAAATAATCATAATAATACTCGTCCTGAAGGATCTGTTTCTCCTGTGATAAAGCTAAGCTACTACGATCCACAGGAATGTAACTTCTGAAGACAGTTAACATTGGCAGCTTCAATCTTGTTTTAGTAGGTGTAAATAATTATTAGATATAAATTTGTATTCTAACTTATTTTTTGTTCAAGTCAAGAGTGATGTGTTTATCCCAGACTGTAAAAATTGCCAATGATTTTGTTCAAGTGAACAAGTAAAATCGAATTGTTTAACAAGTTAGTGACAGAAACGTGTGCAAAATTGCATATAATTGGGCAGCACGTTTCTTTAGAAAAATTCTCCTACTATTTTTACGGAGAGGACAAAAATTGATTGTAAACGGTGCATGAGACTGTTTTATCCTAAAGTTTTTTGTTTCTCTTTACTATTTATGCCTGAACCCATCTAAAACTGAATTCATACTTATAGGCCTACGTGACCAGCTCAAGAAAATTCCTGACCCCTCTATCTCCCTCAGCCTGGACTCTGCCTCCACCCACACCTTTAATACTAACTCCTCTGTCCGTAATTTAGGTGTTATTTTCGACCAGAACCTTACTTTTTCTGATCATATCACCCATCTTTCCCGCTCTTGCTTTATGCATATCCGCGACCTTCGCAGAATCCGTCCTATGCTTGACTTCAAAAGCGCATCTATCATTGCCACATCCATAGTCCATGCAAAACTTGACTACTGCAATTCACTTTTCCTCAATATTGACACAACCCAGATAAATCGCCTACAAGCTATCCAGAATGCTCTCCCACGTGCTGTTACCAAAACCCCCAAACACCATCACATCACCCCTGTTCTCAAATCACTGCACTGGCTTAAAATACCAGAACGAATAGAGTACAAAGTCTTATCCCTCACCTATACACACTTCAATCCTCCCAACCCTCCTATCTTCGTCAATTATTTACTATCCAGCCACTCCGTTCAACCCGCTGCTCATCTGTCCTAACACTTCTTCGCCCTCCCGTCACCTCATCCTTAAAATTTGGAAATCGCTCCATAGCCATAGCTGCCCCATCGCTTTGGAATAAACTCCCGCCAGAATTGCGACAGTTGTCTGATCAATCATACGAACTCACCAACACTTCACCTCTTTCAGTTTCTGCGCAGGTCTTTCACTCAAGACTGAAAACACTTCTTTTCCAAAAATCTTATCCTGATTCTTCCTCTTCCCCTTATCTCTCTTCTCGCTTCAATTTCAAACATCATCCACCGTAGCCGTCCGACTGTCTGAGTGCCTGACTCCTCGATCTTGACCTGGAACCGAACCCTTTTGCCTATCGATTTTGTTTTGACTGAGCGCCTGTGAATAAGCTGGTTCCCGCGACTTAGCTTTTGTTGAGCGCTGCAGAAATCTCGAGATTACGATTACGTTTTAGCTGTTGTTTGTTTATGGTTACTGTTCTTGTCTTCTTTCTAGAAAGTGTGTTCGTCTGCTTGTACAGTACGTACATACGTACATGTGTTTGCATGTATGTACAAGCGTGCGTCAAGGCGCCTCTGTGCGTGTTGATGCCGGTTCGTGTCGGAGTCGTGGATGATTTGAATCTCGGACTAGTACAGTCCATACGGGATGGGGGTGGGGATGTGGGGATACCTTAAATGGCGTGGCGCCTGTTCAAATGGGAAGCGGTGGTGAATTTATTCGTTCATTTTTTTCACTTATTTGCGCTGGAGGTCAGTAAATCTGCTTTCGGGCCGCGAGATAAGCGTCCGCGAGGTCCAGAGCTGCTACATGGAGTTCGTTCAGGATGCTCGAGCGCACATTCGTTGGAATGCAGACCCAGCTCTACCGAAGAGACCAACTTTCTCTGCAGTAATGTTATGTACTGAGGTGCCTGCTCCGTCTGAAGAGGTCTGTGCAACCTTGGAGCGAATGATCAGCTGATTAGCTGCAAAAAGTTATATGATTCCGATAAGAATTTTTAAATCTCTGCCGAAGTTCCAAGTCGTTCTTTTTCAAGGTAAAAATTTTCAAGAAAAGTCGAACCCCGTCCTTGGCGTCCGCCGATGGATTTACTGCCTTAAAAAGGTCAACCTCTAAGAGTTCCTTGCACTCACTCACTTCCGAATGAAAATTGGCAGGACACAATGCGGGGTACTGCTCGCCACCTCCCCCTGACTGAGTACAAACAAGACACTCCCCTTCAGAGGGAAGCACTGATTAATTAACCTTAGTGTATGAATACGACGCTGGCAGGGGTAGTTAAGTTAAGCACCATAAAGCAGGGTTAGTACTTGGATATATAGGTGAAATATATCACTTCACATGGCGCCCACTTCATGATCAGTAAATGCACATATATACACAGGCCTACATATATTCGTACATACAAAGAGGTATATACATACATGCATATATATACACACAAAGACAGTTACATACGTACATATATACATACATACAAAGACAACAACAGCAAAAACAACTAAATCGTTGTACCTAAAAAGCAACAAAACTTAAGGATAAAACCGTTTCATGCATCGTTTACAATTTTTACAATGATTACCAACTCAAGTTGTAGGCATATATCTGATTACTCTGGCTTTCTGAAGTCTAAGATCGTTTTTGACATATTTCCCTTGCGTGCTGTGATAATTACTGCAATGGCCCTAACGCTGTTACAAATGTTAGCGAGTTAACTAGCTTCCCACATGGTCTTTATCTAATACTGTTAGGTGCTACCCCAATAATACTGTGCATCACGGTGGTCTATCGGTGACGCGTTTGGTCAATGATCATGCGGTTGCGGGTTCGACTCCGTACAGTGGCCCGGGAAGTGTTTAGAAGTTGTGTGAGCCAACCTCGGCCAAGTACAGACCTAAGTTCGAATAGGAAACTTTTAGTCTTCGCGAGCCGTTAGCCCCTATATTAAAAAAATATTTTGTAAATTTCGTCACTTGCAAAATTTGTGATGTAATATCAGAGTATATTAAATCACTATTATTTTCATAGTATTAATGTTTGTTCAGTGGCATAGGTCGATATCTCTGTTGCCAAAAAAGTTGTGTGAGCATGCTCCTGCCTCGGCGTCACAGAGCCAAAACTTGTGTGAGCATCGGCGCCTTTGGCGCCAGGGCTTCCGGGCTCCTGACTCCGTAGATACGAACAACCCTGGGCAAGTTGTTTGCTCACACCGTGCCTCTGTCACCAAGCAGTATAACTAGGTACCGGTGTAAGCTGGGAAGTAAATGGCAAGTTTTAAGTTGCACTGGCCCTGCGTCCAGGACCTTGGAATTCGTCCATTGCCGACTCAAGGGCCTAAATAAAAGGAAATAAGCGCCTCCCCTACGTCTCACTTGTGGGATATGGGATACGTTACTTTTACTTTCTTACAATAACATTGTTATTAAGTCTGATGCAAATTTAAGTGACCACATGCCTATCGTGGCCGAAATCGATTTAACAGAATCTAACATCACCAGGTGTCGACTTTGTTTCAACGGATCGCCTGGTTACCGCAACTAAAGGCGCTGTAGGAATGTCGAAGTTACGATTACGGTTGCCAGTCACAACAGAAGCATCCTTACAGCAAGCGGATTCATCAGCAGTTCTCCTGAACAAGACCACTTACTTGGGTGTTACGATGTTAGATGAGGTCAATTGTTGCACGTCCCTGATTTGGAACCGAAGACACATGTGGCGAACACCGTTCGGATGCAAGGCTCGAGTGACTGATTGGTGTCGTCATCATATAAAGCTTCTCTTAACTCTGTTAGCATTCAGTGATTCAACCCAATCTAAAGACTTCTGTAGCGCCGTTATCATAATGCCCAAGGCATCAGTCGATGGTCGCTTCAAGTCAAAATCGCAATCGAAAATCATAATCCGTTGAAGAAGCCGGGTTGATTTCCAATAGGCCATAGAAACCAAAAGCAAGGCTATGGTGCGGGAGAAAGTTGAAAGAGAAGCGTCTTTAGTTTAGACCTGAATGTTATCAAAGAATTGAAAGAACGAACTAAAACGGGTAATGAATTCCAAAGTTCTGGAACAGCTAAACCAAGAAGGCCCGAGAGCCCAACACTTTTCGGTGACGGGGCATAGCAATATCTCTTAGTGTGAGGGGTGAGCATAGCCCTGCCAATTAACAACAATGCAGTCCTTGGAGTCATACTGGAATGAGCGCTCAGCTCGTAACGCGGAATACCATTTCGAGTCTCCCCGAAGCAAGTTCTTCACTCACAATTTTTCAGCGACATCGATTTATACTTTTCTCCGCCTGTGAATTAGCTGGTTCCCGCGACTTGGGTTTCGTTGGGCGCTGTAGAAATCTCGAGCTTACGATTGTCGTTAGATAGTGCCGCTTAATAAATGCAGAAATAATGAAGAACCTGATCGGCTTTAGGCTTATGTTCAACTACATCGAGCTATAATTATTAGATCCTGAGAATCGTAAGTAAATGAATTTTTGAAAACTGACGTAATAATGATGAATTGTTTTAGGGTTTCGTAAACAAATACCCCTCGGAATTTTGAAATTCATGAACTCAAAATTTCATCTTAAGCTCTCAAAACGTTAATTCACAGCGGATGGATGACTTCATGACGACGATATACGTCTACAAGTGGAAGCCTTTCATGGCAAATGTAACAGTCTGGTCGACTATAGAGATTCGTAAATAACATAACATAACATTATAATATACAGCATTACAAAATAGCACGGCATAACACGACATAGCATATCATAACATAACATGACAAGGATATTTTAAGTAGTTCAGAGGACATGTCATTGTGATCCGTGTTGGAACCACTGAAAATCAACCGTGAATGTTTAACCAGCAGCCCCGCTCTTTTTAAAATCACCCCAAAGCAGTCTGGACTAGCACCCAGATGTTCAGATAATATAACACAACATAACGAGATTCTAAGTGGTGCAGAAGTCATGCAGTGTTAGAACCACCAAATTACACAGGAATGTTTAACCAGATGTCCTACCCAAGTTTAGAATTACCTCAGAGCAAAAACTGAAAGACGCGGGTGTCTGTGAAATTTGCCGCCAGCTTTACGTAGGCAACATTTGCACTTGATCTTTACTTGTCGAACTTTTGACATGAGCAAAGTTAGATAAAAAAAGATGCGTGTCCTTGGAAGGGTGTAGCTCTTGGGTTCAAACATAGGTTGATAGACTTTGGAAAATGCCATCAGTGGATTGAACTGTACGGACCGTTTCTTGGCCCACTTCGCCCACAGACTTTAAGATAAGAGTCAGCCGTCCGCACGAGTACGGTAGTCATACCGACAGATAGGCAGAGAGGCATAGGGATAAGCAGACAGACAAACATTCACACACACAGACACAAGTGACAACATGCAGACTGTCGCGGCTGTTCTTGGAGCGAGGCAACACTCCCACCGCCAACGCTTCTTTGACCTCTAACCTCGTGGCCAGTCGCAGATAGAATTTCGAGAAGTCTACTTGAGAGAAATTCTAGACTGCCAATTAGGGACTAATTATCGTCTACTAGGAAGAAGGAAATAGAATAATAACGATCGAAAAAGCTTCAAAGACCTGAAAAGTACAGACCATGACCTACAAACAATTCCTGAAATGTAATCTCCGGGTTTTTTTCAGCTCTCCGAAAAGCTTAATATTGACAGTGTAATTTAATCCAATGTACTGTTATAAGTATGTTATGTTATGTAATGTTATGTAATCTTGTGTTATGTTATGCTATGCTATGTTATGGTATGTTATGTTGTGTTATGTTATGCTTTGCTATGCTACGTTGTAGTATGTTATGTTATGTTATGTTATGTTATGTTAGGTTAGGTTAAGTTAGGTTATGTTATGGCTTAGATCATCCACAGTGGTGTAGATCTCCGTTCTGAACAGGGGAGGATTGACCTCGTGCTGTCTCCCGGCCTCACTGGCCCGGATTCTGACCTGACACCGAAACTGACCCAACAGCTTGGCTCTTGTGGACCTGATTTGACATACAGCGCCGGCGAACAAGTAACTCATGCAGCTTTTGTGTATCGCAGAGAAATTTTACAGATTTACAGATTTACACTTACATTCACATTTTATCTTCTCCGAAAAATCTTTGAGTGACGAGTTTGCTGGAGAATTTTGTCACATCGGCAAAATTTCCGATGACTCAGTTTAGTTTTCGTAACTTTGGTACAATGCCTGATTACTTGTTTCCTGATTAACCTATTTTTACAAAAACACGAGATATTCTGGGATACTGTGAGAATCAACGATATTAATGCTACTACTACTACCACTACTACCACTACTACTACTACCATTACCAATAGGAATTATAGAACGCCTATTACTACTACTACTACTACTACTACTACTACTACTACTACTACTACTACTACTACTACTAATAATAATAATAATAATAATAATAATAGTAGGATTTATAGAGCGCCGTAAAGGGCGTTGTAGCCTATATGTACAGTTACTCGCTGACTGCAGCCACCACATGCAGTACAAGTGGCAGCGTATGCACTGTAAAAACGATGAATTAACAAGTCCAGTAACCAGGACATGAAGTAAGTTGTTAGCAAGGATCGTTGCCAGTGGGGGATCTAGGAGGGAGAACACGTGCCAACTCTTTGCCACCTGAGCTACGGGGGAGGGTGTATGGTAGAAGTACTTGTTCAAAACAAATTGATAAAAAAGACAGCGCTATCTTCTCTATACTATTTTTTATTACTTAATATTTAAATTTAATATAATAGTTACTTCTCTGTATTACTTATTATTACTTAATAGTTTAACTTAAGAGTGACTGGATCCAATAGGATTTTGTTAAATAGTGCTAGATCTAAATCTCGGGTCAGAACGGTTCGTGTGGAGCCCATTCAAACGGGAAGTAACTCCGCCATTAGTTGGGTAGTGCCAGTCCCAAGCCTGGATAAAGGAGGGGGCGACGGCAACGGCCTTTGATGCCATAAGCTGTCGTTAAACACTGGAACTACTTCTAGTGCAAACGGGAAGCGGTGGTGAAGGATCTCACCCGATAAATTCATTGCAAAATGAGCAGGGTCAAAGAGACCATACGGTCGATATATAAAGCCTATAGATTTACATTTATTATTTATCATTTAAGATGGGTGTCCCATTCTATGTATTGGGGGAACACGTCCTCATTTCGACGAATATGGCGTTCAATCAAAGTCTTCCGCATTTACAAAGCAAATGCGTACGTTTAATCTCTCGTTATATCTACCGACAGTTCGTTCAATCAGAGGAGGTTAATCGTGAATGCTCAGCGTTTCATCGCCAACAGTTGCAGAAACAAACATCTGTTCCAGGTATTTTCCACAGGTCTTCCATTTAGCTGCTTACGCCTTAAATGCACGAAAACATGTTGCTTTACTCGAGGCCTACATACACATTGTAGGCCTCGATTAAAGCCGCATATTGTCCTGCGTCATAGGCATAAGCTGTTGTGCGACACTGTGGTCTAACGGTAACGCGTTTGGTCAATGATCATACGGTCGCGGGTTCGATTCCGGGTACAACCCCGGGTAAGTTGTTTGCGTACGCGGTGCCTCTGTCACCAAGCAGTAGAATTTGGTACCGGCGTAAGCTGGAAAGTAACCGGCAAGTCCTGCGATGCACTGGCTCCGTGTCCAGGACCTTGGAGTTCGTCCATTGCCAGCTCAAGGACCTAAAGAAACGTAAATGAGCCTCCACTACGTCTCATTTGTGAGATATGGGTTACTTTACTTTACATAAGCTGGGAAGTAAACGGCAAGTCTTGCAATGCGCTGGCCCCGTGTCCAAGACCTTGGGATTCATCCATTCAAATGACTTCCTCCCCTACTTTCCTCATGGGACACAATAGCTTTTCTACATACATTGACAACGTTGGCTTGCATACGCCTATAATACAGACCTGCGTGGTCTAATATGCTGGCCTATTTGCATGCATAATGAAGGCCTACATGGGCCTATACGCATTATAATGAAGGCCTACACATACACTGACAATGTAAGCCTATTCAAGCGTTCTCCCATAATCTAGGTCGACATATCTTGGGCAAACGATTCACGACTATCGTTTCGTCGTCGTATTTGAAAAGGCTTTTGCAAATATAACAACTCTTTAACGACTTTTGGGGAATTTCTCGTTGAAAACAGGAAGAAACGTTCAGCTCACAGAACCAAAGCGTCCTGATTTTCTTAACATCCTATGCCCGACCGTCACCACACCTTGTCACCGTCAAGCGTGACAACGTGTATGGTTTATGTAGGGATATATTCATGCGTATGTATGTACGTACGTACGTATGTGTATGTATGCATGTATATATGTATGCATGTATGATGTAGGCCTATGCATGTATGTGTATGTATGTATGTATGTATGTATGTATGTATGTATGTATGTGTGAGTATGTGTGTATGTATGTGTATGTAAGCATGTATATATGTATGTATGTATGTATGTTTGTATGTATGTATCTATGTATGTATGTTTGTATGTATGTATGAATGTATTGTGATCGAAAACACGAGATTTCTATATCGAAAGTCGCGGATAGCTCATTCGCGGGCGTTCAGTCAAAACAAAATCGATGGGTAAGAAGGGTTCGGTTTCAGGTCAAGATCCAAGAGTCAGGTAGGCAGGCAGCGATCAGACGGCTAAGGTGGATGATGCCTGAATCTGTATCTGTATGACAGATTAGAGGAAGAAGAGGAATTAGGATAGGAACTGCGGAAGAGGATTGTTTTCAGTTTTGAGTTAAAACCCTGCGCAGAGATTGCAAGGGGTGAAGTGCCGATGAGTTCGTATGATGGATCAGATAACTGTTGTAATTCTGATTGAGTTTACTCCACATGTATTTATATATGCATGTATATATGTACGTATATATTTATGCATGCATGCATGAATGTATGTGTATATATATGTATGTGTATACACGTATGTATTTATGTATATATATGCAGGTGTATGTATGCATAGATATGTATATATATATGTATGTATGGAATACTATATATGTTTATATAGCGCCCGTTAAGTAACTTGCCTGTGGCACCGTTATTGTTGGGTCGTCAGGATTTGGCACGTTGCCAGAGTTGAGTTTACAACCGAAAAATATTCCAGAGGTGGGGTAGTCGTGACTTGTTGCCCTGTGATCCCTGGATATCAGCCAGGGGGTGTTTGGACTGTGTCGAAGCAACCTACTGACGTCTGGGTCACCGTCAGGTTTTGCCAGATGCTGTTTAGAATCTGTTGCACCCAGTTTCTTACTGCTTGACCTCACCAGAATTTGACCTGGCACCGAAAATGACCCAAAAGCCTGGCTTTGCTGATTTGCTTTGACTAAGCGCCGGAGAAGAGGCTGGTCTTGCAGAGGCAGACTTCGTTTGGCGAAGAGAAATTCCGGCCATTTGAGTTACACCTGTTACAATAAAATCTGAGCCTTTGTCTTACAATTAATAAAAGGCTATTTACTTACTTACTTACTTACTTACTTACACTGCATTGCATTTCTAGACGTAAATTCAAGACTAGTCGTAATTGTAACCGTAAACTCGAAATTTGTAAAGCGCTACGTGGACGCTAAGAGCGCCAGCATAATCATAAGCGCTGCGTCAAGTCAGAGGGGTTATACGAAGGACGTTAATGGGAGAACACAGAGAGAGAGAGACAAAGGGACATACATACAGAGAAACAGTAAGAGAGAAAGAGAGAGAGAGAATGAATGAATGAATGAATGAATGAGTTAATGACTCTTATGGTGCTTTGTATTTAATATAACATAACATAACATAGCATAACATAGCATAACATAACATAGCATAACATAGCATAACATAACAGAACATAACATAGCATAACATAACATAGCATAACATAACATAACAGAACATAACATAGCATAACATAACATAGCATAACATAACATAGCATAACATAACATAGCATAGCATAACATAGCATAACATAACAGAGCATAACATAAGCACGACAGCTTAATAGAACGTAACAAAACAAAACAGAACAGAACACAACAGAACATAACTAGAGTTTAAGCTTTTCAGAAGACACAATCTGTGTTAGAACGGCTGCCAATTTCTTCATGTCGATAGTTAACTGGATGTACGACCTGAGTGAATCAGAGTAAGATTTCTTGAGGAGGTGGAACTTCAGGTGAGTATTACATGAGTAACACGAGTTGCAGAGGGTAACTCGAGTTCTGAATGGGGTGACTGATAACGGGTCGTGACATGACTAACACCGACAGGTCGACAGGTCAGTATGCGTCATTTTCTGTCAATAGAATGTAGTAAATTTTCCGAACAATGCGCGCAGTTAATGTTCCGTTCGGCTGAAAAGGTTCCGTTGATGGGGAAGTGAAACGTTTCCGTTTATTATTCAATCAGCGCAGACGTCACGTGACCGTCTACAGCGAAACGTTTGCACGCGTCGGAGTATTTAGGATAAGGGGTTCCATGCGAACTGCACCGAGAACCTTCTGTCTGTCTCGGGTCTGTGTTGTGTCTGCGTCTGTGAAAATATCACAAATGTCTTCCAGTTTACTGCCATTAATCTTGTCTGTTTAAACTTACATATGGACCTAAAGCCATGATTCCAAGATCCATTGGACAGTTAACCAGCTTAAGCCAGTAAGATCCACATAGAAAGTGTGTACATTCATAGATACAATATATATATATATGTTGTGGTATGTATGTATGTATGTATGGATCTATGTATGTATGTATGTATGCCTGTATGTATATATGTATGCATGTACATGTTTGTGTGTAAGCCAGTGTATATATATACATGTAGGCAAGTATGTTTGTATATATGAATCTGGTTATTTATATAACGCCGTTTTGAAAACCTCACGAAGGCGCTACAACATAAGGCTCTTCATAACAATTCTAAACAGATGTGATTTCGTGTGCGTTGATAACATTTCTTGAGCTTCCTCTATTGGAAAATTACGAATTCTCAATGGAGCATTGTTCCAAAACGAGGCCTATTGTATATACAGAAAGATACAGAGAAAGAGACAGACAGACAGACAGACAGACAGACAGACAGACAAAGACAGACAGACAGAGAGACAGAGAGACACACAGAGGGAGACACAGAGAGAGACAAAGAAAGAGAGACAGAGAGACAAAGAGACAGGGAGACAGAGACAGAGAGACAGACAGAGAGACACACACAGAGACAAAGAAAGAGAGACAGAGAGACAAAGAGACAGAGAGACACACAGAGGGAGACACAGAGAGAGCCAAAGAAAGAGAGACAGAGAGACAAAGAGACAGGGAGACAGAGACAGAGAGACAGACAGAGAGACACCCACAGAGACAAAGAAAGAGAGACAGAGAGACAAAGAGACAGACAGAGACAGACAGAGAAACAGACAAAGAGACAGAGAGAGACAGGAAGAGAGAGAAAGCGAGAGAGAGCGAGAGAGAGCGAGAGAGAGCGAGAGAGAGCGAGAGAGAGCGAGAGAGAGCGAGAGAGAGAGAGAGAGAGAGAGAGCGCGCGAGGTCCGTATGTTGTGGTTGTGAACGTGTTTATGAGTTGTTGGCTGCACGAGGAGGTGGTTCCATCAACAGGTCAAGAGGTCGTTCTCCGTATGGGCTTACTCGTGTGGGTGGGTCGATGGGTGCAGCCAGTCTCCGCTCGAGGCCGAAGTCTCTTCGTCTTCGTTCGTAATCGTGTGTTTCCGGACGAAAGGTGAACTGATTCACCGCCTTTGGCTGTAAACAAAGATCAGACTAACAAATGTGTGACGTCGCCCTGACCGCCATTAACCAGGACCTATAAATGCACGCAGCCGAAATCAACAAACAGCAGACGACAGCGCTTCCGACAGCAGACGATTGTCTTGCCGAAAGCAGACAACAGCTTCTCGAAGGCGTACGACATCGTATCCCAAAGCAGACGACAACGTATCCGAAAGCAGACGACAGCGAGTCACAAAGCAGACGACAGCGTGTCAGTAAGCAGACAACTTGTTAGCAAGCAGACTACAGCGAGTCAGTAAGCAGACGACAGAGTGTCCGAAAGCAGACGACAACGTGTCAGCAAGCAGACTACAGCGAGTTAGTAAGCAGACGACAGGGTGTCCGAAAGCAGACGACAGAGTGTCCGAAAGCAGACGACATCACAGCAGAAGCAGACGGTTCATTTCTAACTTAACTGCTAGCCACTAGAACAGTTCAGTCAAACGAATTCGTTTCTGCAGACCGTGGAAATCAAGTTGCTGAAAAAACGCAGGGCAATTTGTTCCGAAACATCGTTGTAATGTCGAGAATGTCATCTTCGAGATCTCCTCTCTTAACGCGGTTCGTATTCGTGCTTGGCTTCCTGGCAGCCACCAGCCTCGCTTTTGCCATCAATCGACCCAAGGATCACCACAACCGAACAGACCGACGCCACAGGGGACGCAGCAGCACCCCAATACCCGTAAGTACACCCATATACTTTACTGGTAAGTTAGTAAAGCATCCCATATCCCACAAGTGAGACGTAGGGGAGGCGCTCATCTCCTTTTCTTCAGGCCCTTGAGCCGGCAATGGACGAATCCCCATGTCCTGGACACGGGGACAGCGCATCCCGTTCACTTCCCAGGTTAAGCCGGTACCAAATTCTACTTCTTGGTGACAGAGGCACAGTGTGTGCAAATAACTTGCCCACGGTCGTTACAAGGAGTCGAACCCGCGATCGCATGACCAAACGCGTTACCGATAGACCACCACGCCGCATAATTACTGGTAAACCACAATACATATAGAGCAGTTTCTCTAACTCCACAGTAATCATCGTCATTGTGGTTATCTTGCATTTGTTTACCCGTTTTCTATGGCGAATTTCGCTCCATAGATTTACCTTTTTACTGGGATTTTGGAAATTCCAGGAAAGCCAGGCCTTGGGTTTTCGGCAAGGTCCTTTTAAATGCAACAGCATTAATTATTTTATTTATTTATGGCACTAACTACTCGTGCAAGCTCAATAACTCTCTGTGCACGAACAACGTGTTCCGGGTCGTTACACGAAGTCCTCTTAGGAGGCTCAAGCGCGTGCATCGTTGGATGACAGAACCAGCCCCTATTGAATAGACCAATCATGCCTCGTCCTCGGGAGTGTCTGGTAAGGTCCCCTTAAACGCACCTACACGGCTAGTACGGTCCGTACACGTGGGCCTAATATGCCGCGGCGCCCATTCAAATGAGCCGATAAATTCTTTAAGGAAAGTCATGGCTATATTGTCGCCATAGAATATACATAATGACACGATTATGATGGTTATGGAGCCTGTGATATATAATATATATATGTATATATATTAAGAAGAGATTCCATCCCAGAGAGTCAATGCCCTGATTGGGTCCAAAGATTCAGAGACTTCATTTTCTTAGCCTCGGCACATGACGGCCGATGGCCAGTCATTTCCTTCGCTGCTTTTTCCTCCCATCTAGTGTACGTCGACGTAAGAAATCACAAATTCCTGCTCTATATTAGGTAGATTACGACAGAGTTTTACGTTTTATCTCATTTTATCAATTTCTGCTCTTGAAAAGTATTATACAGTGGCGGATTTAGCCATGGGCTCTTGGTCATATTTCGGCGCCCCTCAGACCAGACCCGTGCATTGTGGACGCCAGAATGTGGCGCCCCTCTGGAAATGTTCTAGCCCCCACGCAAGCAATCCTGGAGCCGCCACTCGTATTATACAGCTCTTAACGACATCTGCTGACGTCGACTTTTCCTAAACGCTAATATTGTGATAAACTGGCTGTTAGTTTAACGACATCCTATAGCTTTCATGTTGGTTTCGCGTCCCGGTCATGGCTATATTTCAGAGATTTGAATCTGGGGCTATAACAGTTCGTAGACGGGGACCTTAAATGGTGTGACGCCCATTCAATTGGGCAGCGGCGGTAAAGGATCTCACCCGATTAACTAATTTTGAAATGAATCAAACAGTCGTTAGAGAAAAACGGCTACATTTACTGTCAGAAGTACATCGCATTATTCAACATTTAACGACTGCTTATGGAGTCCAGGACCTTTGACGTCGACCTTACCGTACCTTATCTTGCCTTGCCTTACCTTAACTTGCATTGCCTTGCCTTACCTTACCTTGCCTTGCCTTATCTTACCTTGCCTTACCTTACCTTGCCTTACCTTACCTTGCCTTACCTTACCTTACCTTACCTTACCGTACCTTACTTTTACCTCTAAAGGTTATGTTGCATAAATAGTAAATTTGCTAGTAATTTGTTCATTTGTTAGTTAGAAGCGGAGTTAATTTACTTTGACCTATTAGGCAAGCTGTGGTATATGTTGTGGTTTTAGAACCACCAAATGTGTCCCGTTGTCGCCTGTGCGGAGATATCGGCTGACTGCAAGACGGTGGAGTATCTCGTCATGGAGTTCAACGATCAGAGGTCAGGCCAGGTCATCAGCTGCCAGAGCTGCAACTACTGCCTTGACCTTCCCCGCCTGACATCAAGTTCAAGGCAACGCAGAGACCTCCTTCACCGGCTCTTCAGCGAAACCTTCTTTGATGTAAGTCCAATTCAACGCCTCGTTTTAAAAATAAAGGCGCTATATAAATAGCCAGATACATACATACATACATGTATAGCATATACATACTCACATACATATATACAAACATACATACATACATACATCATACATACAAACATAAATACATGCATACATGAACACATACATACATGCATATATACACATACACGTACATACATATTAAATATATACATACACACATACACACATACATACATACATGCATACATACATGCGTACATGAATATATACAAACATACATATATACATACATGGATACATATACTGTATATACATATACACATACACACATACATACATACACGCATACATGCATACATACATGCATACATGAATATGCAGATACATACATACATAAATAAATACATGCATACATACATATGTCTTGTATAGATGAATATTTCTTTCTGTCCGACAGGATTTGGCTCTGAAGTGTCCAGCTGTGCCGAACTCTTGCTCAGACGTCCGAATGACGAGGACTTGGGTCACTGGTCCGTCAACTGACCCAAGGTCTACCCACTGTCCAGCCTGCTTCGACAACACACTGAATAGGCGTCGTCACCGGCCGGCGGCGGGGCGTCGATCTCCGTTGCTCTAACTGAGGTAAGTGGAAAGGAGCAGATCTCGTATGCCACTCATCGCATTTATGTAGCGTCAGTTTATTTTTATATTGCGCCAACATCACATTAAGTATTGTAAATTTTATTCATTTATCGACCGCCAACGACAATGGTAGGTTACGAATTACCGATTACGAAGCGTTGCTGTGGAGTTTTTAAAGGAGGTGGCGTCATATAAATATCTGTCTATATTACATATATTTACAGTATACTTTACTTGTCTGTAGATAGGATTTAAAAATTAATACTTTATTTCAATGACGCGCGAATTATAATTATAATGATTTCATTTTTAAGTTGATATCGTGTGTTTGTGATGTATACAGTATATTCGTGTGCTGGCCTCCATATTGTGACGCATATTTTGAACGGCGCTGAGACATTTTGGCGATTTACATTTCATCAAATGGGATTACGTTACTTCACAATACATTTACACTACAGTAAAGGCCATTTACCATGTATTGTGTTTTAATATCCGAGAGATATTTCTTGTTTCTGACAGAAAGCCACTGGATATTCACAGCTTCGCCAAATCGTGAAATCGCCGAGGACAAGACGCTACTCGAGCGCTTCTGAACAGACAGTCGCTACACTTGGTACTTCTTGTAATGATCGTACCATATTCCGGTACTGGGATACACAGTACCGTGTTTACTGACAGTACTTATAAGTTAATATGACAGTTGCATCTAAGGATTTGAAAATTCTTGTCTTTAGCCCCTATTCATGCATGCTTCAGTCGTTCAGGCGGGTAAAACGGTTCAATTGTAACGTTTCGGTGGCTATCAATCAGCTTTAATTTAACGATAATTACCGATAATAGATTGTGATGTAATTGTACCGATAGCGTATTGGCGTGTGTAATCAAATTGGCATAGCTGATTACACATTTACATAGTCACACATTTACTGTTGCTATCAATTCTTAGGAGTTCATCAAAGGCCAGAAAAAGATGACCCAACACGTCTGACGATTCTTAAAGGGTTCGGCTTAAGAGAAGTGGGCCCTGAGCACTTCTGAGTAGTTTTCTTGAAGAGGTGCTATATAATTGTGCAGTTATGATTACGATTACTGAAAGCCCCGCGCAACAAGCTCCTCTGCCGAAAATCCTCAGTCAGCGCAAGCAAACGCTGATCTCGCCATGCCACATCCAGTTTCGGGAATGAATTTCCCAAAGACTTTTGTCATTTCTCTGGTCCCATGTCCATGTCCATCAACGTTACTAGGATCTCGTCCACACCTGCTTTTCAAACACACTTCCACCGTCCTAAGAATACTTCCAGATCATCATAAACACATTCCTTCTTAACCATGATGTGTTTTATCGGAAGATATTGGCTGGAGTGACATTTATAGGAAAAAACTTCATTTGGAGAGAGCCCGAGAGAGAAAAGAAGACCTACGGACATGAGTGAAATGTATGAGAAGCATCTTAAAATGGGAGATTATTTGAACTAGGGGGAAGAGCGTTCCCCATATATTTCTACAACTCGCAATCTGATCCTACTATCACGCCACATCATCTGTTCTGCCCTTCCTGTACGCTGACTGCTACTGAAGGTGACCAAACAGATTGGCAATTAAGGACTTTATGTGGTTGTAGCTGTACCATGCAAAATGAGCAGAGTTGAGGCTATAGGGTTGCTGTAAAAAGCCATGTACATTTACCCTGCCATGCTTCACCGTACCCAACCGTACAATTCCTACACATTCAAACGGTCAGCGGTGGTGAAGGATCTCACCCGTTAAATTCACTAAAAAATGCGCAGGGTCGAGGTCATACGGTCGCTGTGGAAAAACGTGTACATTTACATTTACATTTGTTTACCATACTGAAAAAAGCTGATTATCTCTAATGTACCATAAAATTTACACCGTTTCTTGTGTGATATTGAGAAGCTGTATTTTCTATCATTACATTAAATTTTCTAAAATAAGGCAGTTTTACCTCAGTCATACATGAAATCGCAAACGCACAGAACATTATTGTCTGCTGAATGTCTACCGCTGATTAAACGACGAGTCTTATGGACAGTGTTTTGCAACTACCAACATTTGGGTAAATTTTGTTAAAATCTGTGAACGAATATGATGTGTTTTGACAGTTTTATTACGCATGGTATATCTACAGACCCCTTCAGGGTCCCCGTATTAACAATATTTGTTTTGATACTTGAGAAAGTCTTTAGTATTGTTATTACTGTGAAATAAAGATATTGCAAAATAAAGACATGAATACAATTCTGTTTGCTACATCAGCTAAAATATTACAATTAAATAAAGAATAGTTTTGTTGATACAACTCTGGTAGGCGCAGTGGACTTAAACAAATCGAGCCGGGTTAGGAATTGGACTGTTTGTGGAATATCATGCCATCCGGCGCCAACTCAGTCCTCCATACTTTAGTGTTTGGTGAGCGGGTATCAATGCAAGTTTGAAAAGGCGTCCTGTCTTTGGATTTCTGTGGGCGTTTTCGCCCCTCAACCGAATGAACCTTAGACCTCAAGAGCAAATGCATTCTATGGAGGCTGTAAGCAAGTGTTCCACCTTAGTTTTATGCTTCTATAGAGTTTTCATGGAAGCTTGCAAACAATTTTGTTACCTTGACCTGTATTCTTCTATGGAGTTTCTATAGAGACGCGTAAACACGCGTGTTACCTATACCTCTATGCTTCTAAGAAGTTTCTAAGGTGGCATGTAAATAAATGTGTTACCTATACCTTTTGCGTTTGAAGTGGCCTATTGCACGGCATAGTGGTAATATTATGTCAGTGATTTCTCCGTTGTGTCTAGGGTGTAATTCTACCGTAGCACAAGCCACCGTACCGTTGCCTTCCGTAGGCCTAGCCAACACGACCCTACCCTACTTTGCACCAGCATACCATATCCTACCATACACTACCTTACCCTAATCAACAACACAACGGCGTAACCTTGGTCCATAAAGTCGGGGGGTACCAGTATTTCCCTCCTTTCCCATTTCGCGAATGTTACATAATGATAACGGCAACGTTTAAGCGCCATAATAGTAAAAATAACAACAACAACAACAACAACAATAATAATAATTATTATTATAAAAATAAAATAATAATAATAACAACAACAATAACAATAAATATAATAATATTAATAATAATAACAAAAGAATAACAATAATAATATCCACTGTTATTCAACGCTTTAACGTTTTTTGACTATAATAATAATAATAATAATAATGATGATGATGATGATGATGATGATGATGATGATGATGATGATAATATAACAATGAACAATAAATAATAATGAATGGACAAATATATGATAAATAAACAGTTTTAAACTGTTGGTGTAAAGTATACCTAGCATCCCTCGTTAGAAGCAGAGCAGATTAAGAGGGGGGGGGGGGGTCATTCCACGTCGCGGGCCCAACCACCGAGAAGGCTCGACGCTGTATAGTTGTAGTGCGTACAAAAGCAACAACAATTTCGACTTTGTTTGCGGAACGAAGATTTCCGCGCCCAGCCAATCAGTTAACAGGGCAACAAAGGGGCTTACGCAAGTAGGAAGGCGCATCCCCCGACTGACATCACCAGACCCACACCGAAATCTCGAATTCGATGCACTTCGAAATCCAAAGCCAATGAAGTACATCCCGCAAATAGTGCGATACTTGGTCAAACTTGGAAATACCACAAAAAAGCCTTGCAGCCGTACTCAGTACGTACTCAAACTGGGGCTCAATGCGCCCCAAAGGTAGGCCCACATAGATGGCAATGCAGTAGTCAACCCTGTTGCTATTGAAAGCATGAACAAGGGTAATTGCAACACTGGATGAAACTGAACAAGAAATAACTCTCAGTTGGCGCAGCTGATAAACGCATACGCGACAGACAAGATTGAAAGATTGAGATGCTCGAAGAGAACGAGTTCTTGGTCCAGAACAGGCATTCGTGTATTTTTCGCTTGAAGAAATATTTTAATTTTCAGCCGACTGCAGCAACGCTATGACTGGATTTTCATACTTTCTACACAGATTCTGGGTTAGGTTGACTGTTATGGTGCCACTTCATTTGTTTGGACCCATCAGGCTTGAAAAACTTCTCGACAGTCACCGTACATCGAGCGAGTGAATTTTAAACGAACTGCCTCGGTAGGACTAATATTCTCTCTCTGTCTGTGTGTGTGTGTCTCTCTCTCTCTCTCTCTCTCTCTCTCTCTCTCTATATATATATATATATATATATATATATATATATATATATATATATATATATATATATATATATATATATATATATATATATATATATATCTGTTTCTCTCTCTCTATCTGTAGCTGTCTATATATATCTGTCTTTGTCTGTCTGCGCTCACCTGAGTTTGCCCCGACAAAGAGAGTGTCTCTCTCTTTGTCGGGGCAAACTCAGGTGAGCGCAACCGTATCCACAGTGGGTCGCCACACCTTTACTGTCCTGGGTCTTTCTCCATGCAGTATGCAGGCCAAAACCATTTCTTTGCAGATCCTTTTCAGCTGTTCTGATTCGCCCCTCATCCGGGATCTGACCTGCCGCCTGCAGACGCCTCTGCAATACCTGCGCCCACATCGCAATCGTGTTCTCCTGTTCTGCGGTGAGTGCACAGATCGCCTTTCCGTTTCGATGATGCTTGGTAACTTTGTTCAATCTTGAGGGATCGAATGTGGGCCTACCTCCGAGAAAAATAGTAAAATACGTCCCACTAAGAAGCTAAAAGTAAGCAGGATGATCAAACCCAGCAGAGGCGTGGCTAGACAGCACGGACCCAGTGGCAAGCAACCATACACGATTTCTTCTCAACATATAAAACTATCTTTTAACAAGAGTCCATTGAAAACACACATGATAGCACAACCATGATAATCGTAATCTTCATATTTCTTCAGCGCCAAAGAAAGTTAAATCACGGCAACCAACTTATCCACATGCGCCCAGTCAGAACAAAATCCAGTGGTAGGTAAGGTCAGGGTCGAGTCCAGGTCGAGATCCGTAGGTCAGGCAGGAAAAAGACATTAACCTGGATATTCTGAACATTTCTCAGAGGTAAAGGGATGACAGACTTTGAAATATACATTGCCTGGTCTGTATCAAGCTGTTTTAACGAAAACAGGACTACTGGGCTGTCGGGCATGTTCAAGGAATCAGGGGCCCCAGGGTTCAACGACCTCATGATCTCCCTTCTCGCGGATAAAACCATACCAGTTGAACGTTAAATAACTGGGATGGGGTTGATGAAAACAAGGCATTTGTAACTGAGATTTGAGTGTTTATTACTAAATGCCAAGGTCATGCTGATCTTAGTGTGAATCTTAGTGTGAATCTTAGTGCGAATCTTAATGTGAATTCAGGGCATGAAAAGTGGGATGTATGGTAACCCAGTCCAAAAGTGGAGTATACAAGTACGCCGTATCTCCTCTGTATCTCTCGAAAATAATTTTATTTATTTTTATTTAATATTTACTAAAAGCACTTATAACGCGCGCAACGTCAGTACACCCGAATCTGAGACGCCTGTGCCATTGTACCCCATCCTTTGCTAATGTCATTTACTGAAAAGATTTCCCAAAACCCGATCATGACTCCTCCTCTGCTTTTCACTCCTTTCCACAGATCCTATCCTGATTCTTCTTCTTCCCCTTATCTCACTTTCTGGTCCAATTCCAAACACCACAAACCGTAGCCGTCTGACTGCCTGCCTGTCTTACTCTTGGATCTTGACCTGGAACCGAACCCTCCCTGTCTATCGATTTTGTTTTGACTAAGCACCTATGAATAAGCTGGTTCCCGCGACTTAGTTTTCGTTGGGCGCTGTAGAAATCTCGAGCTTACTACGACTACGATTCATTATCGTCAATTCAATTCCAAACACAATTCGCCGCAGCCGTCTGCCTCTCTACCTGTCTGACTTTCGGAACTTGGAACCAAACCTGCCCCAATGATTTTGTTTCGATTGAACTGTTTGTTGTGAAATTCTGCGTATATTTCGCTACAATAATGTACGGTGGTTTACTAAGCAGGACTCTGGGTCTGTAATCCAACGACGGCGGTTTTGAGCCTACTGAGCGGATTCCGTGAAACAACCATGGACCAATTGTTCGTGCTCATTCCTCTTGCTCCTCAGATTCGGATTGTACAGTAAATAAACAAGGAATTCCGCTGCATTAACATGACTTAAACACAACCCACCCTTTTCTCTCTGGTCTTCTGGAAACCGGATTTAGTTCTTGACATAGCACCTTTGGACAACCCCACTGACTTGACGCAGCGCTCATGAATAAGCTAATACCCAGCCTTTAGCTTTTAAGTAGCGCTTTAAAAATTGACAGATTACGATTAGGATTACGACTTAGCTGTTTCGGGCTTTGGGAAATGCTGAAGTAATGCGGATACGATTACGATTACAGACGCAAGAGAAAGAGAAAACACGGGCTATTGATCGAACGGAGCCGGAGCACTGCACTCGAGCATTCATGTTTAGTTTCTGCCTGGTGTCGTCATCTGGCGGGTGGTGTGAGGTGGAACGGTTGTCGCATGTGTTCAAAGAGCAACTACTTCAATGAATCTATCTCTGCGTGTCTGTCTCTGTCTGTCTGTCTTTATGTCTGTGTGTCTGTCTCTCTAGGGATCGCACGGAAAAAAGACAAGCCTGTTTGCGACCAGACTTCAAGGACTGTAACCGAGGGCACAAACAGACCATCACGATCACAGGAAAACACATCATCCTGATAAACATACAAAAAACAGATTTAAAGACAAACAGACAGACAGACAGGCAGACAGTTTTCGAGCTTTGATAAGAGGTGCATGGGTGTCACTGCTTGGTAATAAAAACGCAATACTCGAAGTCCATTCCAGATAAATGGCCCAACCATCAAGAAGACCCGACGCTGTTTTGCCGAAACCAATTTGCCTTGGGTCGTGGAGTGCAGCAGCAACCAGCCAGACACGAGACCGGATCCAGGAGGCAATTCAGGATCATAGTTCCCCCCCCCAGAAAAAAACAACAAAACAATGAAATTTGTTCTATTACCTTGGATCTCTACATGTACTCGTGTCGACAACTTGTGAAGCAGACTAGCTAGCTACATATGTCTAGTCCAGCCCAGCGCAGTACAGTCCAGGGCAGTCCAATCTAATCCAGTTCAATTCAAGCCAGTCTAGTCTAGTCTGGTAGCTTCTGTAGCGCCTTTGTAACAATGCACTTGATGGTCGTTTCAGTGAAGACACAGTCGGAAATCGTAAGTCGTCGGTCGTGTACCTTAAACCGTGTACTCAGTGGCTTCCTGACTTACTGGCATGTTTAACATCGGTCTGTATCTTGTCTACCTCGTCTGCTTCTGTTTGTGTGTCGTTGTATGCTTCTGTCTGTGTGTCGTTGTCTGCTTCTGTCTGTGTGTCGTTGTATGCTTCTGTCTGTGTGTCGTTGTCTGCTTCTGTCTGTGTGTCGTTGTCTGCTTCTGTCTGTGTGTCGTTGTCTGCTTCTGTCTGTGTGTCGTTGTCTGCTTCTGTCTGTGTGTCGTTGTCTGCTTCTGTCTGTGTGTCGTTGTATGCTTCTGTCTGTGTGTCGTTGTCTGCTTCTGTCTGTGTGTCGTTGTCTGCTTCTGTTTGTGTGTCGTTGTATGCTTCTGTCTGTGTGTCGTTGTCTGCTTCTGTCTGTGTGTCGTTGTATGCTTCTGTCTGTGTGTCGTTGTCTGCTTCTGTCTGTGTGTCGTTGTATGCTTCTGTCTGTGTGTCGTTGTCTGCTTCTGTCTGTGTGTCGTTGTCTGCTTCTGTCTGTGTGTCGTTGTCTGCTTCTGTCTGTGTGTCGTTGTCTGCTTCTGTCTGTGTGTCGTTGTCTGCTTCTGTCTGTGTGTCGTTGTCTGCTTCTGTCTGTGTGTCGTTGTCTGCTTCTGTCTGTGTGTCGTTGTCTGCTTCTGTCTGTGTGTCGTTGTATGCTTGGCTCGAAATAAGACTCACTTCGCCATGTTTCTGAAGAAGACAGTTTAAAGTCACACCATCATCGGAAATGGGTCGGATCAAGAAAGTGGTTCAGGTTGAAAGCGGGCAGGTCAGCGCCCTTTACGAAGCGTCTATGTAGAGCAACAATGAAGAGATTTCGGTGACTGAGGATCCAACTGTAAAAAAGACCCTATTGACTTTAGAAGAACAGAAAACATGTTTTCAGGATTCGTTCGGAAAATCGAGCAATATTTATCCTAAATTTGTGTTCATAAACAATTATACAAGTAATTTTGTGACAACTTTTGTTCACACAGTTACTTTTGTAACTACTTTTGTAACTGCTTTTGTTCACCCAGTTACTTTTATGACTACTTTTGCTCACGCGGCCTGTTTAAATACTTTTGTAGCTACCTTTGTAACTACTTTTGCTCACCCGCCCCCTTTAAATACTTTTGTAGCTACTTTTGTTCATACAATTACTTTGTGACTACTTTTGTAACTACTTTTGCTCACACAGTTACTTTTGTGACTACTTTTTAGTTGCGCTTTAGAAATTTGGAGATTACGATTACGACTTATCTGTTTCGAGCTTTGAAGAAATGCTTAAGTAATGCGGATACGATTACGATTACTGACGCAAGAGAAAGAGAAAACACGGGCTATTGATCGAACGGAGCCGGGGTATTGCACTCAAGCATTCATGTTTAGTTTCTGCCTGGTGTCGCCATCTGGTGGGTGGTGTGAGATGTGAGGTGGAACGGTTGTCGCATGTGTTCAAAGAGCAACCACTTCAAAGTATCTAACTTTTGCTCACGCGTCCTGTTTAAATACTTTTGTAACTACTTACAGTATGTGACTACTTTTGTTCACACACTTTGTAACTACTTTTGTGACTACTTTAATTCACACAGTTCCTTTTGTAACTACTTTTGTTCACATAGTTACTTTTCTAACTACTTTTGTTCGCACAGTTTCTTTTGTAACTACTTTTGTGACTACTTTTGTAACTACTTTTATGACTACTTTTATTCACACAATTCCTTTTGTAACTACTTGTGTAACTAAATTTTCTCACGCCTAAGTAGCTAACAGTTAATGCATACAGATATTTTTTGTCTGCATTTTCACTGGCTGTATCTTTGCAAAAGTGATAAACTACTAAAACAGCGTTAATTCGATAATCTATACACTGTCAGGTAATTAGTCCAGAGTCGGAGGAATAGAGACACGGGGAACAAGCTGCTTAAATATGCAACTGAAATATGTAACTTTCTTGCTGATAAAGTAACTAGAACAAGTAGTTAACTATAAATTGTGATTTTGTAAAAGTAGCTAACTGCTCTTTAACTACCTAAAAAGTAGTACCAGCAGTGAAAATTATAGCAGCGAATTACTGCCAATCACTGTTTTTATTGTTGAATACGTTGCTAATTCCCTACATCAATCTTTCCATAACTCTCTCTCTCTTTCTTTGTCTCACGATGTCTGACTCTCTGTGTCTCTGTCTCTCTGTGTCTCTTTCTCTCTGTATCTCTGGCTCCCCAACTCTCTCTGTCTTTCTTACCAATTTCTTTGATCATTACTTCCCAGCTCACTTCCTCGTTCGCTTCTGTCTGCCTGACTGTCTGCTGCCAGCATTTCAGTGTGTCCGTTTATTTGTCTTTTTATATCTTGCTACCAGTTACACACTGAGTAGTCAGTCAGTCAGTCAGTCAGTCAGTCAGTCAGTCAGTCAGTCAGTCAGTCAGTCAGTCAGTCAGTCAGTCAGTCAGTCAGTCAGTCAGTCAGTCAGTCTCTGTCTGCCTACATGCCTGTTTGTTTGTGTGTCTGTCTGTTCGCCCGTCTGTACGTCCGTCCGTCCGTCTGTCCGTCTGTCCCTTTGTCTGTCTGTCTGTCTGTCCGAAGTCTATTACTCTGGAAATTCGTCTGTCCTTCCAGAGACGTATTTCTTGTTTATTTTCTCATGCTACGGACGGTTACACCCTCCCCTTCTCCCTCCTCTTCCTCCTCTCCGTCCTCTCCCTCACCCCCTTCTTCACTTTCACCTCCAGTTCCAGACAACTTGATCAACGACTTTTGCACTAGTTCTTCTTAGTTGTTTACGGCGGTATGCATGCTGCACCCTCAACCCAAAGAATGGGGGCTCAAATTCCCACCGAAGGAGAATTATATTTACCTCACGCCCCCCCTCCCGAAGAGAACTTGGCTATAAACCGAGTAGTCTACGTTAACCGTACATAAACTGTCAGTGGGAAGATCGGGCGTCGGGAAGAGGATTGGTCTTCGTATGCCGAGGCAAAGTAAATGAAGTCCAAAGTAAATTCATAGCCGTGGCTGCTTCTAAGGGTTATATTAAGGGAACCTTCATATGCCGAGGCTAAGAAAACGAAGTTGCTAGTATTTAATACCCGTGGCTGCTTGAGTGTATGAATGCTGTTCTACTACTTCTACTACTACTTCTCCTTCTCCTTCTCCTTCTCCTTCTCTCCTTCATCTTCTGTTAGGCCTAATGTAAATATCATTAAAAATAGCCTAGCTCTTCAATATCTCGACCCGTAATATTCGTTGGCGCCAAAGTTCGTTCAGGTGGCGTACTCTAGCGATTCCACCTGGCACTAATCAGAGCCACCTGGGGACGATTGCCGAAGCTCGACGCATTCTAATCAAATTAAGTGTATATATATGTATGTATGTATGTTTGTATGTATGCATATATTTATATATGTATGTAGGTATGTATGTATGTATGTATGTATCCATGTATGTATGATTGTATCCCTGTATGTATGTATGTATGTATGTATATATGTATGCATATATGTATAAATGTATGAATTTATGTATGTATGGATGTATATGTGTTTGCATGTGTGTATGTATGTAAGTATGCAATATATGTACGCATCAAAACATTTAATAATATCAAACGCATCTCTCATGTCGATCTGGTACATTATATAGCGCCGTTATAAAAATACTCTCTGAAAGGTAATGTAAGGTGCAGAAAGGACTGACAACGTAATGTACCTTCTCACTCATCTTGTCATCTAATTTGACCCAGCACAAATTTTCATGACCCTCTGATGACCTTCTCTTCGGATGTCTTCTTGTCTTGTGAATAATTTCATGAAATTTCATGGAATATTATAACCGTTTCTTATTCACGCGACAGATTTTTATTATATTTTTCGTGTTTCCTGGGAGTTTTGAATACCTTTTTGTAGCAGAAGGAAAGAAAGGGAAAGAAGGAGGTGAAGAGAAGAAGTAGATGGAGTATGAGGAAGAAGAGGAGAAGGTATATCTGAGAAGGTATTAAGAGGGGAAGGTATCTGAGAAGGTATTAAGAGAAGGTATCTGAGAAGGTATTAAGAGGAGAAGGTATCTGAGAAGGTATTAAGAGGAGAAGGTATCTGAGAAGGTATTAAGAGGAGAAGGTATCTGAGAAGGTATTAAGAGGAGAAGGTATCTGAGAAGGTATTAAGAGGAGAAGGTATCTGAGAAGGTATTAAGAAGAGAAGGTATCTGAGAAGGTATTAAGAGGAGAAGGTATCTGAGAAGGTATTAAGAGGAGAAGGTATCTGAGAAGGTATTAAGAGGAGAAGGTATCTGAGAAGGTATTAAGAGGAGAAGGTATCTGAGAAGGTATTAAGAGGAGAAGGTATCTGACCCATCATACAAACTCATCGATTCTCCACCGCTTGCAATTTCTGCTTCGGGCTTTCACTCAGAACTCAAAACATTCCTCTTTCACAGATCGTACCCTGACACCCCTTCTTCCTCTTATACCCTGACACCCCTTCTCTCTCTCCTCTCCAACCCCAAACACCACCCCCAGAGCTGCCACGCTGTCTCTCCGTCTGACTTTTGGATCTTGACCTGGAACCGAACCCTTTGCCTATCGATTTTGTTTTGACTGAGCGCCTGTGAATAAGCTGGTCCCCTCGGCGCGGCTTTCGTTGGGCGCTGTAGAAATCTCGGGATTACGATTACGATTATTAGAGGCGGAGAAACAGGAGGAGGAGGAGGAAAAGAAGAGGAGGAGGAGAAAGGAGAGAAGGTGGAGTGGTATGGGCGACCGATCGGCCGAGACTTGTTTATCCAGGGAGAGCGAGGCGCAGGCGGCACCTGTCCAAACACGGACCCAGCGGGAATGAGGATGAAGGGACGGGCCAAGTTCCGGGACCTGTTTGTCAGACGCATACGGTCAGTGGAAAACCGCACCGGGCAGTGAAAGGCCAACCCGGGGAAACGAGATCTTAATGGCGGTTAAAGATATGAAGTGCGACTTGATTTTCTTAATCTCGGCATACAGTTGCGGATACCTAGTCGTATTCCTCGCTGTCTCACCGCCAATCGAAATATAATCGCTTTACACTTGCGTTCTTCACCTCACTTTTCGTTCACCCAGCATCAAAACGTCCACGCCTTCAGTAAATCTGACCTTCATCAACCCAATCCCCCGACTCCCCATTTCTCTCAACCCAAATACAACACCGTAGCAGCTTCTCCATCTCATTCTGGTCACCTGACAATCGAATCTTTTCCTTCATATGGTATCTCGGGACATTTTCCGGATTACAGTTCAGATTATAATGAGTCCACCTAAATTCGCAGAGTTCGAAATCATGCCTTCTGAACCGGCAGTCGTGTTGAACATACCTCACTTAGTGCGATTTACCCGTTACAAGCGGACTAGGCAGGCAAGGAAGTCACAAATTACAACAGTCACCGTCAGTTGGCGAAAATTTGTCTAGAGCTGTTTTTTCGATCGCGCGCCTCAGCCTGACGTACGTCTTCCGTCTTCCGCCGGGGATCCTAAAGTCCGGGGATCGATTCCCGGCAGAGGGATTGAATTTCATCGTCCATCAACTGGCTGTGGCGCCACCTAGGGAGAGAAGCGATCACTGATACAATATTAAGCAGAACCCAGACGTGAACTCCAGGAAGCTGAGGCTGTGAATTAAACCTCTGTTACTATGGATTATTATTGGTCTCCGTAGAAATTTCGGGATTACGATTACGATTACCGTAATCGTAATCGTAAACTCGAGGTTTCTACAGCGCCCAGGGAAAGCAAAGTCGCTAGAACCAGCTTGTTCACATGCGCTCAGTCAAAACAAAATCGATAGGCAGGTTCGGTTCCAGGTCAAGATCCAAGGTTCAGGGAGACAGACAGTCGGACGGCTGCGGTGGATGGTGCTTAGAATTGGATCAGCGATGAAGATCAGAGGAAGAGGAAGAATCTCAAAAGGATTTGTGAAAGACAAGTATTTTCAGTTTTGAACGAAAAGACCTGTGCATAGAATGAAAGAGGTGCAAACGTTGGCGCTGGGTCTCTAGTCCAACTGTAGTAGGTTCGAGCCGGCTGAGCGAACTTCGTGTAACAACCCTCGTAATCGTAATTGTAAACTAGAAATTTCTAAAGCGCTAGGCTACTTAAAGTTAAGAGCAAGGCACCAGCTTATTCACGAGCGCTGCGTCAATTCTGCGGGGTTGTCCAAAGATGCCATGTCAAGAACCAAGTCCGGTTGGCAGAAGACCAGAGAGAGAAACGGAACGGAACTGTTAGGGTGGGGTGTGTTTAAGCTGAGAGAAATGGGTAGAACTAGTTGTTCGCGCGCACTTTCTCTGTCACCAAGCTGTAGAATTTGGTACATTCGTAAGCTGGGAAGTAAACTGCAAGCCCCGCGGGCCAACCACCGAGAATCCCCAAGAGCCCAGCAATGCCCAAGAGCCCAACAATGCCCAAGAGCCCAACAATGCCCAAGAGCCCAACAATGCCCAAGAGCCCAACAATGCCCAAGAGCCCAACAATGCCCAAGAGCCCAACAATGCCCAAGAGCCCAACAATGCCCAAGAGCCCAACAATGCCCAAGAGCCCAACAATGCCCAAGAGCCCAACAATGCCCAAGAGCCCAACAATGCCCAAGACCCCAACAATGCCCAAGAGCCCAACAATGAACGACCCAACGAAACAGTGAACGACCCAACGAAATGAATCTGGTTTGGTTTCTAGTTCAATTTGCTATTTGCCGACAAGAACCAAAGTCAGAAGACAAAGCTTTGCAACTCAGTCGGAACAGCATGTCCACTCAACCTTTCTAACTCTGAATTTCAACTCCAACCGAACTCATCCAAATCTCTCTCACTGATTTTTGGGGTTTCTAGTTTTTTGGGGTGGGGAAGGCGGCGGAACTGAATTGATGGTGGTGGTGGTGATGGATTTGGTGGTGGTGGTGGATTTGGTGGTGGTGGTGGATTTGGTGGTGGTGGTGGATTTGGTGGTGGTGGTGGATTTGGTGGTGGTGGTGGATTTGGTGGTGGTTTTGGTGGTGGTGGTGGATTTGGTGGTGGTTTTGGTGGTGGTGGTGGTGATAGTGATGATGACGATCATGATAATGATGAAGAGCAGAGCAATCCGTCTGGCCAACCCCGAGAGGCAGCTTTGTATATTAAATGTTAGCGACTTCATTTTCTTACCCTCGGCACATGAGGACGATGGCAGGCCGTCTGATCTTTCCACTGACACGAGTTGTGGTCAATGTATTCGTTTTATAACCGAGTTCGCTAGAGGTGCAAATGGAGCAGAATAACTAAACATCTGTAGGGAATTTGAACCCGAGAACTTCAGCACATTAACCATTAGACTGTTTTTATGATGATGATAATGATGATGATGATGGCGAAAATTATGATAATGAATATGTTGTTGCAGTTACCAATGATAATGATAATATTGATGATGAATTACATAACGACAACGACGACGGCGATGATGAATGGCCAATAAAGAGTCGTTGTCTGTCTTCTCAAATTGCCTGTGCACGTACGCGCCCTCGTTTGTTTGTTCTCGGCTGGTGCTGACGGCTGTTTGTTCTGCGCCAGAGTCAATACGACTTCAAACATTCGACGTCTCGTGTTACGATGACTTCATGACGACATGACGTTTCGACCATGACGCCGTGTGACGCCCTTTGTTACATCAGGTGTCCAGCAGATGGACTGCCAGGGCGGGGTGGGGGCAAGGGTACTGGACATGCGCTGACCACTCTTGAACTCAGTGCACTAGGCGGTTAGCCATCAATTACGATTGCAATAACACCGACGAAGCAAGATCTTTATTTAATGCACTGATCTCATCAAATCAAATCTAATATAATCTAACCATCCTGAGCTATCCTAACCCAATCTAACTCAACCCAGTCAATGACAACGATGATGATGGTTGAAAATATAAAAATATTATAAGAATAACGGCGCAAGAGTTTTAATTTAAACTACTTGTGTAATGTAAAACTCCAAAACTTATGATGTGAAAATATTGACACCATAGTTCAACGTGTTCAACGTAACTGAATTTAAAACATTAAAATCACTTATTAAAGTCCAGTGTCTTAAAATTAATTGATCTGAATATCATACTAATAACAGATAATATCAAAGTCCAATTTCTTCAAATTTATTAGCATCATTATCAAAGTATCAAATTCGTTAAAATTCACTTAAGCGCAGATAGAAATATCAAAGTCCATTTGTTCATATTAAGTAAATTGAAAATAATGAACCCAAAATCCATTTTTAGTATTAATTAAACTGATAAAACTATTAATAAAGTCCAGTTTGTTCAATCAGCCCTGGTCATTCGCTTATTTGTTCAACCAGTGATAACATCAGAACAGCAGTATGCAAAAGATATCTCTGCCTTCGCATACAATAGACAAAGACCCTAAAGAACCGGTTCAAGTCAGTTGACTTGAAAATATGGTAACATGAAAGTTTACTTTCTTCAAGCCAGTTGAACTGACAATATTGATACCAAACAAATCAAAGTATAATTTGTTCAATTTATTGGAACAAAAATGCTAACGTCAAACTTCAATTTCTTAAAATAATTTGAACTTGAAATATTTTCTGCTCAACTCCGGTAACTTGAACAAATTGGACTTTTCAGCTCAACTCCAGTAACTTGAAGAAGTTGGACAATGACATTAGTAAATGCTAATATCGAAGTCCAGTTTCTTTAGTCTGATTGGACTTTCCCGCAAAACATGTTTTCGTCCTGTAAGTAAACGTTCCTATTCACGGCGAGAACACTATTACGTAGCCATCGTTGTCGGAATCACACGGTCAAAGCCCACACTGACAACAGATGACCATGAGCTTTAGAAGAAGCTCTTGTTGATCTCAAGAACAAAAACTGGTTCAACTCGATTCTCAGACAGACACACAACCGAGAAATTTCTGCACAAATCGTAAACATCCAAAGACGCATGCGCGTGCGCAAGACAACTGGAGGGAACCGCCCATCGCGACGCACAACAACGCTATAAATAGATAAAAGCTCCATATAAAGGATACTGTTTCTAGCGATACAAAATATGGAAATCGTGTCACCGTGAGGGGGGTCTGTGGTCTTAACAGAAGACAAGGAAACCGTGGGAAATTTCGGTTCTCTAGAGCTGACTATAGGCTTAGGCCTAAGCATATTATTACTAATTCTGCATTTATTAGGCGCCACTATATAATGACTAAGCATCAGTCGATGGCGCTAAGCAGTTGTGAGTGAAGGACTTGCTAAAGGCCTCCACACAGCAACCGTCCCAGGAGCAGAGTCTCGAACCCGTACTCCCCGCGTTACAAGCACAGTACTCTAAGCTTTATTGGTTAAAGCGTACGTCAAGGCTCCTCTGTGCGTGAGGATGGCGGTTCGCATACAGATCGTGGTTCAGAGATTTGAATCTCGGGCTATCACGTTCCACACGGGAACCTTAAATGGCGTGACACCCAGTCAAACGGGCAACGGTGGTGATGGATCTCGCTCGATAAATTCATTGACAAACGACCAGGATTGAGGCTATATGATCACTATAGAAAAACATGTACATTTACATGTACGTTTACCAAATGGCTACGATGTCCCAAGATGTGGTTGTGTCGTACAGTATCAATATTTTAAGTGCCACTTACAGAATAAACCACTCAGGGGAGCTCCAATCGTGACAACCCAGAATCAATTTATGAATTTCCAGACAACATTTTGCAGCAGTCCTACCTCCCACTGCCTCACAGGCTCGAATATTAGAATAATAGGTAGAATACAGTTGCAAACTGGCGGACGAATCCCAGCGAAAGCTCCATGATGCATCAAGGAAGTTTCACCTCAGTCCGTGCAAGCTACAAAAATAATCCCGGTCAGATTATTTTTTACCCGAGGTACACATGATCCCTTAGAATTACATAAAAATATAATTATTATTATTATTAATAGTAGTAGTAGTAGTAGCAGTAGTGGTGGAAGTAGTGGTATTAGTAGAAGTAGTAGTAGTAGTATGATTACTACTACTACTACTACTACTACTACTACTACTACTACTACTACTACTACTACTACTACTACTACTACTACTACTACTACTACTAGTACCACTACTACTACTATTATTAATTAGTTAATTAGTATCTTCTATAGCGCAGATGCATAATCCATAAGACATCAACCGATGGCGCACAAAAAACCAAGCCGCAAACAGGTCAATATCAAGAGACAGAGAGGCAGCCTACGTTGGATAAGCCTTGAGTGGAGAGCGAAGTGACACAAGTGACTGAGGAGAACGAACAGATAAGGGAAGAGAGTTCCAAAATTTAGGCCGAGCAGACGAAAAAGTTCCTTCATTAAGAACTCTGCTAGTCTTAGGTAAAATCAGAGAAAAAAGAAATTAGGCTACGGTAGGTAAGCGAGCTGAAAAAGATGAATTTTAAGTTTAGACGTGAACGACATTATTGAACTGACAGAACGAATAGAACTTCGCAGCGAATTCCAAAGCCGGGTCCCAACGACCGAAAACCCTACCATTCGCTAGATGGCGTTATCGTTGGCGGTTTTCCCTTCGATCGGACACTGCTATTTACATAGAGAGAATGACATAGTATCGCAGTTATAATTTTTGCAGTTCTTATTGGTGCTGTTAACCGTTGGAGCATGCCATATATGTGCGCATACGTGTGTGGGCATTTCGTCAGTATACGTGATATGTTGCACTCTGGTGGAATGTGATGTCATTAATGTATGTTTGTATGTGTGTATGTATGTATTATGTATTTATGTATGTATATATCTACTGTATGTATGCATGTATACATGTATCTATTATGTACGCACATACATACATACATGCAAACATACATACGTACATACATACATACATAAATTCATACAAACACACATGCATGGATGCATATGCTGTATACAAGTATACATGCATACATACGTACATGCATAGATACAAGCCATACATAGTAGATACATAACTAATCTGCTTGCGTTAAATGGTAGAGCCAAAAGGTGTGACTGTGAGGGTTGATGTGATAAAATCAAGCCAAATGGGGTAAGGCGACGATAGGGTCATCTTGACGCGGTCGAGTATAAGGTCAAAACGAGTGGGGTAAGGCGGTGATAGGGTCATCTTGAAGGGGTTAAGTATAGGGTCAAACCGAGTGGGGTAAGGCGTTGATAGGGTAGTCTCGACAGCGGCAAAGTGTATTTGGCGGGGTAAGCGTGATTGGTGCGCCTTTGACTTGAGGAGTTTCGTCAGATAGGAACGTTTCGTTCGTAGTGACCATTGCAAATATTTGGCGCTGGTCAACGGGTGCAGCTGTACAGGTCGAGTTGATTAATATTATCCGCTTGCGCCTTATTCTGTAGACAGAAGATGCTCCTTCTCCTCTTGTTTCTTACTCCACTTCCTGCTTCTCTTCTTCTTCTCCTTCTTCTTCTTCTTCTCATTCTTCTTCTTCTTCTTCTTCTTCTTCTTCTTCTTTTTTCTTCTACTTCTTCTTCTTCTTCTTCTTCTTCTTCTTCTCATTCTTCTTCTTCTTCTTCTTCTTCTTCTTCTCCTTCTTCTACTTCTTCTTTTTCTTTTTTCTTCTATTTCTTCTTCTTCTTCTTCTTCTTCTTCTTCTTCTTCTTCTTCTTTTTTCTTCTACTTCTTCTTCTCATTCTTCTTCTTCTTCTTCTTCTTCTTCTTCTTCTTCTTCTTCTTCTCCTTCTTCTACTTCTTCTTCTTCTTTTTTCTTCTATTTCTTCTTCTTCTTCTTCTTCTATTTTCTTCTACTTCTTCTTCTTCTACTTCTTCTTCTTCTTTCTCCTCATCTTCTTCTTCAGCTTCTTCTCTTTCTTCCTTTTTTCTTCCTCTTCCTCTTCCTCATCCTCATCCTCTCCCTCTTCTTCTTATTTCTCTTTCCGCTCCAATCCAAAATATCACTCACCGCAACCCCCACGCTGTTTCTCTGCCTGACTTTTGGATCTTGGCATGGAACCCAACCCCTTTTGCCTATCGATTTGGTTTTGACTGAGCCTGTGAATAAGCTGGTCCACGCCGCGCCGCGTTCGTTGGGCGCTGTAGAAATCTCGAGATCACGATTACCATTTCTCTTCTTCCTCTTAGTCTTCCTCCTTTTTGTTCTCTCCTATTCCTCCTCTTAACCTTATTCCTCCTCCTCTTCCCCTTCTTCCTCCTCCTCTTCCACTTCTTCCTCCTCTTCCCCTTCTTCCTCCTGCTCTTCCCCTTCTTCCTCCTGCTCTTCCCCTTCTTCCTCCTGCTCTTCCCCTTCCTCCTCCTCGTCTTCCCCTTCTTCCTCCTGCTCTTCACCTTCTTCCTCATCCTCTTTCTCTTCTCCCTCTTCCTCTTCCTGCGCCAATCCTGTTTGTGGCTCTCGTCAGAATTCTATTAAGAGCCGACGTTCGGATAAGTGCATTAGTCCTCGGTACGCTCACTCAATGTATGGATCGATGGAGGGAAGGAAAGAGTCGGGAAAAGGAGAAGAGGGAATGGGGAAATGAGAGGGAGAAAGGGACGGATGAAGGAAGGATGAGATGAGTCGATGGATGAGGGAAGAATTATTAGGGACGAGGATAGGAGGAGCAGGACGAGGAAGTGGAGAACGAGAAAGAGAAGTAAGTGGAGAAGATAGTGGAGGAGTAGGAAGAGAAACAGAAGAGGAAGAGGAGAAGGAGGAAGAGGAGTAGGAGAAGTACGATAATTAGTAGCTTATTGGGAAGTAGTAGGATTCGGAATAATTGTAAAAGAAGTGGGAGAAAGAGGGAGGATTAGAAGGAGGAGGAGGAGGAGGAGGAGGAGGAGGGGAGTAAAAGGAGGCTGCATAGAAGTACAAAGAGGCGGAGGAGAATGAGGAAGAGTGGACAGTCGGTGCTGGACTCGTGGTGATCAACTTAAAAGGATTCGAGACGCCGACGTGGTGGTGGTGGTGGTGTTGCGGACAGCAACGCCTGTCCTTAGATCCAGAGATAGCCAACTAGGCCTACCAGGCAAGAGCACTGCTCAGTGGGACCGGTGAAGTGCGAGATCGGTTCCGGGGCGAAAACAGTTCCGAAAAATACTGTGATTGGTTCACGTGACCGATGACGTCAGGTGATAGTCTGTTGCCACTTCGCTCGTTAAACTATCTTTTTGTCCTAAATAAGACTGCATAAGTTCAGACTGCTTGGATGAATGTTAGGTTAGGTCTTCTATTTTTCAACCTAATGGACTATTGTTTTGCATTAAAATTTGCTATCAAGACAACAGAATGTTTTAAAATTCGTTCCACTCTGCCGTGCCTTAACAGCAAAAGTGGGCGGAGTTTCGTCCCGGAACCGATCTCGCACTACACCGGCTTAGAGTTTTGTCGGTTGCTTCAAGCGGACAACAGACCTCTCAGCTTAATTCGCATTCAACCGTCTTTGCCTAGCAGCCGCCTCCTTAAGTCGCCTAATGGACTTATCCAATGGCGCCAAAAAGAAGCCCAAAATCCTACCGACTGTTTCTCTTTACGCTGTCACTTTCTTTCATCAGCAGGTGCGCGGATGTCGTCTGCAACTGATGCGATTTGGCAGCCACTTGCGAGTTAGCAGAATGCTACCTACGTTTATGTATATTCAAACAATATGATCTAGAGAACGAGTGGGCCATTGTAATACATTGCGATTAAATCCAATCCGATCCAGTCCAATCTGATGCAATGACTCTTTTACATAGGGTAATTTATTATTAATTAATTACTAATTAATAGTTTCTATCATGCCGGCGTCTAACGCACAAGGCAGCAACCGAAAGCGAACCAAAACCAAGTCAGAATCAGGCCAACATTCAGCAAGGCCAGGCCACTAACACAGAAAAGCAGCCTATGGTGGATAAGCAATTTGAAAAAAGATAAGTCTTGAGTTAAGAACGAAACGACACAAGCGACAGAAATCGCCAGAATATAACGATCATTGACGCAAAACTACTATTCAAGTTATCAACCACCATTTTTCACAAAGCAATGCAGCATTGGTAAGGTAACAGAAGAACACGGTGGCCTAAGGTAAGATATTAGAAGCACTCTGTGGCTTAATCTAATCTAATATAATCTAATGACTTCTATAGTGCCGTTATCATGATGCCCAAGGCATCAATCGATGGTCGCTTCAAGTCAAAATCGCAATCAAAATCATAATCCATTGGAGAAGCAGGTCGAATTCCGATAGGTCAGAGAAACCAGAAATTAGGCTACGGTGGGTAAGCAAGTTGAAACAGATGAGTCTTAAGTTTAGACCTGAATGACATCACAGAACTGACAGAACGAATCGAACTTGGCAGCGAATTACAAAGCCGTTGACCAGTTACCGAGAATGTTCTCGACTCCAAGACTGTTCTGGTGAAACCCAACACTAAACTAAGCTGGCAAATGACGAGATTAACACCTCAAAAGTGTGCAAAACAATAGCTGTATTGTATTCTGCATTATGGTGTTATGTTATACAGTATTACACTCGTGTTGCAGTGTGTTACATTTGCATATGTTTGTACAACAGCGAGCGCATGCTAATCATATTCTATCTGACTGATTCCAACGCTTTGCCGATATATTCCCTCGAACCAGTGTCGCAAAACGACAAAATTATTCAAAGCAACCAATATCGATATGGTCCGGAATGAAATCGGCGACGAATGCGCTAATAAATTCCTCGTTCCATCAGCATCGTTTCCTTATTCTCTGTGTCTTTGTCCCACAGTGCGAACCGGCCAAGTCTCTCTGCCGACTCTTCAAACGAAGCACCCGACGTCTCTGGCGCTGTGCACACGGCGAAGCCAATCGTGGTGATTAATACGTCTCGCTCGCCACAAATCGGATTAGCGCGAGAGAAGCTCTCTTGGGAAATCGACCTCGCGCCCTGATACGTCGGCAAATTTGACAAAGATTGCAGACGGATTGAAGAAGAGGCTACTGCGATTGGGTACGGTTCTATCTACGGTCTGTTGGTCACGAGGGTGAAGGAATAATGCGTTAATCAACCGTAACCGTTTCCCGTTCTGTTTAGCCAGCGCTGCTATTTGCTGTAACGCGCGTGTATACGTAACGCAGGCGTTGGCCGAGGCAACGCAATTACCTTTGTTGTACCGACTCATACACCGGCGGCGCTTTTGATGTTGTGTCTATATGGGCGGCGTAATGTAGGTAAACTTGTAAGCAAGTAAGCTGATTAGGAGATGGGTCGACGAGGTGAAGAGACGCTGAAAGGTTGGATGGAAGGAATGAGCGAAGGGAGGAAGGAAGGAAAGAAGAAAAAGGAAGGAAAAAGAAGTGAAGCAGAAAGGAAAGAAGAATGGAGAGAAAAATGGAATGAAAGAATGAAGGAAGAAATTAAGGGAGGGCGGAGGGAAGAAAGAAGAAAACAGTAAGGCAAGAAGGAAGTAAAGCAGGTAGGACAAAAGAAGGAAAGAAAAGTGAATTAAACGAATGCATAAAGGAAGGAAGGAAGGAAGGAAGGAAGAAAGGAAGGAAGGAAGGAAGGAAGAAAGGAAGGAAGGAAGGAAGGAAAGAAGGAAGGAAGGAAGGAAAGAAGGAAGGAAGGAAGGAAGAGGGGAGGAAGGCAAGGAGGATACTGAAAGAAAAAACAGAAGGAAAGAAAGAAGTAAAGCAGGAAAGAAGAAAATGGAAGGAAATAAGGAGGGAAAGTCGTGCCTCGGTACCAGCTTATTCGCAGAAGCTTTTGTAATATTCCGCTCAGTTTTGTGAGCTCTCTCGGTTCTCTAACTAAAGACCCATTTTTTCAACTTGCTTATCCAAAGTAGCCTGACTTTTGGTTTCTCTGACTAATGGTTTTCGACGGCGCTTCTCCAAAGGATTACGACAATTATCTGAGCCCTTACCTTGCCCCACCACTCTGGAATACACTTCCCCCAGAACTGCGACAGTTTTCTGCCCCATCATACAAACTCATCGATGCTCCACCGCTTGCAATTTCTGCTTCGGGCTTTCAATCAAAACTCAAAACATTCCTCTTTCACAGATCGTACCCTGACACCCCTTCTTCCTCTTATCTCTCTCTCCTCTCCAACCCCAAACACCACCCCCAGAGCTGCCACGCTGTCTCTCCGTCTGACTTTTGGATCTTGACCTGGAACCAGACCCTTTTGCGTATCGATTTTGTTTTGACTGAGCGCTTGTGAATAAGCTGGTCCCCGCGGCGCGGCTTTCTTTGGGTGCTGTAGAAATCTCGGCATTACGATTACCTAATTATCTAATTATCTGAGCCAGCATACGAACTCACGAGCACTTCACCCCTTGTAACGACTGCGCAGGTCTTTCACGCAAAACTAAAAGCACTCCTTTTCCACAGATCCTACCCCGGTTTCTTCCTCTTCCCTTATTTAACTTGTCGCTCCAGTTCCAAACACCATCCACCGTGGCCTTCTGACTGCCTGCCTGCTTCTTGGATCTTGACCTGGAACCGTTTCTAACCTTCCTGTCCAACGATTTGTTTTGACTGAGCACCTCTGAATAAGCTGGTTTCTGCGACTTAGCTTCGTTGGGCGCTGTAGAAATCTCGAGTTTAAGATTACGATTTCTGAGTGCCGTTTTACTAAAAACGACCACCGATGTCTTGTGCAATATGAAAACTGTGCTATGGTAGTCATTAGACTAGACTAGACTAGACTAGACTAGACTAGACTAGACTAGACTAGACTAGACTAGACTAGACTAGACTAGACTAGACTAGACTAGACTAGACTAGAGTCTAGACTAGAGTCTAGACTAGACTAGACTAGACTATATTAGATTAGATTAGATTAGATTAATGAAAAACAAATTCGATGAGGTAGGTATACATAGGGTCGGGTTAAGACTTTATTGCTCATTATGCCAACAGCAGTAGCTGGACAACTGTTCATGGTTGCTCATGCAACACGACAACAACAACAACAGCAGCGGCAACTCACCTGGATTTGAACCCCAGCGGCAGAGACGAAACTCCACCACAACCACTACGCTTCCCAGATGAGCAGGAGTGGGGTGCCTAACAGGTCGTTTTGAAAGCTTTCTTTCCCCAACTGCCTTAGAACTTTTCCAGCTTCCTCTGCTCTTTCTTTTGCTCCCTCCTTGATTACCCCTTCCCTATTAAATCTGCCTCTCCTTTAATCTTGCCGCCTCCCTCCCTCCCCTTTGTGGACCACACACGTTGCATAAGGGACATTAGCCGAGGCGCATTAGACGCTGCAACAGGTGATTCCGGCGCAGTGCATTAGACGCATCTTGGCGCTGCGTGGGGTAGCGCTGAGACGGTCTTCGCGATTCACAGTGAAACACCCATCGCGTTACGAAGAACATACGGTATTCTCTCACGACCACAAGAAAAAAGACTCGGAAAGTATTCAGCAATTAAGTGAATCTACTCGCTGAATTAATTCATTTGATCAATTCATTGAATCGATTCAATGAAACTATTAAGTGAGTCAGTTTAGATTATAATCAGTTCAGTAAATCAATTCAGTTAGTCAATTTAGTAAACAAGTTCAGTGAATCAGTATAGTTTATCAATTCAGTTAAGTCAACAGTGAATCAATTCAGTGAATCGATTTAGTTTATCACTTCATTTGAATCAACAGTGAATCAATTAAGTGAATCAATTAAGTGAATTAAGTGAATTAAGTGATTAGGTGAGTTAGTGAATTACGTCGGTGCTCTGAATTCATGCAATAAATGCATCGATTATGGCGAGTCATTCATCCAATCTAATCCATCTATTGCATCCATGCAGTGACCTTAATGAATCAATTAAGTGAATCAAATCACTGAAACCCTACAATAAATTCAATGATTCAATAAATCTCTCCAGCGAATCCATGCAGTCAGACGCCAAAGGACATAATGGTCTCTCAGACGAGGCACAACACTCCGAATTCTTTAAATGCACCATCCGACCACATTAATTTTCTGGCTGTAGACCACACGGATGATCGTATTCATTAGCTCCACAATTATTCCACACATTTTTAGTAATTTTATTTTAGGCCTATTAGTAGGAAGAAAGGGAGTGAAGAAAGGAAGGAATTTAGGAAAAACGGAGGTAAGGAAAGAAGGAAAGGAAAAAGGGAGGAAGTGAAGGAAGGAGGAATTGAAGAAAGGAAAGAGTTTAGTAAAAAAGGAGGTAAGGAAAGAAGGAAAGGAAAAAGGGAGGAAGTGAAGGAAGGAGGAATTGAAGAAAGGAAGGAGTTTAGGAAAAAGGGAGGTAAGGAAAGAAGGAAAGGAAAAAGGGAGGAAGTGAAGGAAGGAGGAATTGAAGAAAGGAAGGAGTTTAGGAAAAAGGGAGGTAAGGAAAGAAGGAAAGGGAAAAGGGAGGGAGAGAAGAAAGGAGGGATGGAAAGAAGAAATTGAGGAAGAAAGGAGGTAAGGAAAGAAGGAAAGGAATAACGGAGGGAGTGAAGGAAGGATTTAAGGAAGAAGGGAGATAGGGAGAAAGAAAGAAAAGAAGGAAGGAGAGAGCAGGGTGGGATGGTGGCTGGAAGAGTGTTTTGCAAGAGAGTATCTAAAGCGAGATCTGTGACGATGAGACTTCATCGATTCGCTTCGTTTCCAATGGACGGAGTGGAGTCGGTCGTCCGGATCGAGCGTTCCGGTCGACTGCACAGACAAAGCACTGTATTTGATCGGACTGGCTTCAACGACCCTTCCCAGACGACACGGCCTGGGAAAGACGGCCCGCTAAGTAAACCGACCTGAAGGAGCCAAGATGCTCTTCCATCTCCTCTGCCTTCCTCTGTCTCTGTCTCTCTTTGCCTCTCTGTCTGTCTTTCTCTGCCTATCTGTCTCTCTCCTCGCTGTCTGTCTGCCTGTGTGTCTCTGTTTGTCTCTGCTACCTCCGTCTGTCTGTCTCTGCTACCACATATTTCTCTCTGCATCTCTGTGTCTATTTTTGTCTCTCTATTCATCTCTGTCTCTCTGTATCTCTACCTTCCTTTGTATCTTTTTCTGTGTCCTGTCGGTCTGTCTGTTTGTCTGCCTGTCTCTCTTTCTCTCTTCTACCCCCCATGTCTCTCTGCCTCTATGTCTCTCTTCGTCTCTCTACGTATCCCTATGTCTCTCTCTACCTTCCTTTGTTTCGCTTTCTCTGTCTGTCCTGTCTTTCTCTCTTTGTCACTCTTCTTGTCTACATGCGTTTCTCTATGCTTCTCCTTGTCTCCGTCTGTCTCTGTATCTATCTGCTTCTCCATTTCTTTTTCTATGTCTCAATCTGTCTCCCTGTGCCTCTCTCCTTCCCCGTCTGTCTTTCTCTGAAGAACTGACAAGACACACAGAACTGGGCAGTGAATTGTAAAGCCTCGGACCAGATACTGAGGAAGCCCAAGAGCCTAACACGTATTATCCTGATGCAGGGCACAAGGGTCAAAGGGTCACGGGTCAGTTGATCGTGTGCAATAATCGTAATCGTAATCGTAAACTCGAGATTTCTACAGCGCCTAAGGAAAGCTAAGTCGCGAGAAGCAGCTTATTCACAGGTGCTCAGTCAGAACAAAATCGATAGGCACGAAGGGTTCGGTTCCAGGTTAAGATCCAAGATCCAGATATTGAGACGACTGTGGGGTATGGTATTTGGAACTGGAGCGGGCACAGAGATAAGGGAAGAGGAAGAATCGGATAGGATTTGTGGAATAGGGGTATTTTCAATTTTTAGTGGAAGACCTGCGCAGAGACTTCGAGGGGTGATGTGATTGTGAGTTCGGGTCAGTTAATTGTCTTAATTCCGGGGGAAGTTTATTCCAGAGGGGTGTAGCTGGCATGAGAGTTGATCGAAGACCGGAGTTGGGTTTACAGAAATAAATGTACTACTGTGTGAAATAGGGTTTGAAATAGGGTTCTTTTTCGATGGGCAGCCGGTGTATTGAATGCAACATTGTAATTGTAATTTAAGATTTATAAAGCGCCTCTTAGAGAATAAACTCAACAGAGGCGCTCCCGACCCGAACAAGTAAAATCACTGTTGAACAGTACAGTCTTCAGGCGCCTGCGAAACCCTGAGAGGGGAAGAGAGAGGAGCTCGAGTCCCAGATCTCGAGATAGACGGTTCCAGCAGGTGGGACCGACATAAGCAAAGCTTCTGGACTGGGCGGTAGCAGTTTGCATGCAAGGGGCAAACAAGAGATTGGTGTAATTTATGTAATATGTCCATTGTTCGGCTCTTGGGCTATCTCGGTAGCCGGTCCAAAGCTTTGGAATTCACTGCCCAGCTCAGTTCGTTCTGCCAATTCTTTGATGTCATTCAGGTCTAAACTAAAGACGCATCTCTTTCAACTAGCTTAACCACCGTAACCTGGCTTCTGGTTTCTCTGACCTATCAGAATTCTACAAGGTTTCTCCAAGAGATTGTGATTTTGGATTGCGATGTTGACTTGAAGCGACCATCGACTTATGCCTTGGGCATTATGACTATCGTTGCTATAGTAGTCTTTAGATTAGATTACATTGGATTAGATTAGAAATGACGATATTTGTCTATTGAGATGAAACATTGATTTTATAAGACGATTTCTTATTTAAGCCTTTCAAGGGTTTGTGGAAAGAGAGGGTTTGACAAACGGGGACTCAAGAAAATTTGTAGTTTAAATAACAGTTTGAAATTAAATATGAAGAGACAACAAAGAGATTAAATCATCGTTTTTTTCTTAATCTTCTTTACAAAATTAAATTAGACAATAAATTATGATCTCGAAATTTCTCTGCCATTTATCTACGATGTATGGGTGTATATATCTGTCTGTCTGTCTGTGTCTGTCTGTCTGCCTACCTGCCTGTCTGTATTATATTTATAAATGTATGTATTTACGTGTGCGGACTGTGACAGCCTGAGATAAAACTGCGTGAGATTAAGTCACAATCTGAATTTGTTCCGCCATCCTCTTACACGGTGTCGAGTTGCGGATGCGCTACCGAAGTAGCTATACACAATAATGTTCCGGAAACAATGAGCTTCGATTACCATGGCAACAGAATACAGATAATGCAAGATCGGAAAGATGTAGTGCCAATATTAGACTGTGCGTTTGCTTGACCTAAATCACGTGATTAATTACTATAAGACAATTAAAATAATGTACTCAGTTACGGAGTCGATTGTTGTTCAGTCAACCGACCATGAGTATAAACGTTTGCAACCTCATTTTCTTTGCCTCGGCATATGAAGGTGGATCGCCAGTCCTCCCTGTCGCCGTCTGATCCTCCCATCGACAGTGTGCAGTCGACGTACTCATCTTAGGGAAGATTTCGCTCAAGGTCGCTATAGTACAGCAGAAATCCTGGAATATGGATTTCAGTAGTGATTGGGAATTGAATCCCAATACTCGCAACTGCTAACACCGAAACACCCGTGTGACATCACTGCTTCATGACGTCCTTCTGCATGACATCATTGCTGAGTGATGTCATCGAACGAGACGCAAACATTGTGTGACGTCATTGCTGGTTGTTTACATTTGGTTGTTTATATTCGGTTGTTTACATTTGGGTGATTTGCTGTTGCACTAGAAAGTGTGCAAAAGGAGTTGTTACGCCGTTGTCACTATGAGCGCCGTTATTGTTATTGTTGCCGGTTGTCTTTCTCAGTCGACTGACCTTTGACTCCTTGAAGCAGACGACAGTTTCGTCGTCCTCGTCGCCTGATAATTCTCCAAACGAGCTGATGAGTTGCTGAAAAGCTGGGCGACCCGGCGGAGGTGGAGGCGGGGCTGGGGGACCATGACCCCTCGCACCTCCGGCGAGTTCCAGCTCTCCGAACTCGGCCAGGGCTTTCCAGGGCAGGGAGTACTGGTGGACTTCTATTGGCGCAATCTGAGCGCTGACGGATGGATCGTGTCGAACTGGACTGGACGCCACCATTGGAACACCCTGTGATAAGAAACAAAGACGACACTGAGGAACATCGCGTGACAAAAATAAACGACACCAGGGAACAACCTATGAAACACAGTCGGTCTAAGGAGCACCCTGTGGTATAAAAATCGACGACATTTTGGAACACCCTCTGGTTAAAATCAACGACAATGCGGAACGCCCTGTGGTTAAAATCAACGACAATGCGGAACACCCTGTGCTAAAAATCAACGACACTATGGAACACCATGTGATTAAAGTCAACGACATTATGGAACACCCTGTGGTTAAAATCAACTACACTGTGGAACACCCTGTGAAAAAACAGCTGCATCATGCATTCCGAACTCTAAAAATATCAGACAAATGTATCTGTTCATTACAATAAAATATATAAAAGAAGGAAGAGGATTCCGATGAATATATGGCCAAAAAAAGAGAAGTTTGGAGAGACATGAGCAAGATGACTGCAGTCAGTCTACTGTGAGTAAGCAAAGTGAAATCCACTTTGCTTATTTTCTCACCAAACTTCTCTTTTTGTATTCTCTGCATGTAATTCTCAGACTCCCTTCTTTTAATGGCCTCGAATAATCCTACCCTTCCATAATGCAGCCTAACTCAAGCCAGTGTATTCTTCAGACATTCTACTTCTCTCCGTCTTCCTCGAGTTCCTCATTCTTCTCTATCTTCTCTCCATCCCTCTCTTCCTTCTATTCCTCCATTCGGACCTTCTATTTCTATCATTCTTCAATTCTCTTTTCCGTCATTCCTCCTCTCCATTCCTCCTCTCCTCATTCCTCTTCCCCTCATCCCTCCTCTCCTCACCCCTTCTCGTTTCATTCCTACTCTCCATATTCCCTCTCTCCATTCACTTGCAAGGCTCTCTATTTCCACTTCATTCTTTCCTCTGTTTTCGAAATCCTTCTCCTCCTCATCTTCCTCTCCTTCATTCCTCCTCCATCGCTTCCTGGACCCAGTGCTCTCGACTGAAGGCCACTGCACTCCACTCCACTCGAATGCGGCGCAGACAATACCCTCCTCTGCTCCATTCTATTCCACTTCCTTCCCTCTTTGCCAGGCTCTCTTTCGCTCCTGCTCCCTCCATCTCTCGATGTTGTCTTCTTCCCTCTGCCTGCCTACTTGCCTGCCTCCCTGTCTCTCTCTCTCCATCCCTCCCTCTCCGACTTCTGCCTCTCTATACCTATCTATCTGTCTGTCTGTCTGTCTGTCTGTCTGTCTGTCTGTCTGTCTGTCTGTCTGTCTGTCTATCTATCTATCTATCTATCTATCTATCTATCTATCTATCTATCTATCTATCTATCTATCTATCTATCTATCTATCTATCTATCTATCTATCTATCTATCTATCTATCTATCTATCTATCTATCTATCTATCTATCTATCTATCTATCTATCTATCTATCTATCTATCTATCTATCTATCTATCTATCTATCTATCTATCTATCTATCTATCTATCTATCTATCTATCTATCTATCTATCTATCTATCTATCTATCTATCTATCTATCTATCTATCTATCTATCTATCTATCTATCTATCTATCACTCCCTTTATCTCTCTGTCTCTCTGTCTCTGTCTCTCTTGCCCAATTCTCTTCTCCCTCCCTTCCTCCCTCCTTGTCCATATTCTCTTCTGCCTCTTTCTGTCTCTGTTCCTTTCTGTCTGTCTGTCTGTATCTCTCAGTCCTCTTTTATCTTCATCGTTTCCTCCTTGTCGCTGTCCTCTCCTGTCCTCGTGCTTCCCTCTCATGCGACTCCTGGCCCGATGATCGCTGCTTCCTGTAACTGCCAGCAACTCCGTCACACAAGAGCCGCACGACGCTCGAATCACAACGAAGCCATTGATCCGCGACCTTTTGTCTCCAACCACAACCAGCCTCAGCAGCCGAGAGCCATTGTGCGGAAAGCTGCGTATTCGGTGCTCACCGAACCGTGTCGGCTCCATCGAAGCGCATCAAGAACCATGAGCTGATTCGGCGCAGCGAAGTCAAATACAAAGCATCGAAGAACAATTCTGTTTATAGTCTTCAAGGTTGAGGAAACAATTCGACAGACAGCTGAAAACTGGTTCCGTTTTCAGGCACAAATGATATCAAAAGCACCGATGCAACCTGATTTCATCTGGAACGGATTCGACAAGCGCACAATAAACTGACCAATTTCTCTGCTTTCTATGGTCGGCTTGGAATAACCTTGCAGTTCGTGAAGCGTGTAGCTCTACTTCTGCGATTACATGAGCCTTTCCATTCATAACTTACAGGAGTATTTTTGAAGAACCATATACTGCTTAAACCTCATCTCCTTATCTTTCTCGCCGCTCCAATTCCAAACACCAATCACCGCAGCCGTCAGGCTGTCCACCTGACTGACCTTTAGATTAGGGCTTCAATTAAAATATTGGACGGCGATTATTTTAATACTGGCAATTAATTGATCAAATAATTAATCGATCGATTAATTAATTAATCATTTGGCAACTTAATATTGTTACAGCAGCGAGTAATTGTATTGTAATTTGAGATTTATAAAGCGCCTCTTAGAGAATAAACTCAACAGAGTTGCTTTCGACACGAAAAAGTAAAATCACTGTTGAACAGTACGGTCTTCAGTAATCGTATTCGTAAATTGTAATCGTAAACTCGAGATTTCTACAGCGCCCAAAAACACCTAAGTGTTTGGAATTGGAGCGGCGAGAAATATTTGGAGAAGAGAAAGAATCAGGGTTTAAGAGTTTCTATCCAGTTGTAAGACCAGCTACACGTCTCTGTCTGTCTGTCTGTCTGTCTGCCTGCCTGGCTGTCTGTCTCAAACATACACACACAAACACAGAAACACAGACAGATCAATACACACAGACAGACGGACAGACACCGGAGACAATCTTTATGACTCGTCGAACAATAGAGGGCGACAACTGATGATTGAACGATGCCACCTATCGGTCGGAGGAAACACTACACTGAAACGCATAACTCGACCTAATTGGACAATTGGGGGCAGCTGAAACTGATTGTGCCGCCACCAAGCGACAACATTCACCAGCCGTTCCTATAATTGCCACTAAGGCTGCACGATGCACTGAGGGAGAGGCAGTGATTACAACGGGAGGGGGCACTGTTGCTCTGCTAACGGGTGATCCTCTCTTCTGTCATCTGGAAAGTACGTTAATCAATTAGTCAATGAATCAATCAATGAATCAATCAATGAATCAATCAATTAATCAATCAATTAATCAATCAATGAATCAATCAATGAATCAATCAATTAATCAATCAATTAATCAATCAATCAATCAATCAATCAATTAACCAATCAATTAACCAATCAATTAATAAACGAATCAATCAATTAATCAACGAATGAATGAATGAATGAATGAATCAATCAATCATTCAATCAATCAATCAATTAATAAACGAATCAATGAATGAATGAATCAATCATTCAATTAATCAATCAATTAATTAGTTTATCCATGCACTTATCGCTCACTCAAGGTCAGTAAATATGATTGTAAGGCGCGCGACAAGTATGAGCGAAAGACATGTCCAGAGTTATCCGCTCAGTCGGCTCGAAACCGCAATCGTTGGATTACAGATCCATCGTGTTGTTCCTGGAGCGATTTTTGTCGTTCACAGCTGACGCATCCGTCATCTTGTACTATCTACCTCCTCATGTTCGGGAATCTTTTACTGAGACTATATTTCGCTGTCAGCTGAAGACTGATCCCTCCCTCCTCCTGGTCCGTTTGTGGTTCGTAACTTTTCCTGTTTTCCGGCTTCAATGTGCACTTCTGAACTGTTGCTAGGGGCAACATCAAATTTCAGATTGAATGTATTGTATTGCATGTGACGCAACGGCTTCGCCCCTCATCTCTCTTGACTCCCAAAAGCACTTCTGTCGTTTTAGACACCCGACTCTTTGGGTATGCAGGAATTTTGCATTCAACAAAGGCAAGATTTTGTCTGGAATATACATCGCTTAGAAGGTTTACTAAATAATAATAATAATAATTTTTAATAATAATAATAATTTTTAATAATAATAATTTTTAATAATAATAATTTTTAATAATAATAATAATCTTTAATAATAATAATTTTTAATAATAATAAATTTTAATAATAATAATAATTTTTAATAATAATAATTTTTAATAATAATAATTTTTAATAATAATAATTTTTAACAACAATAATAATAATAAAGTATGAAGGTCGCGACACACTAATTATCAAATACAAAATTCTTTTCTAATGCTTTTCTTTTAACACCTTTTAAAGAATTTTGACAAATGCGGTATAACCATTATCTGCTTTTAATTGTCGGCTGAACTCCACCACTGCCTTGTTGGGGTAGTGCCAGTCCCAAGCCTGGATAAAGGAGGAGGGCGGCGTCAACGGCCTTTGATGCCATAAGATGTTAACCTGTGCAACTACTACCAATTGTCGGCTTTTAAAACTTCGCCACTGCCTTTAGTCTGGTAGTGCCAGTCTGTAGCCTGTATAAAGGAGGAGGACGGCGAAGTTAATCTACTTGGTTAGGACACAGCGTCGTTAAACGGAGAGAGACTAAACTCACAATCTTTAGGTGTTTTCTTTGGGGATAAGGTTGACTTGAACAGCTCCTAGCGGCCACAAGATGTCGCTAATAACTCGATTAGCTGCAATGATCGCTCTTCCTTAGACACCTTTTAAACGCTTTTGGCCAACGGTATATAAGCATCAACGTCTGATTCGGATTTGAATGAGTTAAGGAGAGTTAAAATCACACAATATGACTTAAGTCAACGGCCCTGGGAGCCAAAAGATGTCATTAAATCGTAACCGTAATCTCGAGATTTCTACAGCGCCCAACGAAAGCTAAAGCGCTCAGTCAAAACAAAATCGATAGGCAAAAGGGCTCGGTTCCAGGTCAAGATCCAGAAAAAATGTGAACATAGAAATCGCCGGTGTCATTATTATCCGGAGTAGTATGTTTAACTGGGAGAACTGTTGTAGAAATGTTTCCTAGCAACGTCAACGACCTTTGATGCCATAAAGTTGTCATTAAACTGGGAACCAATTGTTACTGTCTTTATTTCGGAGGTAACGTAAGGTCGATGCGAACGGTTCTTGCAGCCGTTAGATGTCGCATAACTAATCGCAAAAAATAGCAAATTTTCACCTGTGCAAGCAATGTTAATATGATTTGGTCCAACACTTGATGTAGTGCGGCTCGGTGGTCTATCGGTAAAGCGTTTAGTCAATTGTCATTCAGTTGCGGGTTCGACTCCATGTAACGACCACGGGCAAGCGGTTTGCACACACTGTGCCTCTGGCATCAAGCAGTAGAATTTGGTACCGGCGTAAGCTGGGAATTAAACGGCGATGCGCTGGCCCCTGTCCAGAACCTTCGGATTAGTCTGTTGCCGGCTCAAGGGCCAAGAAGTAAGTAAGTAATGCATTTGTTAACACGCCATATGTCCATCGACTGAGCGAGGAATCGTAGGCGAAAGAAAAGGAGATGAGCACCTCTCCCACACCTCACTTGTGAGATATGGGAGACTTTACTTACTTCCCAACGCAACGATGATTACATAATATTAGTTCAACGAAATACGGACGATCAACAAAGAGAAAGCTATGTTTAGACACCTTTAAATTTGTTCGTCTGACGCTTAGCCCTCATGGCCTACAGAAAATGTCCTAACTTCCTTTTATTGGATACCGGTTTATGAGAGCGTAAATAATTAAGGTAAACAACTTTGGTATTTAAGAAAGAGTGCAAAAAATAGGTTTAAACTTAATAATTGAAGTAAGTTATATTTGCCAAATACTCTCACTCAATAAAAACCTAGCTCTGTTTAGACACCTTTAAAATTCTTTACCTGACGCTATATATTTCCTAAACACCGTTTTAAAGCAGAAATTAAACAAAATCATCTAATTTACAGCGTGGATAACAAAATATGTCGCGAAGTAATGTATGGTCGACGCCAACGGCCTGGGCATTCACAAGATGTCGTTAAACATAGAAAACTAAACGTTGGAGACCTTCCAAATGCCTGCGTTCTTCTCTAACCGATCTTTGTTTTACGATAAACAAGCAATTATACCGATAATGACCTGACAAACTATGAAGCGTTTTCTGAGAGTACAGGTTAACTGTCTCACCTTCTGACAAATCCAAAGGTCATTCGAGTCACACATTTCACCCTGGAACAGTTGAAACAGCATATTTCAAATAACAAGCCGACTTAATCAGCCTCATCTCGTCCCTTCTTCACACATTCATGAGGACAAAAATAAGATATTAAATAGACAATTTGTGCTAATTACGTGGCTTTGTTCATTAGCCTGGCCTCTGATAAGCTAATTAAAGACTATATAAGTTTCCAGATCAAGGGCATCGCAGGGCTTTCAAATAGTAGTAGCGGGACTAAACGTTTCTGAAAGAGACCCAGTTAATCCTTGATGACTGTTTTAGTCATCATCAGCACTGGTTGGGCGGCTGTAAACCTCTTATTGGGTCAAAGGTTTCATGACCTGTAATTTTCTCTTCCCCGCTTCTTAAGTCACTGTCTCAGATTTTCTGTGGAAAAACAATTCACTTCTCACGTTTCTGTTTAGCTATACTCGAATTTATGCACAGGAAAATTTTATTCGCTTGAGCAACTAGTTGGGCGCACCCCTAGACCCAGATTTTTTGGGGGACACATGACCCCTGAACTTCCTGATTGGTTCCTTTGGAGCCGTATTTGCCTGTTCTATCCTCACCTTACAATGTATTGTCTTGTCTTCAGCTGTTCTTTAGCTGACGATTTGCTGCACAGCGAACAGCATTGTGCCATCTGCTTCTGTCCCTCGTCTCTTGTAATAACTGGTCGAACGATAGTTCAGTACACGACTTAACGTTATCGATCCATGTGACCTTGGGTCTTCCCCGAGCTCAGAATCCAGGAATGATGATCTATTTCTCTAAGCAGTCCCCACTCTTTCGCAGCACATGCCCGAAGTATGAAAGCTTCTTCTTTTTGATTAATCTGAGCAGACTTCTCTCTACTCCTGCCGTCTCTAGGACCCATTCATTTGTCTTCTTAGCATTTCACGCTACTCTAAGAATCTGCCGCAGACACTTCATTTCAAATGCGTTGATTCTTGCCTCTTCATCTTTCTTTATGGTCCAGCCTTCGCAGCAATACTGAGCCACTAGCCATACAAAGGCTTTCAGAAATCGTGTCTTTGTTACAAGCAATATGCCGTGACTTTTAGTGACTTACATCACCAAGCATCTTGATCGTAAGTAGCAGTTAAAATTTCTCCAATGACGCAATGCATTTCCCTAACTCCACCTAGCTTTCATACAGCATCATCTGTATCCGCAGCAGCCGTAGCATCAGCATCAGCAGCAGCTCAGTCTCGTTTCAACCGACCCTGACATCCGTGAGTTCTCTATTAGCAGCAATGAACTCGTGCCATATCCAATTATTCTCAGGCGACAAGAAGGACCTTTCGCTCTCAGGAAATTCAATCATCCCGACGTTCACGGTTAGCGTAAGCTCACTCGGGGTCGACAGGCCCTACCTGGCGTGACACGGGGCCGAGGGAAGAGGAAAAGATCGAGAGTGGAAGCCAGGGGGACCTACATCTGCTCTGAGGGATCAGACTGCTAAGCGCAATTTCAAGTCTTGCGCTCACGATTACGGCTATTAGACAAAGTATCGAAGGCAATTTACGGCAATTTCTGGTAATTTGAGATTCCCGTCTCAGACGGTAATTGCTGAGAAAGATAAGGTCAGAGTTGGTTCGGCTAAAAAGCTACTCGAGTAGCTTCGAGGTAAATGGGTGAGACGTGCGACATATGTAGCGTCAGGAGTCTTTTATTTGGCCAAGTGGAAAGGTGTTACGTCGCACTTAGCGAACAGGAAGCAACCTTTCCACGGATTAATACCACGCGGGGTGCAATTTGTAGAGCGAAAGAAGAACTCTCTCCACTGGATAGGACTATCTCCCGTTGAAGGTACACTTTCCCATTCTTTCGATCCTGACCTTTAACCTCCTCTCTTCCCTTTACGCTTGGCTCCAGTCCATCGGCTCGTGATGCGCTGTAGGTCACTGCGGATGGTTGGTCTCAGAAATCGAAGATAATTTATATGGGTAAGTGTAATTATAGGTATGTATGCATGAATGTATCTATGCATGTATGTATGTATGTACGTGTATTTGTACGTATGTACGTGTGTATGTATGTATGTAGTGTGTATGTATGTATGTGTATATGTACGTATGTACGTGTGTATGTATGTATGTACGTGTCATGTATGTATGTATGTACATATGCATGTATGTAGTTATGTATGTGTGTATAAGTAAGTATATACGTGTGTATGTATGTATGTACGTGTTATGTATGTCTGTATGTACATATGAATGTATGCATGTAAGTATGCATATGTATGTATATATATGCATCTATGGGAATATGTATATGTGCATGGCGGCATAGGATTGACCTTTCAAGATACGTACTCGCATATATATATATATGTGTATATATATGTATGTATATATACACACGTTAGACATATCCATTTATATGTACACACGTCAATGTAAACACAGTCGACCAATACCGCGATTAGTCTGCGCAATGGAATCGTTGTAACGCTTAATGCATTTGCATCGAGATTTCATTTATCACCGGAAGTTTTCGTCGACGGCTTCCAGCATCATTTCATTCCTCCTATTCCTCCTCATCGCCCACCTGTTTACCATCGACACTTCCTCTCCAGCTCTGCCCCATCCTTTACAAGTCGATACCTGCGGTAAACTCCAAATTGACTGACGCAGAAAACCCAGGCGATCGAAGTACGACTAACCATGTTGTCTCCAGACCGCCCGCCCCATAGCCAAGCAAGCCAGCCTCAAAAACAGCCAGTTGATCGGCGTATCCGTTGGAAGAGACCATTTATCTTAATCGGCAGGGAAGCGTCTAATAAAACGCACCGATGCCGTGTTTATTCGGTGGATGCCGAGCGCGGTTTTTGTGTCTTTGTCCGGTTGCACGAACGAACGCGGACACAAGGAAATGGCGCCATTATCGATAATGCGCCCTGCACTTTATTAATTATCGTGCTTCGATGGTAACCAACGCTCAGGTAGCTACAGGTTGACGCCCCTGTATCGCTCTCTATGTCTCGGTCTCGCTACGTGTGTCTTTCTGTCTGTCTGTCGGTGACTGTGTGAACTATTGTTCAGCCGATCGGTTGACGCATGCGCAACGGAGTCGTCTCGCTGTTATATCAATTTTCATTAAAGGAAGGAGGGAGTGGTTCAAAAGGAGATGGGTGGAAGGAGTGATGGAAAAGGAGAGGGAGGTAAAAATGAGAGCGAGAAAAGAAGGAAAGGAGAGAGAGCGAGAGAGAGAGAGAGAAAGAGGGAGAAAGAGAGAGAGAAAGAAAGAGAGAGAAAGAGGAAGAGAGCGAGCAAGAGAGACAGACAGACAGCAAGAGAGAGAGAGAGGGGGAAGAAGCGAGGGTTGCGATGGAAAAGGAGGGGACGGGAGATGTGGAAATTTAGAGGGAGTGCAGAGTGTAATGGTGGGTTTTGGACGAGTTTTCCTCGACAAATTGAAGTTGGTTTTGTTCGGTTAGTTGGGCGTGAGTTAGTGGAGGCAATCAGCGACCGGCAGAGGGAGGCATCGTCCGTCAGAGGGCGACGGGGTCAGCGCTGAACCGGCACGAAAGGTCAACTGGTGGCTGGCGAAAGATGTCGCTGGAGGCTTCCGGTTTTACGTAAAATTAAGGAAGGGACGAGATGGATAGAAGAATGTGCGTATATATTGGTGGATGGATGGATGGGTAGGTGGATGGATGGATGAATGGATCGTTGGACTGATGGATGGAAAGACTGATGATATGGATGCGCTAAAGAATAGAATAGAATTGAATAGAATTGAATAGAATTGAATAGAATTGAATAGAATTGAATAGAATGGAATAGAATGGAATAGAATGGAATAGAATAGAATGGAATAGAATAGAGTAGAAAAGAGTAGAGTAGATTAGATTATAAAAGATGGAAGAGAACTATAAAGTAAAGAAGCAGCAAGAAGAATAAGAACAATAAGGAGCCACCAACAGCGATTTCCGCGGTAGTACCATGCAGTCTCCCTGGCTTGGTCGCTCCCCGGATTCTGACCTAGTACTGCAAGTGACCGAGCATCCTGTCTCTTGCGGACTTGATTCGATATAGCGATGGTGGTCAACTGGTTTCCAAGACACGGCTTCTGTATGGCGATGAGATATTTCGGAAATTAACAAGTACAGTTACATTTGCAACAATAACGACAGGTGTTGTTCGTCTGGCACTGACCTTGTCCTGTTGCTGCTGCTGCTGTTGCTGGATCTGCTTCAGGAGGATGCTACGCTTCTTATCCTTGCATCTCTTGTTCTGGAACCAAACACGGATCACCCGAGGACTGAGTCCCGTCATCTCGACGAGCTGTTCCTTCATCAGGGCATCCGGTCTTGGATTGGCGCCGTAGCAGGTACGCAGTGTGTGCAGCTGTTTCTCGTTCAGCACCGTCCTCACCCGCGTCGTCTTGTGGTCTGACTTGTGTGGCCTTGAACCCGGCACCCGACCGGAAGTCTTGGTGCTGCGTGTCGTGCTGTTCGATGCGGGAGATATGTCGCAGGCTGAAGAGATAACGTCATCGAGGTAAACAGCACTGGACGAAATAAGTTGTCCGGAGTCTCCGGGCAGCAAAACCTCACTTAAATAACATAGACTTCAAATGTATATAAGTTTCTTACTGGCTGGAATTAATCCCTCCTAGGGAAAGGTCAGCCACACATATAAATACTCATAAGTCTATCAGTTAAATTTATAATTGAGTATAAATATGTGAAAGTATACATAAAGTCATGGAAAATCAAATCCACTGTGTGTAATTTAGTGCACTGAAAGGTGAAAGTCACACTCGTAAACATTTAAAAATAATTAGTCCGTTGTGTTCTTCTAAGATATTAAGGCAACAATGGCGTCGATGTTATCCTAGTCTCTCGGATCATCTACATTTTCGACAGAAGCCTTGACTAGAGAATGTATGCTTTGTAAATGTATTGTCATGCAGTGTACACTTTTGAATTGTAATGTCAAGGAATCTATGCTTTGAAATTCATTGCCCAATGCTTTTTTAGTTCTTTAATGTAATTCGCGTCTAAACTTATCCTAATCGTAAACTCGAGATTTCTACAGCGCCCAACGAAAGCTAAGTCGCGGGAACCAGCTTATTCACAGAAACTCAGTCAAAACAAGATCGATAGGCAAGAAGGGTTCGGTTCCAGCCTTCCATGTCAAGATCAGTCAGACAGCTACGGTGGGTGGTATTTGGAATTGGAATATAAGACCCATGTGTGTCGACACTGCTTACCCACCGTAGCCTGACCTGGCTTCCGTGACCCATCGAACTTCGACGGGACTTAATCTTCAACGGGTTAACTTTTCCGATTATGGTTTAGCTTGACTGATATAACTTGGGCATTATCATTACGGCGCTATAAAAGTCATTAGATTAGATTATTATTTCTTGTTTGCTCGGGGTTCTCATGCTGGTAGCGCCTCTGAGTAGTTTGTTCTGTATGAAGCGCTATATAAGTTATCAAACACAATACAGTACAATTATGTAAGTTCCTCACAAAACGTTTCTGATGTATATACGCGAATGATGCTCATATGGGTGGAGAACATCTCCACTCAGTCTTGCGCAGGCACATAATACACTATATTGTATTATATTACACAGTGTAATGTAGGCCTAATAATGCCTAATGCCTAGTGTAATGTAATAATGCATTTTGCCTCAGATTCCTCGCACAGTCGGATGGACATATGGCGTGCTAACAAATGCATAATACTTACTTACATAATGAGACAATTTACATTACGCCGTAACATAGCAGAGACCAAAGAGAAAGTGAGGTATGAAGTAAGAAAGTTAATGAGAAAGGACGATAAAAGTAAACAGAATGAACGAGAGACAAATAACAAAAGATAAAAAGGAATTAAAAATGAAAGGTGAAATTAATAAAATAATAAAAAACCTTATTAACGATTTAATGAACACCAGCTACAACATACGTACTCTTCGTGTCATTGTTGTTGTTGTTGTTAAACGCGTTGAACTGTGTGTCGTTGCTGTCGTTATCATTTCCGAAACTAATTTCATCATTCGTCGTCGCCTCGGCAACGTCATGGTCGGCTCGGCAGAGCAGCCCCGCATCTCGGAGGCAGAACTCGTCTCCTTGGATGAGGCGCCGGTTGCAGGCAACGCAACGGAAACAATCGACGTGGTAGATGCTACTGCGAGCTCGCATCACGAGATCGTGTTCCGAGAAGTATTGCCCGCACGACGCACACTTGGCTCCGAACAACCTGGTAACAAAATTTCTGATTTCATTCTAAATTCAAATATTAGTGTAAACTCACATTAATTTTTAATGCAAATTTAAAGGTAGGCCTCTGTAATGTACATCGTAATGTAAATGTAATTTTAAAAGTAAATTTAATGTAAATGTAAACTTCCATGTTAAGGGAAAGTTCTTTGTAAATGTTAATTTAAAGGTAAATTTGTTGTAAATATTTATATTGAGTGAAATGTAAAGTTATGTGTATACAAAATTTAAATATAACTGTAAATTTTTATTTTTATTCAAATGTTATTTATATGTGAGTGCAATGTAAACGTAAACGTTTACTGTCTTTCATCAATTAATGACGTTCAGAAAATCTGAGTGGCCAGCTTTTTATTTCTTATATTTAATTCCAATAATCTTGATTGCTACTAATTTTAATTCGCTTTAAAAATTACCGACAACAAGCGCATAATTCAAAATTTTGTGTCATTTTATAAATGGAACAACTGGTCGAACTTTAAGAAATTCCTCTATTCACTCCGACAGAAACATAAATATGCGCTATAAAATTTTGACGCATAGCATAACAGCAACAGTATACGGTAGTAGGCGTTTTCTCAAAATTAAACAACGGCGGCTCGTCCTAAGCTTCAGGTTTGCTGACAGCCAATCAGTTCGGGAAAAAGCGGAGCACGGTTTTGCAAACAAAATTATTCATGGGACGTAATTAGATTTCAAGAAGGCACACGGCTGCGAGGTCTGTTGACTCGGATCGGTCGTGGCTACTCGAGACGTGGCGTGACTGTCGATACGGCTCGTCCCCGGATGGGTAGTCGCCAATATCAACTATTACCGTATTTGTGCGCTGTCAACTAATTGCTCGGTAACTGGACGATGAAAAGGAAATGATGATTCAATCAAAACGTCCAGCGCGCAAGGAATCGGTTTCAGAGCCACCTACGGTACGATTTCCGTTCCGGAGATATCGACCCTCCCTGCATGGCCGGCCGGCTGGCTGGGTAGCGGACGGGGAGTTTTGGTTTGTCGTGCCGGACTTGGCGATTCTATACCGGACTGCAAATACTGCTGGCGAATGGTGCAGGAACATGAGCGTAGGAGACTGCATATAATCGGTCTGTTCAACGGAGGTCAATCTGAAGGAATGTAGTCAATCCTATGAGGCGGTTTACAACGGAACCTTGTTGTAGAGGCAACACGGCAGGATAGTGTTACACTTGCTGCAGAATTGGAATAATTTATGCGTAGCCTTTTGAGAGGGAAATATTGTCCAACAACGTAGGGAAAAGGACTGTCCAAGCTAAGGGGAAGAAATAGCAGGTCCGGACAGGGGATCATATGTGGGAAAACTGCAATCTAGAACTCTGTTGGTTTGTGTTATTATAGGATTTTAAAAATAATTGGGGGAATTCGGATAATTGAAGAGCCTGTTGTTTAAAGCGGTTGCCGGTGCGTTTGTAGCCCAACGAAGCACAATTGAGAAGCTCTGTCAAAAATTTCAAAATAAAATCGATAGGCAGGAAGGGTTCGGTTCCAGGCCAAGATGCAAGAGTCAGGCAGGCAGGCAGTCAGCGGCTATGGCGAATGATGTTTGGAATTGAAGCGGAAAGTGAGGTAGCGGAAGAGGAAGAATCTGGGCAGGACCTGTGGAACACGAGTGTTTTCAGTTTTGAGTGAAAGACCTGCGCAGAAATTGCAAGAGCTGAAGTGGCGGTGAGTATACGAACAGATAATTGTCAATGGATCAGATAATTGTCGTAATTCTGTTGGGAGTTTATTCCAGAGGGGTGGGGCAGCTATGGCTATGGAGCGATTTCCAGATTTTAAGGATGCGGTGACGGGAGGGCGGAGAAGTGTTAGGGTGGAAGAGGAGTAATACACGGTAAGCATGACAATTGGCACTGAATGTGTTTCTACAGGAATTTGACAAGTGAGTCCTTTCCAAATGTCACTGCATATGCAAACAAAGCCCAGGGCTGCAGTTCATGCTTTAATTCAAGGAGCAAACGATCGCTACCTCAACAGTCCTCAGCGACACCGAACAACGATCGTTGTGTACTTGGTCAAGAAGCCTATCTCTTGACAAGTGGATACACACTCCAACCCCGTTGTGCTCCATTTCGTATTGTTACTTCGATAGTAGTTTCGTCGCTGTTTATATTCATCAACCGGAAATGCTTCATTGCGCATCAGAATAACGCATAGATGACGCCAGGCGAACTTGAAATCATTCCACAGACTGGCGGGCAACATGAGCTGCAATCGTTGTGCAAACATTGCTATCGATGAGCTAAGCAGAAACTGCATGTATGCGATCGCTTTGGCTCTTCGTTGCACGCACGAGTTGCCTTCCATAGAGACCTGGTCAACGGTATGCTGTGGAAGTTACTGCCATGCTGGCGTCACGGTTCGGTGGCTTTGAGCCGGACACTTTGACAGCTGACCCGCCTTTGTTTGCACGTTTACAAGCCCTGTTTAGATATTTGTTTTCACAGTGCGTCGTTTCGTTTTTAGCCGTAATAACTATTAAACTATTGCTCTTTACATGCTGAATATTAAACCGTTGTACTTTCACTGTAAATACCAAAATACATTCTGGACTGTATATGTTTTCATTTTAACCGTTGTATAAACTTTATTTCGCCCTAATAGGACGGCACAAAACTAACGAAACACAAATACAGAGAAGAGAAAGACAGTTTAAAACTAAACAAATAGAAAAAGACAAAAAGCAGCTCATCTTTAACTTAAAAGTAAATGCCTTGCAATTTTAAACATTAGCACAAAAGTCTCTAATGTTACAATTTTGCTGTACGTTGTTTTTCTCACATATTTTCTGTCGTTGCGCTAACAATGCATAAAACTCAGTCAACCCAAAGATATCGCTGTAATTTAAGCTGGACGAAAAAGAATACCGTCCCATATCGATGTCACCCTGAAGCGGTAGGCATCCAGCATACATGAAAATGTCCCCTAAACAATTATTGTTATTTGCTGGGAAATTTATAACTTTTTTCTCTTTGCAAACTGAGCTGTCATTTTAACCGTTGTAAGTGCAACTGAAAAGTTTCCTTTTAGGTAAATTAAGGCTTAGCAAAGAAAAAATGGAGCCCAGGGTAAATGCAAGGTTAGGTAGGGAAATTTGATGCAAGGCAAAGAAAGGCGAATTATATACCTAGATTATGTATAAGTATGCTTTTGACCTTTTGTATAATGCCTTTAAAGACCTTCCGAAAGAACTGGTAGCGTTAGGTAGGCAATTCAAGACAAGCGCGGTAATGTGAGGAATTTTAATCGTAAACTCGAGATTTTTACAGCGCTCAGAGAAAGAATTGAAGCGGCGAGAGAGAAGTGGACGAGGAGAAATCAGGATAGGATTTGTGGAAGAGGAATGTTTGCAGTTTTGAGTGAAGGACCTGGAGAGTGATTGCAAGAGGTGCAGGGTTATACAACACGTGATATTGCAAAACCGTATTGATTTGATCGTCGATATCGACAATTGAATAAACTGCTATTCAATTCAATTCACTTCAACTCAATACCTGATGTAGTCGGCCCTGCAATATGTTTTCTCCTGGCGTACGAAACACGTGCAATTCTCGTCGAGCATCTGTCTGCACTCGGCGCAACGGAGACACGTGGCGTGCCACTCGAGGTCCGGTGACACCCGCAAGATGTACTGGTCCAGGATCTCGTCACGGCATCCGGCACACACGGATGTCCTCTTCTTACCTGAAATACATTACACGCCAATGCTTTCATGAGTAATCGTTTCACGAGTATCTAATTCTTGAATAACTATCGAATCAAGTAAATATTTCACGAGTAACTAATTCGTGAGTAACTATCAAATGAAGTAAAAATTTTAGGAGTAACTGTCAAATCGATGCGAATATTTCCATGAGTAATGTGAACGTTTCGTAATCGTGTTTGAAATTTCGTCAGCAGCCGTGAAAGTCAAATCACAGGAAGCAGCTTATTCACAGGTGTTCAACTAAAATAAAGTGGATAAGCAGGAATGGTCAGGTTCGGTTTGAAAAACACTCGTCTTTTGTTCAGGCTGTGGAGGCTAAGCGAAAAAGATAGGACTTCAGTCCCGACCTAACCTACATAACACGACTTGCTGCCAGTAATTGTAATATGAAATTTGTATAGCGCCACTTTTCAAGAGGTTCTAATCAATGGTGCTTTCTGTACAGACTAATCTAAATGACGTCAAATTTCGCGAATAACAAGATGTTCATCATTATGCAAGTAATGTTCAGGTAACTAGAAACTTCACAAGTGACGGGCTCCGGTACACACGTAGAACTCAACCGATCCATTCTTATGTTGACACCACTGTTAGAGCTCCAGAAGCGAAATGATAAGGGCGCTATAGAAGTCAGTGGATTTGTTCATATCAGGTTAGAGTTCAAAGGTCCTCATAGAGGTGTTTTTGACTAAATTTCTACCTGAAGCGACCATCGACTGATGCATTGTGATAACGGTGCTATTGAAATCTTTGGAAATCTTTCCTAAACTGGCTCTACATAATGAATCCAAAAGCGTTTGTTTACATTAACGCTTTATGTGAATAACCGAACTCACCGATGCAATTAGATTCCACCCTCGAGTTGCCGCCCTTCGCCGATGCCGGAAGTACGTCAATCATTTTCAATATCTGAGTAACACCTGGCGATCACTTGTAAGCAGACACTCCCTGCCTCACTCTGCCTTTGCCCGTCTGCCTATCTGCCTATCTGCCTGTCTGCCTGCCTGTCTGTCTGTCTGTCTGCTCTTCGGTCTGTTACTTAACATATATCCATCACGTGTTTGCGAATTGTGATCATCGATACTACTTCTCAATTTGCAACGAACGTTTTTTGAAACGCAGCAGATTCGTCTGATAGATGGATAGACGGTTAGATAGGATGCTGGATAGACTGACAGATGCCTAACAGACGTAGACACGCACACTCTAACCGACCGACGAGGAAGCCACGCCAAGCGAAGGATTAATGTGTTGTATGCCTCCAATGCGGACGGCGTCTCCCCTTCCTGGATTCCGACAATCTGATTCCGCTCCGAGTCATCTCTATAAAGGACGATCGATCAGTTCCAGCAACCGACCGCGGATTGGTCAGTCGATCGCATGGCACCAGCCAATGGAATCGCGGAGAGGGGAGTGGCTTCCGCGGTTGACAGAATGCGTCGGATTCAGAGGTTGGCTGAGGATGCGAAGAAGATGACAGTGCTGAACATCGATCAGTGAGTCGTAGAGGGTAGTCGGATAAAATCAGTAGAAAATGGCGAGGAGGGATCGATGGGACAAGTGGTGATTGAAATGGTGGTAGAAAAGACTGATTGCTACTAATTGATTGGATTTGATTGCTTTCTTAATACAACATTTAATGATTTTACCTGAGATTTCGGAAGACCTTATCAGGATATACTGCAGCACATAGGCTGCAATGTATCCTGATTAAACAATTGGTTGATTGAATGTTTGATTGCTGAATTAATTGCTTCATTGACTAAGCGTCTTAATGAATGAACGAGTGATTGGGCGAGCAAGGAACCATTGAACAAGCATTACAGTCATGTTCCTTGTGTTTGGGTAATCTCGGATTTTTGTACCTCCTTTCTGGAAAGTCAAAAAAGCGCTGGAACACTGCTATCTAAACGGTCTAAACAGGTGCGTCGTCAGCTGAAGATGTTGGCACCATTCCTAAGGGAAAAGCAGTTAAGAGTCTTCTAGCTGAAGCGAATAGCACAACAGTAATCCAAAACCTAACAACCGGTTACAATTACAATTACACGTGAGATTAGTCGCAATTACAGACACCGTTACATTTACCGTAACAAAAGCAGATGCAGTCACAGTTACATGTGCAGTTAAGAGGCTGGGTCAACTATCGTAATCGTAAGCTCGAGATTTCTACACTGCCCAACGAAAGCCAAGTCACGGGAACTAGTTTCTTCACAGGAGCTCAGTCAAAACAAAATCAATAGCCAGGAAGAGTTACGGTTCCAGGTCAAGATCCAAGAGTCAGGCAGACAGTCAGGCTATGGTGGATGGTGTTTGGAACTGGAGTTGAAAGAGAGATAAGGGGAAGAGGAAGAATCATGATAGGATTTGGGGAAGAGGAGCTCTTAGTGTTTATATCTCTCCAATCAACTGTCCAATCATTCCTTATTTCATTCAAAACTTGTAACTTGAGTCAGCAACGGATAATCAGTTCCAGGCGATACACCGGGTTTCGAACCTAGGTCGCAGAGGTGAAGAGCAACTGCATTAACCCTCTACTGCCTGCACCAGATGCAATCGGACTTAATTTCAAGAGTGCAGCGCTACATAAACCCTCATTTACGTCACAAATAGCTCTGTATTTCCGGGTCAAAAGGTCAAGGCGTGAATCGATCAAAGCTATTGGACCGTTAATCCGCCCGACCCACCCTCGAATTTGTCCGGATTATCTGCCGATTATCCGTCACTCAGCGGCTCCAAAGTCCGCCAATTTGGCACCTATTGTGGTGGAAATTGGGGGCCATCCAATAATTCCGTCCCGCTTCCAAACGCACACTAAATGAAACAAATTGTCCAATTCAGTCGACTAACCTCGCTCGCTCGCTCGACTCTGATTCGGACAACAAATCGAATTAAAGCCGGACGATAAGCGCGTTCGCAACATAAATGCTCGCTGAGTCATTTGAGAGCGACATCTATTGTCATTGTTGTTGGTAGACTGTGACGACATCTCTCGACAGAACAGCTAATGACAATTTCGACGCCTTTCAAGTTAGTACTTAAAGTCGTATTTGCTGCGGACTTAATTTCAATATGGCGACGCTGTTTTCTGTTTTTAAGAAACGTAAATCTTTGCCGACAATTTCTCAGTATGAGCACGATTACAATTACGAATACGATTACGCGAACATGCTCAAAGAATTGCGCTGCAATTTAGACGAAAATAGTTTTACTATCAAAATTTGGTGACACACCATTTTCTCGCGTAGACTGGTGTGAAACTCTGTCGTTATGTATCGCTATCTGAAAAGCGCTGCGGTGCGTTTTAAAGGCGTTTTCATGGCGCAGATTCTAAGAAACTTAAAAGGTTTTTAAGACAGTAAGAAGCTGTTGACGTGGGGTCTTCATGAGCTTCCAGTATATCGCACCAAAAACTTCATAATTCCATTTAAAAGATGGAAAGAAAGCAACTGCTTAACCCAGAGAACAGTAGTTGAAAATCCAATAGTTGGGCTTTGCACATGTTGCGGGAACACACATGTTGCGGAAACAAACATGTTGCGGAAACACATATGATGCGGAAACACACATGTTGCGGGAACAAACATGTTGCGGAAACCTGCCACCGGTGACTATTCTAGACATAAGACCATCCTTACTGACAAACTATCGTATCGTATAGTATTTGATAACTTTTACAGCGCTTCTTACAGAACGAACTACTCAGAAGCACCTTCAGCTTGAGGACCCCGGGGAAATAAGAGCGTCTTTAAACAACGAGCTGACTCAGCTCTGTTTCCAGCAGAAACCTCAGCACGAACTATCTGCTCTTGGTGAGGTGTTAGTGAACAATATTAAGTATTATTGACTATCTTCTTAGTCGCTGTATGTATGTGGGTAAGTGGGTGGCCCTCTCCCTTACCGTTTTGTATCCCCATTAATGGTGTGCAGTCGATGTACTCATTTCAGAGCTGCGTTCGCAAGTAGAACAGAAATCTTGAAATGTCATTCTATCTGACGAAGCTGCGAACCCCTACTTCTGGTTGACAGTCCCACACTAACCACTGGACAATCTCGCATCACATGCTGTATCTGCACTTGGTTCACAGTTGATACCAAGTTCAGAGTTCTTGGTCCACATTCTACTGAGGACGGGGTATAAAGACAGTCATTGTAGCTGTAATTGTAATTTAAGATTTATAAAGCGCCTATTAGAAAATAAACTCAACAGAGGCGCTAGATTGAAGAGTTCGCAACACACGGTCACGCCTTCCGACTGGCACCCCCTAGACAGCTGGTTAAAACGCGGTGCCCGGATATACCTCCAGCCTCCCTGCATGTCTGTGCAGGATATGCATTCGTCAGTAGCTGGCCGATTGGTCGAATAACCTCTTCGTGGTTGACGGTCGACGCCGTTTTCAGGTGGTGTCGGTCTCAAGGTTGGATAAAGGAGGAGGGCGACGTCAACGGCCTTTGATGCCATAAGATGTCGTTAAACTGAGGAACTACTACTATATTTGACAAAACTCCGCCACTATCTTGTTTGGGGGTGGTGCCAGTCCCAAGCCTGAATAAAGGTGGAGAGAAGTCAACGGCCTTTGATGCCATAAGACGTCGTTAAACATTGAAACTACTACTAACGATTCTCGTTGCCTGATGCTTAACTCGGAGATTTCCCAGTCGCAGACGGCATATACTGTGCAAAGGAAACCGGTGAACCTGCTATAGGTGGGCAGGTGGGCCAATTCAAAATGGCGGTCGGGATTCAGTGAATATTGGCCAAATATTGAGCGAAATCGAAAACAGACTTAAGAAATAACTCCTGAATGTACTGTAGAGCTGTAAACTGTTGACGCCTGAACAGAAGCAAGTCATGGAGTCATTGTGCAAATTTCGAACTTATCAGGTAAAATGAACGACGCGCGTTAATTACAGCTAACATGACAACATAAGTGTAAGCATTTATTATTTGTTTATTTGTTTGTTTGTTGTTTATTTGTTTGTTTGTTTGTTTACTTGTTTATTTTTATTTGTTTGTGAATTTGTGTATTTGTTTATTTATTTATTTTGATTTAGTTACTTATTCATTTATATATATTTATTTATTATTTCTTCTTTACAGTGCCAACTTGAAAGTATTGATTTTGAAGTGAAGGATTCCTCACTGAGAACAACAAAAACAAGGTAACAATTGAGCAATTTTTCCTCCAATTATTACTTTCTAACAAAATTAATTCCTCAAAAAGTGAAATGAACAATCTGGACAAAATGACAATGAATTCCAGTAGCAGTTATTAAATAGCACTAAAGAATAAACATATAGCAGTTAACGATCGTCATAGAGAAAAGTGATTAACACATGTGTTAAGAAAGTAACTTTAACGTCACGTGATCATTAAGTAAATTATTAATTAATCAGTTGCCGCTGTAAGTCTAAATATATCCATAGACGAAGTGATCTGAATTGTAATCGTAATCGTAATAGTAATCGTAATCGTAATCATGAACTCACGATTTCTACGAAATCTAAGTCGCGGGAACCAGCTTATTCACAGGAGCTCAGGCAAAACAAAATCGATAGGCAGGAAGGGTTCGGTCTCAGGTCAAGATCCAAGAGACAGGCAGCCAGCCGGCTACGGTGGATAGTGTTTGGAATTGGATCTGTAGGATAGATAGAGGGAAGAATAGGAATCAGGGTAGGATTTGTGGAAGAGGAGGGTTCTAAGAAGACAGGACAGTGTATTATCGGAATTCAACTGCTGTTAATGCCAATTAAAACTACACTCTGACACAGTTTCGCAATTTTTCCATCCAAACCCGTCCCAATATATATTTGGAAAATAACTTCGTCAGTGGCAAATGACGATCGAAGTTCATTGAAACGCCTACTGAGATTTTCGGATCTTGAAGCGAAGTTCTACAAATTAAAAAAACACGAGTCACCTTTTAAAAAGTAACTTTGATCCTTTTGGATGATTTGTCTACAAATGTTGGGCCTAGAGCTGTTGTCAAAACGTTTGTGAATATCATTAATAATTTAGAGGAATAATAGTAATAATAATAATATTAATATAATGCTGACATCGCAGCAGAACGAAAGACCTCAAAATACAGTGATATTCTCTCGACACACTGCTTCGTCCCTCTGGCCTTCGAGACTCTAGGCCCCATAAATCAGGAAGGCTTTAGCCTCATCAAGAAAATCGGTAGCCATTTAACCCAAGTATCGGAGACAAGAGGGAGACTTCTTTCCTGTTCCAACGCCTCTCCATTGCCATCCAGCGATCTAACGCGATTGCCTTTAATGGCACATTCTTGGAGCCAGATTTAAGCGAAGACTGGCAATTCCAGAGAACAATCACCGGCCGGAAGACAGCCTCAGATCAGTGCGACGAACATTCTACCCATTCAGACCATGCTTCTTCGCTTCCTCATAATTTCCCTTGTCTTCTACTGCCTGTCGAAGGTCAGACGGCGGGTCGAGGTCGAGGAGACGTCGACGCTCGGGTCAGTGAAGCTCACGACGCAGGCGCCTTCGAAGCAGACGACGACGGCGATGAAGAGGAGGGAGTTGGTGGTGCTAGATGTTCGTCCGATCCACACCGGAAGTTCTTGCGCTTCATCGAAGAAACGCCTACAGAACGCTCTACACTCACGCGACCGCTAACTCAGGGTTGCTTCTTCACCACGGCGCTTACAGACAAGAGCACGAGATTCGGAGGTGCAGCTAGTCGACCTGTTTCCAGTGTGGCAGCCTGGACGCCACAGCAGCTCTAGTTGCTCCAGCAACAATAGATCTGTTTCATAGTTGAAGAGACGTAATAATAATAATAATAATAATAATAATAATAATAATAATAATAATAATAATAATAATAATAATAATAACACTGGCCAACAGAAAATTTTTTTTTTCTTGTTGCCTTCGGTTTTAGACCTGTTCTTGGGGTAATTTTGGGCGCTGATTCAGAAAATGTCATTGGATTGAGTGCATCAGGTCTAGTTTCTGAGATATCGTCGATTTTGTAAAGAAAACCCAGTCCACTCTTTAAACGATGTCTTTGGCAAAACTAAAATGTCATAATAAGCTTTATTTATGGCTAATTATAATTCTTGCTGATTCATATAATGCCTACATCCTTATAATGTAAAATCAGCATATCTTGCCGCGTGCTGAGATATTGCTGATTCAACGAAATAACTATTCCGTAGCCTACAGCTTACTCAGCACTAAATTCATGGCCTCATTTAGAATTTATTTGTGCTTATACAGCGTTTCATGGTTTCGAACTATGTAAATAGATTATGCTGAAGTCAGCATTTATAGCCTATATAAACCGCCTCCTGAAAGCTAGAGCAGCCGCAGTCGTCTTCGGGCATATTAAGAGTTGGTCGCAAGAACAATCTGTGAATGTGAGCATTAAATAACTACATGTTCTTACAATTTTTTAGGTTAGTCATTTAATTCCTCAGATGCGAACATCCTTAAGGTTATGGCTACTTCCAGACGGAGCTGCATTAACCATCCAGACATATTCTGCTACATTTGTGGGGAATACACACTAAAAGCAAACAGGAAACCGATTTCTGAGTTTGTAAAAAGAGCATATGTAGGTTATTTTGGTGTCAAACTTGGAGATCAAGATAAGCAATGGGCTCCTCATACAGTATGCAAAACTTGTATTGAACAATTGCGCCACTGGACAATTGGAAAGAGAAGCTGCCTGAAATTTGGTGTACCGATGGTTTGGAGGGAACAGATAAACCACTTCGACGACTGTTACTTTTGTATGGTTAATATCATAGGCATCAATCGAAATAATCGTCACAAGTTGTCTTACCCTGATATACCTTCAGCCAGGAGACCTGTTCCGCATTCGGATATTGTACCAGTTCCACCTTTTCGCGAACTACCTCAGCTCTCAGACGATGAGACTTGCATGTCCAATATCGGACAAGATGACGAAAGTGAAGAAAGTGGGGGCAGTGACAGTGATTTCCAATCAACTTCACACAGTGAACGTTTTGACCAAAAAGAGTTGAGTGATCTGATCAGGGACTTAAATCTTTCCAAAGAGTCCTCTGAATTGCTTGCGTCCAGACTAAAGGAAAAGAATGCACTTCAGCCTGGAACGAAAATTACAATTTATAGAAACAGAGAAAAGGATTTGCTGCCATTCTTTACCGAAGACAACAACCTAGTATTCTGTAATGACATCAGCAACTTATTGAAGAAAATTGGTCTGTCGGATTACAGCCCAGATGAGTGGCGTCTTTTTATCGACAGTTCAAAACGTAGTCTGAAATGTGTGCTTTTAAATAACGGCAACAAATTTGGTTCTATTCCAATCGGTCACTCCACCAGGATGAAAGAAGAGTACAATGCCATCTCTTTAGTACTGGAAAAGATAAAATACAAAGAACATCAATGGGTAATTTGTGTAGACTTGAAGATGGTAAATTTCCTCCTTGGTCAACAAAGTGGCTACACAAAGTATCCCTGCTTTTTGTGTCTTTGGGACAGTAGAGCCAAGCATGAACATTGGACAAGAAAAGATTGGCCTTCGAGGAAAGACATGGTGGTTGGAGCTCAAAATGTAATCAAGGAATCTTTGGTGGCACGAGATAGGATCATACTGCCACCACTACATATAATGAAACAATTTGTCAGGGCTTTGAATAAAGAAGGTTCATGCTTCGAATACATAGTACACAAGTTACCAGGAATTACAATGGAAAAATTGAAGGCTGGAATCTTCGATGGTCCACAGATCAGGCAACTTATGAATGACCCACTTTTCATACCATCAATGAATGAAATCGAATCTTGTGCCTGGTCTTCCTTTGTTCTTGTAACTAAAAATTTTCTTGGCAACAAGAAGGCAGACAATTATGCACAACTAGTAGAGGATATGCTTCTTCATTTCAACAAGCTTGGCTGCAACATGAGCATTAAAGTCCATTATCTCCACAGTCACTTAGATCGCTTTCCAGAGAATCTTGGTGACTTCAGCGAAGAGCAAGGTGAAAGATTTCACCAAGACATCAAAACAATGGAAAATCGATATCAAGGAAGATGGGATGCACACATGATGGCAGACTATTGCTGGAATATTATGCGCGATTGTTCCGGCAGATGCCACACTCGGAAATCGTACAAAAGGAGCTTCTTCGGTGTCGAATGACTTGAAATTTTTATAACAAACTTGTTCTGTTTGGTATCATATAAGTACAGTTTCAGGTACTACCATTTTCTTTTAAGTATTTGTATTATTATGTTTATTTAGTGTATCACATAATAAATTGAGCACTACATAATTATAGCTATAGCCTTATGTTTTATGGACGAGCAGAGGCAAGGACTGGTATATGGCATAATGTTCTATATCTCGAAAACTAGACCTGCTGGGAGAAAACTGGTGCCTTTTCTGGAATCAGCAGGTCAAATATACCCAGAAACAGTTCTAACATTTGAGGCAACAAATTATGTGTTGGCCAGTGTAATAATAGATCTGTTTCATAATAATAATAATATTAATAATAATAATATTATTAATAATAATATTATTATTATTATATATTATTATTAGTAGTAGTATTCTATTTATTGTCATAATTATTATTTTAATTAATTAATTAATTACTAATTACTAATTAATTAATTAATTATAGTTAATTAATAATAATGATAATATAAACAATATTAATAAATCTTATGGCTGTCAGAGCCGTTAACGTCGAGGTTACCTTACCTCCAATCGAAGAAACTTTAATTTTAGCTTAATTATATGTTTCCTACAGTTTAACGACGTCTTTTGGCAATAAATCTGTTGACGTCTGCAGGAAAATTTTTCGTTACAGTTCTCAAAGGTAGTTTCCCTTTCTAACGACAGCTTATGGCATCAAAGCCATAGAAGAAGACCACTATCGTAGGAAGCGTTACATTTCGTCTATATATAGGATGAATGACAAACGTAAAAGAGGTGTTTAAGAAAGTACTCGCTTCTTCTGCATACCTATGTAGCCGGAATCGAACCACAGTCATTTTCTATCTCATAGTCATCCGGTGAGTCACCGAGATCGTTTATTAAGGACAGGAAGCATTCGGAATCAGACAACGAGGATTGGCGGCAAGTACTTTCTTGACGAGACGTCAAGGAACTGGGATCTGGAAGTGGAAGAAGCGACTGGTCACTGAGTACTTCCGTCGACGCTTCGGTTGAACTGACCTTCACCTCCAATCGATTCACCTTTTCGGAATCATCGTCCAAAGTTACCTGTTGGCAATCATTCGCTAGGTGACAGCAGCAGCAAAAACCAGAGACTTTAATAATAATAATAATAATAATAATAATAATAATAATAATAATAATAATAATAATAATAATAATAATAATAATAATAATAATAATAATTTTCCTTATCTTCTGCCAGACCTAGAACAGGTGTCACCGCGTGACCTTCCATCGGTGGAAGAAGAAGCGATTGACGTCAGTCATGACGAAGCATTAACAAAGGTTAGCAGCAGAAAACACGGACGAGACCTGAAGGTTTTAGTTCAGAAGAGGCAGTCAGACGAATTCCTGATCTCAGAACTAGCATTCAATGCAACGAGCGAGCGTACCCAGTTGCAAATTAAGGTCTTCATCGACAAGAATAAAATGAAGAAGACGCCTACAGCCGAAATTAAAGAAGGAGAGAAGGCGGTGCCTGTAACCAAGATTAAAGAAATGGAGAGAGACACGAGCTGGTCGACGACACCCAGCCGACGGGTCCCAACCGGTCCTCTAGGTCAGCCGGCGAGTCAAGGTCGAGGAGACGCCGACGCTCGGATCAGCGAAGCCCACGACGCAGGCGCCATCGAAGCAGACGTCGGCGACGACAAAGAGGAGGGAGTCGGAGCAACAGGATGTTCGTCCGATCCGCACCGGCCACGGTCCATCGAAGAAACGCGGGTAGAACGTTCTACACTTACGCAACCACTGATTCATGGTTGCTTCTTCACCACAGCGCTTAACGACAAGACCAATGCAGCGCAGAGAGAAGAAACCTACGAAGAAACTATTAAAGTTTTATTAATAATGATAGAAATAATAATAATAAAAATGGCGATTATTAATTTGATATTTAAAAAATAATAATAATGGGTCGAGGCCTAATTTTCCAGAGATGTGCTTTCCATATACTTTTGAACTAAATTTTTATATCTGAGGAATTATTCCTACCTCAGATTTTAAAAAAGATAAAAAAAAATAAAAATTATAATATCAATTTTACTATTTTGCTGAGGCAGGGTTTGGAACTAAGGGTTCCATATAAATTTTAAAATATATTTCAGTACTTACGATTTGCTTCGGTTTAATTCTTTTAAATCCTTTTGTATATTCAAGGAACGTGCCTAGGCTACTTGTCGGATACAAATAAAAGCTACTGGCTAAAACTTTCATGATCCAATTTTAGAAATTATGATTGCTGTTATTCGCTAGGTGGCCAAACCTTCGAAAAAGATTATTTGCTAGATGGCAGCAATCGTCAAAAAAATCATTGGTTCACAAAAGTAATTTATTATTATTATTATTATTATTGTTGTTGTTATTATTATTATTATTATTATTATTATTATTATTATTATTATTATTATTATTATTATTATTATATTTTTTGCATTTATTAGGCGCCACAATCTAATTAATGACTTAGCATCAATCGATGGCGCCGAGCACTTGTGAGCGAAGGTCTTGCTCAAGGTCCCTACTGCAATAAGTAAATCTAAACATTGAATAATATGATAACACAAAAATAATTCAGAATATTTGCTTAATATCTGTTTAGCGAATAGATTTACCAACAAAGTTGATAGTTGATACTGAAGCCGACCAACGATATCGATTAAATTAGACGAAGAATCGATAAATAAACATGCTGGCTGCTTTAATTGACTTCCAGCCTCTACAATAAAATAACTATTTAATTAAGGTTAAATTAGTGATAATTTATTGCTGCTAAATGCCATGCGGTCTTCTTGCTATATCTTATCACAGTGGCATTTCAACGTTGCCGATTAACAAATGTGTGTTATAGTTTAGACACAAATTCTTTCTATTCATCTTATTTGAATCAAATCAAAGCAAATCGTGGAGCAGCTGGTGTTGACAATAATAACCCTGACAGCCATAAGACGTCTTTAGACCCTTTATAATACAATATTCTCTTTAGACACCTTTAAAACGGTTTCAAGAGACGCTATTAAATCTTGAACTAAAATAAATCTGTTTATTCAACTCCGCCACTGCCTTGTTTGGGGGTAGTGCCAGTCCCAAGCCTGGATAAAGGAGGAGGGCGACGGCAACGGCCTCTGATGCCATAAGCTGTCGTTAAACTGAGGAACTACAATCTGTTCATTCATAACAGTGTATCTTTTAAAGAAGTGGCAAATAGAATATACTAATGATACTAAGGGATATTTTTACAAATAAATTTGTCCTACAGTAAATACTAATATTAAATACAATGATCAAAGTAGACGTAAAGAAGTTCAAATTACAAGATTAAGATTAGGAGTAGCTAATGTAAATGAAAGGTTATTTATTATGAGAAAGCACCCAACTGGTTTATGTGATTTATGTCATACAAAGGAAACCATATATCATCTTCTACTCCAGTGTAATAAAGAAACTATATCTACCTTGTTAAGAAACAAATGTGAATTATATAAAATAGAATTTTCACTTCAAAACTTATTAACTGTTAGTATTCTGCAAAATGAAGTTTATAGGCTGATCAGCCTAATAAACAAAGACCATCTGTTGTAAACAACTATGTATATCTATCTCTGTAAATATTGTAATGTTGAAATTGCGTTGTTTTATGTCTTGTTTGAGTATTCAGTGTTTATGTGACATAATTTACAGTAATATGTATATATGGAGAAATCGAGTTGCACTATGTATAAATGATACTGAAATTAAATTGATCAGCCAAATTTAATTTTAATATCGATTGTACTTTTGTTCTACATGAAATATGCTTAAAAGTACTAATTTTATTTTAATTTATTTGAAAATTGACAAATAATATTGGTAAATAGTAATCAAATACTATTAAACAAAATAATTATATAACATAGGTCAAAACTATTTTAGAAATAAATAATCTAAATTATAATTGTACTTCAACTGTGTGGGCTCGGTTTCTTGCATATATATATATATATATATATATATATATATATATATATATATATATATATATATATATATATATATATATATATATATATATATATATATATATATATATATATATATATATATATATATATATATATATATTAGGTCACATGAACTGTACTTTATAAACTGTTTACATACATTTATGTATAAAGTGCTTTATAGTTTTGAAATATATTGACATTTGTACCTTCTGTGATTGTTTTCAAAAACAATACTTACAATATGTTCAGGCTTTGTGTACAAACATGAATTATAAATTCAAGACTGTACGTTTGTATATAATGTGTTACTTAAATGTTAATAGCATATATAGGGTAGAAAATATGGCCTTATAAACTTATGAGCATTGTGAATTGTAAATAATATTGTTCTATTGTTATTATGTATATCTGAATTGCGTTTGTACATAACTGTAATTGTTAAAAAAGTTCTGAAAAAAAGAAAAGAAAAAAGAAAAGATAAAACAATAAAAATTAAAAGAAAAAAGACAATTTAAAAAAATAAAAATAAAAATAAATTAAAAAAAAAGAAAAGAGAAAATACAGAAGAGAAAAGTGGAAAAGAAAAAAGGAAAAAACTTTTAATTTCAGCTATTTACCACCAGGAGAAAAGACACGAAGTCTACTGTCAAACAAAGACACAGCTCTGAATACAAAGTCTGTCTGATGATACGATGTCAAAAGACCGTAAAAGAAAGAAAAGAAAAGAAAACTATTTTCCAATTCCAAATGTCATCAACGACCTTAGTTGTCATAAGATGACGTTAAACTCTGGATTTACTTACTTAATATTAAAATCATCGATTGCAGTCACGGTTATTAAAAAACTCAGCCACTGCCACAAGATGGAAAGTACTAATAATCAATTATTATTAGTAAGTGACTGTTAATTTAAGTAGCAGTCTAACTACACGTGATTGTGCCTGCCTGCATGTATGCAGGTATGTATTTGTGTATTACCATTTATGTATGTATTTATGAGTATCTATGTATGTGTGTATGGACGTATATATATATAATATATATATAATGTATCGCAGCACTTGTATTGTTCGTGTATACTTCATTGTATGCGTGTCTCGAGATTCGGAAATCAGACTTATCTAGTATGTTTAGACGATGATGGATGATTATGACGACGACGAGGAGGAGGAAGAGGAGGAGGAGGAGGACAGGTAGAATAAAGAGGAGGAGGATAAACAGAATGATGATGTGGATGGGAGGAAGAGGAGGATAAAGAGGATGGGAAGAAGAGGAGGATAAAGAGGATGGGAGGAAGAGGAGGATAAAGAGGAGGGGAGAAAAAACATGAGGAGGGGAGGAGTGGAGGAGGAGGAGGAGGAGGAGAAAGATGTGGCTACACCTGGTGTCGTGATGTTTATCGTCGTCGGCTGCTGTTGCTGCAGCTGAGTTGGTTGCTGCGGCAGGTGAATGTTTTCTGGTCGGATGGAGACATTGATCAAATGCGTCAGTTCGGTCACCAAAGAAGCCGACGCCAACAGGCTCACCCTCACATCCGATGCCTATCACATCAATAACAATAACAGTAACACTAACAATGACACTAATGATAACGATAACAATAATAATAATAAGTAATAATAATCATAAATACTAAAAATTAATACCAATGTTATTATAATAATATTGTCATTATTATTATTATTATTATTATTATTATTGTTGTTGTTATTATTATTATTATTATTAATCATCTTAATATTATTATTAATATATTATACCAAACAAATATATGATGTAATATAATATATGATATAATATATAATATTAATATTATTATTAAAAATAATAATGACAATTTTAATAATATTGTTGTTGTTGTTGTAGTTGTCGTCGTTGTTGTTGTTGTCTCAGCCTGAATCTCAGCTTACTTGGAACCGAACATAATCACTCTGTTTTTGTTTTTGACTGATCGCTTGTGAATAAATTGGTACCCACGGATTTTTGAGCGCTAAAGAAATCCGGAGATTACGATTACTATGGCACAGCTTAAGCCTGGTTTTAACGAAGACTGACGACGTTACCATTGACGGACTGGATTGGTTCTGTGTCGACTGCTGAAGGAGGATTTCTTTGAACAGTTTTTCCTTTTCGCTTAGCTTCAGCGAAATGGCTTCTGTCATTTCATCAAGATGTTCTGCTCCGAATATAAAAGGTCAGATAAAATAAAGTAACACGAAGCAAAGCAATGTAATGTAGCATTCGGTAACACAAGGCGAGACAATTTAGTTTAGATGAGGTGGTATGGTAAAGTAACAAACGAATAGAAAAATGAACGAGTGAATGAAAGAACGCACGAGCGAATGAATGAATAAACAAGTGAAAGAACTAACGAATGAAGGAACGAATGAATGGACGAATGAATGAGTGAATGAATGAATGAGTGAGTGAATGAATGAATGAACGAGCAAGTGAATAATCGATCGAAACGAATAAACGAAAAAATTGAATAAATGGAATGAATGAATGAACAAGCAAGAAAAGATCGAATGAGTGAGCGAACGAACAAATGAATGAACCAATTTATTTATTCATTTAATCGTTCCTTTATTCATATTTATTCAGGGCCTGTGAGAGATTCAGAGAGGCCCTGGGCCACTGCAAATCTGAAGCCCCAATCTCGAAGCATGCACGTCATAAACCTACTAAATCGAAGCTGGGAATTATAACACAAATAGAATAAATAAATATTAATAACACTTATCAAAAATGTTTTATAAAATGAACAATAAATATTAGCTGCCTTTTATTAAATTTGCCTGGTGCTGATTCCAGAACTGGCTTTAAAAAAGGTCAGCACAGCACATTTTTATATACAGTTAATTTTTAGTTCAATAATTAATTATTGCATAAAGTATATTTTAAAATGTGAGGTCAGGGCCAAATGGTGATGCTGCCCTCCCCCCTCCCCCGATAGACCCTCATTAATTATTAATTAGCTCTCATTCACTCACTCATTATTCAAAAGAATGAAGGAATGAATGAAGAGACCTTTCTGCGAAAGTCCCGTGAATAAATCTAAGGGTTTTGTGTTGCTTTCAGTTTCTTCGTCGTTCGTTGCGTCGAACTGGAAACTCTTCATTTTGCGAATATTCTGCGGACGATGCAGCTCTGTCGCCGGAAGATATTCCATGCTGTTGAAACGCTTCTCCAACTGTTTCCTACTCGACCTTCTACACACAGATAGACACCTTCGTCCAGTTAGATTAAAGGTAATGAGTTATAATAATAATAATAATAATAATAATAATAATAATAATAATAATAATAATAATAATAATAATAATAATAATAATAATAATAACAATAACAATAACAATAATAATAATAATAATAATAATAATAATAATAATAATAATAATAATAATAATAATAATAATAATAATAACAATAACAATAACAATAATAATAATAATAATAATAATAATAATAATAATAATAATAATAACATGCTCAACGACATTATATGGAGAGCGCTTACCAGAGCGAACATCCCTGCTCAGAAAGAACCGTTGGGACTCACCAGGGAAGATGGCAAACGACCGGATAGCGTGACTCTTATCCCGTGGTCTCGCGGAAGGTGTCTTACATGTGATTGACAGTTTCTGACACATTTGCAGCGTCACATCTAGGTTTTACTTCAACCGGACCAAGTGAAGCTGCAAACCGGGCAGTCTCTGCCAAAAGGCTAAAATACGCCACTATAGCCCAAACCCACTCTTTTGTGGCGGTCGCACTGGAGACCAGAGGCGCATGGAGTACGGAAGGATTGGATTTTGTGCGGGAGTTAGGACGAAGGATGACAATGGCAACCCACGATCCACTGGAGACCAGCTACCTGCTTCAAAGACTCTCAGTGGCTGTCCAGCGTGGGAACGCCATCTGCTTCTCCGGAACTCTACTATGAACATATAGGACGATGATGATGACGATGATGATATTAATAATAATAATAATAATAAAAGGACGGAACCCATAGAAGTAAACAAAGACCATGCAGTTGCTTAGAGGTACCTTAAAGGCGCTATATCAAGTGCCTTCATTCACAAATACATACATACATACATGTACATACATACACGTATTACATACATACATACATACATACATACATACATACATACATACATGTACATACATACATACACACATGCATACATACATACATGTCTTCACTCACCTAACTCATATAGGCATACAGACATCAGATATACAGACATCAAATATACAGACATCAGATATACAGACATCAGATATACAGACATCAGATATACAGACATCAGGTATACAGACATCAGATATACAGACATCAGATATACAGACATCAGATATACAGACATCGGATATACAGACATACCGGGAATCGAAATCTGGACCCAGTAACAAATGACCGACGCCTTACAACTCAGCCACCTCCTCACCACCATTTCTTAATCCAGAACGGCGCCTATAAATAATGCCTGACACGCAGAAGGATTTATTGTGCGCCTTCACATTTGTATGGTTGTCTAAAGCGAGATGCGGTCTATGGAGAGGGACCAGAACGCGGGATTTAGCTACAAAGATACAGGCCTCTGATCGTCGTCACTCTACCATCGAAGTCTCGAAATTGGGTTTTAACTGGCATTCGCCAGAGGACGCCTCCGTCTATCAAACTAGCGCAACAGTCAACGAAAATGGATGCAATATGTATAATTATATACTTATTGTTTCATGTGACCTTCTACCACAGAGTTCAGAGACGAAGGTGCGATCTATATATATATATATATATATATATATATATATATATATATATATATATATATATATATATATATATATATATATATATATATATATATATATATATATATATATATATATATATATATATATATATATATATATATATATATATATATATATATATATATATATATATATATATATATATATAGAACGCACCTTCAGTCTTGACTCTGTTATTTAACTGTCTCTTCTGCTATGAACAACACTGAATACACTGCGAAAGTGGCAAGAGCGATGTCTGGGAAAAGTGGATACTAATCATAATCGTAATCACGAATTTGTTAAGCGTCGCTTCAGTGGAAACTCCTCAGAGGCGATCTGGATATGTAACGCCTCGTAGATAGTTGATTTTCACGAGGATTTCTCCATCCAAGACACTCAGTGATTTCAACTGTTGGCACATTCACGCACGGACACACACGGACGAGCACATACACGCTCACGCTTACACTCCGTAACAGTGAAACCTTACTTAACCTTCCTTACCTTATATATATATACCTATATTGTTAGTAGCAGTAGTAAATTTGGTAATAGCAGTTATAAGGCAAACAGAAAAGTCCTAATTCTTCTTATTTCAAGGGATGGTAAGAACCTCTGGTAAACAACAGACCAAAATAGAGTCCTGGTATGAGTTGAACTTTACCGAGGTCCGATGGTGGCGGTTTTTCCTTGTCGTCGGAAGACGTTCTCTTCCACTTGGTTGACGCCTGTTTGCGGAACAAGAGACGCCCTTGAATAGCGGATTCGGTCCTTGACCTTGATGGGGTCCATCTTCTGCTTGAAATCCCGAAACCACCTGAAACAGACCATCAGTCGAGAAGTGCAACTAAGACACATAATTGCTCCCGGGTGCATTGCAACAATGAATTCTTTATAGGTTTTGGCGAATAAAGATGGACAACTGAGCACTTCTGATTTAAGTACCGAACCTCAAATGGCACATACGAATGAGTGAAATGTCTAATTCATTCATTCATTCATTAATGAATGAACGATTGAACGAACGAACTGAATGAGTGAATGAATAAAGCAACAAATGAGTGAATGAATTAATGAACCAACAAATGAGTGAACAAATGAACCAACGAATAAGTGAACGAACGAATGAACCAAGGAATGAGTGAACGAACGAATGAACCAACAAATGAGTCAATGAATGAACGAACCAAGGAATAAATGAACCAACAAATGAGTGAATGAATGAATCAACCAACGAATCAACCAACGAATCAACCAACGAATCAACCAACGAATGAGTGAATGAATGAATCAACCAACGAATCAACCAACGAATGAGTGAATGAATGAATCAACCAACGAATCAACCAACGAATGAGTGAATGAATGAATCAACCAACGAATCAACCAACGAATCAACCAACGAATGAGTGAATGAATGAATGAATCAACCAACGAATCAACCAACGAATGAGTGAATGAATGAATGAATCAACCAACGAATCAACCAACGAATGAGTGAATGAATGAATGAATCAACCAACGAATCAACCAACGAATGAGTGAATGAATCAGTGAACGAACGAACGACCACCGGTGGCTGACTACAAAAACAAGAACCCCTTCGTGGTCTACAGCTAAGTCGTCGCCAAACTCTACCTCGAGACCTTTCGAAGCGATCCGTCTGGTTTAAGGGGCGGGTCCTTGTCCCTTGAGGTGGCGGTTGTGACGCTGTGTCTTCGAGTCTCCTTCCCAGGTTCAGCAGACGACGTCGATGTGTGATCTTTGGCGTCAACGGAAACACTTCCGACCAAGATGGGTCGGACCGGTTTAATTGGGCCAGATGGCGTTGTCATGGCTATCTTCGCAGTAAACAAAGATCATGCACTTTCTCAGAGGTGCCTAAATGGCGCTACATCAAGTGTCTTCATATACAAATACGTACATACGTACATATATATTTACATGCATACCTACAAACATACACAAATACATACATACATACACATATACATATACAAACATACATAAATACGCACGTACGTACTTACATCACAGTACGATAGTAAGGTAAGGTAAGGAAGGTAAAGTAAGGTTTCACTGTTACAGAGTGTAAGCGTGAGCGTGTATGTGCTTGTCCGTGTGTGTGCGTGCGTGAATGTGCCAACAGTTGAAATCACTGAGTGTCCTGGATGGAGAAATCCTCGTGAAAATCAACTATCTACGAGGTGTTACGTACCCAAATCGCCTCTGAGGAGTTTCCACTGAAGCGACGCTTAACAAATTCTTGATTACGATTACGATTAGTATCCACTTTTCCAGACATCACTCTCGCCATTTTCGCAATGTATTCAGTGTTGTTCATAGCAGAAAAGACAGTTAAATAACAGAGTCAAGACTGAATTCATGCAATCAATACTTACCGAGGCCTTGAGAAAGAACCTACCTTGTCTGTTAAGGGCACGATTTTAGTTCATCCTTCGAAGCCGGTCATTCAGGGCAGCAATTTACTAAGTAGATTGCTAAGGGCCCTGGGAAGATTGAAGAAGCCTTGTTTCGTCGACGGAGAGAGAAGATCTCACTGGAAACGGAGGATATCCATGCAATGACTGCTTTTCTAAATGTGTCAAACGTTGTTATTGAGGAGGCGACGCGAACGCAGATGCGAAGCCAAGGCGCGGATGACTAGACGATTATCGATTTCTTTGCGCACACGTGTGCACGCGCTTTTCAATGTTTAGATGTATATATATATGTATATATATATATACACACATATATATATCCCTCTCTCCTACTCCCTCTCTCCCTCTTTTTCTTCTTTCTCTCTCTCTGTGTGTTTCTGTGCCCCTGTCTGTCTGTCTGTCCGTCTGTCTGTCCGTCTGTCTGTCTGTCTGTCCGTCTGTCTGTCCGTCTGTCTGTCCGTCCGTCCGTCCGTCCGTCCGTCTGGGTATGCTAATGGTGGCCGTGTAAAGAAGAATAACCTTATGTCATCGACGGAATATTGGTAGAAGCTTCAATAAATGGATCAAATCGTACAGTGTTGCCTGCAGCTTAATGTCAGTCAGTCAGTCAGCCAGTCAGTCAGACAGTCACTGTGTGGCGCTGATAAATTTAGAAGACTTACATTCACATCTTTTATTTACGTTACAACATGTTTTCAATGCAGTGTCTACCAGCTTCCACAGTTGGGGCATGTGCTACGAAAGCGTGGAGACTGCCTTAGAGAAAGAGATCATCGAAGGTACAATTCCTAGATCCCGAGTTCAGAGATGACCCAATGCGACATGGATCGATAACATCAAGTCGTGGACCGAATTATCGTTCGATCAGTTATTACAGGAGAAGAGGGATAGAAGCAGATAACACAAAATTGTCCGTGGTCCAGCCAATCCTCGGCTCGAGGACGGTTGAGTAGGAGACAAGTCTGCCACCTAGCGATTACAAGGTGTGCTGGAGAAATGATGGTGCTTATGCATTAATATTTATGTGCCCTGCTACAACTGCGCCACCTGGGGAAATATTTGGAATGCAATGCAGACAAATATTAGACAAACACCATCCAGATACACAGACAGAGGAACAGAAGCGGTTGCAAACACAGACACAGAAGAAGACATAGACGCGTGCCAAAACACGTACTAAGGCAGAAGCACAAACGCAAGCAAAGACACATGCACTAGGGCAGACACACAGCATGGCTCGCGCTGCGCAGCGAAGGTAAAGTGATACACAGACAGACAGACAGAGTGCAAGAGAATGAGAATTAGAGAGAGAGACACACACACAGAGAGGGACAGAGAAAGAGAGAGAGGGAGAAAGAGAGAGAGAGAGCGGTTGAGACACAGACAGAGAGAGACACCTCGTCACCTTGGAAGTGATGCTACGTCGGCTGAGGCCAGCCACTGTCTCTGTTGCTGAGGCAGATATTCCAGCTGCTGCAGCTGGTCACTTGAATAGCAGACGAAGACGAGAACTAAGGATGCACAGCAGTCTCTCGACGGACGCTTCCGTCTCCTTCGGACTAGAATAATTATTGCCATTCCGAGAAGCTCTTCGCTTTAAGTTTCTTTCCACATGAGTAGGAGAAAGGCATCCAACGAAGGATACATTGACACCGGGACAGAGACTTTAAAAGATACTGTCAGGCTGACAGAGAGACAGACAGGCAGACTGATACACGCAGATACACAGAGACACAGACAGACAGACAGACATACACACAGAAGGACAGAGGTGCTGTATCAACAATACCTCGTGAAGGCTTTAACATCGGCTTGCGACTAGTTTATAATCTGGGTCATGTAGAAGTTCATTTGAAGAACTCGACTGATCAAAATTTAGGCCAGGTCACGCGATACCCGTGAAAAATGATTGTCGGTGTCGGTTTAATACTCTTTGCAGGTAAGTTGCAGATTGTTTCCTTGTGATGTGCTGTTGTGATATTTTTTGACAATTTCGTTTACTTATTAATCGCTAGTTTGTATTAATACGTGCTGTAAATATACATTACTACTACCAGAGTGTCTTAATAGATCAGCTATTCGATAAAAGACATCGATAAAGATAGGATGAATGTATGCGTGAATGAATGAATTAAAGAAAGAAAGAAGAAGGAAGGAAGGAAGGAAGGAAGGAAGGAATGAAGAATGGAAGGAAGAAAGAATGGAAGTAAGGAAGGAATGAAGGAAAGATAACGTTAAAAAGACAGACAGACAGACAGACACCTTGAGTCTATGATCTATCGATCTCATTCACAGCCTTTCGGCATAAAGCAAAGTTGTAACATTCTCTTTCGAACCGATCTCTTGTTTAAACTCGACCATCAGAAGAGGTAGTGGTAGGGCACTGGCTCAATCAGTTCCCTTCCTTACCAATTTGGCGACTACTCGATTGCCATTGCCAAGAATTTGCCAAGTTGGGACGACAAGTTCAAGTCTGTGGGTTAAGTCCCAATATTTAAGGCTTTCTCCAAGAACACTGCGATTCTTGACATAATTTTTGACAAAGTACGCAAAAATTTGATTAAAACACTTCTTCCTCATTCTCTTTCTACTTTCTTTCTTCTTATTTCTCGTCCTCTTCCTTTTCCTCCTCTTCCTCTTCCTTCTCCTCATCTTCCTCTTCCTTCTCATCCTTCTCTTTCTCTTTTCATCTTCCTCCTCCTCCTACACCTTTTTTCTTCTTCTTCCTCTTCATTCTCCTCCTCTTCCTTCCTTCTCCTCCTTCTCCTCCTCTTTTCATCTTCCTCCTCCTCCTACTCCTCCTCTTTTTCTTCTTCTTCTTCCTCTTCCTTTTCCTCCTCTTCCTTCCTTCTCCTCCTTCTCCTCCTTCTCCTCCTTCTCCTCCTTCTCTTCCTCTTTTCATCTTCTTCCTCCTCCTACTCTTCCTCTCTTTCTTCTTCTTCTTCCTCTTCTTCTCTTCTTCTCCTTCTTCTTGACTCTCCTTCTCTGATCGTTACCATCATCACTATCATCATCACTACCTACATCGTCGGCGTCATCACCACCCACTGAGAATGATGACGACGACGATCGTCTTCATCATCATCATTCTAGCTATCGTCGTAATTACGTCTCCATCGACGACAATATTTAGAGAGCAGTTGGCGTCGGTCGGACAGAGTTCGATTGCGAGGAGAAGCAATCATGCTTCACTCGAAATCTCGTTTCTTCGGCCAAATTGGACCACTTGGAACTGGACGAGGTTCAGTCTTCGAACGGAAACGCAGAGCCAAGTCGACGCATTAGCACAAAAGATGACCGACCCACAGATGACGACGCCTTAGGCTGGCGAAATTATGTAGTGTTCGCTTACGTGAGAAGCACAAAGAACGGATGCGACCGGGAGAAGGAATTGGGTACTGGTAGGCTTAGTGAATGAGAAAGATGGAGTCAAGAGGAAGAAGAGGTGAAGGGGAATGGATGGATGGTGGATGGGTTGGTGGGTGGGTAGGTGGGTGGGGGGTGGATGGATAGATGGATGGATGGATGGATGGATAGATGGATGGATAGATGGATGGGTGGGGATGGATGGATGGATAAAAGGGTGAATGGATAAAAGAGTGGATGGATGAAAGGGTGGATGGATGAAAGGGTGGATGGATTGATGGATGGATGGATAGTAGGGTGGATGGAGGGATGGAGGGAAGAAGGGATGTAGTGAGGGAGGAATGAACGGATGGATTGATGGGTAAATGGGGGTGGATGGATGGATGGGTGGATGGATGGATGGATGGGTGGCCAGTTGAGAGAACGATTGTGAAGTCAATATGTGTCTGGTCAACTAAGGAGCCTTGACGTAGGCTTTAACCGATGAGCTAACGAAGCCTATGTCTGCGCTGAAGTCAGATCTACTTCGGATTGCTTATCCATCTCAACCTGTTTTTGATTCTCTTTTGCCTCACAGATTTCCAATGGTTCTTTAGCAGTATACTTAGAAGCGACTATCGATTGTTGGCTTGAGCATTACGAAAACGGCGCTATAGAAGTTTCCATATTGGGTTAGTAGATGCTCTTGCAACACTGCTACATCTTAGGAACTGGATGACCTTGATTGACCCTGAACTCATGCCACGTCGTCAATCTGTTGACCGAAGGTCCGTTGGCGTTGATAATCGCATTTTCGCATCGTCCTCGGTTGATGAGACAACTGTATCAGCTGCAAATTGGCATCATTTCGGTCGCATTGGACACGACAGACTGATCGAAGGACCAGAAGAAGAGGAGGATGGGGGGATCGATGAAGACAGAGGAGGAAAAGAAGGGAGGGGAGAGGGGAGCAGGCAAGAAGATGAGGAGGGGAAGTTGGAGAAAGAGGAGGCAAAAGAAAGTGGAAGAATGAGGTGGAACTTAAGAGAGCAGGGAAGGAGGAAGGGAAAATAGAGGATGGATGGATGGGTTGATGGGTGGGTGGGCGGATGGATGGATGGAAGCAATGAAGGAAGAAAGCAAGCAATGATGGACGGACAAATAGACATGATGACGTAAGAACGGGCGGACGGACGGACGGATGGACGGATGGGTGGATGAAATGATGTGTAGACGGATGGATGGTTGGATGGATGGATGGTTGGATGGATGGATTGATGGATGGATGGAAGAAAGGAAGGAAGGAAGGAAGACTAGATGGACGGATGGAGCGTAGGATAAGGAGGAAAAGTCAGCTTATCAGGTGGAAACATTAAAGATATTGGGAGAATAAGAAAAGGAAATAGGCGCTACTTAAACGCTAAGCACAAGGAGCTTATATACGAGCGCTGCGTCAAGTCAAAGGGATTGTCCAGCGGTACCGTATAAGGCACCAGATCCAGGAGAAAAACAGTGTATGAAAAATATTAAAACAAGGAAAATGTATATTATATTTTCCTATCGACGTCAACGGGGTTTGATGCCATAAGATGCCGTTAGACATTGGAAACTACTATTAGTAGTAGTATTTATATGCCATACGAATTATTGTAGCACATGGCCTAACTAGCCCTCGGCTCTACGACGTTGTACGAGCCATAACACTGGCCAGGATGCTGTACGCCTCTCCCGCGTGGTGGAGCTATACTGGGGCACAGGCTAGGGCTCGGCTCCAGGCTTTCATGCGGAGACTTGTGGGTCTCCACTATCTTCCTGGGGAATCCCCAACGAATGCTCGTCTCTTTAAAGTAATTTTGAACAAACCAAACCATGTCTTACATCAGCTACTCCCACCAGTTAAAACCCTCGGTTATTCCCTACGGCCCACACCCATGATCGTATTATTCCTACTGCTGATAATTTAACGCGTAAATCTTTCATAATAAGAGATGTTGTATGCATATTAAGTTTTTCTTGTGTTCTTAACTACTTGTAAACCAATGTGCGATCATCTATTACAGTATTTACTTTGTTTCCAATGTTTAAAACTACATTGTGTTAACGGTCTCACAACAGATAAAAAGGAATGTGTAGCCTCGATAGGCAGCGAAATAAAGGTGTCTAAAGTGGGTTAGTAGAAACTTTAATATCAAACGCTAAACTTATTCCAGCCGAGGTTGTTTTACAATGTTTACATTACTTAACGAATTTATTAAATTATTGCTGCTCTTTCTTGTTTGTAATAAACATCTCCTTGATAAACTGCGTTCAAACGGTGTATGTTGAATAAAAAAATAGTGAAAGCCGTAGAAATTATTTCTCAAAAACGTCAACGGCCGTTGATGCCATAAGATGTCGTTAAACATTGGAAACTAATTAGACCACACGATTAGTAGTAGTTTCTGTTTAACGACGCTATGTCATAAGGAATGTGATTAGCGTCGCCCTCCTCTGTTATCCGGGCTTTGGACTGGCACCGCCAGTCTGAAGCCTAGATAAAGGAGCAGAGCGACGCTAATCATCTTCGTTCTGTTATGACAGAGTCGTTAAATAAAACTTACACAGTATTTGTAATGTAAAACAAGGTCTAATTCAGCACGAGGCCCTGGCATCTGTATGTTAAAAACCGAAGCAAACTAACCGATCAATTACTAATAACAGCTCTTTTTGGACACCTTGAAAACGCTTACAAACGACATTATACACTGTGTCCGGAAAAATTCCAAGGTTTTACGGTAAATATGAAAATAATTAGTAAACATTAATCGATTTTTAAAATTCCAAAAACAGTTTAATCCTGAAATATATAATTACCAACAAAATTCTTTGTAATTTATTAACGGCCCCCGTTTAAAATTACGTCACAGTGACGTATTTGAATTTTATATTTTGTAAAGAAAGTTGCTAGAAAAATGGCGTTCAGCGAGGAAGACAAAATTGTTATAAAATTTTTACGCCAAAACAACAATTATAGTGCAAATAATATTTCAGGATTAAACTGTTTTTGGAATTTTAAAAATCGATTAATGTTTACTAATTATTTTCATATTTACCGTAAAGCGTTGAATTTTTCCGGACACAGTGTATATTCTTTTCAATATAGTAATCCTACTAAACTCCGCCACTGTCTTGTTTGGGGGTAGTGCCAGTCCCAAGCCTGAATAAGGAGGAGGGCGACATCAAAGGCCTTTAAAGCCATAAACTGAGGAACTACTACTAACCGTCGTGTGATTGGCAGTTTTGATCAATAAAAACGTCGTTAAACAGAAACTATTACTAATCGTGAGATGTTTTATTACTAAATAAATTCAAGCCGACTTCAATGGTTCTGTTAGTCACAAGATGTCGCTAAACACTCGATTAAACACCTTTAAAAATTTCCGTCACGATTAATAACCGTAATCTAAAATGAATCAAATTAGGTCACGTCAAATGTCCTAGCAACCATCAGATGTTGATGAAACAACAACGACAACGACAACGACGACGACTGCAGCAGCAGTAACAACAATTACTGCCACCTGACCACCACCACTTCTGCACCTTTAATTCGCTGCCATTTGACTTTGCACATTCGTCAGCTGCGTTCGAACAGAGTGTGAAACACGTAGGCTCAATACTCAAGAACCACAAGGGCCCTGCCAGCCATAAGCTGTCCCTAAACACTCGATGACGCAAAATGAGCCTTGGACACCTTTAAAAACCATTCAACCGATGCTACATATATCTTAAATCAGTAAAAGTAGGTGATTCGTTGGGTTGACTGATAGTGCTCGTGACTTGGGTGTTGGTCTTGATTCTACCATGTCTCTCACAAACTATGTAAATGGTATTTGTAAATCATCATACATGTATATTCGTGACATACGCAGAATTAGGTTTAATGTCCCCATGTCTTCCAGAATATCCTTAGCTAAAGCATTGGTCTCCACTCGCCTTGAATATTGTAACTCCATTCTTGTTGGTACCACTAAGTCAAACATCCAGAAACTCCAAAGAGTTCAGAAGTCCTTGGCTAGAGCCATAACACATACTTCTAAATATGAGCATATAACCCCTGTGCTTAAATCTTTGCATTGGCTTCCTGTTCAGCAAGGACTTACAGTTTATAAAACATTGAACTACGGCCAACCACAATACTTAAAATCAGTCCTTATTCCCCAGACTTACCATTATTCTGCAAGGTCATCTGATTGTCTTTCTCTGGTCATACCTTGGACTAGAACTGTTCTGGGTAAACGAGCATTTTCGGTTGCTGGACCTGAATTCTGGAATTCCCTCCCCGTGTCTGTTCTTTCTGCTCAGTCGCTTCTGTCATTTCGTTCTCAACTTAAAACTTACCTGTTTCAAATTGCTTATCCACCATAGGCTGCCTCTCTGTCGTGCGAACTGACCTTCTGGATATCGACCTGATTGTGGCTTGGTTTTGGTGTGCCATCGGTTGATGCCTTGTGCATTAGACACCGGCGCTTTAGAAGTTGCTAATTATTATTATTATATTATCAATTGTAGTCATGCGATACTGGTAACTGCGGGATACTACTACTACTACTACTACTACTACTACTACTACTACTACTACTACTACTACTACTACTACTACCACTACTACTGCTATTACTACCACTACTACTATTACTACTACCACTACTACCACTAATACAACAACAACAACTACTACTACTAATGTCGTTGCATTTTAAATAGCTTGTTGTTAACCGTCTCCGAGTAGGCCTAGGGACAAATCAATTCAGCTGATTTAAATTTTTACATAATGATGCTGTTGTTGTTGTTGCTGCTGCTGATGATGATGATAGTGATGATGATGATGATGATGATGATAATTATTATTATTATTATTTTATATTATGTACCTCTGAAAAACTGACCATCTGTGCCAAGAAGACAGACGATTGAGTCCTAGAGACGGCAGAAGTAGAGAGGAGTCTGTCGGATTAATCAAAAAGAGGGAGCTTTCGAACTCCGGGGCATTATGCTGCGAATGAGTGCAGACTGCCTAGAGAAAGAGATCATCCAAGGCACAATTCCTGGATCCTTGAGCTCGGAAAAAACGCTAGATGATATAGATAGACAACATGAAGTCGTGGACTGAATTATCGTTCGACCAGTTATCACAAAAGACGAGGGACAGAAGCAAATGGCACAAAACTGCAGCTAATCCTCGGCTCGAGTACGGCTGAAGACAAGACAAGACTCCAATTTAATTGACATCACATTACAGGCTACCATATCACATTTCTTTGCTCTGAAGTTACATTAGGCTACCTTACACTGTATCTACTAAAGAAGAAAGTTAAGTAATAAGGTAAGTAAGTAAGTAATTTGTTGCATCAGGCTACACTGCATAAAACTGTATTAAACTAATTTGAAGTTGGTCGTTAATTGCAGTCGGCGTCTGCGGAAGTCGTAACAAAAGCGTCTCATATTACGAACTGTCGCCACTCGAGGCAACTCTTTCCACACCCTGGGAGCAAATTCCCTGGAACCGGAACTACCTCCCGCTACCAGCTACGATCCTCTCAAACAGCCCGGTTTCGAATCCAGACTCCAAGGTCATCGCGAGGTCACCTTCCTCTCAACCACCGTCGATTTTAAACCCCGACTCGGGCGTACTCGACGCCGATAGTCAAAACTATTATTCGAACGATTATCGGGGCCAAGTAGTCGTTAACGCGAATAGTCATTCAGACGAGGAAGATGATGAGAGGCCGTCTCAGCGCGACATGGAGTTTCCGGTTGGCGGAATATCAAGAGCGACGCAGAAGAAGAGGATAATTTCGAGGAAGAAATTGAATGCCGACAAAATGAGTAGCAGCGCTAACGAGTACTCGAACGAGTATCGGATAAAAAGGTGGCTCTTTCAGGCGTCGGGCTACGATAAAACTACTCGGCCTGTTAAAAAGGATGACACGACCACCACTCTGTACATCGGGATGTCTCTCTACCATATCCTCGACACGGTAGGGGTTATTGATTGGAAGCAGTCTTAGAAAATTATGCGTCGGTATTACCGTTACAATTAGTATAGGAATTAGCATCAGAGCTAATACCAGCTTTAGTATCATGATAAGTACCTTGGATTATCTCTTTCTCTAAGCAGTCTCCACTCTATCAGCGTTAATATAAGAATTAATATCAGATTAGTATCAAAATTATTATCACTATAAGAATTACTATCAATGATATATATTGGATTATTTTCAAAATCTAGTAGGCCTACAGTTGATAGTTGCAGTGTTGGTATCTAGTATTCGTATCAGAACTAGCACCAGTATTCGTATCTGTACTTAGTATTAGTTTAAGAATCAGTATCGGTGTCAGAATTAAAATTGGTATCAGTACCTAGTATCGGTACCTAGTATCAGTACTTAGTATTAGTATAAGAATCAGTATCGGTTTTAGAGTCAAAATTGGTATCAGTACCTAGTATCAGTACCGACTATCAGTACCTAGTATCAGAAATAATTACTGAAAGACATTGTCTGTTTAGTGTTTGTCGGTCAGACGCGAATTTAAAAGCCAACGAATAATTTTCGAAGTTGTAATTCACTTAGAAGAGATTTAAGTCAGCTAAATAATAATAATTCGTTACATTTAGACGCGACGCTCAATACTTCTTTACTTGTAGAACGAAAAGTTTCAGACTTTATCAGCGTTGATAGCCGTCCGTTTAGTAAGTATGATAATCTCTTCAATGAACTGTCGCTTACTTTTCTCGCTCATTCGTTAAAGCCTACACCAAGGCTCCTCTGTGTGCGAGGATGTCTGATCGCATATCGATCGTGGCTGTATTTCAGAGGTTTTAATCTCGGACTAGCACGGTCCATACACGGGGACCTTAACTGGCGTGGCGCCCATTCAAACAGACAGCGGTGATGAGTGGTGGTCAGTCAGTCAGTCAGTCAGTCAGTCAGTCAGTCAGTCAGTCAGTCAGTCAGTCAGTCAGTCAGTCAGTCAGTCAGTCAGTCAGTCAGTCAGTCAGTCAGTCAGTCAGTCAGTCAATGAGGTAAATAAGTCGTAGTTCGTCTCTATCTGTATGTCAGTGTGTTTTGTATCTATGTTTTCAATCTGTTGAATCGCGGCGTTCCTCGCTCTTCATCTGTTACTCGTCTTCACTCTGAAAGTTTCCGCTGAGAGCGACGATCGGTTCCGACGTCCGCTGAATATAAAGAAGTTGGTCGAGAAGACGTAGAAGGAGGAGGAAGGGGAAGTGGAGGAGGAGATGGAGGCAGCGGAGGAAAGACTGGGAGACACAGAGACTCAGACAGAGACCGACACGAGGACAGACACAGAGAGATACGAAGGCAGAGACACAGAACACTTAATTTTCTGAAAATACTGGAACACAATGAAATACACAAAGACAAATTCAGACAAAATAAACAACGGTACAGAGCTGAATAGGACATGACAGCCAGACAGCCAGCCAGCCTGTCAGAAAGATAGACAGACATACACACAGACAGACAGACAAACAGACACACAGGCACATAGAAGACAGACAGACACAACAAAACAAAACGGAATAGGACAACTGAACATGCCTCAACATGCCAACAGCGAGATACACGCAGTCAGAAAGTCAGACAAACAGCCACACATGAGAGACCTGAACAGGAAAGGATACGACAGGATAGGACCGAACTAAACAAGACACAGAGACGGACGTACAGAACAAAACAGGGCAGGACAAACAAGCATACAGCCATACAGACCAGTCCACTCAGGCGCGAGTGTCTAAATCTGGCCATTTCCTTTCTGCAAAAATAATTCACTTGGCTGTAATAGAATTCGTTGTCCGTTTCTTGAAAACCAGCGCTGGGTCGATGAATATCTACAATGGAACTCGTCCGACTACAACGGAATCGATCAAATATGGATTCCTGCGCCTCAGATTTGGACGCCGGATATTTTCATCAATAACTTGTGAGTGCCACTCAATCTATCGTCGCCCACTCGCGACTGCTATCAGTGAAACGTGATGCTGGACGGTTGATGCTGCTGAGTTCGAGAGACTGAGATGGATGGGATTAGACAGATAGATTATTTATCATCATTATTATTTCTGAATTTATTTAGCGCCTCCATCTATTGACTAGGCATTAATTGACAGAAAAGTAGACAGCTAGATCAGAAGATAGATAGATAGACAGACAGACCGATATGGTATGGTATGGTATGATATAGATAGATAGATATTGATGTGATAGATATTGATGTGATAGATAGATAGATAGGTGGATGGATGGATGGATGGATGGATAGATAGGTAGATAGATATTGATGTGATAGATAGATAGATGGATAGATCGGAAGATATAAAGACAGATATCTGCTATGATATCTGTCAGGACCAAGGGGTGGGCAGGTCCAACTTACTTATTAAATTTCATATAGAAGGGGCAGGATGACAGTCTAGAGGGAGACTCGAGTTATGGGAGTTGGGGATTACACAACGAGGAGAAGAAACGTGTAAAAAGTTGTGTTGGCTGTTTCTTCTTAACGCTGACTTTGCGACTAGCTCGCGACAATATCTTCTCAGAACAGAAAGACAGACAGACGGATATTTATGCAGACAATAAGACAGCCATCCAGTCAGATAAATAGATAGGCAGATGTGCAGTTAGCGCTGATTGTCGATCTCTTGATGTCTTTCGCCACTTTTCTAGCGCCGACGACAGTTTCCAGGACTTCACGAATACGCATGCAATCGTCTCGTCTTCCGGTCACGTGCTCTGGATGTTTCCGGCGATCGTCAAGGTCTACTGCACGCTGGACGTCCAGCACTTTCCCTTCGACGACCAGCGATGCAGCATTGTCTTCATCTCGTGGACCTTCAACGGACTCAAGCTGAACGTCACCTTCAACGAAACGGAGCTGCTGGCCGTCTACTACACCCCGAAGAACCAAGAGTGGTATGTCGAGGAGCTGACCGTGGTTCGGAACGAGAAGGTCTATGCCTGCTGCCCGGAACCCTATCCGGATGTGACGTTTACGATCCATATGACGCGGCGCAGTCTCTTCTACGTTGTGAACCTCATCTTTCCGTGTCTCTTGATCTACGCTGTCTCGTTCCTCGGGTTCTTCCTTCCGGTTGAGTCCGGTGAGAAGGTCAACCTTGAGATAACGATCCTTCTGGCCCTCGTAGTCTTCCTCCTCATCGTTGGCGAAACACTGCCACCTACGCCGGATGCCATACCTGCCTTAGGTAGGTAACTCATACTCATACCACACCTGCCTTAGGTAAGCAATCTATACTCATACCACAACTGCTTTAGGTAGGTAAACATTACTCATACCATACCTGTCTTAGGTAGGTAACCAATACTCATACCATACCTGTCTTAGGTAGGTAACCAATACTCATACCTAACTTCTGATTCTTGATACGATATCTGCCGTAGATAGATACCAGCTACCGACATCATCCATGTCGTAGGTAAACACTAATTTGTTTATCGTTCATACATGTCTATCTTTGGCAGTTGTAAACTCTTTACGCCATAGCTGTCTTAGATACGTACTTCCTCCTGTTGCCATACTTCCAGTATGCACACGTCGTAACTGCTGGATACTTCAGAGGAAACCCTTTGCTTCCAACCAGAGATCGCTCAATGATCAACAGTAGGCCTAATACTTGTACGTGATGCAAATCGGCTTCTCTAAAGTTAAAATTGCTACCGTTTTAGATGAAGATCCTATTCAAACTAACAAGTTCCAATGCTGTAAGTTAAGAAGCAGAGGTTTACGGGTTCAAACGCCCCAAACTTGTCCGATATTACCCTCGCTGAGTGGGAAATAGAATTTTTAAGTGTAACTGTAATTATTAACTTCAATCGCGCCGGTGTCTAGTGCACAAGGCATCAACCGATGGCGCAAAGCCAAGCCACAATATCCAGATGGTCACTCCGAAAGACAGAGAGGCAGCCTACGGTGGATAAGCAATTTGAAAATATCACTAAAACAGGTCTCTGGAACCGGTAAAGTAAAAAGCACAATAAAAATGAGACAAAGTAAAAATAGGACATTCAAAAATTGGGAATAAGAACGGTCATCAGAGAACTTTGATGGTTAGAAAGGCCATCCAGAGCCGAGGGACTAAAAATAAGTTTTTATGCTTGACTAAACATTCTCTGCATACGAACCTACTAACATATGGTCTGGTATTTTGGTCTTCGAGGTCTTCTCTTTGGTCTGACGATGATTATGGTCTCAATTGCCCTCGTCATGTCCGTCGTCGTGACGAACCTCTTCCTGCGCAAGGACTCCAGACATCCGGTTCCCGTCTACATCCGACGCATATTCCTCCGCCCGGAAACTCCAGACCGGAGCCGAATGAAGCCGTCGATGACGTCATCGACTTCCGCCGGGGCTGAGAACCACTATGGCGTCACAGAAGATCTCGGGCTTGACGATCTCTCCGTGTTCGGTGATCCGGAACCGAAGAGGAAGCCAGCGGGGATCAGGAAGCTACGACGTATGACGGGTAGGCTGCAACATCTAGGGACGCGGAGGTCGCATTATCAGGTTCAAGGGTCAGCAAGTAGACGCGACGAAGAATTTGAGGATTTTGAGGAAGAGGAGGCTGAGGAGGACCAAGAGGAGGAATCAGAGGCGAAAAGTGAGGAGTGGCAGCGACTGGCCAAGGTAGTCGATCGGGTGTTCTTCTGGATGTTCCTCGTTTCGAGTGTTGGGTCACTGACAGGAATGTTCCTCAGGATTCCTCCCTGATTGGAATGTTCCTAAGGATTTAATCATGTGGGGAACGTTCTACACGATTCTGCCACGCCGGGAATGTTCTTTCGAACTGTACAGAGCAATGTTCTGAATATTCCGCCATGAAATGTTCCTGATATCCTTCGCCAATGTAACTATATTCCAGTGCTTTTAATGTGAACCTTATATTGGTCATCTACGCGAATCTGCTTTCTGCATGGACAGCGGTAGATCAAACAATAATTATAATATTAATGTCTAAATAGTTGATTCATTTGGAATTCATTAAACCTGGCCAAGGTAGTTGATTGAGTATTCCTCTGGGTGTTCCTCGTTTCGAGTGTTGGGTCACTGACAGGAATTCTCTTCATGTTCATTTAATGTTCCTTGAATTCATTAAACTGACGATTTACTTTTTGTCAGGGTTCAAATCTTCCAGCTGAGGTCTGAATTGGATTTGATTCGATTAGATTAGATTGTACTGGGTCTGACTGGTGGAATGGAATGGACTAGAGTCAAGGAGTAGACTACCATGGAAATGCCACTCCTATCCATAGTTCTTTCTCTCCAACTGGTTCAAACCATCTCCCTGTAAAGATACACGTTTCGCACATGTCCATGAGGTCTTCCCAAAATAGAAAAGTAAATGTAAACGTTTTATAAAGCGATCGTATGGCCTCGATTCTACTCATTTTTAATGAATTCATCGGGTGAGATCCTTTACCACCGCGGCCCATTTGAATGGGCACCACGCCATTTAGGATCTCCGTGTACGAATCGTGCCAGCCAGAGGTTTAAATCTCTGAAAAACCACGATCGGTATGTGAACCGTCATCCTCACGAACAGAGGGGCCCTGATGAACTTTTAAACCAAAGTAGCTAACCATGCATCAACTACAAATCATACCAAACGAGTGTATAGTAATCATTTACTGAACAAAACTGTATATTTATATTTAGATGTCGCATTTTGAACATATAGCATTGTCAGTGAACTTGTAAGCCGCAAGATAGCAAGACCATCGGCAGACCGGCTTGCTTGTCTTGGCACAGAAATGCATATCAACATTTTGCTACAAAGAGTTATTTATCTGCGATTTGTTGCCATTCAAAGTCATCCGCCAAGAATTGCTGGCCACGATTCATTTTATTTCAGTTGGATTCGAATCAAGACTTCACACTGAGTCTTTTCTCCACAATATCTGCGGTGATATTCACTCGGATAGACTCTAGAAAGTTTTCTGGAATTTAGTTTATCAAACTGGCAAACCGAAATCATATCACCTATGATATCTGCACCGATAATCTAGAAAAGTTCTCTTGAATCCGGTTTTATCAACCGGGCAATTGGAAATCATATCTGCTACGATATCTTTTCTGATAATTTTAAATAGTTCTCTGCAATTAAATGTTATCTTTTTGGCAAGCCGAAATCATATCTGCTATGGTATCTGCTCCGATAATCTGGAAAAGTTCTATGGGAATCCGGTTTCGCCAATCTGTTCTCTAAAATCAGAATCTGTATAAGATTTTTCGTTCCAATAATCCGGGGAAATGTTGGCCTGGAATCAAATGTTATCAGAATGCTACACCAAAATCATTATTCATTGTCGTTGCATTCTTAATCATCTTGAAAATCATTATCATGCGTAAATGACTTTGTATCACCATTAATGCTTGACGTATGTCATTTTAAATCGTCATTTTTTAACTTTAAAAACCGTCATCGGTTTAGAAGTGTGAATTCGCCTATTTCTCGTTTCTCTAAGACAAAATCATAAACATCGGCGTTATCACAAAATAAACAGTGAGTCAATCATAGTTGAAGTCGTCGTCATCGCCATCATTATAGTTTGTAATATTCTCATCATCATCATCATCATCATCGTCATCATCATCATCACCACCACCACCACCACCATCATCACAACCACCACCACCATATCATTACCAACGTACAAGCTCGGCAAAATTTCTTTAAAATGCGATTTTCCTTGGAGTGTAGTATATCTTTAGAAAATTTCGCGGCGGCCCAGTCTTCGTCGGACTGAAATTCTGTTGAGCGCATCTAAGTTCAACTTCTTCGTTCAGAACCTCATCGGTCAAGGTCAGCCAACCTTTCCACCCGATTTTACATCCATTCCGAAATCTGCAGGCTTCGATGTAATCAGATGTAACAGTTACGAATGGCGTGCTGATGGACGACGTCACAATCACTGAAGACACGGCGTTACGTCACGATGACGTCACTTCCTGTACGTCATCGGAGCGAAATTCGGTGCGTTAGCAGTAGCAGCAGCGGAAGAACTAGCGCTAAATAAGCGTTAAGAACGTGAGATCGTGTTGCGTAGCTCGTTTCCGTTCGTCGATGATCCGCTTTCGGATCAGAGCCGATTTTCGCTCCGGTCGGTTGCCATGCCAACCGTTCAACAGTTGCAGTAGGAATGCTGGAAGTGTTTGTGGTGGAAGTGGAAGTTGAGGTGTTGGTTGTAGTAGTTGTTAAGGGAGTAGCTGTGGTGGTGGTAGTGGTGATGGCAGTGGTGGCAGTGGTGGTTGTGGTGGTGGTGGTAATGGTAGTGGTGGGGGCGTGGAGCCTGCAGTCTGGACGGTAGTCTAGTCGGAGATAAACGGGGTCGGAGAAAACGGTTCGTAGAAGTTCGGCCATTATTGTTGAAGCGTTTCGTCCGCATTGACTTTCGAAGACGACTTTGTGACAGTTGATCAGTCGATTCAGATGCCTGAAATCACGAATAAATGGCCACGTTTTACTAGGTAATCGTAATCGTAATCGAGATTTTTCTACAGCGCACATCCTAATCGTAAAAGAACGACAAGTAAACGAATGATGCTCGTGTAGGCTATGGTGGTGTTTCCGCTGGATGTCTCTCACAGACACGCACAGCCTGACCAAGATATTCGCATCCACGTTTCACAGTTCGTAATCGTAATCGTAAATCGAAATTTCTAAAGCGCTACTTAAAAGCTAAGCGCAGGGCACGAGCGCTGAGTCAAGTCAGTGGGATTGTCCAAAGATGTCATGTCAAGAACCAAGTTCAGTTGGCAGAAGACCAGAGAGAGAGAGAGAGAGAGAGAGAGAGAGAGAGAGAGAGAGAGAGAGAGAGAGAGAGGAAGGAAAGGGCCTGTTAGGGTGGGTTGTGTTTAAGCTGAGAGAAATGGGAAGGCAGGGGATTCGATGGATCAGGGTGCGATTTCTTGACAGCTGGCGCCTGTTCAGAGTGTGGCGGCTAGTCCTACCTGGATAGGTTTCTGGTGTTGGAATGGTGGGGCTCGCAGTAGAACTGGTAAGACGTTGTGTTTTCCAGCCAAGGTGTCAGTTCCTTCCAGATGACATCACACTGTTTGAGGAACTCGCGTTTCATCACCTTCTGGTAGCATTGCAAGTGCAAACGATAACCTACACCACAGAATAACTATGTAAATCTACAAGGGACTCTTGGTATTGTACACATTGTATCACTACAGTGTTTCCATTTAACCACATTGTTGATGATTGTGAGTTCGTAAGTGCTATTTCGATAATAGATAGTAGCTCATCTTTTTCGTGCACTTTGAGGGATGGGCTTGAAATTGGACTGATCTCTGACGATTAAGAAAACCGCCTACTTCTCACTCAATAATATTGACTTGGACCCTGATGGCAATTACTTTGCTGATAAATTACGCACTAGTTTGTATGGAGCTCCCGCGTTGTTAACTTCAAAGCTCAGTTCTCGTCACAAGATGTTTACCGTTGTGCATATTAATTGTAGGAGTATTGTCTCTAAATTACCCGAAATTCAAGTTCTCTTGACCCAATTGCCTATTGATGTATCCCAACATTATTCTGTATATTGTGCGTATCGCTGATTATTTTTTGGATCCAAAAAAATGTTCATGTTCATGTATGTATGAATGTGTGTATGTATGTATGTATGTATGTATGTAAATATTCATGCATTTATGGTGCGCCCTCCCGTCTTATGTTCCTGTGTAAAGTAGCCCTCTCCGACCCATTTGCGATGTTGACTGACCTCTAACGACTTCGTTCTGGCAGATGAAGTTCATCTTGAGCAAGTACTTGCGCAACTCCTGTCCGTACTCCAGAACCTTCGTCACTCCGTCGGGGCAAGACCCTTCCAACGGCTCCAGGCACTTCTTGTACTTCTGTAGCGATCTATCGTTTGAGAAAATAACATGAATAAAATATTTTTAGAAAGTAAAAATGTAACCATTTAAAATATTGTTAAAATTATTAATTGAACAACTAATGAGTCAAAAACAGGAGCAACAGGTAGATATAAGAAAGGTGTCCGATTTGTCTAGATTAATTAAATTAATCAAATTAGTCAAAAGATTGGCCTTGATTGGACTGTATTGGGTTAAATCTGGTCAAACTCCGGCTTACCGAATTGCAGCGACCATCAGCTGATGCACTGAACATTATTACAGTGGCGCTATAGAAGTTCTTGGATTACTACTATTGTTATTTCGACCTGGCTTCTCGATTTTTGATTACCATTACGCTTGAAGCGACCATCGATTGATGCCTTGGGCATTATGATAGCAGCGCTATAGAAGTCATTACATTATATTAAAGATTAACTGAAATCAGATTAGATTTGATTTGCTTTGTTTAGAAGGCATTAGATCGTTTAGTTTCATTTGAATAAAGTGGCAATGGATTTGATTTCAATTAGATACGGGCACTTAATTAATTTTTCGTTGCTTGTATCGGAATTATGCTAGAATTACTTGTATACGCAATTTACTCTCTGCAGCGGACTATACGCTCATGGCATGCTCGCTGTGTAAATATACACTTTTTGCTATAGCGACTGTATGGCCTAGACCTTGATAAGACTGCAGTGAATTTATCAGGTGAGGTCCTTCACCACCGCTGCCCGTTTGAATGGGCGCCAAGTCATTAAGGTCCCCGTGTACGGACGGTTCTAGTCCGATATTCAAATCTCTGAAATAAGTCACAATCGAAATGCGTTGAGAAGTTGCTTTTATCGGACCGAGTTCTTAGCCTTATCTGTCTTGGATTTAATCAGGAAATTCCACCAACAGAGCGAATGGAGTGAATTCGTTGGGGCTGATTTGGAATGGTTTTTAGACTCGGAACCAGTTGGATTGCAGTAGATTTGGTGTTAATAGATTTAGTGTCATTATGAGGAAAGTGGAGGCTGTGTGGAGACGGAAATAATGCAGGGTACAACATCTGGATCGCAAGCACGTGGAAGACCATGAACAGCCTGGATTGATAACACAAGGACTTGGACAGGATTAACTATTAGTCAATTACTGAGGACAACGGAAGATGGAAACATCTGGAGACAGTTCATGGTGCTGCCAACCTTCGGATCGAAGATGGCTAAAGACAGGACAAGACAAGACAAAAGACAAGACAAAAGACAAGACGAGACAAGACAAAAGACAAGACAAGACAAGATAAGACAAGACAAAAGACAAGACAAGATAAGACAAAAGACAAGTCAAGTGTTAATAGGTTGCACTGGCGTAACTTCAACTTTCAGGCCTCCCGCATATTACAGAAATCAGTCTTCTGGGGTCAAAGTTCATACTACATAAGACTCTTATCAGAGTCTTTTACTGTCTCCGGCAGCTTACTCCATCAAGAGCAGCTTCAGTCAGATTGGGGGGGGGGGGGCTTCTGACCTGCAGGCGGCCTTCAGCGAGTTCCTGTTTCCGACGACGACGAGGTCGTTTTCTCGGTGGAATTTGGCGACATTTCTGGCCGTCAGAGAGCGCGTTGTACAGCGATCGATGCGGTCGAGGAAAGACGTCGGGCAGCCATCCGAGTAACTGAAGGCAGCTGAGGCGGAACGGAAGAAACACAGAAGCAAGTTAGCATTAGATTGAGGTTCATTCTTTCTGTCCTGTCTTGGTTTAGACGCCGGAATTATTGTTATTTCTGTATTTATTAAGCACCACTACCTAATGACTGGGCATCAACTCCGGCACTGCCTTGTTTGGGGTAGTGCCAGTCCCAAGCCTGGATAAAGGAGGAGGGCGACGTCAACGGCCTTTGATGCCATAAGATGTCGTTAAACTGAGGAACTACTACTACTACTACGACTGGGCATCAACGGATGGCGCTGAGCAACTGTGAGTGAAGTCTAGTTTAGTCTCGTTTAGTTCAGTCCATCCAAATCTAAATCGATTGTACAATGCCAGTATAATAATACACGAGGTCCCAAAGTAGAGACCTAAGTCTCCGTAAGAGGACTCACCAGTGTAGTTGTAGTTATCGTTGCGTTGGCACTGCGTCTCCCTGTGCATGCTGATCTCAAGGAAGCTGGAAGCGAAACGAGAGACTCTCTGTCCACAGGCAGACGACACCAGCGCCTCTTTACAGCGAAGATTCTCCTCCAGGAAACTTACACGAAAATCATACAGACGAACATCAGAACAAGTTTTCTTTCACGGTTTTAAACTTAACTGCAGAAAGTCACTGTACAGCTGTAGGTAAGGTTAGGCAAAGCAAAGCAAGCCAGGGTATGGTAATATAAGGTAAGGTAAATCAAGGTAAATCAAGATAAATTAAGGTAAGTTAAAACAAGGTAGATCAAGGTAAGGGGAGGTAAAGTCAGGTAAATCAAGGTAAGGAGAGGTAAGGTAAGGTAAATCAAGGCAAGATAAATTAGAGTAAATTAAGGTGAGATAAATCAAGGTAAGGCAAGTTAAGCCAAAATGAAACAGGGTGAGTCAAAGTAAGAAAGATATTTTTTAGAATGGAAATGACCAGAACTAACACATTATGCGACTTAACTGCAGAAGTATTCACCGTTTAGCTCGACCGAGTTTCTACAACGGATTTTGATTGATCGCTGACAGCGGCTTCAGCTGATGCTTTGTGAGTCATGACAACAGCTCTATAGAAGTCATTAGATTAGATTAGATTAGATTAGAGACTGGATCCCTACTGGCACTGGTGCCTCGTCCTTTGGCGCAGATTGAATCGGTAGAAGTCGTTGCAGCGACTCGCCCAGTAGCCATAGATCTCCTTGAAGAAACACGACTGACCCTCAACGCAATCTGCAACACCAGCCACAACAATAGCCGCGCTATAACATCTCCCCAGAAACATTCATACGTAATGCGTACGTATGTATGTATATATCAATGTATGTATGTATGTATGTATGTAACTATGCATGCATGTATGTACTTAGATAGACTGGTAGACTAAGAAGACTTATCTAAGTCTTCTAAGTCTTTCTGCTAGTGTCATTAATTATCAGTACGTTACCAAGGTGAGTTATCAGTGCGATAGTTCTATAGGCTATAGGAAGATTATGAAAATAGGATGGACACAAAAGGTGAGCAGTGCAGAACTATACAGAGGGATACATCTCAAAGAGAACTTGATGCAGAAGGTAGTTCAGAGGAAACTGGGATTATTTGGTCACATGTGTAGAAAGAATAAGCAACGATAGGAAGATCAAGACATTAGTGTTCGGAATGATGGATGGACCAAACAAGAGAGGAAGACTCCTTAAAGAATGGGGTAGACGACATAATCGAATGGTGTGGAACATTACTCCAGGAGCTGAGCCATGCCGCACTGGAAAGAAAACAGTGGAGGAACTAAGGGAGAACGGCATTGAACACCTACGGGCTTTGAGCCCATGGTTTATGATGATCATGATGATGAGATTGGTAGGTAGATAGATAGGAAGGCAGGCAGGTAGGTAGGTAGGCAGGTAGGAAGGTAAGTAGGTAGGTAGGTATGTAGGTAGGTAGGTGGGTGGGTGGGTGGGTGGGTGGGTGGGTTTTGGGTGGGTGGGTGGGTAGGTAGGTAGGTAGGTAGGTAGGTAGGTAGGTAGGTAGGTAGGTAGGTAGGTAGGTAGGTAGGTAGGTAGGTAGGTAGGTAGGTAGGTAGGTAGGTAGGTAGGTAGGTAGGTAGGTAGGTAGGTAGGTAGGTAGGTAGGTAGGTAGGTAGGTAGGTAGGCAGGTAGGTGTCTTAGCATTAAATTGGGCGTTTCAGAGACCTCTCAAAGGCGTCTTAGTAATTTTATCGTCGACATTCATCAGAAGATTGAGAGCCAATTTTGCACAGGAAGTGTGTCATTCGATCCTGCGTCACGATCCGGACTAAATTACCGGAAAGGAATTCGAAAGGAACACGAATATGTTGCTTGAATCGACTTGGCGCCTGCGATCTGCTCAGGCGTGACGGCCTAGAACACCGTGGCGCAAGACAATATTGTGTCGGCTCCAAAGAGATTCAAGTCGTATTCAGTGGTGGTCTGAACAGTTTCCTGCTTGCAACTTGAGCTCTTCCATTGCATTCGGCTTATTTGATGGTTTCCTTTCTTGTAAGACATTCCAACTTAATACTTATTTCTGAGCATTGTTGAGTAATTAAGTAGGTAGGTAGGTATTTAGGTAGGTAGGTAGGTAGATAATTAAGTGAGTGAGAGAGTAAGTAAGAAGTGCATTTGTTAACATGCCATATGGCCATCAGCTTAGATGTTAGTTGCTGTATAGAAGCGCAGCTATAGCGACTCGCGGATAGAAGGCTTTATAACATAACATAACATAACATGACATGACATGACATGAACAACATAGCATAACAAAACGTAACGTAACATAACATACATAACATAACATAACTATGGTTCTAAATGGTTCAGACGGAACGGTTCTGCGTTAGAACCGCTGCAAATTGACCAGATATTCTCATTAGCCAATTCTTTGTAGCTTCTTCTTAAAGGCTGTCAAAGTGTCGAATGAGGCAGAACTATCATCAAAACCAACCCACAAGTCTACAACCCTTGTACCGAAGAATTTCTGCCCTAATGTTCCTTTCGGTTTCTTAAATAATTTATATATGTGGCCTTGAGTCACCTTGTTTGGCGCTAATTCAAAGAGCCTCTGCCACTGCACTGCCTCCTCTCCACTGATGATCTCATAAGTTTCAATTAAGTCTCCTCTGTTCCTTCTCCTTCTCTCCAATGCTGTTATTCCTCACCTTTTCTGCTCAATCTCTTGTGTTTTTCAGTCTCAACTTAAGACCCTCCTTTTCACTTGGCTTATCCACCGTAGACTGCCTCACTGTTTCACTGGACTGACTTTCTAGGTGCTGACCTGACTGCGGCTTGATTTTTAGTGCACCCTTGGTTGATAAATTGTGCATTATATACCGGCGCTATAGAAGTTTCAAATTACATTTGCATTGCATTATCAATCTCTATGCTACTTGGCGTTCAGTTGCTGTTATCCAGAAGTCCACGACATACACGTGGGCTTAGACCCACGATGAAAAGCCTCTTAAAGCCTAAGTTGCAACTCGGAGAACATCAATCGTAGACTTCATTCATTCTTCACTCTGACAGTCCACACACTACATTCGTCTTCTATTGTGATTAATTGTTAATAGGTTATGAACTGTGGCTGTTCAGATCACCTGGGATCGATTTATGAATGGAAATCGTCTGTTAATTGATAGAGACGGCTCTCCAACGAAGAGGCGAAGGATGGTTAACCGGTCACAAAGATAGTCTAAGACATGAATTAGGAGCCATAAATAAATCACTCCGTCGTTTCAGAAGGGACCCAGTGATAAATGATTGTGAATGAGCGAGCGACCGAGCGGTGGATGACTAAATGACTAACCAAATGAATGAATGAATGAAAGAATAAATAAATAAATAAATGAATGAATGAGTGAACGAACGAATGGATGAATGATAATGAATGTAAAATGAATGAACGAATGGAGGAATAATGAATAAATGAATAAACGACGGAACGAAACAATGAACAAATGAGTGAATGAATGAATGAACGAATAAATGCAAAACGAAGAAACGAATGAACGACCGAATGAATGGACGAATGATTGAATGACTGAATGAGTGAATGGATGTATTCTTGGAAATATGAATGAATGAAAAAATCAATCAATCAATCAATCAATGACTGAATGACTGAACAGACTATTGAACGAACGAATGAACGAAAGAATGAAAGAGGAAACGAACTCGTGAATAAAGAAGTTAGGGTGGGTCAGATGGGGTTATTACCCTCTGATTTGTTACATGGGGTTATTACCCTCTGATTTGTTAGATGGGGTTAATACCCTCTGATTTGTTAGATGGGGTTATTACCCTCTGATTTGTTAGATGGGGTTATTACCCTCTAATTTGTTATATGGGGTTAATACCCTCTGATTTGTTACATGGGGTTATTACCCTCTGATTTGTTATATGGGGTTAATACCCTCTGATTTGTTAGATGGGGTTATTACCCTCTGATTTGTTACATGGGGTTATTACCCTCTGATTTGTTACATGGGGTTATTACCCTCTGATTTGTTATATGGGGTTAATACCCTCTGATTTGTTACATGGGGTTATTACCCTCTGATTTGTTATATGGGGTTAATACCCTCTGATTTGTTACATGGGGTTATTACCCTCTGATTTGTTAGATGGGGTTATTACCCTCTGATTTGTTACATGGGGTTATTACCCTCTGATTTGTTAGATGGGGTTATTACCCTCTGATTTGTTACATGGGGTTATTACCCTCTGATTTGTTAGATGGGGTTATTACCCTCTGATTTGTTACATGGGGTTATTATCCTCTGATTTGTTAGATGGGGTTATTACCCTCTGATTTGTTACATGGGGTTATTACCCTCTGATTTGTTAGATGGGGTTATTACCCTCTGATTTGTTGCAGACGCAGTCCATGTGTTCGACGATTGGTCTCCAAATTTCGTACCTCGCCTCGAACCCTCGACATTCTTCGTTGAGCAGAGCCACGATGCAACTCCGGAAGACCAAGTAGCGACTGAAAAGAACGACAGAAGATAGAACAGGAACTATTATTATTATTTTTATTATTATTATTATTATTATTATTATCATCATCATTATTATTATCATTATTATCATTATCATTATTATTATTATTATTATTATTATTATTTTTTACCAAGGTAAGTGTAATCCCTTGGTTGTTCAAAAATTTCCGGAGAAAAAGAGAGAGAGGGATCTGGAACGGCTAATCCTCGTCTGGATTCGGCACCACAAATGTACCGTGGAAGGCGACTGCATTGAAACGCTGTAATGTTATAGATAAGCGTTGAAAAAGGTAACCTGTTTCTCTACCATCTCCGGATATGAGGGACAATATACGCCCCAAGTCTGTGAGAAAGGTCATACCCAAACCATTGATAGGGCCTAAAGTCTCAAAGGCCAGAGGGACAAAGTGGTATGCATTAGTGAGATTATTATTATTATTATTATTATTATTATTATTATTATTATTATTATCATTACTGTTATTATTATTATTATTATCATTATTATCATTATCATTATTATTATTATTATTATCATTACTGTTATTGTTATTATAATTATCATCATCATCATCATTATTATTATTATTATCATTATTATTATCATTATTATCATTATCATTATTATCATTATCATTATTATTATTATTATCATTACTGTTATTGTTATTATTATTATCATCATCATCATCATCATCATCATGATCATCATTATTATTATTATTATTGATGTACCATCGACCCGTTGTAGTGCGCCCTGGTATAACGCGAATTCTGTTATAGCACTTTCGGTTATAGCACTTTCGTGGTCGTTGTTCCCATTGTTTTCTATGAGAATCATTAATTCCTAGCACAGCATTTGTTAGCGTTAAACTGTTCTCGCCATTACAATACACTGCTGGCGAGTGACTTTGGCGACATATTCAGATGCTTTTACCAAGTTTGTACTTGTTATCTCAGCATTTTATAAACGATAACATATGTGTTAATAGATTTCTGCATTTGATAACAGGAGGCGATGACCCAATGGTATGTCGCAGGTAAGATTGTAAGGTCGTTGAAATATTTTAATCCATTCTTATTATTATGTCATAAATAAACGCAAGATTAAGAAGTTCTGACAATTCTCGAATACGTGAAGGTCTTTCTGTTAAGAAGAAATTATTCACAATTTTGACGGGTGTTTGAGTCAAATAGTACGCAGTTAGCAGGCCAGGCCCTAAAGTATGTGGGGCCCGAGGCAGCAAGCGATGAGCGGGACCATGCAAAAAATTGCATTTCGACGTATATTAAAATAATGCGAAATCCAAATTAAATTGGTTATTGAATACAATTTTACAAAATGTAAATCATCCTCAAAAGTCAAAATACTAAAATTTTTACTATGAGAGCAACAATTACAGTTTTATTCATTTAATTGAATATCTGAAAACTCAAAAAAGTTGTTAATAATTAAAATATTTTGGTATGCAAATTGAAAGTTTGTTTATTAATATTCTGTATGGGTTGTATCTTCTACTTCTAACATGGTTTTACTGCTCGCAAGCAAATCTTGCGAGCTTTGATGGATTCAAAATCCGCAATGAGCTAATTATTATTATTACGAAAATTTTTAACCCGCGCAAAGTCACACAGAATGCGAATCGGAGGTGCGGATAATCAGTCACCAGGTGAAAAGAGTTAGGAATCCGGATGTTTGAAAGCGAATGAGAAATAATGAGTTTTCAGGCGTTCCTTGAAGGAAGAAAAGGAGTTCCCGCTTCGGAGAAACATTGGTAGATGGTTCCATTCCTTCGGGGCAGCGGTATGGAATGCACGAGAGCCCAGGACAGTTCTGCATCGTGGCTCAGCAAAGAGACACCTACCTGAAGATCGTAGGCCGCGGGGAGGGATGTAAGGAGAGACTAGTGACTGAAGGTAGGTAGGAGTGCTCATGGTAAGAGTTTTATAGATCAAACAGGCTAGTTTAAATCTTATCCGGAATTCCACAGGAAGCCAATGCAGCTGCTTTAATAGAGCTGAGGAATTTGCTGTTCTATGACAGTGTAAATTTATATAGCGTATTCTTAATGATGATAGTTTAAAATCTATGGTATTGGCAGGTAATTTATTATTACGCTATTTTTTATCCTGCAATATAAAAAAATTCCCAAAGAAAATAAATAATTCATTTATTATAAAGTTTTCTTAATACTGTTGGTTAAAAAACAAAAAAGTAGTAAAAAATGTTTAGTCAGAAGCGCGGGGCCTCTGAAAGCGCGGGGCTCAAGGCGGTTGCCTATTTCGCCTTGCCCTAAGGCCGGTCCTGGCATTTGGCTATAACAGAAAAAACTATCAAGACGGTTGACAGCCGAGGGGCCAACTCGTTACCTTATGTTTTGCTGCAATCGCTATAGGGTCAAGCCAAGCAATCGATGCAAGAAAAATCTTCGAGTTAAAGTTAAGCGTGTTTTACAGTTTGCGGGTCAAAAGAGATAGAGCGTAAAGAAGCAGAAAGTCTTAAGAGATATCCTTAATAAACAACATAGCAAAACTCCTGAAATTTTAGTGTGGGTCACGATAACCGATTGGTTAGAGCACTCAGCTCGTATGTGGGTCACGGTAGCTGATTGGTTAGAGCACTCAGCATGTATATGGGTCACGATAACCGATTGGTTGGAGCTCTGGGCTTATAACTCAGAGAGTACGGGTTAAAGCCTTCTCCTCGGAGACGGTTACTGTGTAGGGACCATCAGCAAGTCGTTCACTCACAACTGCTCAGCGCCACCGATTGATGGCTAAGTCATTAGACAGTGGCGCTTAATAGATGCAGAAATAATAATAGCAATAGCATCTTGTGGCTACTAGAGCCGTTTACGCCAACCTTATCCACAAAAACAGTGAAATATTGTGTGTGTGTGTGTGTGTGTATGTGTAGTTCCTGTCTAACGACGCTGTTTCATAAGGAAGATGATTAGCGTCGCCCTCCTCCTCTATCCAGGCTTCTGGACTGGCACCACCCGATTAAAAGCAGTGGCGGAGTTTTGAAAGCGCTGAAAGTCACTGCGTCGACTTAACACAGTTGGTATGCAGCCTTTTAAAGGCGTCCTTAGTCAGCTATGTATTTGACGAAGAATCTACCGTATACTTTTATTACTATTATTAGTTTAAAATAAAATTAATACGTCGTATTCAGTAATCATACCTGCACTTAGTGACCTGGCTGTCTTTGCGGATTCTTTTGACATAGTGGTTTAGGAATTCGTGACCTTTGGCGATGCAAGCGGTCATCTTGACCTCGCATGCCCCTCCGTCGTCCACCAAGTGCCCATCGTAGTTTGGGGAAGAGGACTCAGACGGGAATTCCAGGGCAAAAGAAACAACGGCTGGGGTGGAATCGTCTGATTGGTTCGGATTCGAATGAAACTCGTCTGACTCATGCGCACCTGCAAAAGAATTTCGCGATTTCGTTACATATACATATCAAGTTATCATTCATATGCCGAGTCTAAGAAAATGAAGTTGCTTATACTTCGGTCTTAGCATTAAGAACTGCTCTTCTTCATGTAAGCCTGATTGGTTCATTAAAGGCGCTACAGAAATGCCTGTATATAAACAAACTGCAGATAGATAGACAGTCAGACAGCCAGACAGGCAGACAAACAGAGAGACAGACAAACGGACAGACAGATAGACAAACAGACAGGCAGATAAACGGACAGACTTGTATGTCTTTGTATATTTTGTTTTTTCTCTCTGGCCACTAAAAATATGTGCTTTTGCCAATTAAAACCTTTGAACATTGAAATAAAATAATTTTATGAGGTCTGTTGACAAAGAAAGTTAATAAATCGGTCAAAGTCGAGATTTTCAGCAGAATTTCCCATCCAGCCATTGTTTAGAAATAGCGGAGAATAAATAAACAAGGCATAAAATTTTGATGGAAAAGTCATGAAGAATGAAAAGTCATCAAAACAATTTTGATGGAAAAGTCCTGATGAATAAATTACATACATAGAAAGTTTATGTCTGTGTGTCTGTGTGTGTGTATGTCTGAGTGTGTGTCTGTGTGTGTGTCTGTCTGTGCCTGTCTGTGTTGTGTCTGTGTGTGTGTCTGTCTGTGTGTCTGTCTGTGTGTCTTTCTGTGCCTGTCTTTCTGTGCCTGTCTGTCTGCGCCTGTCTGTCTGTGCCTGTCTGTCTTTGTGTAGTCTGTCTGTCTGTGCGTGTGTGTGGCTGTGTCGCTGTCTGTCAGTCTCTGTGTCTGTCATCTGCATTTGAAGAAAAGAATCCTGTTGACTAAAAAGACTCAGAAAAATTTGACTAAGAAAAATTCATTAAAAATTTGAAAAATAAATCCTAAAGAATAAAAGTTGTCAAAAACGTTAGAGAAAACCCTCCTGCAGAGAAAGGAATTCATCAAAAACGTTTGACTAGAAAAGTTCTGAAGTAAATATACATACACACACACATATATATATATATATAAAACACCAACACCTGAGTCACTAAAATTTTCGCAGAAAGGTATTGAAGACTAAGGAAAAGATCGTCAAACCCTTTCTTATTTTGCGAAATAAACTACGGCCTTCTAGAGCTGGCCTCCTTAGGAACTTGGATCTGCCACTGTCACCCAGACCCGACCCGACCCGTGCATGATGGACTGCCCGAATGTAGCGCCCCTCTGGAAATGCTCTCGCCCTTCCACGCGAGCAACCCTATCCTGACACCCCTTCCTCCTCTTATCTCTCTCTCTTCTCCAAATCCAAACACCACCCCCTGTAGCTGCCACGCTGTCTCTCTGCCTGACTTTCGGATCTTGACCTGGAACCGAACCCTTTTGCCGATCGATTTTGTTTTGACTGAGCGGCTATGAATAAGCTGGTCCCCGTGACGTGGCTTTCGTTGGGCGCTGTAGAAATCTCGGATTTACGAATACGATTACGAATCCTGAAGCCACCACTGCTGCCTTCCTTGCGTCTCAAAACCACGGCGACGCTCTTTTGCTCGCTGCTTTGTTTCAGCAACCTATTATATTAAACAAACTCCAATCGAGATGCTATGAGTTCTGTTAATAATTATGACGAACTCCCTCCCAACATCAAAGGCCGTCGACAACTGAACGAACATTCCAAAGCGAAATGAATTCGTCTCAGCTCCTGCTGCCGAAAATATCGCTTACCAGCCGAACTTTCCCAATGCAAAGCTGATTAGAGATTTGGTAGAGCGCTCGGCTTATAATGCGGAGAGCAAGGGTTCGAGTTTCCCCTGGAACGGTTGCTGCGTAGGGACCTTGAGTAAGTCCTTCACTTACAACTGCTTCACGTCTCATATTCAGATTTACTGACCTTGGCCGCGTAATACATACAACAACAACAATAACAACAACAATAACAACAACAATAACAACAACAATAACAACAACAATAACAACAACAATAACGACAACAATAACGACAACAATAAGGACAACAATAACGACAACAATAACGACAACAATAACGACAACAATAACGACAACAACAATAACGACAACAACAATAACGACAACAACAACAACAATAACAACAACAATAACAACAACAATAACAACAATAACAACAACAATAACAACAACAACAATAACAACAACAATAACAACAATAACAACAATAACAATAATAATAATAACAACAACAACAACAATAACAACAACAATAACAACAACAATAACAACAACAATAACAACAACAATAACAACAACAATAACAACAACAATAACAACAACAATAACAACAACAATAACAACAACTACAACTACAACTTCAACAATAATTTCGACCAATATGCGACGAATTCCCAACCAATACATATATGCCTATATATATATATATATACATGCATGCTTTTATACACACATATATGCATATATATATACATATACATATGCATATGTGCATAAATATATACACACATATTTGTACATGATTACATATTTAAATATATGTAACTATTCGTCTATTGTGCCATGTGTTGCCTATTCAGGACAATGCATTTAATGCATAACGAGTTAACGAAATGTCACGTGATGATGTACATGCGAAAGGTCACGGCGAGGTCAGCTCGTAGTTTCAGACAGGTCGATGCATGCACGCACGGACTGACGGACGAACATTCACGTCGAGCAATCGACTGACCGCCAGAATGAATGAATGAATGAATGAATGAACGAATGAGTGAATGAATGAAGAAACAAATGAATGAATGGATCCATGAATGGATCCATGAATCAACGAAATAACGAACGGATGAGTGAATGAATGGATGAATGGATGGATGAATGAACGAAGAAAAGAAAGATGATTGAACAAACTAATCAAAGAAAGAACGAACGAACGAACGAATGAACAAACGAAAGAATGAATGAAAGAATGAACAAATGAATGCATGAACGAACAAATGAATGAATGAACGAACAAATGAATGAATGAACGAACAAATGAATGAATGAACGAACAAATGAATGAATGAACGAACAAATGAATGAATGAACGAACAAATGAATGAATGAACGAACAAAATGCTATCGGTTCTCCTAATTATTTTTTCCTGAGCTTGATGTAAGCGAGCCTAAACTGAGTTCATTCCTAGCCACAAGATTTCATTCAACCCAATACATAAGAAGCTCAACTCATCATCGTTAACTCAAACTTTGCTATCTTCGACTCGTTATCAAATACTCGAGTTTTTCAACTGAACAGCCGGAGCAAGCTAACGTGTTCAGACCTAACGCAAAATCTCACGATAATTTGTGTAAATATTGAACGGACGGACACGACACCAACTAACCATATAATCTGACGACCAGAAGACATACCACGAGTAGCGTATATCGCAGTCGGGAGCGTGGGGTACTGCGGAGGGAGCTGACACCTGGCGGGGGAGAGAGGAACGAATGCCTGGGCATCTAATGTTATCAGTGAAAACAGTTCAGAGTGTATGTTGCAACCTGTTCTGGGACCAGTAGGCGATCGATCAATGGGTCGATTAGGTCAAACGGCAAAATCGATGAGGAACAGGCGGATGGATTATGGCCTGCGCCGGCTAAGGATGGTCTGGGAACCCAGCGAACACGCGATGAACTGATTCGTCAAGGGACGATAGAACAATGTTCGGTCCTCGACAGAAACATTCGCACATAATAGTGGCACAAATTATGACTTTCGTGGCTAAATACATACATAGACATGCCGAATATTCTCATACATACATGCACACATACATATACACATACATGCAAACATACATGCATACATGCATACTTAAATACATACATTCATAAAATAGTCTGCAGCATGCTAGGTGGCAGCAGGATGACCAATGCGCTGGAATTTTATCTGTGCATTCGGGATTCGAATCCCATATTACTACTCTGACAAATCGTTGCCGATTTATGGAACCTCGTATGCATTTTAAGAGATTGGTCCATCCATTTATCCATCCACTCATTCATCCATCCATGCATCTAGCCGTCCGTCCGTCCGTCCATCCGTAATCTATCTATCCATCCGTCCATCCATCCATTCATGGATGGACCATCAACTGTGAGCAACATTGAAAGCATGGAAAGGAGGTCCCGCCGGGCTTGAGCTAAATGGCATTTATAGGGCAGTCGACGAAGAAGTGTATCGATCGTCTTTGATAGATCAAACACAAAGGAAAATATGGTCAAGCGTATCGATTTCACCAGCACGGTTAAGAACGAACTTGCAATTCCTAGACACGTTCACAGAACATTAAATATCAGTGTGAACTGTTGGAAAAGATTCCTCGATAGCCTGAAACACGAGACTGCGCTGCGCAGAAAGGGAGAAATTCGATTATGTTCGCATTCCTATGTAGGTCTATGCCCGATAAGTCAGTCCGTTCCGGAATTTACCATGCTAAGTCTACAAGACACTGAATTTGGGCGATAATTTGATCAGTTGTCAAAGTAGACTTTGAGTGCATAAAATTAATCCGAATATCGAGATACATTGGGGTTACGTTTATGCAAATATGTCTAAATATATACAGTTTATGTGCATATATCAAAATGTGTGTAGTTATATATTTCTGGTTTAGACAAGTTTTGTAGGGGATCCGTAAGTATGCGGTGAATGAAACAGTTGGCGTGCCATTGGTAACAGACCACAATAATTCCAAGCCATATTCAGGTTTGGTATTGGTTATACTTCTGAAGCCGACTCTGCACAGATTTGAACCAGATTTAGTTCCGATTACGGACCACACACGTTCATTTATCAAAGGATTTTACTCATTTGAACCTGTTAACCGTTTTTGAGCCACGAAAACGTTTTCTCAGCAGTCCAGCTATCAATCGGAAGTTACGTGGAACATCAGCGAAGTCACGTTGATGAATTGTACTCAGTGCTGTTCTCATCTGCTAAGGAAAAGCACGTGGGAAGGGCGCTCAAACCAGTCGGCCTAACCCTAACCGTGTCACACGTTTCTCTTTGAAAAGCGCTATAAAACCGGGATGACATTCGACCTTTGGCCATAATTTGAAAGTTCAAAGGTCACCGCCGAGGCCATATCTAAACAAAGAATTCAAGATGCACCAAAACACATTACTATGGGTCTCTAATGAGGCTACAAGTGACTGCAAAGTGCAAAGCCATAGTCTGCTGATGGGGACTTCAACGCTGTTTACTGTATCATTAATTAGTGACTTCTATCGCGCCGGTCTCTAATGCACAAGGCATCAACCGATGGCGCAACAGTAATGCACTTCCATACATGCATGCATGTATGTATGCATGTATGTATGTATGTATGTGTGTATATGTCAAAGCACTTAATATAGCGCCTCTCAATACTACACAAAAGCGTGCATGCATGAATGATCGAAACAAGTGCGGTATGAGGGGATTTGTGTCTCTCTCTGTCTATGTCTCTCTCTCTAACGCACATATGCACACATACATGCATATATACATATGTACATACATACATACATAAATACATACATATATACACGCGTACATATATACATACGCACATGTGCACACATACATAATACGTACATAGATACACATAGGCTCACACATGCATATGCACATACACACAGTCAGACAGACGTGTGTAATCGGAATGATATAGCGCCCTGGATGAAAGAAGGTGCAACAAGGAGGAAGCGAATGTGGGGAAGAGACAGAGGAAGGGAACGAATCTATAGCCCGTTATATTCTCACAGGTTCCGAGACCTGGAACATTATTTCTAGCGTAAGCTTAGAATATCAATTGATGCCGAAAACAATTTGTTTGGACAGAGTCTGTTTGGTTAAACTGAGCACAGATGCAGTCACAGAATTTGCAATAGGCGCGTTGAACAGATTTCAATTTCAACATCTCAGGACGTTAATGTAATAATTTGTTTCGATTCAGTTTTCCCGTTACGCCTCATATTTCTTTGAGACGACTTTTATAAACACTCCATCCGTCGACATCGGGTTATGCTTTAAAACGCATTTATCGGTCCAGTTCGTCCTTCAAAAGCCCATTCGACTCACACGACTATCAACTGCCGACTGAACGTTTAACAGATGCTCCGGGTAATAGGCACAGTACCTTAATTCGCCAGTTCTTCTGCACACAGCCTCGCTTAAAATAGACACCGGCGGAGTTTACGGTTGGCGTGTCACCAGGTCGGGTCTATGGAGCGATAGTCGTAATTGGCTTTTAATACTGTCGTTTCCTCTGCTTCGCCTCTTGCAATCGTCTTTCCTCACTGTCCCTAGCCCATTATTCGCAAAAGAACCGCTCCAACGGAGTCACCAAACTACTTACGAGTTTTACGACCCATTTGGACCTGCCACCGTCCCGGACATTCTCCCCATCTCCCGCGAAAAACCAGACTTTACCGTTCCTCCTTAGCTCGCCTCCCCCCTTTGCCCGTTCGCCGATAATTCAGTTATTTTAGAAATTTTAACGACCGCGTACGGACCTTGTTGAGCGGGGGTGCAGTCGGCGCGAGGGAGATAAACAACCCGACCTGTGCGCAGCGTAGAGACCGCCGCGGGCAACGCGTTGACGTTGTTAGAACACACTGTGATTTACCCCGCACGGGTCGGGTCGGCGCGCGGTGCGGAGATTAACGAGGCATTCGCGAGACGGGGTCGGGAGCAATGCAGGCGGGCGGGCTTGAAGTCGCACAGAAACGGTGACATTAAGTGGCCCCGTCGAGTGGAGGGTGGCTTGGGTGGGGCGATTTAAGCAGGCGATTACGGAGCTTTCGTAGTCGGTTGTAATTAAGATTGCCGAGTAACAATGCCTAAGAGGCTTTGAACGTTTCTACGTTCAGCGTCTTAGCAGCGTGGGCCGACCATTTTGAAAATCATAAGCACATCCGTCGATCGGTCAGAGTGAGTCGCCCGTTATTAGCAAATTAAGAATAAATTGTCGCCACTATCCGGCAACCCCGTCTTGGGTCGTTTCGTTCGAAGGAAGGATCCTTTGCTGTAATTAGTCGGATGGTGTTGTAATGAGGCGACGACTATGCAGTCTTTAGTCATTTCGTTACTGCTATTGTAGTCGTCGTCTTCCTTAGCGTTTGGGGTTTAGTTGCAGAGTTTAAATCAGTCAAGCGAGACCGAGGTTGGTAGAGGGCGCGCGGGAATTGATGTTGACCAAAGGTTAAGGGGTAGCCTAGGAAGAACGTAAGAGGTGAGAAAATTGGATGGAGGGAAGGTGACAGAGCGGGTTACGCTCGGCTTCTCACCTATACAAAAACAACTAATCGTAATCATAACCGTAATCCCTAGATTTCTACAACGCCCAACGAGAGCCACGTCACGTCACAGGAACTCAGTGAAAACAAAATCGATAGGCAAAACTACGACTGTAGTTGGTATCCTGCTCTTTCGAAAGCTCAGAAGTGTATAGGCGACCATACGACAGAACATCGATGGTACTGAGCAATTGTGAGTGAAGAACTTGCTCAAGGTCTCTACACAGTGACCGCCGTGTTACAAGCAGAGCGCTTTAGCCAATCGGCTACCACAACATCTCTGCGACCCGGGTTCGAATTCCCGGCGTGCCTTGTGAAATCGGTTTAGAGCGGCTTGATCTTCCTACTGACTGTACAGTCAGTGTATTCAGTATAGTTTTCTCTGGTCTTCTGGCAACCAGACTTGGTTCTTTACATGGCATCTTTGAACAACCCCTCTGACTTGACGCAGCGCTCGTTAATAAGCTGATGTCCTGCGCTCAGCTGTTAAGTAGCGCTTTAGAAATTTCGAGTTTACGATTACGAATACGAATTGGTTAGGGAGTGCAATAGAGCAAAAATCTCAAGACACATTCCTACCCCGGCGGGGAGGAGAACCTCCGACCCCTCGACTTCACGTCCAGCGTGTTCATCACTAGACTATCACGCACCGCTAACATCGATATGAATGCCTCATTAAATCCAACAACAACATAGATATTTTAAGACAAATGATTGGTTAGAAGAAGGGCTAGGAGAAGGAGGAGCAGGAGTAGTAGTGGTGGTGGTGGTAGTAGTAGTAGTAGTAGTAGTAGGAGGAGGAGGAGGAGGAGGAGGAGGAGGAGGAGGAAGGAAGGAAGGAAGGAATGAAGGAAGGAAGGAAGGAAGGAATGAAGGAAGGAAGGAATGAAGGAAGGAAGGAAGGAAGGAAGGAATGAAGGAAGGAAGGAAGGAAGGAAGGAATGAATGAATGAAGGAAGGAAGGAATGAAGGAAGGAAGGAATGAAGGAAGGAAGGAATGAAGGAAAGAAGGAAGGAAGGGAGGAAGGAAGGAAGGAAGGAAGGAAGGAAGGAAGGAAGGAAGGAAGGAAGGAAGGAAGGAAGGAAGGAAGGAAGGAAGGAAGGAAGGAAGGAAGGAAGGAAGGAAGGAAGGAAGGAAGGAAGGAAGGAAGAAAGGAAGGAAGGAAGGAAGGAAGGAAGGAAGGAAGGAAGGAAGGAACAGACATGGAGCCCAAATACTTAGGGTTGACCTACGCGGATATAGTTTATTCGTACGCGCAGCAGCGAAGACCATCATGTATGTAGTCAGAGTATTGATTTAATCGTCGAAATCGTAATTATAAATGCAGTCAAACATTTGTATAGCGCCACTCCTGTATCGTCAAATTCTCTATTGAATGACTGTGATTGAAATTACGTCTTACTGCTCCGTAGTAACTTATTGAAGTCGAATTTAGGGAAATAAACAGCCAGAAATATTGACCAATGCATAGATCTACATAAATAAATATTCATCTAGGCGTTTACGCGCTTTCTCATGGGCACATAAATAATTCTCACTAGGGGAGGGAACAATCACAGTGGCTTAAGTGCTACTCCGTCCACCAATCAAAATCTTACTTACATACAGAGCAAAAGTTTAAACTGTTCCCAGATAAATCAATCTGAATACAGTCAAATTAAACGCCCAGCTGTGCATGGATGTATAGGTCTGAGAAAGCCAACATAAACGCCTAAATGAGCATTTATTTAGCCAGGCCTACGAGTGAGCCAATATTTATGGCTGTTTCGTTCGGTAAATTCGACTTGAATGCTGCATCCGCTTGCGGAACAATGAAAAGTTCAATTTTGATGAGAGTCACACGGCGAATTCCAGACGTGTTGACAAGATAAATATTGTTTCGGTCCAATGGCGTTCCTTCGGGGTCGGTTCCGCTTGATTGCATTTACATGCAGTGCTCGAATGACAAGTGCAATTCCGTGAGTGAATTGGCGTCTGTCTGTCGGTCAGTTCTGTCTGTCTATCTGAATGACTGTCTGTCTGTCGGTGGGTTTGTCTGTCTGTCTGTCTGTCTGTCTGTCCGTCAATCGTTCGTTCAATCGGCCAGACAGCCATCCAGCCAGCTGTCTGGGTGTCAGTGTGCCTGCATGTCTGAATGACTGACTGACTGCAAGTCTGTATGTCTCTCTGTCTGTATGTATGGATGTCTGACTGACTCTCTGTCAGTCGGTCTGTCGGTCAGTCTGTCAGTCTGATGGGTGGGCTGCATCTCTTGGTAATCTGCGTAATTATGGGCAGAATACGATTTGCGACCGTCAGCAGTGAGTAGTGGCAGAGGTATATCTGCGGATTGGAGTGGAATATATGGGGGAAGATTTATTTTTATAGTCTTTCTATTTCAAACCTTGGCTTATGAAAATTTATTTTTGTGTGTGCAAACATGTATTTAAAGTAGGGCATCCACTGCGTTGTACTATAGTTTTATAATGGTTTCATGTTTACCTGCCATTAACGACGCAGTTTCCTCTTTCTCCAAGGGTTCTTACCATCTCCATCTGATGGTGCATTTCTTCCTCATTACACCAGACGCTGTGACCATTGATTAACGATGCCTTGCGTTTTACTATAAAGGCGCTATTTAAACGGACTTTTTAGAGTATCCTTGACTGCCAAGAACACAAATGAATGGGTCCTAGAGACGGCAGGAGTAGAGGGGAGTCATCGAAAAAGAGCAAGCTTTCATACTTTGGGCATGTGCTACGAAAGAGTGGAGACTGCTCTTAGAGAAAGAGATCATCCAAGGCACAATTCCTGAATTCCGAGCTCGGGAAAAACGCGAGATGATATAGGTCGATAACATCAAGTCGTAGACTGAATTATCGTTCGACCAGTTATTACAGGTGACAACGGACAGAAGCAGATGGCACAAAATTATCCATGGTGCAGTCAGTCCTCGGTTCGAGGACGGTTGAAGACAAAACAAGACAAATACGTCATCAGAATTAATTATAGTAGAATTCAGATACTGATCTATTTGAGAGATACACTAATACATAGACATACGCATGGATAATCGCGGTGTTTTATTGTCGATGATAAGAAAGTGACGTTTAGCAAAGTGATCTTCTTGTACGCAGCAAAGTTCACTCACGCTCAGTCTACATCTATCTTCTAAGTTACATTCACATATTATATATCATACATCTGTATATTTATAAATGTATGTGTCTGCATGTGTGTTTTGGGGTTTGCTGATATTGGCAAGGCTCTGTACCGCATTCTCGGCCATCGTAGCAAGTGGTTAAAACTAAACAGAACGTTTCAATCGACCTTCCAACCTATCCTCCGATATCTGAAATTATCGGATTCGGCAGTAGACCAAAAGCACCAGCCCAGCCCCGATTAGAAATTTGGTTTTACCATACATACATACTTTATATGGTGATATATATTTATATATGTGAATACTAGTACAGACATGGTATTCTATCAAGAAATCGGTGTTTGGGATTTAGACAGATGGGGCGTTTTGTGGGCTTGACGATTTTATACGCGTTGATTGCATGCCAGATTTGAAGGAATTTTCCGATAACTCGAATGTGCTCTGTTCTACCCTTAATGGTCTTTGACGAACCCCACTGTCTGTTTATGTATAGCTAGAAGAAGAAACGGAATAGTCTCTAAAGCTTACCCTCAAGCAACCATGGGTATAAAGTGCCAACGACTTCATTTTCTTAGCCTCGGCATATGTGGCCCGCTGGGCGATCCTCTCCCTTGCAACCTGATCTTTCCATTGACAGAGTACGGTCAGTGTACTCAGCCGAAATCGCCTGGGCGGAGATTTGAACCTCTGACCTTCTGATTGACAGTTCATCAAGTTAACCACTAAACTATCACGTACCCCCGTCAAGACTTATTATATCGAAATGATTACCTATTGTACTAATTTATGTAGCGCCGGTATCATTAAGGCACAAAAGTCAATAGATGGAGCACCAAATGTCTGGAAATCAAGTCAGTTGCAACGGGCCTCAAATTCGGATTTAATGACTGCGAGTGTAACACGTGCTTAAAATTAATTAATTGATTAAGTAATTAATTAATTATTACTACGAAAGAAATAGACAATTTATCCCTAAAATCGTCGGGAAGCGTGACTCTCGAAGTAATTTTTTAAACCAGCATATACCATTTAACCAAAACTCCACCGATAGTATCGACTATGGGCATGTGATAAAGGACAGTCGTGTCTGAAAACGGCAGAGACACTAATTTGGTCAAAACGCTCACATAGAAATAAATATCTAGTAATAAAGCACAGTCACTGTGGCCTATATATAGCCAGAAAGTCATGTGGCCTTTAGTAAGTAATTGCTCTTTCTGCCTAATTTCTGTTTACTTAAAGCCCTTATTACGCCCCTTATTACGCGCCCACATAGTCAGCGAATGTGAAATCTGAGGCTCGTGTGACCTTTCAACTGGGGTCATTAGTTGAGTAGGCCGTCGGATTCGTTTTCTCTGGTTATGTCAAAAACTAGAACTGTTCTTTGTGAACGAACGGCTCCCCTTCCCAGTTCTCTCTGCTTAAATATAATCCACCCCAACAGTTCCTCCCACCCTTCTCTCTCTGGTCTTGACAACCGGACCTGGCATCTTTGGACAATCCCACTGACTTGACGCAGCGCTCATCTATAAGCTTTCGTCCTGCGCTTAGCTTTTAAGTAGGGCTTTCGAAATTTCGAGTTTACGATTACGATGTTCGTTCTGTTCAGTTTCTTGTGTTGTTTCGGTCTCGGCTCCTGACTTAACTCCTCAGCTGACTTATCCACCATCGGCTGCCTCGTGTCTCAGCCGATGGACTGTCCGGGTATTGAACTTATTGCGGGTTGTTTTTGGTGCGCCATCGGTTGATGCCCTGTGCATTAGACACCGGCGTTATAGAATTTGCTAATTAATAATAATATATAATTAATAACGAGGCGTGGATGTATGTTCGTTAGAGAGTCAAGACGGAGCCATGCAAAGGTCGGAGTAAGACTTAACAAGTGATTTAAACGATGATAGCGAGTCGACAAGTCGGACCTTTTGTGGTAGACGACGATTCCAAATACTAGGAGAACAGCAGCTGAAAGCATCTGATGCTCCAATTGTTAAGATCCTAAGTTCTAGCAACATGTCTGTATCAGAAGAACATAACAGTCTAGGAAGGCGACAAGGAGCAAGCAACGTATGAACATATGATGGTAGAACTAGACAAACTTATCGGCCAGTATGCCGCACTTGTCTTCCAGTATGCCGCACTTGTCTTCCAGTATGCCGCACTTGTCTTCCAGTATGCCGCACTGAACGTGTTTTGACACCAACAGCGACCGTCTATGAACGTTGCAGCCACGCTAATAGTATCCGCTCTTAGCAAACATTAGAGTGTATACTTGCAGAAGAAGTAAACCCGGATAGTAAGCCTAAGTAAATGGGAACACGCAGTTAATGCGATTAAGACGGATCTCATTCGGCTAATTCAAAATCAGATTGAAATCCAGGCATCTGGAAGGAACGCCGTGTGAATATTAATAACTTGTTAATACAGATGTCATGTCAGCAAAAGGTAGAGTGACCTACATCAGCCAAAAAGAGATCATTTTTGATTGGACTTACATTCGCTCAGTAATCCGCTCAGCACATTTATGCAGTTCCTTTTCCAGTTTTCTACTCAGAAGCGCTGAAGATGGTGTATAATTTAATCAACGTATACATCTCTTTCGGTCTTTCTTTCTGTGTGCGTATGTGTAGGTCTCTGCGTGCCTCTCTGTCTTCACGTGTATCGTTGTATCTCTTCTCAATATGCGTAGGTCTCATGTGTATCTCTGTATCTCTTCTCACTATGTGTAGGTGTCTCTCTACGTGTATCTCTATCTCTTCTCTCTGTGTGTCTCTCTCTCTCCGTCTACGTGGACCTCGTGCATGTAGTGTGACTGTTTCCTTTCTTCTGTCTCAGTCCGTTCCATTAGGATCTTGGTGGTCGCCACAGCAGGAGTGGATTTGCGCAATTAGTCAGTCGAAGACATATCCTCCATTCGTTGAAGCAGAGAACGTTACAATAACCCCCTCCCTACAAAATCCTTCTTGTTAATTATTATTCATAATTAACAAATAATTAATAACATGCATAACGCATCCTATAGCTAATTACAGGTCACTGGTGCCTGGGAGGTGCAAATACTTTCCCAACCTTAACCTGGTTTGCTGCTAAGTGTACAAGATGCTATCAGCAGCATCGCATTGCATCGTCCATATTCGTTTGAGAGAACAATAAAATAAAATGCACTATGACACAATACAGTAGAATACATTACAACACGACACGACACGATGCCATACAACCTATCGTGTGCTTTTATCGGCAAGCTTCAAAGATGCCTTACCGGTAGCAGATTTTCATATGAGAAAAACTCACCTGTAGCACTTTGAAGCAGAATTCCATGTACGACGAAAACGGAAGTGAACCAGCAGATCCAGGCAGCCATAACACCCAACCCGAAAGGACAGGAATCGAACTGAGACGCTGCAGATATCCGCTCAGTCACAATCGCTAAGCACTTATCGCAATCGTAAGCTCTAGATTTCTCCAGTCAAAACAAAATCGATAGGCAGGAAGGGTTCGGTTCCAGGTCAAGATCCAGGAGTCAGGCAGGCAGGCAGTCAGACGGTTATGATGGATAGTGTTTGCAATTGAACCGGAAAGGGAGATAAGGGCTAGAGGAAAAATCAGGCTAGGATTATTGTCAGCAGCAACCAGTGCTGTAGTAAGAGTCGTAGGTCTACCCTAGCAATAGCTAGACCTCTGTTGCCAACAGACAGTAACGCTTACTGCAGCACCTTTGTCAGTGGTAAATTCTAACGATCACAATAACTGGTTTTACCACATCTCATCCAAATCACAACGCTGGCTAATTTCGCGTCACTCCAGTTGTTCGAGAAAAGTCGTTCACTTTAAACTCAGCAAATTTCACGCAGTTCTTTCAACGTCGTCGTCATTTCCTATTTCAAAATGATCATACTGTCTGTACGCCGCTTGCATTGCTATGCAACTGAAAGTAGGAGAATTCGATAGAAAGACGAGGCTCGTATTCCTAGCACTTCTCAGCAGTTCAAAAACGCGAAGCCTTTTCAGATATTAGGCCCTAGTGTGCAAGCGAAGTTACAACAATGAGAAGGCAGTCAGCTGTTGTTGTGTTGAAGAACGCTTCAGAAATCCAGACAACTCGTCCGAGTTGGCAAAGCGTTTCGTTCTGTGCGCGGAGAGACATTGAACGACGCTTTCAAGTTCTTAGCGGCAATACACCGACTACACACAGGCGACAGCCAATGAGCGCGGGCCAAACGACTATGATAATCACACACACACACACACTCTGTCTCTTACTGTTGCTCTCGCTCTCTGTCTGTCTTTCTGTCTTTCTGTCTCTCGCTGTCTCCTCTATCTATCTGTCTGTCTGTCTGTCTGTCTGTCTGTCTGTGTCTGTCTGTCTGTCTGTCTGTCTATCTATCTATCTATCTATCTATCTATCTATCTATCTATCTATCTATCTATCTATCTATCTATCTATCTATCTATCTATCTATCTATCTATCTATCTATCTATCTATCTATCTATCTATCTATCTATCTATCTATCTATCTATCATCATTCTCTCTTTCTCTCTCTCTCTCTTTCTCTCTCTTTCTGCCTCTCTGTCTGTCTTCTCTCTTTCTCTCTGTTTCTCTCTCCCTGTGTCTCTCTGTGTCTGTGTGTCTCTCTCTCTTTCTGTCTCTGTCTCTCTTTCTCTTTCTCTCTGTATTTATCTTTCTCTCTGTGTTTGAGTGTCTGACTATATGTTTCTATCTTTATCAATCTGTATTTCTGAGCTTAGAAATGTATCTCACTGTTTCGGTATTTCTATGTGCCTATGTGTCTCTCTGTCTCTCCCATATCTCAGTCTTTTTCTGTCTGTCTCTCTCTCTTTGTATATTTCTGTATCGCTGTGTCTCCCTCTGTCTGTCTCTACAGCTCTCTGTATCTCTGTCAATATGTCGTGCGATGTCGTGTGGCGAGATTTGATTGTAATTGTGGAGCGTGGCTGTATAGATGGATGTGGCGTGAATTATGGTCCTTCGATGAGAATGTTTCCGCCTCAGGGGGCGGAACAACAACTGAAGTAGCGGCCAATTAAATGCAGCGGGGAGGCTGTCGCTTCACATACCTGACACCCCCTACAACACTAACAGATATTCGGACATATTATGTCCAACATCGGTGACAGGCATTGGTGTAGCAATGCGTGCGTGACATATTACACATATTAGACTATGTCGCCTGCTCATTCACTCAGTCATTCACTCACTCAGTCATTCACTCACTCAGTCATTCACTCACTCAGTCATTCACTCAGTCATTCACTCACTCAGTCATTCACTCAGTCATTCACTCACTCAGTCATTCACTCACTCAGTCACTCAGTCATTCACTCAGTCATTCACTCACTCAGTCATTCACTTCTTCGTTCCTTTCTTTCGCCACGTCAATCAGTCAGTAAATAGATCAATCAGCCAACCAACCAGCCAATCAGCCAATCAATCAATCAATCGATCGATCGATCAATCAATCAATCAATCGGTCCGTCCGTCCGTCCGCCTGTCTGTCTGTCTGTCTGTCTGTCTGTCTGTCTGTCTGTCTGTCTATCTATCGAGGTTCAAATTCTGTACATCAATTCAGTTGCAGACGGATGTCGTATCAATTTCTGGGGCCTTGGGTTTATACAATACGAAGACCAGCACAGTAGAAAGCGATTCATGAACAGTAACACCCCTACCCCCACACACATACACGCCCACACGCACGCACGAACGCACTCACTACACACACACACACAATACACACACACACACACACACACACACACACACACTACCTGCACAAACAGTTTTTCTGGTGAAAGGCTCTTAAACTATGAATCGCATCGTATGTATAAACCACACGAGTGCGATGACTGAAGTGCGAATATTCGACCAGAGACCCCGGATAAACGAGAAACGAAAACTGGGAGGAGAGAAGGGAAGGACGGCGAGGGAGCCAGCGGGTCCTAGAGGCACTGGCGGCGATAGATTTCAAGACACAAGGGGGTAAGGCAAGGCCTGGAACTTTCAAGGAGGCGACAACAATCTTAGTTCATGAAAAAAGCAGTGCATAATTCTGGGGGAACACTTGGGGCCAAGGGTTCGTTAGGGGGACATGGCCCTCTGGGGTCTCTGTAAAACTGTCGTTGGATGAAGGTGGCAGAAAATGATCGTTTGACCCTTGATTAGAAACACGTGAAGCGATTCCTGCAGATGGCGCTTGTGAAGTCGGTAGATGGCGTGTTGATGAGCGACGTAGGTGGCGCCAGTGGTCAGTTGCTTATCGACGTCAGCTGTAACGGTTGCCTATCACTGACATAAGACACACGGCAGTCCACTGTCTGTCGACAGGTTCCGTCTGTCTGTCTGTGTGTCTATGTGTGTGTGTGTGTGTGTGTCTGTCTGTCATTAACAACGGAATAACATTACTTTAGTACTGTAAGGCCTACTAAAATATGAGATAACGTAAATTTTCGAAATTTCTATCCTATTGTCTGTGTGTGACCTGTCTACGTAAATGTAACTGTAAATCTCCTGAATTTCTCAGCGCCACACAAAAGCCGCGTCAGAGGGACCAGCTTAAACGCTGGCGCTATATAAAATCAAGTCCGCAGGAATCAGGTTATTGGGTCAGTTTCGGTGATAGGTCAGATTGCGGGAGGGGGGTGTCAGGCCGGAACAGACAGGTGTTGCTAAAGTCGAAACGGTTGAATAACGATTTTACTGAATCAATGGAAGAATTATATTTTTTTAAAAAGCTCACAAAGGAATATTTTAAGTTTGCCGCTTTTAGTTGCGACCGTTAAACGTCAAAGTCAAGAGTTTCCTGTCATTTTCTGACCGAACGACATGTGACAATGATTGACGGCACTTGACAAATGTCAGAATTCTACGCTAAGAGCAGGTAACATCTGACAGGTAAAACGGCTTTTTCACCAAACGGAACCGACTGCTGTTGAAACCAGATCACCTCACGCGCCACTTTCTTATCGCCTCTGTGTGACCTTGCATGCAGATTAGAGTCTGTTATTTTGAGACAGGCCTATGTAGGCCTAATCCAGCAGCAAAGATCTTTGAATACATTAAGGTCTTTGCTGTCTGAGTGCGTAGACTCGTTTTCATAATCGTAATCGTAAACCTGTATGAATGGTCGTAATCATAAGCTCGCATGCATAGGCTTAATCGTAATCGTAAATTCTATACATATTCGTAATCGTAAACTCTATGCATAGCCGTAATCGTGAAATGGAGGCGCATATGCATAATCGTAATCGTAAACTCGTTGCTTAGTCGTAATCGTAAATTTATGCCTTTCGGTTCCTGGTTCTCTATGGATCTCCTCTGCTTCTGGTCAAAGGCTTCTGATTTCAGAATGCACTTTTGCTTAGAATCGACCATTGATTGATTGATTGATTGATTTATTTATTTACTTTATTTATTTAAAGCACTTGTAACGCGCGCAATGTCAGTACACCTGACTCTGAATCTGATTGATGCCTTGTGCTTTAAGACAACGGCTCTGTACAAGTTTCTAGATTAGATCAGTATCGTTTTTCGTCGGCTGACAGCAAAAGGTCTGTTATTAAAGTCCAATAAAGCCGGAAGAACTGAACAGGAAGCTGATCCTTGGATTGCTTTCAAAAGGCATATGGAATGATAGGTTTCGCGATGGACAGGTGTTGCATTGTCCTCTCAGCCGAATGGAAAGGATATGGTCGTCCCAATCGTACCAGATCCCCCATTCAGGGTGATTGCTTTGTCAGAGGCGCCGCTGGGCAGTCAAGCGTATCCCCGTTGGACGGTGGGGTGAATTAGGAAAAGGGTAGGATGAGGAAAATGTTGGGTGTTTGACTGTCTATCCGATTGTGCCTGAGCGTCGTGGTGTTTGTGCGATTGCGGGTGTCTCTGTGCGTGTATGCTTGTCTGTCTGTCTGTCGGTCGGTCGGTCGGTCGGTCGGTCGGCCTGTCTATGAAGGGAAATAAAGGGATGATTCGCTTTGATGAGCCGCTGAGGGTTGTTATAGTTGATTACTATCTCCTCTAGGGGGTGACTTATGATCTTTTTCCTGCCCTCTGGAGCTGAGCCAAGGCGAGATGAGAGTAAACAGAGAGAGCTTGGGGTATATGAGTCACTCCGTGCCTCATGGGGCGGAGCTAAAACAGGGTTAAAGTTGGAAACGTCTTAAGAAGCTAGTCCCTGAATTCTCGAACAGTAATGTAACGAAAGCTGATTATAGCTCCATCAACTGAAGATTCTAGAAAAGCGCAGTAATCAAGTTTTACCTTAATTAGAGTTAGAAGGTCAAATGCAAATGTACAAGTTTTCTATAGCGACCGTATGGCCTCGTCCCTGCTCATTTTTCAATGAACTGATCGGGTGAAATCCTTCACCACCGCTGCCCGTTTCAGTGGGAGCCACATCATTTAAAGTCCCCGTGTATGGACCGTACTAGCTCGAGGTTCAAATCTCTGAAATGAGGTTAGCTCAGATTGTTCAGTTTGTCTGGAAGGTACGTGATTTAAGGCAAGGTAGACAAAGCCCAAATCGAAACCTTTTTATATGCCTATTCAGCCTCAGTTCAAGACTTACCTTCGTCAGCTGTTTTTATACACCGTAGACTGTCTCACTGCCTCAGTGGACTGACCTATTGGCTGTTGACCTCGTCACGCTTTGGTGTTGGTGAACCATAAATCGGTTAACGCCTTGCGCATTACACACCGGAGCCATACAAGTTTCTAATTAATAATAGTCCTAATAAGAAACAATAATAGGCCTAATATGAATAATGGGCATAATAAGAATAATAACAGGCTCAATCAGAATAATACTGTTCCTAATGAGAACAGTAACAGGCCTATTAAGAACAATAATAGGCCTAATAAGAACATTAGGTCTAATAATAGACCAAAAAATAATAAAGCAATAATAATAATAATAGATCTAGTAATATTAATAGGCCTAATAAGAATAACAATAGTCATAATAAGAATAATGTGCCCTTGCAGAAAGATAAAAAATCTTCTCTGGAAACTTCCGTAGCGCTGCTACCGAAAAGCAGACGTCGATACGACGGCTGTCAAGATGGACTGGTGATAATCTCGATTAGTCGCCCCGCTCAACCTGAAGGGCCTCTTGAACCGAAGAGGTTCTTGACCGGAGAACTTCAAAAGAGTAAACACTGACTCAATCGGAATCAAGATTCCTCCTCACACTTCATCTGAATTACGTCAACAGTTGTCGAACCCGACATAATCTCTGATCTCCTTACCATCCTATGACCTCTACTTGACCCCAGCGTCATATTCGACCTAATTTGCTATCATGTCAAAAAGGGCAATCCCCTTATTCGACTAACTGATTGAAATCAGGCTCTAGACTAAGAACCAGGTTTTTAAATCAAGCGGGATGCACGATAGTCTAGTGGTTAAATGTACATGTTTTTCTATAGCGACCGTATGGCCTCGACGACCCTGCCCGTTTTTCAGTAATAATTAAGCGGGTGAGATCCTTCACCACCGCTGCCCGTTTGAATACGGCGTGGCGCCCATTTAAGGTCTCCATGTACGGACCGTGCTAGCCCGAGATTAAAATCTCTGAAATAAGCGACGACGGGGACGCGAACCGGCATCCTCACGCTCAAAGGCGCCTTGATTTCCTCTCTAACCAATGTAGCTAACTGGGCCGGTGGTTCGCGGGATGAACCGTCAACCTAGACGTTGGGTTGTTCAAATAGACGGATGTTTTGGAATTTCTGCTCCATTTGCCTTCCCCCCTATCGAAGTCAGCAATAAAACGAGTACATTGACCGTACACTAACGGCGGGAAGATCAGCCGGCAAGGGAGAGTGCTGACCACCCGCCCCTTTTTTTCAAAGGCTTAGCAAACAAAGTCGCTAACACCTAATACCCATAGCCCCTCGCGAGGTTAACTTAAGGGACTTGATTTCCTGTTCAACGACGCTGTAATTGTAATTGTAATCCCGAGATTTCTACAGCGTCGAGTGACAGCCACGTCGCAGTTATTCACAGGCGCTCAGTCAAAACATAATCGATAGGCAAAAAGGGTTAGGTTCCAGGTCAGGAACCAAAAGTCAGGCGGAGAGACAGCGTTGCAGCTACGGTGGATGGTTTTTGGGATTGGAGTGGAACGAGAGATAAGAGGAAGAAGCAGAGTCAGGATAGAGGAAGAAGAGTCATAATGATGATTAGCGTTGCCTTCCTCCTTTATCCAGGCTTCGGACTAGCACCATTCAACTTAAGGAAGTGGTGGAGTTCGAAAGGAGGCAGATGGGACTACAAAGAAGTTAAGGAAATGGCACAGAACAGAGAACAGTGGCACCATAGGATTCCTGGACCTGCCTGAGTGAAAAACACTGATGAAGATGATTAAATGTATCAGTACACACACACGCACGCACACACACACGCACACACACACACACAATGCACCAATAAAACCAAGTCGGTTTCTCTGTATGCATTTTAATGCAGAACTTTGGCACTTAAAGATAATTTAACAGTCAACTCAAACAAAACCCAAATATACACAACGTTTGCAAACGAAATCGAAGTGTGGGTAAATTCTGTTAATACCCTTCTAAGAACTGCCAGGGAAAATCAGACTATAAGTTATCTGGACCCTCGAAGACATCAAATTTCTAGAAGTACACACTGTTCAAAGTAATGCCTATACATCTGGATACAGTAATGCAGCCTGGGCAAAAAGACTTAGCAATTCTTCTCCACTGACCATTGATACCACATGTGGGATTAAATTGTAATTGTAATCTGACATTTATAAAGCACCACTTCCAGAATAAACTCATCAGGGGCAATCTGACAAACAATAATAATAATAGTAACAACAATGGCAGGAATAATAATGGTTGTGAAAACTTCTTGGACGAGGCCTGATTTTTCCAAGATTAATCAATTTATCCTGCTAACCTAATAATAATAATGTTCAAACAGAAAAAGAGTAACTACACTCCTCTGTGAAAAGTTTTCAAACAATTAAAAACTAAAAAGAAATACTGTCTGCTCGGCTATTTAAAATAATAGTAAACATTCCTGGGAATATCCAAGGCATTACAAGATGGCATTCCAGAGCTGATGAAATTTGTCAGCAACTGTCATATTATTATTGTTATTATCATCATCATCATCATTGTTGTTGTTATTATTATCATTATAAAAAAGTGTACCATGCAAAGTTACACAGCAATCTGAGACTTCAGTATACCGGTACCAATCCAGCAAAAAAAATTTACCGTTTTATCATAATTTCTTTCCACTGATGTCTCTCTCTCCTTCTAGCTGGAATTAATCACTCCAGAGTAGAGGTCAGCTACCCCAATCCACTGATATATTATATTACAAAATACTCCCTAGTCAGCCAATCACAACTAGATGCACAAGTTACACATTCTGTTTTCACTTAGTTGTAGCAGACGTTGAAAAAAACACATAACACAGTTCTGGCAACAGAAAATTCACTGGAAATTAGAACAGTTTTTTCACAGTCATTCAGAAAACAAAGATTCGCAGCTGGAGGTAAAAACAAAACATGAATACAAAACAGTGCAGTTCTTTTGCATGAAGACCTCAACTCAGTCACATCTGTAAGACAGTTGCTTCAGAAACGCATTGATGTCAAGGCCTTTTAGTTTCTTTTTCAGATTCTGCAAATGAAGAAACAACACTTATTTTTAGTGTAGGACAGTAAGAAGTTCAAGACCAAAACCGCAGAACTTCATGAGTCCAGCTCAGCTGCAATCGTAAGCTCGAGGCTTCTACAGCACCCAACGAAAGCTAAGTCACGGTGGTTTCAACATGGCTTCTAAAGAGTGTTATAGATTAAGTTCAGGTATACAGGCAGAATTTTCTGTAATTGTAATTTTTATAACAAATTTATATAGCACCACTTACAAGAAACTCATCAGAGGCGCTCCCAATCTAACAACTCAAAAGCATGATGTTAGTTTTCCAGCGCTCACAAAAAAGAGGCATAGAAGCCAAGAAGCTCATCTCACAGGTCGTCAGGCAACTTATCCCTGAAACATGTACCAAACACAGCAAAACTTCGGTTCTGGACCACGGAAGTTCAGCACAGAGGGACAAGTATAAACTTCGTCGAGGTTAGCAGTAATTTGCTACTTTTTCTTTGCAGAGACTACATTTGAAGCAGCTGAACTACAGAGAAATGGCTCTTCTTACCCGTTTTGTCTGGCGGTCAGAATCTGCAGACGAACTCCGGCGTCTTTTACCGGTCGGCTTTGAAATTTCCTGTGAACACGAGCCTGGGTTTTCGTCAGTGTGACTCTCGGACACAGAAGGACAGGCAGAAGCTGAGTTACTTGGAGTAGACGGTGTCTTTCTCGACCCCTCATCTATACTAAGCACAAGCCCAAGCTCCGGAGACGAGAACGTACACGTACGCAAACTGTTCGTACAACACCTGTCAAGGTGTAAGTCCCTTGCAGCCACAGAGAGATCAATAGCACTAGATTCAAGATTGCAAGCTGTTCCTTCTTGCGATAAACTTGGGAAGTATTTCCGACTATGCAGATTTACGTTCGTTGGTGCACTGTTCGTCAAATTCGTTTCACTCCGATTACAGTCCAACCAGTAGTGCATGCTGGGCAGAGAGGAATGCTGGTCAGTTCCAATCCGTGTTTCTGAGTCAGTCGTGATTCTGTTTTTGCAGCAGGCAGATGCTACCTCAGTTGAAGCGTTGCCAGGTTTGGTAAGAACGTTTTGTGGCACAGAGCTTGAATCAACTGGAACCGTACTTGACAGAGAGAGCAGTGCACTTGCAATGACCACATCATCATACCCTCCGTTACCGACTCCGTGACAGGACTCTGACGGAATGGATTTGGGTGCAACGGAACTGGAATTATGCACAGAAACAGCACTTGTCTCCAAGTGTTCCATATGCAAATCATTTTCTGTCAGATCGTCATTATGTGAAACCATCCCTTTTCTTGCGTCACACATCTGTAGCAAACTCTCAAAACTGCTCGGCATTGATAACAGCGTGTCACATGACATTGTGTAATTGCTCGCCTCACGAACTTTACTCGCGCGACTTAGAAGACTGGGTACCGGTTGCTTTTCGACTCTAGCTTGATCTTGTTTCTTTGTCTTTGATGTTTTTGGATGCAGATCTTTATGCGTGTTGTGATGATTCGCTGTACACAATGAATCTGACTGACTAGAGGGACTAGATTTTTTAGTTTTAGTGGACACAGACTTTGCCGGTGCTCTGCCGTTGTGAAAGACAGATGCCGAACTCCTTGGAGGCAGCATCAATGAAGTTTTAAAAGGAGACGTGGTCCCAGATTTTTGGGAAGATATGATCGAAGTTTTCTGTGAAGAAACAATCAGAGTTTTGGAGAGAGATGTAGTTGGAGATTTTAAAGAAGCAACATCAGAAGTTTTTACAGAAGATTTTGAAGTCTGAAGATCAACGAGGATATGCTCTAATGATCTGCATCTTCCACCAGTAAGGGATCCTGTTGGAAGCGTTGATACATTGGAGTTAATGTCCATGTTAGAAGCAGATACACTTCCTGGCAATGACTGTTGTGACTCCGGTCTTTTGAACTCACTCCACTTGGCCTTTACAGAATTTGCCACGGAGTTCTTCTGCTTGTGGAGAAGGGTACAGTTTGCAGAAACTATTCCTGATTCAACAGCCTTATCTGAATTCACAGAAGCTGCACGACTCCTAGCAGATACAGCATCCCTTTCACCGCCAGAAAGAACAGCTAGGCCTGAAAGGTTAGGTGTTCCTAGCTGATAGGAGCAGCTGGAGGGGTCTGTGAGGCTGCCACTGCTGAGTGGAGTAGTTGAACGCTTTTTCGAGAGTTTTTCTTTGCTTGCTTTCGCTTTCCCACCCAACTCTGAAACTCTGGAACTCTTTTTACTTGAAAAGTCATTACCTGGTCTGACGCAGCTATCAGTCTGTTTGTCCTGCTGTCTTTTCTTGGGGCTGACAGTTTTCAACAAAGTGGCATTTGGAGAGTTTGATTTTGTTACGGTTGGCACAGCATCTGCCTCAGTTCGTCTGCATTGTTTATCCATGTGAACGTCTAAATTTAAAAGGTTAGCAAGAGTCATATCATCATCCGAAGAATAATCGAGTTGTTTCGTGTTGGACAGAGGGACTTTTTTGCTTTTCTTTCCCTTTTTCTTAGCTCGGTCTGTGTTTTTCTCGGCTTGTAAATGCTTAACTGGAATCGACTTTTCAGTGTTTCCAGTTTCATCACTTCGCTTACTGATAGAATTATGTTCATGACAAGTTTTTCCCTTTTTCCTAGTGGTATCTGACTTGTTTTTATCGGAATCTGAAATATGTGTGGATTTTTTCTTTGATTTATGTGGTGCTTTTCGTGGTTTTTCATTTGTCAACACATTGTTTGACAGGATGCAGGGCAGTTTGTTCACAGAGATCTCAGATGAAAGCGAGGAATGATTTGAATGTTCCTGGTTTTGCATACCTGGCGTCAATGCATCCTGCATAAAATACACCACAGACTTTGCCTGCCGAGTATTTCTGGATTTTTCCCTAGAAACGCTTCTCTCTGTTAGACCAAATCTCTCATTGGTGACAGCATTTGAATTCTGCAGTTGAATGGCACCAGTGGCATCTCTTACATTTCCAGTGAAACTGGAAGGAGCATTCACAATTTCAGTGGGAGTGGATGGAATGGTTGCACTCTCAATGGGAGTACAAGGACCTGCATTTAAAGATGGAGTAGGCAGACCTGCACTTCCAGTGGAAGCGACAGGACTTACTGCACTCCCAGATAGACCTGTAATCCCCTTAGAAGTGGAAACATCCACTGCACTTCCAGGGGGAGTTGGTAAACCTGCAATTCCAGTGAAACTGATGGGACCTGTTGCAACGCTAGATGGAGTCGAAGGACCTCTACCGCGACTCAAAACACGGAACTGCTTTAGCGATAAATTGCGTCCTCTCTTATCCTTTCCCCCATGATTTGGATTTTCATCCACATTCACAGTCTGGTTGGTAAATGATGAAAACGGGACCTCAGAGATTGCGATACAGTCAAAATTGAGGGCCGGTTCTTTGAAGACTTGACTAGATCCATCAACAGGTTCTCTGGCTGAACACATAAGTTGCAGTTGGCCAACATCGCACGTCAAAAGGGAGTTTGGTGCAGGTGTTGTAAACGACTGGATAAACAAAAATAATTAACAAAATCAGAATATTAACAAGGTAAAGGTAACTCACTTGTTTACATGCCTCTATAGCAATTCCTTGCAGTTAGAAAAGCTAAAGGTTAAACTTTATTACAAGTCTCTGTAGAGACTCCTCAGAAGCATAATTCAAGAGTAGTAGAATCTTCCAGATCAGATTCAAAGTTGACTGCAGCAACCTGACAAACAGTGTTTGAAATAAAAAGTTTAAAAAAACTTAAATAAAATTAAGGATGAAGGTTGGTTAATGCCACTCATGATCCACTGAAGACCAGCTACCTGTTCCAAAGACTCTCAGTGGCTGTCCAAAATTCAAACGCCATTCAAATAAACCATCTGATACTTAACATGTTAATTTATACGAGGGGTTATGCAGAGATACAGTAGGAAGTACAAGATCCAGTTGTCAGAGAAAGGACAAGAAACTCATGTTGTGGGTTGCACGGCAACATGTTCCAGAATGACAGGCCGATCAAAGCAAAGCTACCACATAGCATTGTGGAAAATAGGGTGTAAAACAAATCAACGTATGCAGTCTGACACGCCTAAGATTCAACAAAGCCAACTCACCTGTATACTCGTATTTTGTGCCAGGGTTTTCCCCGGAACTCCAAATCCCAACTTCTTCCTCTTTTCCAGACGCTCGTCAGTCAAGTGGTAGCTTCCTGTCTTTTCGTCCAGCTTCAGCTCAACTGCTGGCGTTTTCATTTGCTTGCCAGTTCGATGTTCTTTTTTATTCCCGGATTTGAGAGGTAAAGGGTCCGACTCAGTGAGTTCACCTGGCGAATCGTCACTTGCAGATTTAAGTATTGTCTTGCAAAGCTGTGGGCCAGGCTCAATGGCTGAAGAAATTAAATGAGCTGAAGATGATTCCACAGCAGGTGATCTACTCGACAAATGGCTGCCTGTTAGCAAAGAAATACCAACTGAAATGATTTCTGTAATTATAATAATCATTTTCAACTTCAAACCAATTTTTTTATTTCTGAGATATCATGGCTACTTTAGTTAAAAATATTATAATGACCATAATGAATAGATCATCGTTCAGCACTACAGTCTATTCAGTAGCTTGCTGGGTCTGTAATCCAACGATTGCCAGTTCGTGCCTGCTGATCAGGCGCTGCGCACTGGCCCTGGACAAGTTGTTCATGCAAACTTGTCCCATACCCAAGATTCAGATTACTGACCTTGAGTGTGTAATAAATGCGGTAAATAAATAATAAAATTTATCCTTCAACCTTTGAACTCTGCTTCTGATCTTCTATAGACCTGTGTGTCAGCAAGTGAGTCAAGTTTATCTTGTTTACCATCATTGCTACTGTCACCACCTTTTCTTTTCAAGCACAACTTCTTTCTTGCACTGAGTGATCATGGGAAGGATACTCTGTGAACCACCATACGTCACTTTGATCGTCGTCGTAAACTCAAGATTTCTACAATGCTCCAAGAAAGCTAAGTTACGGGAACCAACTTATTCACAGGTGCTCAGCCAAAACAAGATCAGATTCAGTTCCAGGTCAAGATCCAAGGGTCAGACATGAAGACTTCACACGGCACTCAATCATGTTACACAGTTGCAGAGAACTTAAGTTATTTCATTTCCGACGTTTTTATTGCACCAATATCTAAGGACAGGCATATTTCATCAGCACAAAGCAACTGAGTGTCAAGGACTAGCTTAAGGTCCCTGCATTCTAATCACCTCATGGTAAACATTAACAAAACAAAATACAAAAAACGAAACAACACTCAGAATCGATCAAAAATCCCACGAACGTTACCTTCAGGAGAACTGGTGAATCCACCTGGTACCAGCGAACTCTGCAGTTGACCAAGATCGTGTTCTGCTATGGTTGAAACTTGCGGGCGAGTATTCAAACTCGACTCAACGTCCCCTCCTACACCATCTTCTGAGGTAGCCTGGGACAACACAGCCGTAGAGACAAAATCGCCAAAATACGCAACGGTTGTCGTTGTTAAGACATGTTTGTTGAGTGTACTTTTTGGGTCTGAACTTGACCAACCCGATGAGAATCCATCTACTTGTGTGCTGGCGACATCTGTTGATGAGTGAAGATAGTAAGACATGTCCTTGACAGCTCAGAAGTATTGGGTTCTGGTTGACAGTTTCTGTACAAACAGAAAATCGAGAAATCTAATCACTTAAAACACAACTTAAAGGTATGATGAACTTTTCCATCATAACGAAAGAGACGTTTCAACAAGAGCCAGCATGGCTGCTGCCAAGACTTTAGTGAACATTGCAACAGATGTGGATTGTGCACTTGTATAAGTTATTTCTAATATAAAACCATTTCCACTTTCCAAAGTCCATCAGTGACAGCAGTCTGGTCCAGCAGGGTGCTGGCAAAGTGACCAAATCAGGAACTAAGATTTGGCAAAGTAGAAGATCAAGATTCAATTACAGCTTAAATGAGCTGAATGCGACCAATGGAAGAAATTAATCAACCACAGCTCTTTGCCAGCACACTGCTGGGTCAGGCTGCAGACGTCTTACATGTCACACACCAGCAACACTGTGTTCTCTTGCACTGGACCACTCTTCTGGAACAAGCTTCCAAACAACAGTAAAACTGCTTGCTTAGCAAGAGCTCAATACAAATATTAATCTTAAGTCACATGTTTCAGGTCTGTCTGCTTAAGTTAGTCATTGTTTTGGGGCCTTTCAGAGGTGTTTAAGGGCGTAACAAAATTATCCAGATACCTTTAAGATGTTCTGTGCAACAGACACATCCATAGATCAGCCATTTATAAGTGAATCTACATCTACTTCATCAGCAGTTGAATACCATTGTATTTTTTGTCAAGTTGAAAACATCTCTGATGAGTTCTCCAGGAGAGGTGCTATGTAAATGCGCACTTACGAGGATGATTACCTTGTCCGCCGTTGGCATGCGGTGGTTTTTGACTCCCATCAGCAACGCTTGTCCTGTTCTCTGGGGACAGCTGACTGCTGCTGATCTCGACTCCCGAGCCAATGACCTCGACAATGTCGATCCGATCAGGATGGCCGTCAGCGCCTGGGATGTAAACCTGGATGTACTGACGCCTCGTTTCCATGCCAACTGAAGCCGATGCAAGTAAGGCATCAGAAGGCTCCAATCCGTTTGGAACAGGCGATCCCAAGATTTCAATTGTCGATGGAACTGCATCGGTTAAGGCAGCATTGCTAGCATCTAAGAAAAACCAGCACAAATGCGATGAATCCACTGAATGTACTTTTCTGAATGAAAAGCCATAATAGGTTCTGAAGGAGCAATCTCGGTCAGGGGGAAAATAGTGGTAGAGGAAGACTTGTGAGCAGAAGCATATGTATGAATAGAATGTAACTTCAGTGGAAGACAGTTTGAAACAGTAGAGGGGTAAATTTCATGGCTTCCCCCATCAACAAGTTGCACCCTCTTTTCAGACCTAATACACAGCATGGCCTCAATGTTCGACAAACTTTCGTCTGTGACACACAGGAACGAAGTATTAGAAGTTCTTCAAAACGTTACATATTCTCATTCGGTTGTTGTCATTGTAATGTAATGTAATGTAACAAGCACTTATATAGCGCTTTTCAAGCATCTCTCAAAAGCACTGCTCATTCCTCATCTCCCTTGAGGAATGTTCCAGAAGAAGCTCTGAACCTAGCATCAATCAATCCTGGAGGAGAATTCTTAGCTCTCGTTCTATATGTTTGAGAGAGCTTACCAGTGGAGACTTTTCTTGTTATTTGAGCATCGTTCATTATGCAGATGAACTTGCCATACATACCCATTCAGGCCAGCTAGACGCTAGTGAGGAGTGGCTCCACGGGGTTATCGGAAGGTGCTCTACGAAAGTCCACTTATATACATAATTACTATTGAAAAATATGTGCAGCCGTCCTTTAAGCTGGACCTACGTAAGAGGCAGCCATGGATACGAAGTAGGTTTATATCAATATAAACAAATACATCAACAACAGAGCAATTGTTACAATTATAGTTAAACCAAGAACTGAACAGCTGCTTAAGGTAATTCGAGCGCTGCTCAGATAACTCACCTGTAACAGGTGCGCAGTTTAACAGCTCCACAGGTGTTTGGTGATTAGCCAAAGTCTGAGTGGCCAGGGCACTGGAGCTGATCACGTCAGCCTCTGTTCTCTCTAAAATACATTTGCATAGCAACTGATTAGGCTGAACTCAACTAATCTAATCTGGAAGCTTCTATAGCGCCGTTATTGTGGTGCACCAGGAATCTATCGACTGTTGCTTCTAGGCAAAGCCACAATCCAACTCTCTGGACAGAACTGGACGAGATTTACAGGTAAATCACGGCAATTTCACGCCAGAAATATGTACACCCATCCTTCGAGGCCGAAAAAAGGATGTTGTACATGAGTTCAAGCGACAATAAAAGAAATTAACTGCAGATGAAGGATACTTTAATTACCTGTGTTCTAATCACTCGTGTTCTAATCACTCGTGTTCTAATCACTCGTGTTCTAATTACCTCTGTTCTAATTACCTGTGTTCTAATTACCTGTGTTCTAATCACCTGTGTTCTAATCACCTGTGTTCTAATCACCTGTGTTCTAATCACCTGTGTTCTAATCACCTCTGTTCTAATTACCTGTGTTCTAATCACCTGTGTTCTAATCACCCGTGTTCTAATTACCTCTGTTCTAATCACCTGTGTTCTAATCACCCGTGTTCTAATTACCTCTGTTCTAATCACCTGTGTTCTAATCACCTGTGTTCTAATTACCTCTGTTCTAATCACCTCTGTTCTAATTACCTCTGTTCTAATTAACTGTGTTCTAATCACCTGTGTTCTAATCACCTGTGTTCTAATAATCACCTGTATTCTAATTACCTCTGTTCTAATTACCACCTGTGTTCTAATCACCTGTGTTCTAATTACCTCTGTTCTAATTACCTGTGTTCTAATAACCTGTGTTCCAATTACCAGTGAGGAAAAGCTGGTAGATTTCATTTACTAAAATTACTTTTTAAAGTCATCATCAGATTCAGTTAGCTTACCAGTGTGATGATAGGTCATGTTGCAGATCGAATCCAGATTTGGATCGTTGCAAAGCTGATCAAATACAAATCTAATTGCATCATCTGTCATCTGCAAGAAGAAATTCAAAATTATCGAAATAATATCAGCGATCAACAAGGAAGAAAGCAAAACAAGAAATAACTTATTGGTCATACAGCAGGTCTAAAATTTTTTAAAGTTAAGATGAACCAAGCCGAGAGACGAAAGCAGAAGGCAACAGAAATAGAAAGCCTAAGCAAAATTCAAATAGAGATATAGTTGGAAATGTGGCTTCTGATGTGGAAGTTCAAGAACTTCTAAGAACCTGTGCCGGTAGCTCTACATGTTGTAATAGATCAGAAATTCTTTCATTTTACCTCTGAATAATATATCACATGATGACGCAGCACCAGTGAACAAGCTGGTCAGACTTTTTTTGGGATCCAGAGAAATTTTGCAGATTTACATTTACATTACATTTATATAGTGTAATTTCAGCATTTCGTGGTGTAATCAGTTACGTTAGCCTGCACTTCATTTATTTATTTCTGCATTTCTTAAACGCCGCTATCTAATGACTGAGGATCAGTCAATGGCACTGAGCAATTGCGAGTGAAAGACTTGCTTAAGAGGCCTACACAGCATTCATCTCAGGGGAGGATCAAACCCGTATTTCCCGTGTTACAAGCCGAGCGCTCTATACAACTGACTACCATGCCCCTCATAAACTTCTTTCTCTTGGCCTTCTGAAGACGATGATTATGATGATGCCTAGCACCTTAAAAATTTAACCAAAAAGGTGATGGTTAGACTTACTTGATCCAAGTTACTTAGAGATAAGAGACTTGTACAAGACAGGTCGCCAATGGTCTCCTCATGAAGCAGTCTACTCTGCAGATTCGCATGCTCTGACTTAAATTCCTGTACTGCTACATTTCCTTCCAGGGAGCTCCTTGCATCCGTAATCGCACCTGAAGCAGAGTCCAACATCACATCAGTGCCATCTACTGAAACTGCATTCTGTGCTCCATTATTATCTCCTACGTGATTCAGAATGCCTTTATGATTCAGTTCTCCTCTGCGATTCAGTTCACCTTGATGATTCAGTTCTTGGTGATTTGGTTCAAAGGGCAGCACATTTGAGTTCTCCACTGCTGAATCAGGGTTTGGGTCCTGACTTTTGCTGAGCATTTCTGGTGCAGCTCTAGGGCCATCTGAAGGGGCTGCGTCATCTGAGTTGGCGATCACGTCGGGTCTTGAAGCATTCTGGCTGGTCAGCCGGTTAATATTCTCTGCAATCTTCTCAGCAATCGCTTGGTTGCTGATTAATCGCTCAAGCATTCCCTAAAAATAAAAATACAACCTCAAATACGAATAAATATGGAGGGACGGTATTATAAGCAGGGCATCAGAACACGAAGCAAAGTACCAAGAACATCAAGCAAAGGATTAGTAGGCAAAGTAATTGTAAATGTAAATGTAATAATAACAATTTATCTAGTATTTTTATAGTATCGTAAGTAGTGTGTCGATTCTAGGGTGCTTCACAATGTAAACTAAGTCAACCACAACACATCACAGGCTATGAGTTAAATAACGGATAAAGTGTTTTGAAAGTGTGGCCTCCTGAATAGAAATAACAGATAAAGTGTTTGAAAGTGTGGCCTCCTGAATAGATGCTGGAAGGCTGTTCTATGCATTGGAAGCAGAAGCAAGTACCTTACAACACAAAAGAGAAGGCATGAGAACATGAAGCAAAAAGCACTAATCGCGAAGCAAAAATCTTATACAACTGAAATTTGATAATGGCCTGCTGGCAACAGTTCACATGTTTTAACACGTGACAAACTTATTACAAAATATGAAAACACTCTAAAGCTGTATCCACCTCAAATTAGAAAAAAATTCAAAAACAGACAGAGCTTGAAAAGAAGCTGTCATTCCAGATACTGTTCCACACAACTCCAGAATTTTTTTAAATCCCAAGGCATCTTAATGCACTTCAGAAAATAATTTTTTTTTAAATCACTGCAGAAAAACCATCCATTGGTCAAACTTACACTGATATCGAACTCAGGAAGGTCACTTTTAACAGGATTAAGATCAAAGGTCGATGCATTTCCACTACAGTGCTGAATGGATGTGGCATTAGCAGATGCACCAGCAGGAGCGATGACCTGCTCAGTCGATGTTCTGCGCTTGCATGGCTGAGCTCTGGAAAAATACAATTATTTCAGAATTCCTAGGAGTTAACTCACAAAAATTATCGACAGTCACAAGTTTAAGAGCACTATCATTTTACAAACTACAACATTACAGTTTACTGCATGACTAAAACCAGATGATTTCCGCTTTCAATAAGCTCTAAATAAGCGCAAAATGTAAATGCCTTGTTTGTATAAAAGAGAAGAAAAAGCAGAAAACTTTTTGTTTTGCAAACGTTGACAAAAGAAGAAAACAGAATAAAAAAACAGGAGTTATTATTACTACTATCAGGAAAAATTATTAAAACTATTAAATAAAATTACTGTTCATAATTACTGTTATTACTAGCCAAATCTTCCTTAAACTGCGCTTCAGTAAAACACGAATATGATGCAACACATTCAGAAACACAGGGATCCCAAACAGAATTCAGCTCAATAAAACAACCTCAATATCATAATCGGAATCAAAAATTTATAAAGCGCCACTTCAAGGTATACTCATCAGAGGCGCTCCCGGCTTGACGACCCAGAAACATTGGGGAACAAGTAGGTCTTCAAGCACTTATGGCAAATATTGTAAATTACAGATACTGATAAGACAAAAGAATGAAAAAGAAATAAAATGATCAGTTCTTACTTTTTACGCCTGTCTCGTGGAGAGTTAAACTCTTTCGGCAAATGACGTCTGGATCTTACGGGAGTTCGTGGAACCTGTGGCTCAAGAATGCTTCCTTCTGTGTTGCCAGCACAGTTGGGACAAGATCTTCTTTTGGACGGAGTGCTGAGGGCATCAGTCATTGATGGCATGACATCCTCTCTGGACTGGGCTTGGTCTGCGGTACAGGATATTGTAGGAACCAAGTTACTAGTAACAGGAACTCGGTTACCAGTAAAAGGAACTAGGTTACTAGTAACAGGAACCAAGCTAAAAGAAGACATGGGTATTGAAGTGACAGGACATGAGTTACAGGCAACAACAGGAACAGAATCAAATGAAGTGACAGGTAATGACTTAAAAGAAGAAACAGGAACCGAGTTAAAAGATGTTGTGGGTACTGAGCTACAGGAACTGACAGGAACCAAGGAACATGAAATGACAGGAGCCATGTTACAAGAAACCGAGTCACAAGATGCAACAGGAAATGATTTGAAAGAATTGGTAGTTTTACCACCCACCAACGTTGTGGTATTTAAGTTGACAGGAATAGTAGTGACTGCACCGGTTGGAACGTTGACATGACCAGGTGTGACTGGAATTGAGGGACATAACACGACATGATCCGTCTGACTCAACGCATTTGTCCCAGAGTTACACAAAATCCCTGGAACTGAGCATGATGACACAACCGCATTGGAGCTATGTGACGTGACGAAACCCATGCTGCACACAGTGAAAAGATCCGAACAGTTTAAAGTCGAGGTATGCAAGTGATTTATTGCAGAAGTCGCATGACAAGAAGTCACAGAAGTCGACGTCATTGCACGAATAGGTGACACGACTGCACCATCGGTGATCATCTTGGGTTGAATTCGTCGTGGTTGCCTCGAGCTTTTCTGCGTTGCACCAGTGCTGTTTGTTGTAGCAGTGGAACCAGTAGGCTGTTGCGACATATGTCGTAAATTGCCTGGCGTGGAACTAGTCAACTGTGTCGAACTTAACGGACAGCTTAAAGTCGGTGAAATTATTTTGGCAGGTGTGGCACTTTCTGCAAAGAACAAAGTTAAGACAGAAATGTAAAAACAATAATCTAATAACTTCTATAGTGCCACAATCATAATGCATAGGCATCAGTCATAAGTTGCTTCAGATAAAACCGTAGCAATGATTCGTAATCCACTGCAGAAACCCAGTTGAAGTAACCAAGGTCAAGGAAACCAGAAGTCAGGCTATCGCTAAAGCACTAAAACAACTGAAACAGACGAATCTTACATTTAGACCAGAATTACATTAAATAAACAAAATTACACAGGAATTTCCAGGATGAGAAGGAAGATATCTAATGCCTGAAGCACCCTAAAAGTGGCATGCTACATTCGAGGTGGTCTGTTACACATTTGGTCAATGATCATGCGGCTGCTGGTTTATCTTCGTGTAATGACTCTGGGCAAGTTGTTTACACACACCATGCCTTTCATCAAGCAGTATAATCTGATACCAGGATAAGCTGGGAAGTAAATGGCAAGTCCTGTGATGAAAATGTCAGAAAAAAGACTAGAACTGCTAACGAAGCATCAGAAAATAGACTAGAACTGCCAAGGAAGCATCAGACAAAAGACCAGAACTTCCAAAGCTAAACATTTCAACTCATGTCAAGACTAAAGAATCAAAACAAAAAAACCAACCTTGATGACAAACTCTATTACCATTAGTCAACGCTTGATTCATATGGTCATTTTCTGCATGATTTATCGCGGTAATATTGACCACTACATCAGCATCATTCTGTTCACAAACTGATGAAGACATCCCTCCTAGTGATGATACCAGCGATTCCAAATCATCTTCCACTAGCGACGACGTTTGACTTCTGAGAGACAGACCCAAACCAGTACCCTCCAAAATGCCAGGTCTCAGACGAATGACGCTTGGAACAGCGGTGGTCCCAGACCGTTGCGGTAAGATCGTCGGAAGTGTAGAATTGTTGCTGCCGATATTGTTAACAGCAGAGCTTTTGCCAACTTGCGGTGTGCTTGGAGGTGTGCTGGCTGTTGAAGGCGCTGAAACGGCAACCTCTGATCGAACAACAACCACGCTCTCTGTCCGTGAGCCCTTATACCGATTTCGCGATCCCTGCCTTCGAGAAAAAGTCTGCATGGTATTTACAAGCTGTGAAGCAACTGGTTGTGATACTGGATTCACCAATGGTGTGATTGCTTGGCGCAGCTGAGAGCCCATCAGCTCGTACTTGTCCCAAAGATTTGTCAGGGCTGGAGTAGCCTGTGCCCCTAATAATGACAAAAAGCAGAAATCAGTCATAATAAACTGGTTATAACTAGCTGATCCATATCGTACGTAATGTAATCTAATATCTTATCTAAAGACTTCTATAGCGCCATTATCATAATACCCAAGCCATCAGTGGGTGGTCACTTTAAGTCAAAATTGCGATCCAAAATCATAAACCATTGTAGAAGCCGGGTCAAATTCTGTTGTGCCAGAGAAACCAGAAGCTAGGCTATGCAAGACTGACTTAATCACAGCAAGTCATGTAGAAAGAAGAAATACGTTCCTGGGATAATAACTTAAATTAGGTGTAGAAAAGATTATGCAGTTCTCTAACTTCTTGACAATTTCATATTTCCATATTCGTCCAGAATCATCTTCAAGCTGAGGCCGAGAACTTCAGTCGAGAACTCCCGACCCTGCTGCAACATCGAGACGTACTCTCGCAAATGCGTACATTCGCGCATGAACACCTTTGACGTTTCCTGGCAGTTTTCCTCTTTGAGGTAACCTAAAACACAGAAAATTCACTCTTCTTTCCTTTTAAAATATTTATTAAATCTGCAACTGAGGCATGAGATAAGTGTGAGCAAACAACTTGTTCAGGTTGTTACACAAGTCCACTCAGCAGGCAAGAAACCACAATCATGGGTTACAGACCAAACATGATACCCAAAAGGCCACCATGCTGCATATTGACGACAGCACAACATCGTCCAAGTTCGTAATCGTAATTCCAAGATTTCTACAGCACCCAACGAAAGCCATGCTGTGGGGACCAGCTTATTCACAGGTGCTCAGTCAAAACAAAATCGATAGGTAAAAGGGTTCGGTTCCAGTTCAAGATCCAAAAGTCAGACGGAGAGATAGCGTGGCATCTATGGGGGGTGGTGTTTGGGGTTGGAGAGGGGAGAGAGATTAGAGGAAGAAGGGGTGTTGAAGGTTTGTACATCATAATTAGCAAAGCTGCAGATGATGCTGACAGTTTCAACTCTAAACTGTTGCATCTGAATGAGCTACAGCAAGTGTTGGTCACCCAAAACATCTGCAGAACAGGGTACGCTATGCAGATTGTTCGATATAACTCACTCAAATGCTCAACTGATTCTAAGTCTACAGAACTCATTCAAAAGCTCCAGTGGTACTAAGTTTCAGTATAATTTTAAAGTACAATTTAAAAAACCACAAACCAAATTTGAATAAGCCACAGATTTTGTCACTCAGCACAAACAAATGCTCCATCTATCTGTACCAGTGAAATGCAAAGTTTAATTTCTTTAGGACCAAACAGCAAGATCTGACAAATACCAAATATGTAAGGCACGGAACTTTTCACAGCAAAGCAAATAAGGGACGATAATTACATATTATTATATTAGCAATTTCACTACAAAAGATATTCATCATTCATAGAAATGCACCTTTTTAAAATTTCATATTACTTCCGTTGATTTCTGAACTCATGTACACCGCTGTGCTACGGCGCTATATAAGTTTCTTATTACTATTATTACTTTATTTTAGTAAATGCGCTACAAAAGATGACTACCACTGAGTTCCATATATGCGCTATAAAAATTGATAACATTGAGCTTCACATCCTGCGTGTGACGACTTCCGGTTGGTATATGGCGGATGTCGTTTTGTGTGGAGTAAATTATGAACTTTAAAAATTCGTAAATAATAGCCGGATCATTTCCCCAAGACGAGATTAGGCGCGTTGTAGTACTTAAGTTAAGAGCAATCAATAGATAAAATCTCATGCCTTTCTGTATAAGTGAAAAAATCCGTATCTCACCAAATAATTTTCAATTGTAAACACGAGGAATGGAAATACATGAAAGAGAACTGCTAGCTACATCCATTTTTAGAAAGTTGCCGCCGGATCATGTAAACATCACTCGTTTGATTCACCTACCTAATACAAGTCGTGCGATTTCTGATGGCAAAAATGTTTCCATAACAGCAGTAATCCTATAGTCCTTTAATGAATGTGTCCATCACAGTTTGCGCAAGTTTGCTTTTTTAAAATCCTAATTAAATATCCAACTATACTTTAAATGAAAATAAAAGCTCACTTTCGCAAACAACTCTACTGCGCTTGCGCACAACAACAGCAATAACAATTCCCCAATATTGTTGCATCTGTACCAGTTACAACGATACTATAGTCGGTAAGTAAGTAAATTATCATGGAGTTGGCCTACGTTCCCATCTTAATCGTAATTTCGAGATCTCTATTGGGTTTAATAACTAATCTAATCGTAGTCGTAGTAATAATCTACGGATTTCTTCAGTGCCCCAAAAGCTAAGTCATTGGAAAGAGCTTTTTATAGGCAATGAATCAAAGTCGTAAGATATCGTTAAGTCAAATAATATGAATTTATTTCAAGAACAAAGATATGAGGGTTTTCGTAATCGTAATGATAATCACAAGATTTCTACAGCGCCCATCAAAAGCTAAGTTGCAGGAATCAGCTTATTCACGAACGCTCAGTCAAAAAAAATCGAGAGGCATGGTTACATTCGATTCCAGGTCAAGATCCCAGTGTCAGGCCGGCAGACGGCTACAACGAATGGTGTTTGGAATGGAAGCGTAAGATAGATTATGGGAAGAGGAAGAATCAAGATAGGATTTGCGGAAGAGGAGTGTTTTCAGTTTTGAGTGAAAGAACTGTGCAGAGGCTGCAAGGGGTGAAGTGTTTCTAATTCCGTAGGATGGGTCAGATAATTGTCGTAATTCTGGCGTGAGTTTACATGTATTCCGGAGATGTGGAGCAGACTACAGCAGCTATGGCTATGGATCATTTTCCAAATTTTAAGGATGAAGTGATGAAATAGGGATGTGTTTGGGCGGAAGAGGCGCAGGTTCAACGGAGTGGCTGGGGTGTAAGTAACCGACGAAGACAGGGGGGGGGTGGATGGAAGGATTGAAGTGTGTTGTAGGTAAGTGATAGGACTTTGTACTCTATTTGCTGAGGTATTTTATGCCAGTGAAGTGATTTTGGAACTGGAGTTGAATATGATGGCCTTAGGGGTTTTGGTGACAGCACGAACAAAAGCATTCTGTATGGCTTGAAGGCAGTTTATTTAGGTGATGTCTAAATATTATTTTAAGAAAAAGTGAATTGCAGAAGTCTAGTTTAGCATGGACTTTGGATGTTGCTATGATAGATGAGGTTTTGAAGTCAAGCATAGGGTGGATTATGCGGTCATGGATATGCATGAAGCAAGAGCGGGAAAGATGGGCGATACCATCGGAAAAGGTGAAGTTTTTGTCAAAGGTCGCACCCACAGGTACGATGCGGCAAGAGTAAAGGTATGGGTGTTGCTGTTAAGCTGCGCTATGTAAATTGGTTCTTTTACATTACATTGCAACCTCAAGAATAATCGTTCGGGCGAAGTATGAGCCAAAGGTGCTTAGTCTTCATCATCTGTGCAGTTTCGATTACTGGCCGAAACCAGAACGCGTCACAGCCGAAACCGATTCAGTTTCGCCACAACTGCGTCTGCCTCTGTCGAGTACAGCATTGAATTTCAGTGGTTAGACAAACCGCTTGTGTAGGTTAACGGGAAAGGCTCATAACAGTGATCTGTGCTAACATTCACTAGGGGGCCTACACCTTTCAGGACACTCGAAACCGCGCACCGCGTAGGAAGGCGATTGCTTATTCAGCCATCTCTCAATCGTTTAGCAAACACTTAATCAATCAGTCAACTGTTAATCAATCAGTCAACTGGTAATCACTCACCTTTACAAGCATTCCAACCCTGATCCATCGAATCCACTGCCTTCCAATTTCTCTCAGCTTAAATACAACCCACCGTAGCATCACTTTTGCCCCTTCTCTTTCTGGTCTTCTGGCAGCTGGACTTGGCTCTTGACATGGCATCTTTGGGCATCCCCACTGACTTGACGCAGCGCTTGTGAATAAAGTGGTGCCCGGCGCTTAGCCTTTAGGTAGCGCTTTAGACATTACGAGTTTACGATTAGGCTACGAATACGATTACGAATCGCTTAGTCAAATCTCAATCGCTCATTCAACTCAATCGACGAGGCAACTCTCAATCGATCAGCTATCTTATCAAAAAGTAGGCTGGCGATCCGTTTATGATCATCTACGGGCCCCTACTATTCTTTTATATTGTACTGGACCCGTTAACTGACAGCAGTAAACACAGCGTCAAGTATGAATAGAAGCTACCAAATTATTTACGAAGGTTATGAGACTATACAAACACTCATAGCTCAGATAGCTATAGTCACCTGAGCGAACAGTTGGAAACTGGGTCACAGCTGCCGCAATGCATCCTGGTCTTATTGTAATAATGAATAACAACCATTGTTTTGCTTCATGCCGACCAATCACTGTCTGCGCTTTCAGCGTGAACGAGTTCCCAACATTAATCATTCTTTGTATATCAATAGAATCAATTTATTCCTGGATCACTTCCAGTCATGGTCAGTCAACTGTCTAATAAAAATAGTCGACGTCGTGAGGGATCTAATGTCACTTACAGAGGTCTCCATTTGTGGCTATATTTAGGACAAATGGGAAAAGGCAGCAAATCCAGTGACTTAACGTAAGTCCTAAATATACGTCTTGAAACGTAGAAATTGGCTGGACAGCTTCTGAAGGGAGTGTGCTCTTAAAAGCTCTCCACCTGCCACTGACTCTGCCACTGAAATCTAAAAGGAACTCTTAGAAATCCACTCCCGACACTCCTCCTCTTCTATTATGCTGATGGAAGGTACGTCTCTGCGGACAGTAAAAGGTAGCCGTCTGTCTAGCTATCTGCCTTACCATTGGATTTTGACTCTGATCTTTGGAAATCTTACCCAACCTCGTTCAACGATTTTATTTTGATTCAGCGTACGTGAATAAGCTAGTTCTCACAACATGTATGTATACATGTTAAGTACATAGGCCTACATACATACGTTAGTAGGGCCTGAAAACATGCAATCATGGCTTTTGTGAGCCATCCACAAAATAATATCAAGCCAGTGTTTCGTAAATCAATTTTAATGGCATACTAAAATACTCGTGTATGACAAATATCATATTTGCTGAAGCATGGACACACGCGGTTACAATGTCGTCTTACGTTGTATATGCACAAGTTACATTTACGTTACAATATTACGCACAGTCAAGGCTGTATTAAGCCAGGGAGTTCAACGCCTTCAACTGTGTCTCACAGCGTATACGGGGATTACAAAACCTAAATTTATAATTATCAGCGTCGTTGAACGTTTAGGTAACCAGCGAAGTTTATGCAACTGCGCTGGCGGCGCCACGAAAAATGCTGCGGGAGGGATACAGAAAAAGTGGGTTGTGCAATCTGTTTGGAATTATTATATGTTTTATTCTTGTGATTATTATCATCATCATCACCATCATCATCATCATCATCATCATCATCATCATCGTTATTATATTAATTATTACAAACAGTTCATACAAATTAATAGCAACGGTAACATTGAAAATTATATTTTCAATAAAACAACATAAAACAACGGTAATAGTGAAAATTATATTTTCAATAAAACAACATAAAACAACGGTAATAGTGAAAATTATATTTTCAATATAGCAACAACAAAAAACAACGGTAACATTGAAAATTATAACGACAATAACAAATCATTGAGGCTTTCAAATGAACTTGCAAAAAAATCAAACTAATTCATCTGTTTCTGAAAAGAAAAGACATATAAACGCATCTGTCAAAGTTATATTTATCAAGCTATTAATATGGCACCCTGCGGCAAAGAACTCTGGTCTTAAAAGCTCGTGAGACCTCCTTCCCTGAAGGCATCCAAATATACTAAAAATAATCTATAGACATGCTACACGACAACCATCAACTGTCTTCAGCTGTTCTGGGAAAGGAGAGAGAGCTATAAACACATCTGCTAAAGGCTAATGTATCAGGCTATTAAAATGGCGTCCTACAACATAGAACTCTGGTTTAACAAAACAAACTCGTTATATCCCTTTCCTTGAAGGCATCCAAATATACTGAAAAATAATCTATAGACATGCTACACAACAACCAAGTAAGCGTCCTCGGTTAGCAGTATACAAATAGCATCAAAACAGATATGACGTCACAGTCGTAATTCTAGAGTTACGTCTTAGTTTGTGGTATGAACATGTAAACGTAATTATAGCACAGATCATATATCTATATACAAATTTAGCACTTGATGACGTAACAGAACTGGAGCTCAGAAGACAACGCATGATTGGCTGTATTTGCCACAATATTCATTGGTGTTAACTTTCTATGTCCACCGAGGCTTAAAGAAGTGTTCTCAACAGCACAGTAATATACTTTATAATTATTACCGTAAACAGCTAAAAACAAACAAAGAAATATAAGAAAAATGAGACCATACTGGACATTGGTAATGCAGATTTTATGGCGTGGGCATACAGATCGGTAGATCGTAAATGTAATCGTAAGCTCGAGATTTCAACAGCGCTCGTCGAAACCTAAGTCACGGGAACCAGCTCATTCACAGACGTCCAGTCAAAACAAAATCGATAGGAAGAAGGGGTTCGGTTCCTGAACAAGATCCAAGAGTAAGGCAGACAGACAGTCAGACGGCTAAGGTGGATGGTGTTTGGCATTGGAGCGGAAAGAGAGATAAGGGGGAAAGGAAGAATCAGGATAGGGTTCGTGGCATTTTAAGCGCTTTATTTCCGGCAATGTGTCTGTAGTGTTGAATCTGTATCCGATATGTTATCTGTGGTTATAAAATCGTTTACATAAGCATGTTTCAAATGTAACATTGAATCTTTATGAAACAGTTGTGATCTGAACAACTTCCACCGCGCAGTGGCCACTGGCCAGACAACCAAAACCATTCCGATGCGAACGCATCGTGGAACTGTTTCTTTGTCGAAAAGCATCATGAGACTGGAGGAGGTGTACAACTTTGTCGAAAATCATTAAGGGAATATAGGAAGAGGTGCACAATTTTGTCGAAAAGCATTTCGGGAATGTAGGAGGAAGTTTACTACTTTGTCGAAAAGCTTCACGGGAATGTTGGAGAAGTTGTACAACTCTGTCGAAAAGCATCACGGGAATGTAGGAGGAGGTGTACGACTTTGTCGAAAAGCATTATCGGAATGTAGGAGGAGGACTTCTACTGTCAGTCATCGAATTCTTTGAGAACGTGCCACTTGGCGACCGGTTGCCTGCTCTTCGCGAACATCTCGTTCCAGTGTTTCATCTCGAGGGGTCCGCTTTTGCTGCCGAGGATGATCTGTCCTATCCGGTCGTTCCGGCCGATCCGGTCGTAGTCCATGACGGAGACGACGAGGCTCGTCTGGCGGATTCGCTCCAGTGGGACGGAGAACATGAAGGTCTCGTCGAAGACCGGATTCAAGGTCTTCTGGTGGATCGCCGTCTTCTTCTTTTCCACCTTCCGGCCGTCGTACATCAGCCAAATCTTCACGTAAGGGTCTGAAATCGAAACGAAGAAATCTCTCAGTGAACATCACTCACAGCCTGGCAGCTCAGACGATGTGGTGGTCGGTGATCAACTTGTGAAATGGTATGTACCGAAAAGAAGAAAGAAATCTGACTGATGTAGTGTAATTTAATCGCGCCTTTGAGAGGTTTTCAAAGGCGATATATAAATGTCTTTATGATTGCACCGACACATAATAGTTGGGAACTGGTTGTTGTCTGCTCTTGGAGATCATCTCGTTCCAGCGTTTCATTTCGATTTAAAGTAACAGTGTAAAGTAAAGCTACCATGTACCACAGTGGAACATAGGGATGTTCATATCCTCGAGACGACAGTGGTCGAATCCCAAGGTCTAGGACACGAGGCCAGTGCATCGCAGGGCCTGCCGTCCATTTTCCACCAAACGCCTGAACCAAATTCTACGGCTTGGCGACGGAGGTATATTTGCGCAAGTAACTCGCACAGGGTAGTTACGCGGAGTGTCCTCAGCAGGCGCTCAGTCAAAACAAAATCGATAGGCAGCAAGGGTCAAATTTGGTTCCAGGTCAAGATCCAAAGATCAGGCAGGGTAGACAGAAGGCTACGGTGGATGGCGTTTGGAAATGGAGGGGTAAGATGGATAGGGGAAGCGGAGGAATCAGGATAGGATTTGTGGAATAGGAGTGTTTACAGTTTTTGAGGGAAAGACCTGCGCAGAGATTGCACCCGGATGAGGAATTTCAGAAGGATTAGCCATTCAATTGCTGCCATGTCATCAAATGGCGCCAAATGTAAACGCCTAGTTACAGCTTTTTCAAAAATACGGCTCTAATTACCTGCAACATTCGTAAATAGCGATTGGTTGGACACATTTATGTCTACTCTCCTTTTCTCTATCTCTGGTCTTCGGGAAACCGGACTTGGTTCTTGACATGGCACCTTTGGACAACTCCACTGACTTGACGCAGCTGTCGTGAATAAGCTGGTGCCCCGCGCTTAGCTTTTAAGTAGCACTTTAGAAATTTAGAGTTTACGATTACGATTAGCGTGTTTCATCGTCGGTAGCTCCGTGGCACTCGGTTGGTTAGAATGGGAAACTTCCAGGGACAGCAACCCTTATGCTATGCATAGCAGTGTGGCTATGCTCGTTGGCTCTGCTCCATCATATCTTAGGGACTTCTGCAATTCGGTCTCCTTGGTTCCAGGCCGTAGCACTCTCTGGTCGGCCTCCCTTGGACTCCTGACTGTCCCTCGTATGCGCACTGCTACAGCGCAGTCTAGAAGCTTCGCCTATGTTGGACCCAATAGCTGGAATCGCCTTTCCCGAGAGATCGGGCTAGTATTCCTCAGTTTGTCTCTTCCGCAGTTTCGCAAGCGCCTGAAGTCTGTATTATTTGATAGTGGTCTCACTGGTTCGGGTCTGGAGCGCTTCTGATGAGTCTATTCTTGAAGTGGAGCGTTATAAATGTCAGATTACAATTACAATTACAATTACGATTACAATTATAGCACGCGACGCTGACCAGTATTAAGACCTGATGCCGTATGCAGTCTGTCTTGTAGCGATTTATGCATTCCGTGACACAATTATCGATTTAATTATCGAAAGAGAAAAGCGTAATTTGTAAGAACAACTACAGAAAGGAATGTTAATTCGGAAATTCGTCAGTGCAAGAGGCGAAGGCTTGTGGAGTGGTTTGAATGATGGTTTTGTCTCGGTGGACCATAGATCACAACTTTTAATAAGAAGCTATAGGAAGGATTGGCTGTTAAACGCTCCCAGTTAATTTGCAAAGAGAATTCCAATACAGATTGCATGTCTTCTGAGCCACTTAATACCCTTATGTTATGTTATGTTATGTTATGTTATGCCATGTCACCCTTGCAAATGATGATCAAGTGATAGTCGATGATATACCGTAAGTCAGTGACATGGCGCCTTGAGGTCTGTGTTGATGCCGGAGAAGATTACGATCTTAAATTATAGTTGTTAAATCAGAGTTAAATTAGATCTGTAATCACAGTACTAAAATTCTTCTAGTTCGTACTAAACTTGATTAATTATTTCCATTAGCTATTGGAAAATTTCTATGGGTTCCTTTTTCTGTTCAAGGAATATAAATGCATAATTTAAGAAAGTTTCAGTCTTTAATGAGGACTGACAGCGTTGCCGTCATCAATGTCGCCTTACGGATGACTGTAACAAGCTGAAAAGTGCATCTGCTAACATCTTCTGCATTCCAAAGCTGCCAACGCTCGGAACTTGAGAACCTGAAGCTGTGTTCTGACTTTGATTCATTTTTTGCTAACGAAATCGACAACCTGTGAATTTGCGCTCGTTAAAAATTTTCGTAATAATAATAATTTTTTATTATCTAGAAACGATTACTAGATTTCACAGTATTTGTTTCTCCTTGGCTTTGCGAGTGAATGCAACCTTTATTTGTAGCACATATCTTTTGTTACTTTCCATTTACATCATTTACTTTCAACACGTAAAGGACGACTAGGTACTCCATTCCTTAATACTGCGCCATAATCCAGACTGCAATTAAACCAGTTATTTTTCGAGGTTCGCAACCCTTACCGTATTTCCACCTGGAGGCTTACTCTATCCAACCGTACGCAGTCTGAGAAAAAATCACGTATTGAAATAATGAACTTGATTATCAGGATGATTAGGACCGTCAACCTATGTGGGTATTAAATTACACTCTCGGCCCCCTTGCTCTTCGGTCTAATGAGAGAGATCATTAATTTGTGCCTCACGAGTTACTTCAAGGTAGGCACCGCAGTATCCAGGTTTAAGACAAGTTATTGTTTACCGAAACAAAATGGTGTGGAAGAACGACGCATAATATTAAAGTGCACTTTATAGCTGCACAAAACTGTGTAGTTATGATGCAAATAATGTACAGTATAAAGTTCGATTAATTCCAAATTATGAAGTTCGATTAATTCCAAACTATAAAGTTCGATTAATTCCAAAATAGTGTGTGAAAATTAACAGCTGCATATCAGTGTAGTGTTGAAATTGTAAGAAACCTATACACTATCGACAAGTGTGCATAGCTAATACGCTGTTACGCGTTACGGTAACTAAAGGTAAGTCTCAAAGAGAAGACAATAGGCTATTTACAAGACAATTAATCTGACTACCAATGAGTTCAACTTTTTCGATTACAATAAGAGATTTACTATTATGTAAAATCTTCAATAATAACCATGGTATACCGCTGACTGTACATTTCACAGTATGCAAGCTCACCGAGTGAAATGAGAACTGAAAAATATGCATGTTTATCGGAATATCTATTCATATGTTTATATGTGTTTGGACTAGTATGTATGTATATATATAACTGTTATTATGATATACATATGCGAGCAAATCGAGATGATGAGAGAAAAAAGATTGTTTTGATCGATTTGAAGCGTGTGCTCGGCATCTGACAGGCTTCAAAGAAATCGGAAATTGATTTCTCTCGTTTCGACACCAGCGGATATTGTCATATTGTTCGACAAAGTTTGTCGGTCAAAGAATGGCAATAACAATAACAATCAGCGCCATCATAATCGTAATCTTCATCTTCCTGGTCATCAATCATCATCATCATCATAGTTCTTGTGGTCGTCAATGTATGTACGTATATATGTGTACGTATGTATGAATGTGTGTATTTATGTAAGCATGTATGTGTATATGTATGCACGCATGTATATATGTGTGTAAGTAGGTATGTATGTATATGTGTATTTATGTATTATGTATGTATGTATTATGTATTTATGTATGTATTATGCATGTATGTATTTATATAAGCATGTATGTATGTATGTACGTATTTATGTATTCATGCATTTAACTTGCTACCCTAAATGGTACTAAACCCGTTGAGAAAAAAGAAGTTAGCCAGTAGGCAAACAGTCCTCAGATAACTAGAAAACTCTATCATCATCATCATCATCATCATCATCATCGTCATCATCACCTCCGTCGTTATCATCATCTTCATTGTTCTATGTTTCGAACTCCAGCTGAGCAATACCTGACTAATATAAATACCTGAGCAGCGCAGAGGAGAAAGGTGTGTGATTATGCATACCTGAAAATCCGTTGATGTCCATCGCGCGTAGTCCTCTGGCCTCTGCGATTTCGATCGTCAGAGCGCTGACGTTCGTCTGATAGCACAACGAAACCAACAACTCACCCAATTTCCCCTGCACAACAGACAACAGCAACGACTCACTCAGTTTTCCTTACCCCAGAAACAACCATTCAACTTACAAGATTTACTTACAAGAGCAATCAGCAATTCAGTTTTCAGTAGAAGATGGAAACAGCATAGCATGCCATAGCACACATCGTAATCGTAATCGTAATCCCGATATTTCTGCAGTGCCCAACGAAAGCCACGTCACGGGGACCAGGTTATTCACAGGCGCTCAGTCAAAACAAAATCGATAGGCAAAAGTGTTTGGTTCCAGGTCAAGATCAAAGAGTCAGGCAGAGAGACAGCGTGGCAGCTACGGTGGGTGATGTTTGGAATTGGAGCGGAAAGAGGAATACGAGGAAGAAGGGGAGTCAGGATAACATAACATCACACACATAACATACATAATATAACATAACATACATAAGACAACACACCATAGCATAACATAACAAAACATTGCATGAAAATCGACAGTTTTAAACTGGTTCACACTATTCTTTTGAGCCCGAAACGCTGAATCTGAATTTATAGAAAATAGGTGAATTTCAGGTCTTTTAAGAAAAGACCAGAAATTCACCCAATTTCCTATAAACAGACGAGAAATTCACCCGAATAAAAGGCCTGTAAAAGGCCAAAAAACACAAATTCGCAGAATGCTCAAGAAAGAAACGCATGCAGTCATCGACTGATAAGAAACTATTACGTTCTGGGTCAAGAACTTATTCGATTATATGACCTTGTCGACAATATATTGTCGGAGAATGCATTTCATCAGATGGCTTTCTTACAACCACCGAGGTATCATGATCTTAGTTTCGAATCCCGCTCCTACTTGTAATGGAGAATAGTTCGAGATTTTCTACAACGCCCAGTGAAAGCTAAGCCGCGGGGACCAGCTTATTCACAGGCCCTCAGGCAAAACAAATCGATAGGCAGGAAGTGTCAGCATCAGTTCTAGGTCAAGATCCAAGTTTCAGACATGCAGACAGCAGGTTAGAATTGTAGCGGCGAGAGATAGAGAGAGAGACAGACAGACAGAGAGAGAGACAGAGAGAGAGACAAAGAGAGACAAAGAGAGACAAAGAGAGAGAGAGAGAGAGAGAGAGAGAGAGAGAGAGAGAGAGAGAGAGAGAGAGAGAGAGAGAGAGAGGAACGAAGAAAGAAGAGGATTCGTGTAACAGGAGTGTTTTCAGTGTTGAGTGAAAGACCTGAGCAGAAGTTGCAGCGGGTGAAATGTTCGTGAGGTCATCTATAATTGAAGTCCACTGTTTAGCTCGTAAGGAGACCCGTGTGCAGCTACTAGACGTTAATTGGCTCATCCATCGATAGATGGCCAGTGAAGGAACAATCGCACCGTCTACACTATGATTCAGATCTGTATTAGAATCAACGCAGTCTCACTTAATTCTTGATCTTATCGCACCCAATGTGATTCACCCGTCTCCTTGAATTGCAGCTTATATTGGGCGCCATTTTGTAACCACCACCGCATGGATCGTCCGCCATTTTGTCGAAGGCTCGAAGAGGCCATAATGCCTAAAACCAATTTCCAGTCTCGTTCGGGGTTTTCCCGACCACCGCCGACGATTGGCCGGTAGTCCCAGAGGCACAGAGGCAGGCAGACAGAGGGGGATTGAGTCCGGGGCAAGATTTTAGAATCGCCGGATGAATGGATGGACAGACGGACAGTGCGCTTAGTGGAGCCTTGTTGTGTTTTCAATAGTAGACAGACAGACAGACACACAGACAGACACACAGACACACATACACAAAGACAGACAGACAGACACACAGAAAGACACAGAGACACACACACAGACACACACAAAGACAGACAGACACACAGAGACACACACAGACAGACAGAGTATGAACACAGAGGAAATGTCAAGGAGAAGAGTACGACGTCCGGTAAGCGAGATCGAAAGGAACTGCATAAGAAAAAACGATGTAAGCTAAATGTCAAGAATAGCACAGACGAAAGTGAAAATCGCGAAACCGTTGAAAGTCAAAAGAATCCTAATAATGAGCCCATTGTAATGGATGATAAAGAATTTATAACGGATAATACCTCCAACGAGGCTCTGATAAATCAGCCACTATCGCAGAATAAGGGATTAACACCATCCCATACTACTAGTGGGTTGTTACAAATTCTAAAGTCGGAATCTCACACAGATAAACTAGATACTAAGATACTTATGCCGAGGGAAGTGCAAAGAATGCAGATAAGAGATATCTTATCCCATACAGTCTATCAGTGAGCGCAAATTCACAGGCTGTCGATTTTGTTAGCAAAAAACGGTTGAATTGTTGAGTTAATTAGAACTCTTATTTAGGCGACCTTCTGGAATATTAAAAGGCCAAGTCACCAAAATAGTGTCTACCCAGGAATTCACGCTATGAAGTTAAATTTACTGCGGTCAACTACTTACTGTCGGATATGAGGTCACCAGAAGTGTAACCACCTGATTAGGATAGTTAAGAAAATGGAAGTCCACGAACACACACTTGCTCTCTCATTTTCTCTGTCTCTCGTTCTCTCTCTCTCTCTCTGTCTCTCTCTCTCTGTCTCTCTATGTCTCTCTCAGAATCTGTTTGTCCGTCTCTCTGCCTCTATATCATGTATGTCGGACTGGTCTCTGAATGCATGTCTGTCTGTCTATCTGTCTTTTTGTCTGTACGTGTCGTCCCAGTATTGTCTTTGTCGGTCAGTTAAAATAAACAGTTGCCGATGGCTATCGTGTGACCGTAGATGAAATGGAAAACTCGTTTAATCTGGGAGAGAAAATTGAAAACGGAGCCTCAATTAAGACGGCTGATGAATTTCTGCGATTAGGAATCCTGATCGCATCGCATTCGTCGCAATATCTCTCTTTATCTCTAAATCTATATCTGCCTATGTCTCTGTCTCAGTACCTGGATGCGTATCTGCCTCTATCCCTAGTTCTGTCTCCTGTCTTCTGTTGTCCTACATTATCTTTGTAACTGTCACTGTCTTCGTCTCATTAGCTGTCCTTGCTTCGTCTTAGCCTCCGACTTAATTCATTGCTACGACCTCGTCGGCCACAGGCGCAGTCTCGATGTCGCCATTGATATGAATCTATCTATCCATCTGTCTGTCTGTCTGTCTATCTATCCATCTGTATATCTGTCTGTCTGTCTATCTGTCTATCTGTCTGTCTGTCTCTCCGTCTGTCCATCTGTCTGTCTGACTGTGTGTCTGTCTGTCTGTCTGTTTGTCTGTCTTTGTGCATCGTTTCGCTTAACTATACATCATTTCTTTCATTAGGTAGAAATTCCAAGAGAAACGAAGAAAAGGCAATGGCATACTCTCGAATCGAATTACTCCCCATGCAAAATGTTATTAGTATGCATCTGTCTGTCTGCTTGTCTGCCTGTCAGTCCGTCTGTTTTTCTTCCTCTTGCCTGTGTGCATGTATGCCTGCTGTATTTTGACATTTATAAATGTGGTGCTTTCAATATATGGCACTAAATTAGAAAGAATTAGAATTAGAAATTAGAAAGTTGCGACTTATGCAAGAAATTAAATCTCTTTTCCTTTGCTGTTTTCTTCGCTTCTGTTCAGTTTGATTGCTTCAATATCTCTTTTATTATCTGTTTGTTTGTCTGGCGGCTCACCCGTCTGTTTCCCTCTCGTTCTCTGTTTCTCTCTGTCTCTCTGTCTCTTTCTTTGTCTCTGTCTCTCTCTTATTATCCGTTTGTTTGTCTATAGGCACACCCATAATGTGTTTTTGTTGTATGTCTCTTCCTGCTTGTCTCTATGCTTCAACGTATGCTCTCTTTTTTCTGCCTCTCTCTCTCTCTTCCTGTCTCTCGTTCGCTCTGTCTGTCTGTCTTTCTGTCTGTCTGTCTCTCTTTATCTGTAACTTCTCACATTGAACGTGCTCGTATCTGTTTGTTTGTGTTTCTGCCTCTGTGTATTTGGTGAGTCTTGCTTTCTGTTTCCCTCTCTTTCTCTCAGTCTCTCTATGTCTGTCTCTGTTCTGTCACTGTCTCTGTCCCTCTTTCTCTCTATGTGACCGCCTATCACTCGGTCTGTGTTTTGAAAGTTTATCTATCTGTGTATGTCGGTATATCTGCCTATATTTTCTACCATGCACCAGCCTATCAGTCCTTCTGTCTTTCTCTGTTTCTGTCTGTCTGTCTGTCTTCCAACATAATATTACATCTACTTCTGTGTGTTTCTGTCTTTATGCGTACAGATTTTTCTTAGATTACATTACACGACGACGCAATTTCAAGAGCAATTTACAAGCCTTTCAGTTTTCCTTAACTATCAATTTCCTTGCGCGTGATCAACATCCATGCCAGGTCAGCGCTCAGATAACGGCCAGGCAATACGATTGGTCGAAATCGAGGTCAGTTCATAGAGGCCATTGATACGTCATCCGACTGTAGACGAATAATGAAAACGACAGGTTGTCGTACTGATAAACGCCGTCATTTGTCAAGGAATACTGGGCTCCTCAATAAAATATCAGTCCTTATTTCGTAGTATATCATCCCACGTTCCACGCCACTAAATCCAACACAACCCACCCTAATAGCTCCTCTCCTCTTCTCTCTCTCTCTCTCTCTTTCTCTCTCTTTCTCTCTCTTTCTCTCTCTCTCTGTCTATCTGTCTCTGTCTCTCTGGTCTTCTGGCAATCGGACTTCGTTCTTGACATGGCATCTTTGGACAACCCCACTGATTTGACGCAGCACTCGTGAATAAGCTGGTGCCTTTCGCTTAGCTTTTAAATAGCGCTTTAGAAATTTCGAGTTTACGATTACGATTAACGCTAAGCTTTTCGTAAAGTAACGATCTTGTTAGGTGATGTGATGAAAAACAGTTTAGCGGAATCTCAGCATTGATATAGCGCCTTTTAGAACAAGTTTGTAGTGTAACTTATAGCACAATTCACTGAAACAGTTAATCTGTGACGTAATGTAAAAAACCAGCTGGACCGTTAAATATCTCCGACTGCTGTGAAACTCCGTTCGGCTGCGACGCCATTCTAAGGATGATCTGACAGTCAAATCGAGATCATTGGATCTGACAAGCAGAATAATGCAAAACAAATGGACCATCTTTCAAAGTTAGTGTTCCTCGTGAACTCAATTTTGATCTCGATTTTCTCACTGGACGCGAATGTCCATTGATGGGTGCTGGGTTGGCTACCCAAAGGCCGGGGTTTCATGTCCTTCACACGACAGAAAGATATTTCAATTTTTCTTTTTCACAATCGCAACAACAACTTCAGCCGGCAAAAGAATCAACGAACAGCCTCTCAAGAAGAAAAAACAACTTCCACAAACCAACAGATGGTGACGAAGAACGGTTCAAAAAGAACCAAAACGGCTCAGAAGAACCAAACAAGTTGTCCACGCAGGAAGACTTAAATGCAACTACCCGAAAGAGACTGGCAAGAAAAACGGTTACGCAGGACCGAAAACAAAATCCACTCTGAGCCAAACTTAAACACAAGTCCTTTTATAAGGTCGGCTTTCCGGTCAAAATTTACTAAAGGCATATGACGTGCAACTACTCAACCTACTTGGTCTTATCCTATACGCCGCATGTAACAATATGTATGTATGTATGAAGGTATGTACTGTAAGTATGTATGTATGGATTTATGTAAGTTTGTATATACGTATGTATGTATGTATGAATGCATGTTTGTATATATGTATTTATGTATATTTGAATTTATGTATGTATGTTTGTATATATGTATTTATGCATATTTGAATTTATGTATGTATGTTTGTATATATGTATTTATGTATGTATGTTTGAATTTATGTATGTATGTATGTATGTATGAATGCATGTTTGTATATTTGTATTTATGTATGTATGTTTGAATTTATGTATGTATGTATGCATGTATGTATGTATGTATGTAATTTAATTTTTATATAGCCCCTTTAGAAATTTTTCACATACGCATCAAGAAACACCAAAAGGAAAAAACACTTCCCTTACCATACAGATTTTTCCACGTATCCGTCAAGTTCCATTAAGCGAAAATTGCATTTCCTGAGCAGCCGAGCAAGCATTATGCTCCTCCATTAAATGCGTTTTTGCGTTAATTTGCGCTAAACGATGCTCGCAGTTACTTCATCTGACATGGCGAGAATATCAATTACGCGGAGTCTTCCACTGACGTTTTACCAAAAATTGTCTTCATTTACTGCGATGATTAATTGTTAACAGATCCTTACAGCTGAGACTGGGGTGAATTTACGTCTATTGCTTCTTTCGAGGAATCTCTCTGCCCTCATTTTAAATATACTGCCGAAGATCAGTTTATGGCCTAAGCCCTTCAGCTAAAGGGATTTCTTAATATGATCTGAGTTAACATATAATGATTTCTATTAGCACCGTTATCATTATGCCCAAGGCATCAGTCGATGGTCGTTTCAAGTGAAAAATAGGTCTACTTTTACCTATTTAGCTACATTGGTTAAAGCTTACGTCAAGGCCATTATGGGCGCGAGGATGCCGGTTCGCGTTCCCCTCGTGGATTATTTCAGAGATTCGAACCAGAGGCGTAGCAATACGTTGTGCAACGCACAAGGGGCCACGCGGCCTGGGACCGTCTGGGCCCCAAGGGGCCAAAACCCGGTTGCTCAATTACTTAAAGCAAAATAGCCAAAGTTCAGTTTGCACAAGGGCCCGCGGAAGGCTAGCTACGCCACTGATTCCGTACACGGGGACCTTAAATGACGTGGCGCCCATTCAAACGGGCAGCGGTGGTGAAGGATCTCCCCGATAAATTCATTGAAAACTGAGCAGGGTCGAGACCATTGGGTCGCTGCAGAAACCCATTAACATTTAATCGTAGTCAGAAATTGTAATCCGTCGGAGAAGTCCATTTCGAGATTCGATAGTTCAGTGAATCCAGAAGTGAGTAAAAGCAAATTGAAACAGACCAACCATATAAGTTTAAACCTAAGTAACATTAAGAACTGACAGAACGGAAAGAAATGGGCAGCGAAGTCCAAAGTTTCCGACCAGTCACCGAGGATGCACGAGAGCCGCACACTGTCCTTTTAAGAGGCGCGACAGCTAGGGTCAAAGTTTATGACCTCACTCCGTCAACTCCTATTGGTTGCTGAAGTAATTCAAACGACCAACTAAAGCCAAAACAGACCTGCATTCGACATTATTTCAATCTTTGTGGTTTATTCCTCTTAGTACGTTTCCAACACACGCTCTAAACACCGACTCATCTCAGAAGTAGTATTGGATATGATCAAGTAAAAAGTAAATTATCCCATATCTCACAAGTTAGACTTAGGGGAAGCGCCTATCTCCTTTTCTATTGGCCCTTTAGCTCGCTATGGACAAATTCCAATGTCATGGACACGGAGCCAGTGCATCGCAGGACTTACCGTTTACTTTCTAGCTTACGCCGGTACCAAACTATATTGTTTGGTGACAGAGGCACTGTGTACGCAAACATCTTGCCCAGGGTCATTACACGGAGTCGAACCCGCAACCGCATGATCATTGACCAAACGCGTTACCAATGGACCACCTTACCACATCAATCTGCCCAAGGTTGGCAAATCAAATTAGTATCCGAATACACATCTATCGGATATTCTCTCTAACGCTAATGGATAGCGAAGTCACCGCAGAGAGGCTAAAAGCGTACAGGAGCGACGTGTCGAGAATTCTCTTGTTGAAGCGACAGAAATGATTTCTCCGAAAACCTCGCTGTATGCAGGGAAAACACGGACTTGAAATTGTCGCGGCTGCTATTGTCGTTCTGTGGCAGTTCTTATGCGATCTGCAGTCGAGTCGATTATCTCCATTAGGAATAATTCATACACGAATAGGGTTTCCAATTGCGTCCAAATGCCTCAGCTTTTAAGCTGATTTGGAAGAATACCGCCGAAAGGTCGGATTTAACAAGCTACTTGTTCATCGCAGAGAGAGAGACAGACAGACAGACAGCAAGATAAACAGAGAGAACAATAAGAGCATACACCGTTATGCAAACAGAGATACAGAAAGACATACTGACCGAAAGACGGATGTGAACACAGAAACACACAGAGAAAGAAACAGTAATAGAGGCAGATAAAAAATACATTAAGAGACACTATAGAAGGAGAAAGACAGACAGGCAGACAGACAGAGAAAGTCATGTTGACCTCAAAATCACGATATTCTGCCAAAACATACTAATGTTGGCATGGAACAGGCCTTGACAGTCAGTGCACCAAACTTAGAATCATAGGCATCCAGACATCGTCTGAGAAAGACATCAAACTGCCGGGAAAAAGATATACTGTAACCACAGGAAAAACAGAGGGGTCGTGGAAGAGAGGAAGACCAAGCAGGGCATGGATTGACGATGTGAAGGAATGGACGGGGGTGACCTTGGAACAGACAGTCCGTGCGACGCAGGAGAGAGGTTTGTGGAGACAGATCATCATCCATTGTGCAGGCAAAGTTCGAAACAACGAATAGGGCTTCGACGACGACGACAGCTCGAGGGGTATTGATGCCGGCCGAAATTAACCAATAGGAGCAATACGCAGCTAACGAGGGGCCTCTAAACATCAAGAGCCCCCCCCCCCCCATTCGATGGTGCCTACAATTTTTTGCAGCGTTTTATTACCAGTTGTTCAGCATTAGCCATTGACTTGACAGACTGACACCTGTTCGCTGACGGATGATCTTGCGCCACAGAAATTCACTGTGAAAGCTTACTGAGGCCTAACTAAATTGATCTTCTAAATACAATAGATTGTTTCGCGCAGAACTAGACTATAATTGCGACCCGAGTTCGTACCGAGTGACCTTTACACGGCTGTAGGTTTTTCCAGATGGTCTGCGGGGTCGAAAGGTCAAGGTCGACGAGTGGAATACAGACTTCGCCGATCGGATCATCGCGGCTGAATCGGTCGTAGTCTAGAACCTGCATGTAGAGGGTTCGATTCACGAGCTTGCTCTGAGAAAACCCTGAAAATCCAATTGAAACACCTCAAACACCTGACATAATCAGATCAAATCCAGTCTAAGACTTCTATAGCGCCATTTATGTAGTTGCTTTAAAATGTCTGTTTCTTTTCTTTCTGCAAATAGACGACTGAGACGACGTGGTACGAAATATCTAATCTAATCTAATCTAAGAACTTCTATAGCGCCACTGTAATAATGCTCAAGGAATCAGTTGATGGTCGCTGCAAAGCAAAATCATTGTTCCAGCAAATTCCATGGTGAGTCCGATCAGAAAGCCAAGAAGGGAATCCCAGAAGTCACAGAGACAGTCTACTGTGGAAATGAGTCGGTAGCTCGTCTCTATGTCTCCTGGGATTCCCTTCTTGGCTTTTCAACCGGACTCTACACTAATCAAGTTGATTAAAATCGCTCCATCATTCTCTGATCGATTAGACTGAAACGCTGGCATTGTATTGCTTGCTAGTGAATTGGAAACGACAATAAGAAAACGACAGAACATCGATAAAAAGTTTCTAAAGGCGCTCTATAAATAATTACATATGTACTTACATACACACAACGACAAAACTCAACAAGACGTCATCAGCAAAAAGCAATCACTCACGATAATCATCGCTGTAGTCGTTGCCGTGTCATTATTACTCTTCTCGTTTCGTCGTCGATATCGTCTTAACTACTACTACTGGAAAGTCTTAGTCGTCGCGCGATTATGATAAAGACGGTGATGACTCTAATTCTGAGCCGGTGACACGTGGCTGCCACTCCTTCTTCTTCTGTCTGTCAGCGTTTCAATCTCATCATTCAACGAATGACGAAACGAATTTCAATCATCGTTGTGCTTCTTATTCTAATAACCGTTACATCATTTGCCCTCTAGGCACAGATTCGCGTATATATATAGACCTGTGCATTATGAAATAAATGGATGATGACATATTACACATAAATTATTATATAATTATATAAGAGTATTGTTGATTCAAAAAACGTCATTTTATTATTCTCGATGGCCATTTTGCTTTCTTCTAAATTACCGGCACCAGTGCCTTCAATTTCTATAACTGCTGCTCGCAATCAAACAGAACTCCTTCAGTATATTTAGAGTAAAAAAGAGACTCTGGAACAGTTCGAGCTCGTCAAGATCTGGCGGAGCAACTGTATTGAAGAAAGCGATGACACTTAATAGCAGTTCCAGTGTTTAACGACATCTTATGGCAATCAAACGCCGTTGACGTCGCCCTTCTCCTTTATCCATGCTTGGGACTGGCACTACCCCAATCAAGGCAGTGGCGGAGTTAATGACACTTAAGAATTGGATATCAATATATAATGGTAAGCAAATTTGGTTGTCTGACCTTGGACCTACAACAGGTGGATCTACCATGACTGACCTTCGAAGGCGAAGATTTCGTTCCATTTCGGATTAAGGTTCTTGCGCTTAATGCTCGTCGCCAACTTGCTCTTCTTCTCCGGAAGCAGCATGACCTTGACGTAGGGGTCACTCGTGCCGGTCATGAAGTCCTTGGCCGGAAGGTCGGTCGCCCGAATGACCTTGAGAATGAGGGTCGACTCTTTGGCGTCGTACTTGAGATTAAACTGGATGCGGCCGAACTTGTCCGTCGTTGGATCGTCGTAGGAGGACGAGGACTCCTCGGATTTGTTATCCTTGTCCGTTAAATCGCGGAGGATCGCGCTGAACGGGGAACCAGTGGGCGACGTCTGCCGACTTCCTCCAGCACTCCCTTCCTCCTGAGCACAGACGAGGAAGAGGATGATTAGAAGAAGAAGTGGGAGATCATAGAGGAGGGGGATCAGAGGAAGGAGGAACAGGATAAGAGGAAGAAGTGGGTGAACGTATTATTCCTCCTGCTGATAGTTTAACGCGTAAATGTTTTATTATTAGGATGTTGCATGCATATTAAGTTTTTCTTGTGTTCTTAAATACTTGTAAACCGATGTGCGATTAGCTATTGGTTAATAAAGAATATACTGACTTGCTTACTTACTTACTTACTTATTTACTTGCTTACTTGCTTGCTTACTTACTTACTTACTTACTTACTTTACTTACTTACTTACTTACTTACTTACTTACTTACTTACTTACTTACTTACTTACTTACTTACTTACTTACTTACTTACTTATATAGGTGAGCTGCATGCCCTGGGGTATGGTAGCCGATTTGTTAGCCCCGATTCGTTCGCCCGCCGCCCGACCCTCCCTCCATCGAGGGCCGGGGGGGGCCTGCTGCCTGGCGTGTTTATGTATAGTTGTTGTTTAACGACACCATGTCATAAAAACACGATTAGCGTCCCGTCCTCCTGAGGAATATATAGGCTTGGGACTGGCACCAACCGAACATGGCAGTGGCGGAGTTCGTCTTCCGCTGCCAGGCCCCAGTCCGCATAAACGCAGCGTAAGAAAGCGTCTAAAGCGAGCGCTTAAAGGTGTCTATGAGACCATTGCATCAACCGTTGTTTAGCGACATCTTGTGGCTGCCGGGGCCATTGACGTCGATCTTACCATATATTTCCCATGTAGTTTATGGATACTAGGGATTGAACGAAACTGCGGATTATATGGCGTCGGGAAATGTTGATTTAAAGGTGTCTAAAGAGAGCACTTACTCAATAGTAGCCTTTATTGTTTAACGACATCTTTTATGGATGATAGGGCCATTGACGTCGATCTTACCTTACATTTCCTTTGCCGATCGAGGATAGCGATTAGTTGCAGCTCCAGTGTTTGAGAACAATAATGCCTGCCTGGGCCATAGACGTCGATCTTACCATACGTTTCCCTGTGGTCCTTCGGTACTAGGGATTAGTAGTAGTTCCAATGTTTAACGACATCTTATGGCAACTACGGCCGTTGACGTCTTCGATGTGGGAATGCTGTGAGTTTATTTTTTGTGGCCATTATGGCTCTTTTATGGCCGTCAAGGCTCTTTTTTGGCCATTTAGGCTCTTTTCAATTTCCATAAAGGCTTTTTCCTGTTTTCTTTTGTGACTGTTTTTTATTATTATTATTTTATATTTTTTATATTTTTCCCCTTCCAATAGTCGTACAGACTTTTATTTTATTTATTTTATATTTATATTTTTTCTTCATCATTTTTTTCTTTTTTTCCTTCTCTCTCTTATTTCCACAAATCACAAATGAGTAATATAATCAATGAAATTAACAAAAATTCTATACAATTAGGTACAAAAGATTAAACGGATGCCCATGCAGCAGATAATTGCACCATTATTACATAGCTATATTTAAATATACAGATGTACTACGGATTGAGGGAAACTGCGGGTTATATAGCTATATAACCCGCAGTTTCCCTCAATCCTTTGTTCGTGATGACAGCTTGTTAGTGTATTTGAACGAAACTGAAAAGTATATATAGAGTCGGGAAAAGTTGATTTAAAGGTGTCTAAAGACATCACAGACTTTGTAGTAGTCTTTGTTGTTTAACGACATCTTTAATGGGTGACAGGACCATTGACGTCGACGTGACCTTACCTTGCAAGGCATATACTTTGATCACGATTGGCGATAGTAGTTCCGCAGTTTAACGACAGCTTATGACATCAAAGGCCGTTGCCGTCGCCCTCCTCCTTTATCCAGGCTTGGGACTGGCACTACCCCCAAACAAGACAGTGGCGGAGTTTTGCGATTGGCGATTACGTGTAGCGTGCGAATATATAACTTCAGTCGAAAGCGTTTTAAAGGTGTCTAGACTGAGATTTTTAAGGTGACTAAAGAGAACATTGCATTAACCGTTGTTTATCGACATCTTATGGCTGCCAGTGCCGTTGACGTCAACCTTACCGCTTTGCAAGGAACTCTTATTTTAAATGGCATTGGGTATTAGTAGTAGTTTCAATGTTTAACAACATCTTATGGCATCATAGGCCGTTTGCGTCACCCTCGTCCTTTATCCAGGCTTGGGACTGGCATTACCCGACTAAAGGCAGTGACGTAGTTTGTCTACTCTAAAGAGAGCGTTTCAAGGTCACTAAATATAGCATTGCATTGTCCTTTCTTTAACGACATCTTATGGCTGCCAGGGCTGTTTACGTCATTCTTGCCTTACGCTGATTTTCCCAACTTATTAGCGTTTGAACGAAACTGAAAAGTATATATAGAGTCGTGAAAAGCTGATTTAAAGGTGTCTAAAGAGAGCACACTATCAGTAGTAGTTTCCATTGTTTAACGACATCTTGTGGCTGTTAGGACCATTTAACGTCGACCTTAGCTTAGCAGCAAATTATTCAGTTAAACAGCTGTGTGGCCGTCCTTGCGATTTTATTTGTTTAGCTTCTGTTCAAAGACGTTGTGTATTAAGAAGATGATTAGCATCGCCCTCCTCCTTTATCCAGGCATGGGACTGGCATCACCCGATTAAAGGCAGTGGTGGAGTTCCGGCATGTTTTGATTAAACGCAGTGAAATATTACACCGAGTGAAATCGTTTTTAGGTATCTAAAGAAAGTTTTCCAGTATCCAGTTTGTTAGCGACATTGATGGCTGCCATGACCTTTGACGCCAGTCTTACATTCAGCGTTCGTCTCAAGGAAGATTCGAACCCGTACGATCCTCGTCACGTGACGAGAACCAATCGGTTACTTCCGGAGAAGGAAACAAAAGGAAACAAACGGGAAGAAAGGGAATCGAATGAATCAAGGAAGAGAATTTTCTGAATTGAGGCAAGACACAGCAAAATAATGCAAAGTAAAAAACAAGGCAAGAGAAGGAAAAGCAAGAGAAGGGAAAGCCAGAGAAAGGAAGGCAAGAGAAGAGAAGGCAAGAGAAAATAAGGCAAACTGAAGGCAAGGGAATGGAACGCAAGAATAGGGAAAGCGAGAGAAGAGAAGGCAAGATAAGGCAACGGAAGTCACAGTGTCGTATCCGAAATCCGAGGGAAAGCCAGAGAGTTACCAGCTACCGATCGTAGCTTATTTCGAAGATTTAAATCTCTGGTTAGCACGGTCCGTACACGGAGACCTTAAATGGGGTGGCGCCCATTCAAAACATCTCATCCGATTAATTCACACTGAAAAATGAGCAGGGTCGAAGCCACGCGGTTGCTATAGAAAATCATTTACATTTGCATAAACATTTAAAAGCTTGGGATTAAAACCATTGCTATTCAAACATACGCAATGAGTCATCCTCTTTCTCTCATATGGCAACCTGTATTGAATTTGCTGCAAACGCGAACAAATGCAGCACGCAATCAACAGCAATTAACACACGTAACCATAACCAATCGCATCGTCTAACACAGACTACCTGGACGGCAAACAATACAGGTAGATTCTTCCCAGTAGTGCATCGTGGGGCCTCATGGCCGACGCGAAAACGCGCTGTTAAAAGCTCGAGTTGCGTTTGATGTTACTTAAGAGGTATGCGAATATTTGTTCGTGATGACAGCTTGTTCGTGTATTTGCCTTTCGTCCGTTATTCGACTCGCGGCGTTTCATGTGAAATGGTTGTCTTAACCAAGCATCGACCTTTGCACCTTATTTAGGAACGGTTTCTCAGTTGGTAGAGTGATGGATCTGGGTGTGCTTGCACCTGTGCCAATAGATCGTGCAACCTCAGAACAGCGCTGCTGAGGATGTCGAGATGTTAAAAGGCGCTATACAAATATCAAGGGCTAACTGTCACGGCCAACTCACCAGGTGACGACCGTTAACGCGAGCAGCACCTCAGAATTGGCTCTCCTGATTGGTCGCCAACCAACACATGGAACATACGAGGACCTTCAAGAATCCACTGAAACGGCTGGAAGACTTGAACTGAAGACTGGAATTGATTCTAGCATCCTCTAGAAACTTCTAGAATAGGCTCATAAGATTATAAGAGTTTTGCCTCTTTTCCGTAACTGCTTGAAAATCATTCGATATTAGATCGTGGTTTTGTTTGTTACCTAAGGTCTGGAGCACCTCTGATGGGTTTCTCTTGAAGTGGCGCTATAGAAATTTGCTATTACACTTACAATTACAAACTTGTAGTGACCAGTTCTTGTTTCCATGGTTAATCTGTAACAGACAATTTTCTGCAACACACTTTGTGGATTAGAAATGAAGTACGTAACTATCAACATAGAGTCGTCTAAGTATTTCATGAAGCGCTGTTTGAATGTATTCAGGATTTTCAAGACTTTCCTTAAATTCTTTTGGCTTAAAACGGCATTTGTCAGACAGTTTGCGAATTCTTCCGATAGACCTTGAAAAGGCGCTTTAAAATGTTCAGAATATTCAGGTAATTTATGTTTGCGGCATAAAGTTTTCTGCATTTGAAGATATTATGTTAAAATCAGTTTTATAGATTTCTCACTTTTATAGATTTCCGATCATATTGTTATTTCTTCCTTTTTCAGTACTACTTCTTGGGCATATTTTGTAATTGTCCAAATATTCTCTTTGCAATTTAATTAAATTTACAAAAATGCAGTTATTTATGAAACTATTTGTTAGTCAACGAATATTTCATTAAGGTTACCTGTAATTCAGATTTCGAACAATTTTAGGGATTTGTAGTTTATTTGCCACTTATATCCCGAGCATTAATCAAAGATTCGTCGTTTATTTGCCATTAATTTCTCGGTTGCAATAGGTCTTTTATTTCTCGACTAATTGCATGTTATTGCCGATGTATCTTACGTCAGCCAAGCTATGCAATCATATTTCGCGTATTTATTGCTATCGCGGCGTGCCATAAGTCATCATTTAAAAATCACGGATGTAGAGGCGGCATCTACCGAACGCTCTTCGTCAGTTTTATGGCCGTATAAGGCCATTTAGGTTACATCAGCGATGACAGCCAGTTATTCATTTCGGAGATCGATGGTCGTCCGGAGGGACCCCAGGGAGTTTGGGACAGTGCGGTCCCTTCTATGGGACACCGGGGCCACTGTCCAGTGTAGTGTGAAATCGGTTCCGGGACGAAAAAGGTTCCAACTCCGCCCACTTTCGTTGCCGAGGCACGACACAGCGCAGCTAATTTTAAAGTATTCTATTGTCTTGATAGCAAAATTTAATGCAAAACAATATTTCAATGAATGAAAAAACAGAAGCCCAAGCACTCGCCCAAGCAGTCTGTAGGGCCTGCTTATGCAGTCGTAATTATGACAAAGCATTATTTTGACGAAGCGGCAGAAAACTCTTATCTGACGTCATCGGTCACGTGAACCAATCACAAAATTTTTCGGAACTGTTTTCGCCCCGGAACAGACCTCGCACTACACCGGCACAACGTGATGCATTTGATAATCCGAGGCATTTTTGTAGAGCCGTGTTAAGTCGGCGCCCGGGTTCCATGGCAGTCGGGTGTTCGTTTTGCAACTGCAATAAAGATTTCTCAAGGTGGGCCTGCGATACCTAGAAAAGCTTACAGAATTGGCGCTCTGTCATTATCGGTCGATTTATGCTACGTTATGCGTGGCCAAAGCGGCGCAATAGAAGCCTTAAGAGGAAATGAAACATACATGCATATTCAAAAAAGCTGCCTTTAATATCTCTCTTTACTACAGCTTAGATTTGAACTTGAACAGCGAAGACGGGTGAAAGGAAACATTAAGATCCGTAAACAAACCGGAAAAAGGGATCAGTTTAGAGCGAAAGATAGTCTCGCTTTGAGAGAATCGCGAATATGAGAAGTAATCGTAATCGTAATCCTAATTCCTGGATTTCTACAGCACCCAACGAAGCCTCGTTACGGGGACCAAATTATTCACAGGCGCTCAGTCAAAACAAAATCGATAGGCAAAAGTGTTCCGTTCCAGGTCAAGATCCAAAAAGTCAGGCAGAGAGACAGCTACGATGGATGGTGTTTGCACAAAGCGACTGTTAATAAGAGCCGGCCAAAGACAAGACGTATACCATGAACAGCAGCATACTATCAATACACATACAACATGCACATACACACAGATACATACACACCAATACATACACACAGACACATACACACAAATACATACACACAAATACATACACATACATAAGCCTAAAGACGTTCACATACACAGTGACCTTGGCTGGTTGCGTTGATCATGCAACGCATGAATCGCGAGGAAGATATTATACTCGGTGCGTGTTACGTGTTGACAGCGAAGTAATCAATTCACTCGGATATTGATACTCAACCGCCGAACGAAGTCAATTAACACCTCCTCCCCTCCTCCCTATCCTCCTCCTCCTCCTCCTCCTCTTCCTCCTCTTCCTCCTACTACTCTTGTACAGCCTCTGGCTACTAGCTACAAGCCAATGGCATACAGACCAACACAGTACACACACACTCATAGATATTCAAATACCACGTATGTATTTGCCTAAAGGATCCATGATACGTCTTTACGGCTATATATATATGTGTGTGTGTGTGTGCGTGTGTGTGTGCAAAGTGTAATGAATGTATGGGCCAACATATTACACTTATGAAATTCGTTCATATATATATACACATTATATATATATATATATATATATATATATATATATATATATATATATATATATATGAGACGCAGAAGAACAGAAGAACAGGATGAGAAGACCGACAGACAAACAGACAGATAAACAAAAGAGTCAGACAAACACACACACATATATATACATATATATATGAACTAATTTCTTAATTGTAATATGTTGGCCCATACATTCATCACACTTTGCCTACTTTCTTTTGCGACAGAATTTACCTAATGACGTATGTACCAATCTAACCGTAGCGTATGGCAGAGATTAGCCCAATTGAGACGCTATATAAATCCTCATATTGATCCGAATACACAGCACACGAATCCGTAGGAGGAGAAGGAGGAGAAGGAGCGGGAAGTGGAGAGGGAAGGAAAGGATGAGAACAGCTAATCTTCAGATGTCTCATTCCGTAATGGCTTAACGGAAATTTGGAAATGGCGGATTTCCTGATAAAAATTATTAAACCAGTTCGCCCATGTCCCACAGTATATATATATATATATATCAATATATTTATGTAGCGCCTTGTAAAACCACTCAGTAGCGCTGCTATAACCGTAGCTGGCCTAGTTAGCCACTCCAGTAAACGCGAAAGCCAAGGAGCCTCTGCGAGTGAAGATCCCCGTTTCGCAACCCGATCGTGGCTCATTTCGGAGATTTAAATCTCGGGCTAGCACCATCCGCACACGGGGACCTTAAATGGCCCATTAGAACGGGAAGAGGTGGTGAAGGATCTCACTCGATTGATTCATTGGAAAGTGAGCATGATCAAGGCCACACGGGCGCTATATAAAACCGTGTACATTTACATTTAGAGGCGTCATGCCTGGTAAACCCAGATAGTACGGCCATTTTACTATAAGAAGATCAGTCAACGATCTCGAGTCAAACAGCGATGTATCCCCTTTTAAGGCTACCCACAGTCGGATATCGTGGGGTACGGTAGCCGATTGGTTTGAGCCCTCGGCTTGTAACGCAGAGAATACGGGTTCGAGCCACCTCCTCCTCCTCCTCCTCCACCTGCTCCTCCTCCTCCTCCTCCACCTCCTCCTCCTCCTCCTCCACCTCCTCCTCCTCCTCCTCCTCCTCCTTCTCCTACTCCTCCTGCTCCTCCTGCTCCTCCTGCTCCTCCTGCTCCTCCTGCTCCTCCTCCTCCTCCTCCTCCTCCTCCTCCTCCTCCTCCTTCTCTAAGGCGGTTCTTCACTCACGATTTCCCAGCGCAATTGATTGATGTTTAGTCGTTAGGTAGTGTCGCATATTAATAGATAATAATAATAAATAATATAACTCAGGTAAAGGCGACGTCTCGATATATAAATTGCATACATGCATACATACATAAATACATACATAGATACATACACACATCCACACATACATACGTACGTACATGCATACATACGTACGTACATGCATACATATATACATACTTAAGCACATATATATATACATACATAGCTACGTACACACACACTTAAACACATATATACATACATGCATACATGCATATATACCAACATACATACATACATGCATACTAAAACACATACATACATATATACATACATCCATCCATACATACATACAGACATACGTACATACATACACACACATACATACACACAAACATACATACGTACGTACATGCATACATATATACATACTTAAGCACATATATACATACATATATACACACTTAAACACATATATGCATGCATACAAACATACATACATACATACATACGTACGTACATGCATACACATATACATACTTAAGCACATATATACATACATATATACACACTTAAACACATATATACATGCATACAAACATACATACATACATACATACGTACGTACATGCATACATATATACATACTTAAGCACATATATACATACATACATAGCTACGTACATACACACTTAAACACATATATACATACATGCATACATGCATATATACCAACATACATACATACATGCATACTAAAACACATACATACATACATATATACATACATCCATCCATACATACATACAGACATACGTACATACATACACACACATACATACACACAAACATACATACGTACGTACATGCATACATATATACATACTTAAGCACATATATACATACATATATACACACTTAAACACATATATACATGCATACAAACATACACACAAACATACATACGTACGTACATGCATACATATATACATACTTAAGCACATATATACATACATATATACACACTTAAACACATATACATGCATACACACATACATACATACATACTTATATACAAGCATGCATGCATACAAATATAATCCTCTAAGAAGAGTCGTGCTGTCGTGGCCACAGAAGTGTCTGGTCCTATCAGAACTGCGGAATCAATTTTCATTTCCTTTGATTCATATCCCAAGGGAGACAGAGGCCGAACCCTGGACCTCATAATTATAATCAACGGAAGACCAGACGAACCCACAGACATAAACAACACAACAAAAGAAAAGACGCAGAAGAACAGAAGAACAGGATGAGAAGAAAGGCAGGCAGACAGACAAACAGACAGACAGACAGACAAACAGACAAACAGACAGACAAACAGACAGACAGACAGACAGACAAAAAGACAGACAGACAAACAGACAGACAAACAGACAGACAAACAGACAGACAGACAAACATACAGACAAACAGACAGACAGACAAACAGACAGACAAACAGACAGACAGACAGATAGACAAACAGACAGACAAACAAACAGACAGACAGCCAGACAGACAGACAAACAGACACACAGACAAACAGACAAACAGACAAACAGACAGACAGACAGACAGACAGACAACCAGACAGAAAAACAGACAAACAGACAGACAGACAAACAGACAAACAGACAGACAAACAGACAGACAAATTGACAGAAAGACAAACAGACAGACAGACAGACAAACAGACAGACAGACAAATAGACAGACAGACAGACAGACAAACAGACAGACAAACAGACAGACAAACAGACAGACAGATTTGTGCATAAGCGCACACAATGAGACATACAGACAAACACAGACAGACCCGACAAACAGATAACATTCAATCAGACGATTCAATCAAACGAAATAAATTTGTTCTTTCGTTACGTAAAAGATCCTTCTCTCTCTCTCTCTCTCTCTCTCTCTCTCTCTCTCTCTCTCTCTCTCTCTTGATTTATCTGTCTGTCTCTCTGTTTGTCTGTCTATCTGCTTCTCTTTCTCTCTCTCGCTTTCTCTCTTTCACATACTCTTTCTTTTTCCTTCTTTTATTCCATCTCTTTCACTCCGTTTCTCAATCTATCTTTCTCTCTGTCTTTCTTTCTCCCTCTCTCTCATTGTTTCAATATTCGTTTATCTACGTGTAGTTAAAACGATGGCATCTCCTCTTTTCTATCCTCCGCTTTCTTCCTTTCCTTCATTTCCTCTTCCTTCTCCTCTTCCTCCTTTTCCTCTACCTCTGCTTCCTCTTTCTCCTCCTCCTCTTCCTCCTTCCTCCTCTTCCTTCTCCTCCTCTTCCTCTTCCTCCTTCCTCCTCTTCCTGCTCCTCCTCTTCCTCTTCTTCGTTCATTTCCTCTTCCTCTTCTTCCTCTTCCTCCTCCTTTTCTCCTCATTCTCCTCCTCCTCCTCCTCCTCTTCCTCCCGTGTTTCATCAGACGAAGGATAAATGATGTTTTCGTCGAATTACAGATAGCATCTCGACTGCTGCAGCCGAACAAGAAATTCTCCCAAATGGACAAGAAAAACCAAACGATACAAAGAAAACAAAGACAGAATACCGACAAATATACACATATACATATACATATATACACATACATATATGTATACATATTTATAAATATACATATATGTATACATATATATACATATACATATATGTATTTTTATAATTACCAAAAGCCGGAGATGTTTATCATGGCTACCACAGACATCCATCATGCTATTCAAGAATAATAAAAAAAATCCGATTCTGTATATAATGTCGGAATATATTGGAGCAGAGATATGTATAGTTAATGACAAATATCATTCGTATGAAATCCTTTCAAATGATTTACCAAAAGCCAACGATATATGATTATAATCACCAGAGAGAAATAAATCAAATATATCTCAGATACAGGTAAATATATTCCAATGATATACTTTAGAAAGGAGATCGATCAAAAGCCAAAGATATACATCATGTCTGTCGGAAATATTCCTACGATTTAGATGAAAATCCATATACGCATGGTATAGCCATAAATATGTATATATGTAATCGAGCACATACCCGTTAATGCATATATATATATATAAATATATGTGTATATAAACATATATATGTATATATTGGCCTATACATATGTATGCATATATGTGTATATATTCGATTTGTGTATTGTATCCGCAATAGGCGTCAATGGAGAGCTCTAGTCCATTCATGTAGCCAACAGTCGCGCAGCGACGTTGGTGCATGACATGACATGACATGACATGACATCCGTAACGTATGAATCTTGACCTGGAACCGAATCCTTCTGCCTATCGATTTTGTTTTGACTGAGCGCCTGTGAATAAGCTGGTCCCCGTGACGTGGCTTTCGTTGGGCGCTATATAAATCTCGGGGATTACGATTACGATTACGTTCCGATCAAAAGGGGTTTATGGCGACATGTCTATTAATTTGCTCCAAGGAGTATTTTCTCGTCCAGTCTCTTTGGTCCACTTTCCAGCATCTCCCCGTTTTTCCGAAGAAGTAAATATTTAGAGACAGACTTCGGAAACGTGAGACGGTAGACAAATTGTAGGAAGGCATCTGACAAGAAAATGGAAAGACGGACAGAGAGTGATAGCGAGACAGAGAGAAGGCATACGGCCGAGCAGATACACAGAGATACATACAATGAGACAGACACGGTCAGACAGACATACGGTTAGACAGATATACAGTTAGACAGACACAAAAAGAGAAATAATCAAAAAGACAGACAGACACACAGACACACAGACAGACATTGAGAAAGATACACAGTCAGACAAGGATACAGACAGACAGTCAAACAAAAAGAGAAATAATAAGATAGACAGACAGACAGACACACAGACAGACAGATATACAGTGAGATAGAGAATCAATCAGACGGACAAATAAAAAGAGAAATAATCTGAAAGACAGATAGTCAGTCAGCCAGACATATAGACAGACAGACAGACAGACACTGACACACATGCAGCCGTTCAAAGAGACGGACTCGTGCGGACGGACAGTGAGCATCGGACGCCGACCGGATGTTGTGTGGCGGCCATATTGGCGTAGGAAATGCTGACTTCCTGGACGAAGTTGGGTCTTCAGTTCGACCGAATGATAAATGCCTGTCAAGTTCTCGGCGGTTATTAGTCGGACCGCAATCATCAGTCGACCCTCGATTTTCCCGAGGAAGGGACCTGACCATCTCCTCCATCCATCGCTGGTCAAAGACCAACCCACGGATTCACCCCTCGCTTTCCTATAATACCCCGACACCATTCCACTGCCTACATCACTGCCATCGTCGTTGTTGTCGTCATCATCACCGTCATCGTCATCATCATCATTATCATCATCACCACCACCACCACTACCACCACCACCACAATCATCATCATCAGCATCATCATCATCATCATCGTCGTCGTCGTCGTCTTCATCACCACTACCACAATCGTCGTTGTCGTCATCATCATTAACAACAACATTATTATCACCATCATCACCATCATCATCAGCACCATTAACAACAATATTATTATTATCATCATCACCATCATTATCAGCATTAACAACAACATTATTATTATCATCATCACCACCATCATCATCGCCGTAGTTGCTATGGCCTTGACTTCTTCTTTCATTTGTCCTCTTTTACTATTTTCCTTTTCTTTCTTTCACTTTTCCGCGTTTCTCTTCCGCCTCAACGTAGTTTGGAAACGCCTGACCTCGACAATTAATTACCTTACAAGTGTAATAACTCGACGGATTACGCAGAGAAAACCAAATAAAAACTATTTTGCCCCAATTTAAATATTTTCTTACTTGCGTTTGTTTGAGTCTTCCATTTAAACTAATTCTGTTATATTGCACACCTTTTTAAAGAATTACAAGAAAGTATAAGCCTTGACATTATAAAACAGTGAGACATTATAAAACAGTGAGAACTGAACTCCGCCACTACCTTGTTTGGGAGTAGTGCCAGTCCCAAGCCTGGATAAAGGGGGAGGGCGACGGCAACGGCCTTTGATGCCATAAGCTGTCGTTAAACTGAGGAACTACTACTAATAATAATAATAATAATAAGACAATTTACATAGCGCCGTAACACGGCCGAGGCCGAAGAAAAGGGCGCTGTACATAAGTTCAGGCGACAATAGAAAATTAACTACAGTCATACGATAATTTAAATAGAAACTAGTGAGAACTGTTACAAAACCATTTCCTAGCGATGTCAACGGCCTCTGATGCCATAACATAAGCTGTCATTAAAATAACCTGTGAGAGGCTCAGTCCAGTATAGGGCAAAGGGTAGATCGATGTTATAGACCCTGGCAGCCATAAGATGTCGTTAAACAATGGATACAAATACTGTAAGTGTAAGGCAACGAAACTTCGACATAAAACGGCAGAGGCAGTCATAAGATCTTGTTCTCTTTAGACACCTTTAAATCAGCTTTTCTCGACGCTATAAATTCCTCCATTTTAATATGTTTAAATAATTGACGCTTTCATTATAATATACTGCTTAAAATACATTATCTTTGAAAAGGTTCTCGTGTAGTATTATAATAAAAATGAGTTGTTGTCTAGCCCTAAGCCTAGGTTTAATGAACTGTCAGTGAACTATCATCGGTATAGATGAAAGATTCAATAACCTCCCAAACTGAACATATATTACATGTTGGTAATTAAGAAGTGTGTAATTCTGTCTATGTCAATATATGATAGTATAATTTTAGTCATTTCTAATTGTTTTTATAAAGAAATTAAGACATTTTCTAAAATAATACAGACATTTTTAACAAGTACTTTAAATACTAAATGCATTCTCTGAAATGTCGTCAACGATCTTTGTAATCATATGATGACAATAAACGATTGAACTGTCAATAGCCACAACTCCTCCACTGCCTTTAATCGGGTAGTGACAGGCCCAAGCCTGGATAAAGGAGGAGGGCGGCGTCAACGGCCTTTGATGCCATGTCTTTAAACATTGGAACTACTACTGCTAATTTCTAGCTCCAACACCGAAGGAAAGCGTAAGGTAAGATCGACGCCATCGGTCCTAACAGCCACAAGATGTCGTTAAATAATGGAAACTGCTGCTAATAATCGTGCTCTCTTTAGACACCTTTAATTCAGCTTCTCCAGAAGCTATAAATTTATAAGTTTTGCTCAATCGTTGTTTCCAACGTGATAAGAGATATAAGCTGAGATCAAATGCCTTGGCGGGGCGAAGATGTCGTTAAACAATGGAAGCTACTACTAATCGTCAGCATAATATAACTCCGCCACTGCCCTCTTCTGGTGGTGCCAGTCGGAAGAGGGCGACGCTAATCATCTTCGTAATGACACAGCGTCATTAAAAAGCAACAACATATATCGCCAGCTGGTATATATCAGCGCAATGTAAGGTACAGAAAGGTCGACTTCAACGGCCCTGGCAGCCGTAAGATGTCGTTACACGCTGAATACTGCTATTACATAACAGGGATTGCATTTTCAAAAGGAAAGTCGTCAACACATTGACCAGTAGTGGCCGAGTGTTTACTGCGACAGACAAGTTGATTCTTTCACCCGATACGATTGAAGTCCTCTCTAGTGTGTTATAACCTCTATGGTGGCGAGGCTGACCACACAGTGTAATATACTAAAACAATTGACTCATTTTTGTCGTTGCTTACCTACTGAGACTGCCTCTGTAATGGTTGTATAAAACTCTGGGAAAGACAGGCCCGCATTTCTCCTTGTCGCAATTCAAATGCGGGAAGGATAAACGCGAAGATACAGCGGGTTAGTGTTCGAAGGTGAAGACTAGGACAGTCCACACCGAAACGATTCCAGTTACAAGAGAGATTAAATCAGACCAAGAGAATAATCGATATGCCAGAGACCGGATCGGGTTACCCAGGTAGAATAGAAGTCGACAACGTTGCCTCTATGCTTGTCACAACATACACCGGAGAACTGATTGAATCAGGCAGACGGTCTCTATCACGCGTAGGTCGAACGAAGGTCTGTCGCAAATAGTGAACGCTGTAGAAAGAGGGTCTTTCACAGTCAAAGTTTCATAGAGATATTTTATCTTCTGACACAGAATTTGTTTACTGTGTTGGTCTAAAACTGCCAACAGGGAGTCCAGGGTACGAGAACCTACTCCGTAAGATGTGGTGCATGACACATATGGGAGTCATATACACAGAAATTGAGCTAGAGACGAGTATTAGTGGGGAGATGCGTTGCCAGATATCCAAGTGATTAGAACGGAAAGACAGAGACGTGTCATGAGACTTCCCTGTCCCATGAACTAAGGGGTCTTTTATTAATGACGGTAGTTACAAGATGTAGAATGGTGGTGACCAGAAGGTTAACAATAAAGGAGGCACGTAGAAACTAAACGACTGTTGTCGGTTAGGGAATGAACCCTGTTCTGGGAAAAGGCGTTTCTCAAGACGCTGCCAATCCGGACACCGAGACAAAGTTTTACGGTGTTGCCTCTCTTAAGGAAAGGGTTAATCCTGAACCCTTCTAGCAGAGAACGGACATCATGGGCAGAGATGTTATGGAACGGCCATTTTACTCGAGAGTAGAAGGGGCATTGTGGCTCTGAGCGTTGAACTGGGCTAGAGTCACCCCGACCCGCGAGGTTATCTCTGGACTGAGAACGCCACACCTACTCACTCACCCACCATCTCGCTCTCACCCACCAACCCAAAACACCCACCCACTCACTCACTCACTCACTCATTCACTCAAGACAGACAGACAGAAAGACAGACAGGCAGAAAGACAGACAGACAGAAAGACAGACAGACAGACAGATAGATACGTGAACTTCATAATTTCGTTAGCTATTGATTCCGGGCAGATGAACTTTCGTCGCTGCTCTTTTTAAAGGCAACACCGGAAAACAAGAATCAATTCAACGTCACTTCCTGTTTGCTTTTTATAGAGCGCAAGATTTCTACTGTTATTGGCATCGGAGCCAGATGGGTTTCTTGTTAAAAGATCTTTCTTCCCGGCGCAAGGACGGGGTGGAGACGCAGTCGTCATTTTCGGACAGTTTGATGCAAGGCTCCATACAACGCACACCTGGGTCCATTCAGTTCGTTAATTGAATTTTTGACGTGTCAGGACTCAAGAGCCTTCTCACGGCTTGTGTTTCTCCGCCGATTCCTACGCGTTTGACAGGACTACTTTCTCCGTTTCACAGACACTTGTAAAAGGTCAAGACGTGGTTCATTTAATGTCACGCATCTGGGATAAGTTCAAGATTTAGGCGCCCTAAAGTTTCCTATGCTTTCTTCAAACGTTTTTGTTATGAAAAAATTCCCTGGGTCCCATTTTGTTTTAGTTCAAATTAAATTGAATTATATTAACATATTATCAAATATATTAATTTATATTAATTATAAATTGCATGTACAAAAATCGTTATTTCACGATGTTTACTGAAACGTTCACATTTCTTTTGTCGCTCTATTTATAAGTCTGCATTTCGGAGTTAGTTTCGGGTCTTTCATGGGGTTTTGTTCGATTTTGATGGATCTTTGACCGCCGGTGATCGTGATAGAGAAATACATGGACCTGGTATTATTCAACGTCAAAACTCATTAAACGATGATGTTGGGACAAGCAGTCAGTTGAAATGACAGGATAGGCATAAGAGCAACCAACATGGCTGCCGACATGCGCATGCGCTGTAAAACCATTTAGGTTAAAGCTCTTTTAACAAGTATAGTAGCAGTGGCTATACCAATACAGGCTATACCATTATCGATAGACCTACAAATAATAGTCATAATACAAATACCAATGAAAATGCCGTTATCAATAGCAGTGCCAACGGCACTAACAATAGAGCAATGGCAATCCCAATAACAAGGAGTAATACAGATAACAATATCTTTCAGGATAACAATATCACGAGCTAGTCACAGGATCTAATAATAACGATGATAATATTAAAGGACTGAGGTAACAGAAAACTATTGAGTGCAAGAAAGAGAACTGCATTTGCATGGGTATGACTATAAAGTTAAGAAAAATATTCAGATTCCGAAGTACCGAATATGCTCGCGTAAGATGAGATCCATTATAATACTTAAAACAATACGAGTAAATAAATTAATTATTTTTCAAAACTATTTAAATGAATGTATAAATAATAGAGTAAATATAGAAATAAATGAATTAGTATTATTTATTATTTACCTTAATCAGTTTGAGGGCCTTGAGAGCTTCCATTGTTCAAAGAAACAGTTCGGTTCGATGGCGATGGTTCGTTTAACCTTTGACCTCAGTTTTATCATATGAATCTCATGTGAAGGTTCACCTACGATAATCCTCCTCATCTAATCCCGTCGTTCCGTGGATTAACTCCTGCTTCCCAGCAGCAGCAGCAGCAGCGGTCCAAGTCACGAACAACGGATGGATGGATGGATGGATGGAAAGATGGATGGATGGATGGAAGGATGGACAAACGAAAGGTCGGTCAGCTGGCGAAGAAGGTCATCAGCATCTCGTTTTAAATCTCGCCGCGTCAAATCACGATCTGATAAAGAAAGAAAATCCAACATCGGCTTATGAAAGGATTATTGAGAAAAGACAGACAGACAGACAGACAGACAGACAGATAGACAGACAGACAGACAGACAGACAGACAGACAGACAGACAGACAGACAGACAGACAGACAGACAGACAAGTAAAAGTAATCAAAGAAGACACAAGCCTCTAAGTATGTTTGCATCTGGCTATTTATATAACGCCTTTTGAAACCCTTTCAAATGCGCCATATAAATAAAGGCAACAAAGCACACATTCGCGAAGTAAGAGAGGAGCAGAAATACAATCGCTTTGTGTACTCGTGAGAGAGACATGCAAGCAAACAAACCAAGGAAGGCAGGCAAACAGACAGAACGACTGCAGAAAAAAAGTGAAAGAACAGGTTCTTCAACGTGGTTCTTAAAAGACGATATTTATATCGAGCCTTTTAGGACCTCGAAGAGGGTCCTAAAATAAAGACAGAGTCAAACACAGAGACAGAGTTAGAGAGACAGACAGAGGAACAGACAGAAACACAGACGGATGTACAAACAGAGACAGAAGCAGAGATACAAAGGCATAGACACAGACAGATATAGAAGCACAAGCAGAAACAGAGACAGGGGCAGGTAGACAGATACAGAGGTAAAAACAGAGGCAAACACAGAAACAGAGCAACTGAAAAATGATTAAATCAGAACATCGTAAGTAGAGAACCCCATCCAGGGTGCATCATATATCAGCAGTCGATGCCTAAACAGATCAGTTGTACTGTTCAATCTATTTTAATTGTTCTTTAAATTAGCAGAAAGCGAACTCCGCATATGAGTTACTCACTTTTAGACTTCTGTCTTAAAAAGAAATACTTTTAACACAGCGTCGTTTAATCGTATTCGTAATCATAATCTCTTCTTTTCTTCATCGCCCAAGAAAGTTAAGTCGTTGGAACCATCTTATACACAGGCACTTAGTCAAAAATTAACTAAATGAGGCATGTATTGTCTGTTTCGGTTCCGAGTTGCAGTTCCAAGGGTTAGATAAGAGATACCATAGCGTGTGACAAAATCTAGCAGCCATGATCGCTTTTGAACAAGTGCAATATAAATTGACAACTATAATACAATAGAAGTAGTAGTTGTAGTAGTAGTAGTAGTAGTAGTAGTAGTAGTAGTAGTAGTAGTAGTAGTAGTAGTAGTAGTAGTAGTAGTAGTGGTGGTGGTGATGGTGGTAGTGGTAGTGGCGGTGGCGGTGGCGGTGGCGGTATTAGTACGACAGTTGGAGGAATATGGAGGAATGCCATCGCAACAATTAACAGTTATTAATGATGCCACTTGCTAAGAGCCCGGCCTAAGGGTATGACGTCGATCAATAACACATAACATGGCCACCGATATAAAGGGGTAAAAGGCACCGATTGATGACGTATTGATATAACTGGCTCAAAGGCATTAAGTCCGGCTGCCTTTTGGTTTCGACTACTATCGATCTCTCCCACTTCGTCACTGTTACAGAGATTATCGTTGTGAGCATCGTTATCACCACCACCACCACCATCATCACCACCACCATCGTCATCGTCGTCGTCGTCATTATCATCCTAATACCACTTCGAATGATTAGCATGTGTACCAGTTGCTCAGTACTGACAATTTTAGACGTGATTTTTGCTGCGCTACAATGATATCTTCGAATCATAAAGTCCTTTATCGCAGTTATCGTGTTTTGATGAAACCACACTATGGATCTATTCCGTTTTCATCGAGATTTGAAACCTCTCCATTTGCTCTCCTGTCTGTCTCTCTCGCTTTTGTGTCTCTCTATGTCTCTGTTCTGTTCCTCCATCCGTCCGTCCATCACTCCTACCCTCTCGTCTTCCTTCTATCCTTGTTTTCTCTCTCTCTCTCTCTTCCGCTTTATCTTCCTCAGTCTCTCTGTGCCCTCGTCTCCCTTTCTCTGGTTGCATGTATCACTCTTTCTGTCTCTCACTTTCTCTCTCTGTCCCTCCCTTTCAGAGTGTGTGTATCTCTTTCACTTCCTAACTCTCTCTAACTCTCTAGCTCTCGTTCTGTTTCTGCCTCTCTCTGTGATGTCTCTCTTTTATCTGTCATTATCTCTCCTCACTCTCTCTCTCTCTCTCTCTCTCTCTCTCTCTCTCTCTCTTTCCTTGCCTCTACTTTTATCCGTCTTTCCGCTCTTGAGAAATGCTAAACGACGACGTCTTGTAACTTTCAACATTTAAACACGCAGTTGCATAGATTATGTATTTCTTGAGACACCATAGATAATTAACTTTAAGACATGCTGCATAGCTCTATGCAAACGTACATCATGTATCAAGCCTATATGATGCCAATATAAACTATGTATATAAAGTAATTATATGTATTTATACATAAAAAGTGCATATAATAATAATAATAATAATAATAATAATAATAATAATAATAATAATAATATATGTTTCAAGCCTATATGTCAATGATAAGTCTGTATGTACATGTAATATATACATATAAGGAGATAAGGACAAGATATGCATATATATACTTAGCCGTAATTATATCTTGAAGTGCTTGACTCGACAGGAAGTCCCCGTGTAACAAGAGATCTTGAAAACACGCTGCCGGATGCATCTGTTATTGCGAAGTTCCACCAGTCGCTTTTTTGCTGCTTCTCGTTTCTCGTCTTCCTTTCCTCAAGTCTCTTCTTCAGTTCTTCCTCTTTCTCAAGTCTCTCTTCTTCAGTTCTTCCTCTTTCTCAAGTCTCTCTTCTTCAGTTCTTCCTCTTCCTCGAGTCTCTCTTCTTCAGTTCTTACTCTTTCTCAAGTCTCTCTTCTTCAGTTCTTCCTCTTTCTCAAGTCTCTCTTCTTCACTTCTTCCTCTTTCTCAAGTCTCTCTTCTTCAGTTCTTCCTCTTTCTCAAGTCTCTCTTCTTCAGTTCTTCCTCTTCCTCAAGTCTCTCTTCTTCAGTTCTTCCTCTTTCTCAAGTCTCTCTTCTTCAGTTCTTCCTCTTTCTCAAGTCTCTCTTCTTCAGTTCTTCCTCTTTCTCAAGTCTCTCTTCTTCAGTTCTTCCTCTTCCTCAAGTCTCTCTTCTTCAGTTCTTCCTCTTTCTCAAGTCTCTTCTTCAGTTCTTCCTCTTTCTCAAGTCTCTCTTCTTCAGTTCTTCCTCTTTCTCAAGTCTCTCTTCTTCAGTTCTTCCTCTTTCTCAAGTCTCTCTTCTTCAGTTCTTCCTCTTTCTCAAGTCTCTCTTCTTCAGTTCTTCCTCTTTCTCAAGTCTTTCATCTTCAGTTCTTCCTCTTTCTCAAGTCTCTTCTTCAGTTCTTCCTCTTTCTCAAGTCTCTCTTCTTCAGTTCTTCCTCTTTCTCAAGTCACTTATTCAGTTCTTCGCTTCGTTTCATCGTCGAGTTCTATTGCTTCTGTCCGTCCTCGTTTTCTTCTTTTCATTCTCTAGGTTTACTCGTTCTTATTTTATTCAAATCGATATCGCACCTTCTTCGTCAGTTCGCGCTTTTCCCTTTCTCGCCTGTCAATACCAGCATCTCTCCGCTTGCCCTCTCTCCTCCAGCTTTTCACCTAAGACTGAAAACCAAACTGTTCCAGCTATCCTATCCTGTTTCCGCTTCTGAGCTATCTCATGATCATCATTACCAACGATTTCCGCCGTGGCATCATGCTGTCTCCCTCGCTTGAACCCTGGATTCTGACTGGCATCGAAACTGATAAAAGTACCTAGTTCTTGCGGACTTGATTTGATATAGAGCCAGTATAGACTGGTTTCCCTGACGCGGCTTTTGTCTGGCGTTGAAAAACTTCTGCGATTTATTTTTAAATTTACATTTGTTTTCTTTGTATCGTTGTCTTCTTCAACTCCTATTTCTTTCACTGTCTTCTGCAAATCCTCATGCTCCTCATGTCCTTTTCTACTTTTCCTCGCTTCTTCTTCCTCTAACGCCTTACTCCTTTTTGTTTTTTCTCTTTCATTTCGTTTTCCTTCTCCTTGTCTTCTTTTAACCTCCATCTCTTCTTCCTCATACTCTCCTTGCTCCTACTCTTCTTTTCACTTTCCTCTTCTCTATCCTTCTCGTTCTGCTCTGTTCTTCTTCCTCTGAAATACCTTCATCCTCTGTTTTCGTATCCTCTGCTCGTGAAGACCCTATTTTAATCGTACCCCTATCACCGGTAGTGTCAGTCATCAGAAGGGAGAGAGAGCGCGAGCCTCTCATGACGAATGCACCGACACGAATCGTTGTGTCTACAAGCGAACGAGGATCGGACATATAATGATTAGAGAGGCATCGGCGACTACGACGACACACAGTTGCTCAGCTCTGCGTGTCACGACATCTGTCGTCCAAAGACTCAGAACAACAGCTCTAAAAGCCTGAATTCCAAGGCAAAACTATACATAATATATAACCTGCTCGGCTCAAGAAAAACTAACGAGGAATAGCATTGATAAATAGTTGGTATGAAACAAATATAGGGCCTATATATATATATATATATATATATATATATATATATATATATATATATACAGTATCTATACGTAAAAATATATGAATGTGAACATGCAGTAAATATGTACAATACATACATGAATATTTACACAAATATTGATATGTATAAATGACACCGACTCAACTTTGTCTTTTCCTTTGATATATTTGTAGCTCATTCATTCATTCAATTATTTATTTATTTATTTAGTTATTTGTTTATTTATTCATTCACTCAAAGAGTTTATAGGCCTAAAGCGCCCCTCCGAGATACCCACTCAGAGGCGCTTCCGCCCCAACCCTGGCCAGATAGAACAGGTTTCAAGTGTTTATGGAAGGCACCTGTGACGGTTAAATGAACACATATATCTAGACAGGCTATTCCAGGTGGATGAACCGATCACTGAAAAGCACGACGTTGCATTGTCGAAGTGCGGGCAAACGGGACAACAAGTTCACCTGGGGCCGTAGTTATTCACAGCGGTCACGTCCTGCATAAAACAGCCACGTGATTCATGGTGTTCCTGATTAGAACAGCTCAGATATTGTCATACCGCGCTGTAGACTCATCTGGACAACGTTTTCCCTGCTCTGTCTTCGTTCTGTGCCTTTGCCTGTCTCTGAGTCAGTCTGTGACTCGTTTGACTACAGAATATCTAACTGCATGTAAGCCCATAGCCAAAAAATGAGGAAACATGCATACATACACAAAAAGAGAGAGTTGAGTACTTTGAGAAAAACATATATAATAAACATTGACTAAATTTGTCTACTGCTCTGCAGTGCAATACTCCACGTGTTCTAATCCCAGACAGCGTGATTTAAGAGTAAGGTAATTAATAAACATGAACAGTTTCTTAGTCGTCCCTCCATTTTGTACGTCTGTCTGTCTTTCTCTCTTCCTCTCTTAATGTATGTAAGTGTGTTTGCGTGTAAATGCCATGTAGAATATAATTTGAGGATTTCTTCGTCGAGAACCTGTCATTTGCAAGCACAGAATTCTGTTATTACTCAGTTAGAAAGAAGACACAGAGATAAAGAGCAAGAGAGTGAGCGACTGAAAGATGCAGGCACAGATAGAGGCATAGACAGAGGCATATAAAGATACAGGCATGGATAGATTTACACACAGCGACAACTGAAGGACCTAAGCTTTTAGGAAGCAGCTTGAGACTTTGCCCATCGCTGGAGGATCACAGTCGATGTGTCTACGCGAAGTCCTCTCTCACTCGATGTATTCTACGCGAAGCCCTCTCCCGCGCATCTGCTTTTGCCTGTGACAACCCAAGCTCTACCTGCTCATCTTAGATCCACTTAAAGCGCTACATAAATATATGGCAACCATATATCTACATTTTGATTAAGCGGGTATGCAAGTAAGTAGGTAGGTGAGTGAATGAGTGGATGAGTGATGAGTTGGTGAGTGAGTAAGCGAGTGAGTGAACTGTATGAACTCCAAACAATTATCACGCCTTCAAGAAGTTCTTAAAAAGCGCTATAAAAATGCGAAATAAATAAAGCAGAAATGCATTGTAGGATTCTATTTGCGCGTAAAGGGCTGTTGCGCTGTAAATCATGCATGCTCTTTGCCCCAGAGTTCGATTGCTTCTGTATGATGTCACGAAAGCAATCTTCTTTCCAGTATTCGATTGTTCATGCAATTCACTTTCGGTTCCGGTCCGGCTGTTGGCGCAAATTTCCTTATTCTTCCGTTTTTCATTCGCTCTTAATGAATATTCAAGGGAAGCTTCGATTGATTCGAAATTCCCAAGAGCCGTCTTGTTCGTGTGATCAGTTATCTGCGTACTGTGTATGTATAGCTGTCGATTCTGTGGCAAGTCCCGTGTGTGTCTGTGTGTGTCTGCCTGTCTGCCTGCCTGCCTGTGTTTGTCTGTCTGTCTGTCCGTCCGTCCGTCTGCTGGTTCCTGTTTTGTGACCAGCTGTAAGAATTGCGACACTATTGACCGGTAAAGCATAGATCTATTTTCAAAGTGAGCGACATGATAACAACCGTCGTGGTTAAGTAGGCTACTTTGTTCTCGTGATTTCAAAGACGCTCTAGTTCCAAGAATTCGAGGGTAAAGCCCTAAGGAGGTTGGGACCTTCGAAACCCCAATTTCCATGAAGAAAAGGTACATATGGCGCTAGATAAATTGGCCTATACAATACAACATAAAATAATACAATGAAATAAAGTTCAACACAGTACAGTACGATAATCGGCACCGCTAAAAGAAGCACTTAATAAGTCTGCCAACGCAAAACCACAGACCACAATACAATACTTCACAATACAGTAGAATGCAGTAGAATACAATAAAATACTGCTCCGGCAACTGTTTTCTGGTCGGCACTTCAAAAGAGCATCATTATCCGCACGGTTGGAACCATCGAAAGAGATTCAGCGGATGTGTTGCCATAGTTACACATGTTTACGCTACATCTCCCCAACAGTCGATTATTATTTTTATCTTTAAATGATGACAAAAACGTCGTTAATAAGTCTAAATAAGTCAACTTTCTTATAGGTAATAATATTGAAGGCAGATATTTTCCGCCTGTAGTTGCCCCGGGACTCAGGAATGCCATCGATTAAATCTTTCGTGAAACTTATATATGGTGCTGAAGACATGTGTATGTGGTCGTGAAGACACTCATATAGCGCCTTTCAAGGACCTCCCCAAAGCGCTGCACAAGGGTTGGGTTAGGCTAACCCAAAGTAATCTAAACTAGTCCGACTTGAAAGGCAAATGCTGCAAATGCAAAATGCGACAGCAGAGTCAAAGGAAACTACCCATCTACACCGTTGTGTTAGAGGTTTAGAAGTGCAACGAAGGATAGACGGATTAGGTGCATGGAGGAAGGATGGACCAACGGGTGTAAGAATGGATCGATTGATGGGCGGGCAGATTCGCTGTTCGATTGTAGGCCTACTGTGTGCTACCATTCCGACAAGAAAAACCCAGAATACAAAATGGCTTCCCAGCCAACACGCACAAGTTGGGCTAATGTTGGATAATGTTGGTCCAGTGTTGGCCCAACATGGGCGTACTGGCTGGAGTACAGCTCTATTCTGCATTTTAATGACGTGGCGACATAATATCTACGCAGTCGATGGGCCCTGAATATCTTTAGTTTTCAATAATGACACCATTATGAATAGCAGTCTCCCGTGCAGTTGTCAAATCGTTACCGCAGTTAATGCGTCTCTTTATTTCGCTGTCACCAACACAAATCGAGATTTGCAACACGGAATGATCAAGTTGACATAGGAAACTTGTTCATAATCGTCGTCACCTTCAGCGACGATGTTTCCGTTTGCTGAAAACGCGATCATGAATAGAAACCGGAATCAACGCCGCTCCGTCTTTTTGAGTGGAGGTCTGAGACGAGACATGCACTTCACTGAAAGAATTCTAGAGGATTCTTTGAATGTAAAATATATATTAATGTCGCCATGTGAATATTCGTCGGTTAGACACAATTTTCTGAAAATGATGTACAGTTATGGCGTAAACTCCAACGACTCCCTTGATTTTCGTATCGCCTGTAGCCTTCACATTTGTTTGAACGATAAAGAGGATTGTAAAACTAAGGTCAATCAATAGTTGACTTGCGGCAGTGTGCTGTTATACACGCTTACCATTGTGATATGTTGCCACGAAGCACGCCGCGAAGCCATAATATATATACGGAGCTGTATAGTTAGTGTTGGCGATTGTCAACAATAATTAGCGCCTTTACCGTCCAACAGGAAATAACTAATGACGTGGGAATGTTCTTGATAATTTTTCGGCAAATGTGATGTCTAGTTATGTACGATATTTTGGTAAAAGAGACAGTTTTAGACATTATTTCAGGAACTCCAAGGTATAGTTTTGGGCAATATTTCTAAAACAAGAGGTCTAGTTCTTCATAATATTTAGAAACCCAAGAAGCCTAGTTTATGACAGTATTCTTGAAAATAAATCGTATAGTTTTGGACATTATTTCTAGAAAAAGGGGTGTAGTTTTGGACAATAGTAATGAAAATAATAGACATGTGGCTTAGCATGTTAAAACATTATGACGATTAAAGAAACATGTAATCATGTAAGGAATTTTTGAAATGTAGCGATCTCAAGATGCATTTTATGATCTTCTCCACATTTTCAGCTACATCGGTGCCTATCTGTGCAATTTCATATAAAACTACGAGTAGCCAAGCTTAGATATTTTGGTTCTAAAAAGATCCAAATGGTCTCCATTGAGAGCCATCTCTTCGTAAAATCCCTCAACCGAGTTCGATTTCAAAGGAGCTCCTAGGTCTCATATCGCCAGTAGACCTCCAAAACGAATATATAGTAACGAGATAAATTTCTTAATGGGGCACGATCGAGTATAGCTATTATTACCACCATTACAACTAGTAGTAGTAGCAGTATTAACGGCTTTTTGTGCAATAAAGACTTCGATGATTTATTTCCATGAAGATCCAAATGATCTCCACTGTGGGAAACAAACCAGCAGCGTAACTAGTTTGTTTTCGACCGTTCCTGGCCAACGAGTATTGCCGGAAGGGATGGATCCGACTCAATGTTCAAAGCTCAGTTCCATCCAGATTGGAGTCGTGCATAACCGAGTGGCTTTCCTTTGTTACTCTCCGAATTCGACTCGATCCCGGTGCGTAGCTACTTCGCAGCCATTTGTTACGCCATGCAAGTCCTGTGGATGAAAGGTTGTCCAGCAATAATGCGCCTGTTTTCCCTATCTGCTTATCAAGTGAATCTCTGATTCGTGTTAGCCCTTTGTAAACATTTCAAAGGAGTGTTCAATAAGTGAGTCTGACATTGTAATTATACTTGTAATCTGACATTTATAGATTCCCACTTCAAGTATAGACTTAACCGCTCCCGCCCCGCCCCAGTAAGACCACTGTCAAATAATACAGACTTCAGGCGCTTGCGAAACTGCGGAAGGGACAAGCTGAGGAATTCAAGTCGGAGCTCTCGGGAAAGGCGATTCCAGCTGGTAGGTAATAGATGAACGAATGGCATTGATTTATGAATATCACAGATAAATGAAAGTGTCATAGCTACATGAATATGGCATAGCTTGATGATCTACACTCAGTTGCTTATCCACCATGGTTGCCTCTCTGTCTTACTGAACTAATCTTCTCGATATTCACCTGATGGCAGCTTGTTTTTGGCGCGCTATCGATCGAAGCCTTGCACATTAGACACCGACACAGTGGAAGTTATTAATTAGCAAATAGTTAACGAATAACATGTAACATCGCCTGTCCAAATGGCCTAGCTCTCTCACCTTCCATCATCAAATTTATTTCGGCGATATAGGCCTGTCTATCATACGATTAGTCAGTCCTCACATCTGACGAAAATCTCTCTCTCCTCTGCGCTGGACAGTATGAACATAAATAGTTTGTCGTATGATTGCTTGTAGATTGATTTCGGCTCATGTTAACCTTGACAGATAGACAGACAAGACATGTAACTTAATACTTACATCTACTCAAGATTCATTTTAATCTAACAAAATGACACAGGTCTGATCAGATTAGACTAGACTAGAGTTGATTAGATAGTAAGCCAGCTGAAACCATCCATTTTTAGATCAGCTACGGTCATCGTCGTAGTAGCCTCGAGAATTTTACAGCGCCCAACGAAAGCTAAGTCACGGGAACCAGTTTATTCACAGGCAGCCAGCCAAAACAAAATCGATAAGCAGGAAGGGTTCGGTTCCAGGTCAAAATTCAAGAATCAGTCAAGCAGACAGTGAATCGGCTACGGTGAATGGTGTGTTGGATTGGAGCGGAGAGAGAGAAGGGGAAGAGGAAGAATCGGGATAGGATTTGTGGAAGAGGAGTGTTTTCAGTTTTAAGTGAGAGTCCTGCGCAGAAATTACAAGAGATGAAGTGTTTCTATACTTTAGTTGTCTTCGTTATCGAACGGACAAAGCGTCGGGTGCTAAGGTGTTTCAACAGCATACCCGCCAATCCAGTCAGATTTCACAATATTCCACATGAAAGCATTCTAGATGGATCAAATCCAAGCCCGGAATCCATGACGCCTGGACAGATCCTTTCTTGGCAGAGGCTATTATTTCCTCTGCGATTAGGGGTTGTCTGTTGCCATAGTGTTACCCGTTGACGTGACATCGTTTCATTTCCTGCGACATCTGTCGGCTGGCGGTGACCGATGTTCAGCCGTTCAGACTGACTGACCAAGGCATTCAATCAATGCTGCGCCCATAATGCTCAGGACGCTTTGTTCTTGCATCTATGCTGCGGGCATAATAATAATAATAATAATAATAATAATAATAATAATAATAATAATAATAATTATTATTATTATTATTATTATTATTATTATTATTATTATTATTATTAATAACAACAACAATAAGAATAATAACAGTAATATTAACAGTAATAATTATAATAATGTTACAATAATAATAATAATAACAGTAATAAAAATAATAATAATATTGCAATATAATAATAATAATAACAATGATAACAATTTATAATAATATTACAATAAAAAAATAATAATATTGTTATTATTATTTATGTTTAAATTCGATTTAAGATAAGTTGATGTTAATTTAGAGTCTTATGTAGAAGCCATCATAATACAAACATATCCAGCGGATGTTTTGTGTTATCAAACGCGAGTAACCGTAACAGTTAACACCACCAATATCTTCAGTCGGGTGGTGCCAGTTCGAAGCCTAGAAAAAGGAGGAGGGCGACGCTAATCAACTTCGTTATGACACAGCGTCGTTAAACAGAAACTAAACCCACACTCAATCACCACAAGATGTCGTTAAACTTTGGAAATAAATAATTATGACTCAAAACCCGCGTTAGGGTGGTGCCAGTCCGAAGCCCGGATAAAGGAGGAGGGCTTCATTAATCATTTCTGTTATGACACAGCGTAGTTAAACGGAAACCACTACTACTACTACTACTACTGCTGCTGCTGCTGCTGCTGCTGCTACTGCGTTCCACCGAATGACATAACATGTGATGCTGTTAAATTTTTGGTCCTAATAAACGTTGTATGAGAGCGAAGCAGCCCGATTCACAACGGTCAATGATGGAAGGTAAGATGGTCGTCGTCAACGGCCCTGACAGAGATGAGATTGAGTTAAACACTGGAAACTGATACTGTAAGATAATGTAACGTCCACATGAAACTGGTCCACACTGGCAGCTTTCAACACTGGAAGCTACTACTTATCGTTATGTTGATGATAATTGTTTCTCCGCAGTTTTTGGGAGATGATTTATGAACGGAGTCTTAACTTATGCTTGGCTACGGAAAATTGATTTTTAATTTTGGGCTTGAAGTCAAAGTCAAGACGGGGTGCTTACTTACTTATTCACTCACTTACTTTGGCGATGGTATCTTTGGAGACCAATGGGGTACGGAAGAGTTTGTATTTTCTGACAGTTTGGGCGAAGGTTGACAATGCAACCCACGAGCCATTGGAAAGCAGCTACCTGTCTATCTGTCTGTCTGTCTGTGGGTCTGTCTGACTGTCTGGCTAGATATCACACCTCTCTCTGTCTGTCTTTCTCTCTATCTCACTGTTTGTCTCTCTCTCTGTCTCAGTCCCCGCATCTGTCTGTCTCTGTCTCATACTGGGTATCTGTATCTGTCTTTCATTTTCGCCATGTTCCTCTCTTTGTCTCTTTCGCTTCATTTCTCTCTCTTTCTCACTGTCTCTCTCTAACTGTCTCGGTCTCTGCCTGTCTATGTCTGTCTGTATGTCTGTCTGTCTGTCTGTCTCTCTATATATATACCTCTCCGAGTCTTTCTACGCGAGAAAAGCCTCTCAACACCTTCATGCTTCAGCTCCTTTCTTCGGCTGCACTTGGCAAATACATTCGCCTAGAAGACCTAGTCAGTTGATTGTCAGACGAACTGTGAATAATCTACATCCATCCAATTCTCTGTCCTCTGTTGCAACCATCCAGGCTGAATAAATTTCATAGTGATTCTCCGACGAAGCAAAAGCTTTCGGTAATTACTGTCCAACGCCTTCGCTTTCTCCAAGAGAAGCCAGTCTGGCCAACGCAAAATTAGCTCCAATGTACGATTAAGAGCTCGCCGACGCTGTTATAATTGCAAGAGTAATTGAAAATATTTTGATTAGGATTGCGATTGTGACTGAGTGTTATTCTGATTGCAAATGTAATTGTAATCGTAAATGTAATTGTATCTGTGATTGTAGCAGTAGATGTAATTGTGATGGCAATAGTGATTGTAAATGTAATTGTAATTGTGATGACAACTGGAATTGTAACTGTAATTGTTAAAGAAATGGTAATTGTGATGGCATTTGTCTTTGCAAATGTAATTGTAATTCCGCTTTACGATGACAACTCGCAACCTGGCTCAATGGCGCAAAACATTACGTGTAGCCTACACATTAGAAAAGGAGATGAACGCCTTCCCTACGTTTCACTTGTGGGATATGGGATACTTTACTTGTTTACACGTTAGAAGATCGTTGAGATTCTGGTACAACTGAAATATCGTCTGAACCACTTAAAACACATGTAAGAGCGTTCCAAGTTGATGACCTGATATATCAAGAGAACCTTCACAGTTGCTGTGGAAATCGAGGCACCTGCAGATCCCCACGGGATGTAGAGTCCTACATCTGAAGAACGCTGTCTTAGCTTCGGTAAATATCGTTAATAAAGCTTGCCTGTGTTATTATGTAATAAATCTTTGCCATCATGAATAGTAACAACGTATAATCGTCTTACTGTAGATTCGCCCTTTGTTTAACCAGGAACACTACACCACGCTTAGTCAACACTTGAAAACCTCTCTTTCGCCGCAGCTCTGAAGCTTCTGAGTGGGTGATCTTGAAGGGGCGCTCTATAAATCAACTGAATGACGACCAATGAACTAAAGATAGAGCGAAAAACCAAAGAACAAATTAATTAAAAAGAAAGGTCGTGGCTGATTGTATCTAGAGGAAGTTTAGATCATATCTAAATGTCAAAACAAAGATAAGATTTTGTATAAATGTCAACAAGATCAAGGTTATAAGTCTAAATGAAGCCAAGGTGAAGGCTAAAAGTCTGAAAGAAGCCAAGATGATGGCTAAAAGTTTTAAATAGGCCAATACCATGGCTAAAAGTCTAAAAGAAGCCAAGATAGTTTAGGCAAGAAAAGTCAAGAAAGTCTAAAGCTGCTTCATTCTTCACAACAACTAACATTAAACCTTGGCATTTGACATTTTTAATGCTAAATTCGGTTGTGATAGTTTGATCATTCGTTCCTGACAAATGAATTGATGAAAACCGAGACCTTGGGCGAACCAGTCGAATGAGAACCGATCAGTTAGTCTGGGACGTGACCGACATACAGGACTAATTTTAAGAGAGGATCGGCCACAATACGCTTAGATAAACACGGCGCTGATCGTAACACGCTTGAATGGACACAAATGAGCCGATGTCTTTCACAGTTCCTAGGCAGCTAGTAGTAGCTTTATCTTACACCGTTTCATTACACATTGTCCTGTTCTATTGAGTTCAGTCGTACGCTGTTGTGTTATGTCTGTCTGTCTGTCTGTCTGTCTGTCTGTCTGTCTGTCTTGTCATGTCGTGTTCAGTCCAGTCCTATCCTGTTTTATCCTTACCGTCTCTTTGTCCGTCTTTCTGCCTGCCTGTCTTTCGTCATTGTCGTTATTACTCTGTAGGCCTAATTGTCTTTATTTATCTAATGCACCACTTCCTAGTAATAGAGTCAAAAGCTTCCTGTTGCGTTCTCTATAGGATTCGAACCCTGTACTCGACTGCTTCAGTCTGAGTCCATGCATTGAGGAGACTCCATCGATTCTGGCCATTGACTTCATCCAGTTAGGCGCCTCAGTCGAAATATCTTACAATCGTGATCTTAATCTCGAGATTCCTACAGCGCCGAACAAAAGCTAAGTCGCGGGTACCAGCTTATTCACAGGCGCTCAGTCAAACAAAATCGATAGACAAGAAGGGTTCGATTCCAAGTCAAGATCCAAGAGTCAGTCTGGCAGGCAGGCAGGCAGGCAGGCAGGCAGGCAGGCAGGCAGGCAGGCAGGCAGGCAGGCAGGCAGGCAGGCAGGCAGGCAGGCAGGCAGGCAGGCAGGCAGGCAGTAAACCGTTACGGTGGACGGTGCTTGGAATTTGAGCGGCAAGATCGATAAGGGGAAAGGAGGAATGAGGATAGGATTTGTGGACGAAGAGTGTTTTCAGTTTGAGCGAAAGACCTGCGCAGAGATTGCAAGGGGTGAAGTGATGGTGAGATCGTAGGATTGGGTCAGATATAAGCACATCTGCGTACAGCGGTTACTTTAAGGTATGTAGTTCCTCAGTTTAACGACAGCTTATGGCATCAAAGGCCGGTCAGTCGCCCTCCTCCTTTATCCAGGCTTGGGACTGGCACTACCCCCAAACAAGGCAGTGGCGGAGTTAACTTTAAGGTATGAAATGACTGCGGACTTAGATATGGTTCGAGAGAAACCAACTATCGCATTTAGACGAACAATGCAGCTACATCGGCCTAAGTTTAATCCCGTATTTCTCAACCTACTAGAAATATCGGTAGTTTATGGGTGTATTGGGTGCGCAGTGGTCCAGTGGTAGGCGTGCTGAACTGTCAACCTAGAGGTCAAAGGTTCAAATCCCCGCCTAGGTTGAGAGATATTTCAAGATTTCTGTTTCACTGACGCCATCTAGCAACACAACAGCTATAAAATGAGAACATCGACACTCAACTGAATCCATTCCAATTATGGAACCTCAACTGCGTCAACATTCAAGCTGCAATCGATGGCGCACCCTGGCCTTTTTGAAATCTCTTAAATCTGAGGTCAATCGGGCAATATAAGGAGAAAGACTAAAGAGGATAAGCAGAGGTAGAAGCAGACAGACAAGTCATGAGCCGCTATCAGCACAACAACGGATACACGACAGTATTAGGTAATCGTAATCGTTAACTATAGCGCTACTCGGAAGCTAAGCGCAGGCTACCAGCTTATTATTATTATTATTATTATTATTATTATTATTATTATTATTATTATTATTATTATTATTATTATTATTATTAAACAGACATTTATAACGAGCGCAATTAACAACAGCCTTAAAGGTGCGTGCAACGACCCTAAAAATGTCCTACCGAGTAATATCGAGCAATATCATGGTTTATAGATCGATATTAATGCACCGAAATCTAGGCAGACCTATTAAACATGTAAGTTTTAAGCTTATTTTTAAAACTTGCTATTGGAAGAGTGTTACCATTGATGCTAGTCGGTAAGGCATTCCACACTGTGGGGCAAGAGTACCAAAATCCACGAGAGCCAAATGCAATGTATTCACGAGCGCTGCGTCAAGTCCGAGGGGGTGTCCAGAGATACCGTGTGAAGAATAGGGTCCCGTTGCTGGGAGACCAGATAGCATAGGAGAGAGAGACAGAGACAGAGAGACAGAGACAGAGAGACAGAGACAGAGAAAGAAAGAGATAGAGAAAGAAAGAGATAGAGAAAGGAAGACAGAAAGAGAGAGTGAGAGAGATAGAGTGAGAGAGAGTGAGAGAGAGTGATTAGAGAGAGAGTGAGAGAAAGATAAAGAGTGAGAGAGAAAGAGAGTGTGAGAGAGAGGGAGAGAGAGAGGGAAAGAGGGAGAGCGAGAGAGAGACAGACAGACAGAAAGACAGAAAGAGAGAGAGAGAGAGAGAGAGGAGCTGTTATAGTTGAGGAATACGGGAAGTCAGCGGATTTGATGAATTTGTGACTTTTGCTAAGCATAGGTTGTTGCAGCGTGACTCAGTAACAAATGGCCCTACGTGAAGAGGGTTCATTCGATGCTGAATGCGGATCAGCTGTGATTATGTGAACGGTAGTCATTGCGATGAACGTCATCATGTCTCTCGCATCGTGCTGTTGGAATCGGAAGAAAGAGAAGAGCAGAAACAACGCAGCTGGTAATTACATAAACGATAGGTAATTACATAAAAGATAGCATAACAAGAGTCTGACTAAATAAGAGAGAAGAACTTGATGCAACGAACGACGGGAAATGATTGAAGGTCACGTGTTCGCGGTCCATCGCTGCAAAAAAGAACGGCGTCAGGAACTGATGACGGTGATTACGACAATAATGATAATGACGACGACGATGATAATGATGCTGATGAACAACGATGATTATGATAATTGTGAGAAATACAACGACATCGAATAAGAAGATGACGAAGACGACGACAAGGAGGAGGAGGAGGATAATTTTCTGTCTTACATTTAACAAGATTTTACATTTAAAACGTAATCATAATCTTACGCTCGAGATTTCAACTGCACTGAAAGAAAGCTAAGTCGCAGGAACCACTTATTCACAGGCGCTCAGTCAATACAAAATTGATAGGTAGGAATGGTTCGGCTCCAGGTAAAGATGCAAGAATCAGGCAAGCAGACGGCCGACAATTCATTACTCATACCAGAAAATATTGCACTCGATCAATGGAAACCGACTCGTGTGCCTGGCACTAAGACAATGTTTTCTGGCGTTCTGGATGACTTGTCTGAAGCTTTGGAATTCGCTGTCAAGTCCTGCGTGTGTTCCACCAGTTCTTTAATACGATTCAGGTCTAAAGTAAAGACTCATATCTTGCATGTTACTCAGCCACCGTCGCTTGACAGCTCCTCTCCCCTTCTCTCTCTGGTCTTCTGGCAACCGGACTTGGTTCTTGACGTGGCATCTTTGGACAACCCCACTTACCTGACGCAGCATTCAAGCTGTTAAGTAGGGCTTTAGAAATTTCGAGTGTACGATTACGATTACGATTTCTGGTTTTCCCTGAACAATTTGATATCGACTCGACTTCTCCAGCGTATTACGATTTCTGACTAAGATTTAACTTGAAGCAACCATCTTAATATATGCATAAATGAATGAAGGAAGGAAGGACGGAAAGAAAAAAGGAAGGAATGAAGGAAGGAAGGAAAGAAAGAAGGAATGCATATAAAACTGAACATGCGTTTACGTTTCAGATTGTAAACATCTTTCGCATCATAAGTGCTAGCAGCGTTTTTTTCTCTGAAGACATTTATATCTATACATTTTTTCTCTAAAAGGCACTACATAAATATTCATCTACATATTCACATATGCATGTATTTAAATATTTATTTATTTATTGCACTTATTACGCACGCGAGGTATAAATCTGAGTCCACTCAACAGGCACGAAACCGCAATCGTTGGATCGTAGCCCAAGCGCGCTGCCAAATAGACCACAGTACTGCACGCACTTACGTAATCGTAATCCTAAACTCAAAATTTCTAAAGCGATACTTAAAAGCTAAGCGCGGGGCATCAGCTTATTCACGATCGCTGCGTCAAGTCAGTGGGGTTGTCAAAAACTGCCATGTTAAGAACCAAGTCCGGTTGCCAGAAGACCAGAGAGTGAGAGAGAGATGGGGAGAGGAGCTGTTAGGGTGGGTTGTGTTTAAGCTGCGTCAAGTCAGTGGGGTTGTCAAAAAATGCCATGCTCAAGTCAGTGGGGTTGTCCAAAAATGCCATGCAATGAACCAAGTCCGGTTGCCAGAAGACCAGAGAGAGAGATGGGGAGAGGAGCTGTTAGGGTGGGTTGTGTTTAAGCTGCGTCAAGTCAGTGGGGTTGTCCAAAAATGCCATGCAATGAACCAAGTCCGGTTGCCAGAAGACCAGAGAGAGAGATGGGGAGAGGAGCTGTTAGGGTGGGTTGTGTTTAAGCTGCGTCAAGTCAGTGGGGTTGTCCAAAAATGCCATGCAATGAACCAAGTCCGGTTGCCAGAAGACCAGGGAGAGAGAGGGGAGAGGAGCTGTTAGGGTGGGTTGTGTTTAAGCTGAGGGAATGGGAAGGCAGGTAAAATAGAAGCAGGTGTTTTAGTGATACTGACCTGGAATTATGAATCTTCAAATGCAGCAGCGCTGCAGATCTGACGTTCGAAGATGACGAATCTGTTTGGAGTCTGCGCGATATGCAGATTGGACGCTTATAAGGGCGTGAAATTGTTCCATACAACGCTTCCTTCAAAGTCTTGGACTGCCACTCTGGACTGCTGTACAGACAGCAATTGACCAGGAATCGCGACACACCTTCTAGATGGCTCTGGCGATGTTGGCACGTGACTATGGAGTACGCTGTCTATGCGTTGCTAGCCGCGATATGCAGCCGATGGTCCTGTCCGCGTTATCCAAGGAAATTGTGTGGTGACGTATAAGGGCCAAACCTCGCGAAATAAAATCACCAATTCATTGGAATTCTTCACTTATTGTCATTATTCTGTAATTTCTGCTCTAGTAATTGCGACTCTCCGCTAATTGGTGATTGCCACACTGAAATAATTGCTACTACATTAATTGTCACTCTATTTATTGCCACTCTTCATTATTTCCCACCCTCTGCTAATTGCCATTCTCAAATGATTTCTACTTTTCGCAAATTTCCACTTTGCTAATTGCCACTATTCTGATTGCCATTCTTCATTAATTACCATTCTCCACTAAACCCACCACTGGACGGCTAGAACTAGAGGAAGGTGTCAGTTAGTGCACTGGCAATCAATGGAGAATGACAACAATGGAAACGCGAGTAGTCAGTGATTTTTCTTAAAAATCGGCCCTTTTGTGCCACCGTTATAGAAAGAATAGAGAATACTCGGAGATGCCTGAAGCCTTGCGTTCTATTAACCATTGCGTTGCGTGATTCGATGCCGATGCGTTGGGTGTCGAGTGCGATGGTCTCGGTGAAGCTGCTGCTTCCGCGCAGGTGCGTGCAATACTTCCCGATAATTGGCGGCTGTTCGTTGGACTATTGCACCGGGTGTGTGAAACCAGCGGCATTGTCAGCGCGCCGGCGTGAGACAATGGCGTTGTTATGAAGGAGGAGGAGAAGGAAGCAGAGGAGGAGAAGGAGGAGGAGGAGGAGGAGGAGGAAGAGGAGGATGTAGGTTACGTGGAAGAGGAGGAATAGGAAGAAGAGAAAGAAGAGGAAGAAGAGGAAGAGGAGGATGTATATTAGATAGAAGAGGAGGAGGAAGAGGAAGAGGAGGATGCAGATTAGGTTGAAAAGGAGGAATAAGAGAAAGAGGAGGATGTATATTAGATAGAAGAGGAGGAAGAAGAGGAAGAGGAGGATGTAGATTACGTGGAAAAGGAGGAAGAGAAAGAGGAGGAAGAAGAGGAAGAGGAAGAGGATGTAGATTACCTTGAAGAGGATGAAGAAGAGGAAGAGGAAGAGGAATAGAACCATGTAGATTTGGTTGAAAAGGAGGAATAAGAAAAAGAGGAGGATGTAGATTACGTGGTAAAGGAGGAAGAGGAAGAGGAGGAAGGAGAGGAAGGAGAGGAAGAAAAGGAAGAAGAGGAAGAAGAGGATGTAGATTATGGGGACGATGATGAAAGACAGACAGAAGAGAAAGCGGAGAAAGAGGAAGCATAGAGGACAGAGCAGAATCGATAATGAGGAGGAGACAGCTAGATGAGGAGCAGAATGAGGAGATAGATGCGAAGGAAGATAAGAAGAATGAAGGTGTAAAGATAGTTAGTGACCCCACTGATGTCTCAACCTGTTACTTCCTGCCAATGCACTCCCATAAATTCAATAAAAGGAAAAGAGGCCATATATCTGAATTATCATACATTCGCATACCGTTGCATAACAAATCTTTCATCATTCGCTTACTGTATAAACACAGAAAGTGTGAATACTCTAGTTCTCATGGTTGCTTCAGTTTCAATGCCAGTAGCTTTCTTTTTCTGCGTAGGCATATATAACATTTTATTCTGTTAATTATGAAATATAGAACTCTGTATAAAGCTAGACCTTTTAAACTCTATAATTTTGCATCGTATGTGCTACTTTTCACGATTTGCACGCAGTGTACCTAATCTAACCTAACCTAATCTAATCTAATCTAACGACTTCTATAGCGCTGTTATCATAATGCACAAGGCATCAACGATGTTCGCTTCAAGTCAAAATCGCAATCCAAAATCATAATCCGTTGGCTTCTGGTTTCTATGACCTATTAGTATTCAACCCGGCTTCTCCATCGGATTATGATTTTGATTGCGACTGTGACTTGAAGCGACCATCGACTGATGCCTTGGGCATTATGATAACGGCGCTTTATAAGTCATTAGATTAGATTAGATTACATTACATTAGTTAAGGACTTACTCAAGGTCCCTACATAGTAAAATCTCATACGAGGCTCGAACCCGTACTCACCGCTCTTTAAGCCGAGCGCTCTAACCAATCGGCTTCCTCTGCCCGGAAGGGAACGGAAAGGAAGTATGAATGCCATTGATAACGATGCTACAGAGGCTGAGGCGACTGTATTGTCGGATGCCACTGCATCGTCTGCATGCAGATTTCCTGATGATAATCTTCCCTGAATTCAGTCGATGCGGACAGATTTTATCTGTTCAGGTCACATCAACCATTAATATTATGGCTACGCTTCGGTTATATTGTTCACTTCCGTATTTTCGACTGACAGACAGACAGACAGACTGACTGACTGGCTGGTTGACTGACTGACTGTCTGTCTGACTGACTGACTGTCTGTCTGACTGACTGACTGACTGACTGACTGACTGACTGACAGACTGACTGACTGACTGACTGACTGGCTGGTTGACTGACAGACTGACTGACTGACTGACTGACTGACTGATTGACTGACTGACTGACTGACTGACTGATTGAATGACTGACTAACTGACTGACTGACTGACTGACTGACAGTCAGATAAACAGAAGTAGACAGACATGCAAAAGCAAACGAACAGACAGACAGACAGAGAGTGATAGCCAGACAGAGAGGGAAGGAGAGAGAAGTTCGTCTGCTGTCATAAATCTCACATATTTCCAAGAAGATAGAACGCCATCGAATCATTATTAGTCAATTGAGACAATTCCAAAGATCCATCGCTTTCTATAACTGTCATGTGGCTATATACAACTTTTATATGGGCTGTCTATCTGACTGGGTGCTTAGTAGACGGCCGGACGGAGGGACGATAAGAAATACGGAAGGAAGGAAGGAAGGAAGGAAGGAAGGAACGAACGAACGAACGAACGAACGAACGAACGAACGAACGAATTATCGAAGGAAGGATGGAAGGAAGGAAGGAAGAAACGAAGGAAAGAAGGAAGGAATGAAGGAATGAATGAAGGAAGGAAGGAACGAACGAACGAATTAACGAAGGAGGGATGGAAGGAAGGAAAGAAAGAAAGAAAGAAAGAATGAATGAAAGAAAGAAGAGAGGAAAGAAGGAAAGAAGGAAGGAAGGAAGGAAGGAAAGAAGGAAGGAAAGAAGGAAGGAAGATGGATGGACTGATGGCTGGATGAATGAATGGATGTATGGCTCGATGAATGGCTGGATCATGAAAGGGTGGGTGGGAGGATGAATGGATGAATGAATGGATGGGTGGTGGGTAGTCGGGAGGATTGATGGATGGATGGATGGGTCAAGAGATGATTGGCGAAGGAGATGAACAACAAAATAACGCTATTTGTGAGGTCCCACAAGGCACTTCCCCTACATGAATAGCCAGTAACGTACATACAAACATCGAAAGAGCACACTTCCTCCCATCCATCCATCCATCCATCCGCCCATCCACACTCTTCCTCTCTTAGCCGTTCTCCAACTCTCCATCCACACTCTTCCTCTCTTACTCTCCCATCTCCCACAAATCATCATCACCTCTTCGTCCTTCCCTACCTACCCTCACTCCCTCCTCCTCCTTCTGCTTCTCCTCCTCCTCTCTCTTATCCTGTCTGCCACTCCGTCTGGCATCGCAGTCAACGACCGAGATCTATAAAAAGTGGGAGTGGCACTAATAAAAGAATTCCCATCCATTCATCATCGCTTCCACACAGACGAGGAAAAGCCGACACAGTCTATCTTCTGCTCTCAAACAGGGTAAGTGCTTGATAGATTGTAGATCTGTGACGCTGTGACTTATTAGTTGATAGAATAGTATTACTACACCGCAGTAAGAGACAACGGGACACTGGGACACTTCCTATTACTGGATCGTCTAGAACCCCTGTACTAGACTGCACCTCTGAGATACTATAAACGACATTTCCATTTGTAATTGTAATTGCAATAAGTACAATTTATATAGCATCGCTATCCTATCCTGACACCTGTTCTTCCTCTTATCTCTCTCTCCTCTCCAACCCCAAACACCACCCCCCATAGCTGCCACGCGTCTCTACATCTGACTTGGATCTTGACCTGGAACCGAACCTTTGCCTATCGATTTTGTTTTGACTGAGCGCCTGTGAATAAGTATGGTCCCCGCGATGTGGCTATCGTTGGGCGCTGTAGAAATCTCGGAATTACAATTGCTATTACGATTATTATTAGCGAGCTACTTCTAGAGTGCGCCGATCCCGAGCCACTGAAGTTGGTCTCACACACAGATGCAACTTCGTCGAAGGTTTAATTCAGGTGGCCAGACCAGCAGCAGCGTTGGTGACCCTCAGAAGGCCATTAATATTGGGCTCAACCAAGCCAGAAAAGGCGACACTGTAGTAATGGAATCGGCTCTGGATGAAGCTTTGAACGACTTTGCGGGTAGCAATCTTTTCGAGTGACCGGGAGACAGACCTCAGTTTCTCCGATAGCAGAGCTGGTCATCGTTAGTCCTCCTGTCACCTCATCCTTAAAATTTGGAAATCGCTCCATAGTCATAGCTGCCCCACCCTCTGGAATAAATTCCCGACAGAATTACGACAATTATCTGATCAATCATACGAACTCACCAGCACTTAACCTATTGCAATTTCTCCGCTGGTCTTTCACTCAAAACAATTCTTTTCCAGAAATCTTATCCTGATTCTTCCTCTTCCCCTAATCTCTCTTCTCGCTTCAATTTCAAACATCATCCACCGTAACCGTCCGACTGTCTGACTGACTTCTGGATCTTGACCTGAAACCGAACCCTTTTGTCTATGGATTTTGTTTTGACTGAGCGCCTGTGAATAAGCTGGTTCCCGTGACTTGGCTTTCGTTGGGCGCTGTAGAAATCTCGAGATTACGATTATGTGTGACTTCATTGAGATATCAGTCGAGGAAAAGACTGAAGTCGCAACCTCGTCCTTTGGTTCAACAAACTTCATCATCGCATCCATTTATGCTTAGTGCATTAGTCATAACGGCGCTATAGAAGTTCTACGATCAGATTAACAATACCAGTTTCCTTGTCTGCTTATATTCCTTCTTGTTCGCCCGTTCCTTCTCTTTCTTTCTTCCTCTTCCACCTACTCCTTCTCCTCCTTCTCCTCTTTCCTTCTTCCTCTCTTCCTTCTTCCTCTCTTCCTTCTTCTTCTCTTCCTTCTTCTTCTCTTCCTTCTTCTTCTCTTCCTTCTTCTTCTCTTCCTTCTTCTCTTCCTTCTTCTCTTCCTTCTTCTTCTCTTCCTTCTCTTCCTCTTTCTCATATTATTTCTCCTACTACTCTTTCTTCTGTTCCTTTTCTTTCTCATCCAAGTCTTCCTCTTCTTTCTCTTCCTTCTGCTCATCATTCTTCTCTTCTCTCTCTGCCTTCTCTTCCTATTTCTCCTCTTCCTTCCCCTTCTCATCCGTCTCTTCCACCTCCGCCTTCTGTTACTCCTCCCGTACCACTTAGATTTCTCCAACTGCGCGTGAAAAATGGTGCGTGTCGCTTAGATGTCGCTAGTGTATCGTATTCGCGTCGGATCGAATCTAGGGATCTAGGGAATACCCGTTGTTTGTTACACCGATCTCTCTGCTTGGCGAAACGTTGAGCACCTGTCAGTCTAACGACCTGTGCCGTGCACGCTCGGATATTTCAAGCCGCAGTGTGGTTTTCATTGCCACGTTCTCGCGAATGGGAAAATCGCACCCTGCTTGTTATTGGCGTCGGAGCAAATTCCCCTTATATGTTGTTATGCAGTTCGGTAGTGATAACAGTTGTTTTAGCTGTTGTTTACGTAACGCACGGTAGTCGATTGGATAGCGCTTTAGACTTGTAACGGGGAGAGTATGGGTTCAAGCGTCCTCTTAGACGGGTACTATGAAGGGACCTTGAGCAAGTCCTTCACTTACAATTGCTTCGCAACTCATATTTCTTTTCGAGAGACTTTAGGCAAATATGTCTTTACAGCCACAATTGCCATACTTCCACACACTGCTGCATATAAACTCAATATTGCGATTACTGTTCATCACGTGGCATCTCTGGACAACCCCTCTGACTTGACGCAGCGCTCGTGAATAAGCTGGTGCCCTGCATTGAACCTTTAAGAAGCGGTTTAGAAATTCTCGAGGTTACGATTGCGATTACAAGTTTGTAAAGCGACATTTTGTGTGGTTCCTCTAAGAGTTATCGTTTGTTATTTGTATATTTTTATCATTGCAAGAAATGAAATACGTTTCCACTTGTTATTAATTTCAATCTGCTTCTTGGTCTGGATTTGGACCCGGGACCTTCGAACAGCTATGGACCAGTGGAGCTCTAGCCAGTGCTACAGCGCCTTTTATAAGCTGCAGGAGTGGCCGACGACAGTGGAGAGATGTCAAAGACCCAATTGACAGATTGGGAAGTCAAGGGGATTGTTGGGAAGTCAAGGACCTTGTTTTGCGTCGAGCTGTAATCCACTTATAAAGCGAACGACACAGGGTGCGTTCAATATCCGTCCGGAGTATACACCGATCGATCTAAGAGCACGGCGTATATATTCTAAGCTGCTCGGTGTATACTCGGGGTGCGTTCGGGACGCGCTTCTGTGGCACATTTCCCCAGTCAACATTTCCTGAAGGCGTGTTTTACGTCTAGCGATTTATCAGAAGAAGCACTTAGGTCGACAAATTTATGATGAATTTCGCTGCAGAAGTATTCTGTAGATTGTCAAATCGCAACTGAATGTAGACGGATTTATTACCATGCACAGACTTATAACGCATATAGCATATTTCTGATATCTGATAGTCGTCTGACTGTCTGCCTGCCTGACTCTTGGATCTTGACCTAGAACCGAACCCCTCTTGCCTATCGATTTTGTTTAAACTGAGCGCCTGTGAATAAGCTGGTTCCCGCGACTTAGCTTGCTGGGTGCTGTAGAAATCTCGAGATTACGATTACGATTACGATCATCCTGGCAGGATAACTCATTGACTGTCATGGCTGACTTTTGCCGTGTTTGAACAGTTGATCAATTTATTAGGCTAAAAGAAAATCGAAGACTGTCTTTTCGAGATATATATATGTATATATGTATGTATATGTATGTATGTATGTATATATATGCATGTATGTATGTATGTATGTATGTATGTATGTATGTATGTATGTATGTACGTATAAGCACAATATATCTGTGTAGGCCATATCTACATTTTCGAATGCTGGCATTCGAAAACCTGACAGCCTACTTCAGTCTGCACAAGGGCTGACCAATAAAATCGCAGGGTAGTAGTCGAAGATAAGTCGACTATAGATTCTGTGAGGTTCTTTAAAAGGCGCTATACAACAATTCGAGAGAGCAAACAGAAGTTGGTGAAACGGAGGGTTAAAATTAACCCTCTGTTGTTGATGATTAGCCAGGCAGTGTGTCGTTCGCTGGGTCCTGCAAGAGAAGCGTGCGATGGGGATATAAACTTGGTCACAATCTTTCGGATTCTGTTGTCTAATTAGCCTAATTGACGTCATCTGACAAGAAAGCAGTTTCACCGATTACCTGTCTATATCTCATCCCACGATACGTGGAGGGAGGAATTCAGATAAATAGGTCTGCAGGGAGGGAGAGAAGAAGGGATGGAGAGAGGCAGAGAAGGAGAGAGACAGAGAAGAAGAGAGGCAGAGAAGGAGAGAGGTAGGGAAGGAGAGGCATGGACGGAACCAGGGAGGGAGAGAGGCAGAGAAGGAGAGAGGCAGAGAAGGAGAGAGGCAGAGAAGGAGAGAGGCAGAGAAGGAGAGGCAGGGACGGAGAACCAGGGATGGAGAGAGGTAGAGAAGGAGAGAGGCAGAGAAGGAGAGGGGCAGAGAAGGAGAGACACAGAGAAGGAGAAAACAAACAGAAAGGCTGGGAGAGAGGCAGGGAGGGGCAATGAGGCAGAGAGAGAGAAAGAGAGAGAGAAAAAAAGAGAGAGCAGGAATGGAGGCAGCCTTACGGAGAGGCAGAAAGACAGGGATGGCGAAAGGGAAGCAGGGATGGGAGGGAAAGATGATTAGAAAGAAGAATAAAAAAGGTATATGGAGGAGAGTAAGTAAGTAGCCTTGAAAACTAATACATAGGCAGCCAAGGAGTTAAGAATGGGTGGATAGGCGGACGAAGGGTAGGACAAGAAGAGAAACAAGGAGTGATAGAGGGAGTCAGTCAGACAAACATACAGACAGATTGACGGACGACGGACGGCCAGACAGACAGACACGGAGGAAAGGAGGGAGAGAAGGAGGTAGGGAATGAACGAGTGAGAAAGGGATGATGGAGGAGAGGAGTGAAGAGGAAAGGAGGAAAGCGACGGGTGGGTGGGAGGAGTGGGTGGACGTCAACCGGTGCAGAACAATCTGAACAAAACACAGATCTGATGAAAACGTTTCATTTGCGGCAATTTCCAAGAAGCGAAGAACCTCCACTGATTGCTCTAAGGGAACCCAGCGAGACAGACAGAAATACAGACGAACAGAGATAGACAGAAGGACAGGTATAGACAAACGGACAAATGAAGAGACGGACAAATCGGGCGAAATAAACGAAATGCTACACTTAATAACCGTACTAAATGAAGAAGTGGAAGTCATTTTCTGACTAAATCTTTCTGTATTAACCATACATATATTATATGTATAGATATATCGCTGAAGGTTGTCTAAAGGTATGTAACAAAACACCAGTTTTAGGATAAAATCCCATTCCCTAAGTTATTTACAGGCGTAACTAGACTCACGTAGACCTAATCTAATCTAATCTAATGACTTCTATAGCGCCGTTATCATAATGCCCAAGGCTTCAGTCGATTGTCGCTTCAAGTCGAATCGCAATCCAAAATCATAATCCGTTGAAGCAGCCGGGTCGAATTCCAAAAGGTCATAGAAACCAGAAGTTAAAGCAACAAGACTCCGCCTCAAGCGGCGACAAAACCAGCGAGAACCTCACGAACAGAAACGAAAACGTCTACCAACAAACAGCTGAATAAGAAGCAAAACGGCCCACTGAACCAAACAAGCCGTCGGCTGAGGGAGGCAAAGAAAGACTTATCGAGAGACTGGCAGCAAAAACAATCACGCAGGACCAACAAGCAAAATAATCGTAATCGTAATTTCGAGATTTCTACAGCGCCCAACGAAAGCCGCACCGCGGGGACCAGCTTATTCACAGGCGCTCAGTCAAAACAAAATCGATAGGCAAAAGGGTTCGGTTCCAGGTCAAGATCCAAAAGTCAGACGGAGAGACAGCGTGGCAGCTACGGGGGGGGGGGGTGTTTGGGGTTGGAGAGGAGAGCGAGACAAGAGGAAGAAGGGTTATCAGAGTACGATCTGTGAAAGAGGAATGTTTTGAGTTTTGAATGAAAGGCCGAAATACATCTGAACCGAAGTTAAACATCGTCAAAGTTCACCGAAGGCTTACAACACACAACTCAACTCTCTACAATTTCTATCTAATGCCTCGTATGAAACAATATGATGAAATATGCATACACGTGTATATCAAATTATGTAATTTGATATATACATAACCTATTTATAAACATGAGTGTATATGTGTTTATCTAGACATTTGATATAGCGCCTTTTTAGTACCTCACGAATTCGCTGCCTACGCAGGCCTAACTGATGTTAAATGTCATTAAAAAACAGAAAGTGCGTCTGCAAGCGAAATAATGCATAGAAACCGAGAAGAGTCTCCGATGGTAGGCTCACTCACACACGTAGAGCTGAACTAGCGGATTTTTATCCAGAGTTGAAAGATGACACGATGTTGAGTTCCTGAACACAGAAGTGTGTGTGTGTGGGTGTGTGGGCATGGGTGGGTGTATTGGTGGGAGGATGGGTGGGTGTATGAGTGGGTGGGTATATTTTGGATGGGAATTTGGTTGTGTGTGTGGGTATCGGTCCGTGTATTTATTCCTGGGTTTGGGTGGGTGGATGGTGGGTTTGGGTGTTTGGGTGTTTGGGTGGGTGGGGAATTGGGTGGGTGGGGATAGTTTGGGTGGGAATTTGGGTGGAGGGTGTGTAGGTGGATAACTGAGTGGGTAAATGGAAGAATTGGACTGGAGTTCTGAAGTCGAATACAAGGCATTAGTCTCGGCATTTGTGTATTTGAAACATTTCTTGCGACGCAGTCGATGTTCCATCGTCCAATATTTACCGAGTTTGGCTGCAAATGTGAAAAGCCAACTACGTGGGTTGATACCGTTCCATGGCTTAGATTCAGAGGCTGCTGAGAGGAGAGGCGGCGCCTGCTGAGAGAAATGGGAGATGGATGAGGCAAAACGATGATGGGAGACAATGGGAGTTCGGTTTCGAAGGGAGAATTTTCTGGAGTTGGGGACAAATAAACAGACAGACAGACAAGCGGACAAATAGATACACAGGCAGGCAGATAGGCAGACGAACTGATAAGCAGACACACAAAGATGCAAATTCACAGACATCCAGATAGACAGACCTATGGAAGACACACTGAAAGAGTTGGACAGACAGACAAAGACTGACAGACAGACGGACAGATGCATGGACGGACGGACGGACAGACAGAAAGACGGATGGACAGATAATGTGTTCTTCAAATATGAGGAGTGAAGTAACACAACTCAGCCATATCGAGATGAACAGACCGAAGCGTAAGCACACATAAAAGCAGAAAGACACAATCGAAAAGCAGATGGGGACTCGCACTAAAAGCCTTCGAAAGGCGCTACATAAATATTCAGATATAGAATCACTGTAACAACGGACGAATATGGACAGAAAGAAGCAGAGAACAGAAAACGGGGCCACGAGAGAGAGAGCGGGAGAGAGAGAGAGAGAGAGAGAGAGAGAGAGAGAGAGAGAGAGAGAGAGAGAGAGAGAGAGAGAGCAAATAGCAATGCATTCAGCACAGCTGATCATAAAATTGATAACATATTGTCACGTTTTCGGCATTCGTCATATATAAATATACATGTATATGTATTTGTGTATGAGAGAGAGAGAGAAAGAAAGAGTTGCAGTATATATATATATTGTTGTGTGCTAGTCTTAACAAAACGCAATAAACTCGCTTGGGTAGAGATAAAAAGTATATTTACTCGTGCAAGAGGTTTTAGCACAACACAAAATCACAAAATACCTGACATTAGACAGAACGTCGACGGCTGTTTAGAAGCTACAAGTCGAAGTCTTTACATCAGCGAACAACTCGAACACAAAACCTCGCAGGTTCCTCCTACAGACGGAGGACCTTTACATCAGCTCGGAAAACGGAGTCTTGGCGACTAACAGGAAACAGAGCCTCGACGGACTCAGCCTATCTTAACTAGCCAAGCTCAGTCAACTAACATAAACTTCCCCTTTTATAGGGATTTAGGGGTTACGCCCCCCAAAGAGACGGTCCATCCTTCAGTCACTCCTTGAAGAGACGGCCCATCCTTCCGTCACTCCTTTCCTCCAGGTCTTCCGTGTGGGCCGACTCTAACATACCCCCACACCACGAAGAGAGGAAATCCGTGGATTTCCGACCAAAGAAAATACACATTAAAACCCTAACAAAAACCAAAATGTAAGAGAAAACAATAATATACACGCAATAACTTAACTATACACAATGTAACTCGCAGAACAACAGAAAAATAAAACGACAATATACAATAGTTCACTGCACAGTCACATGACCGAAGGCCGACTCAAAAGATCGGGCAACAGGTTACACCGTCCAGGTCGGTGGACAATGTTCAAGGAGTACTGTTGTAATTCCAGACTCCAGCGAAGTAACTTTTGATTTGAATTGGCCATCGTATTGATAAACTGTAACGGACTGTGATCCGTAAATACAGTAACCGGCGCCGAGCCAAAGTAGACGCTGAAGGCTCTCACGGCTACCACCAAAGCGAGAGCCTCTTTCTCCACAGTCGAGTAGTTTATTTCGTGTATCTTGAGCTGTTGCATGCTGGAAAGCGATTAGGCTCCTAGAGGTATAGGCCCCACCAGCAGACAACGTTCGTTGGTTTAAAACTCTGTATTCTCGAATTCAAAACGGCAATTATCCGGTATTTATCCCGGACGAGCCCCCATCTGTTGCATGCTGGAAAGCGATTAGGCTCCTAGAGGTATAGGCCCCACCAGCAGACAACGTTCGTTGGTTTAAAACTCTGTATTCTCGAATTCAAAACGGCAATAACAACTTCCACGCAACGATCTTTCTCCAAAACGACAATCTCTCTCACCGCAATCTCTCTGAGCCAACAACCCTGAGCAATCTTCTCACTCACGCTTTTATACCTTCTCCTCTCCCGAGGAGATGACCACTCCTCTCAACACTCCCTCAAATACTCCTTCAACCACTCCTTTCAACACCAGTGCCTGCGCACGTGTTCCTAACCGAATGTTACATGGGCACGTGTCACCTTCAACCTCACTCAACCTGCCTTCCGCACGTGCCCCTGTAACAATATATGTATATATGTATATATATATCTTCATGAAGGAAAGCCATGACTGTTAACATTTGTTCGATAAGTTGGTGTGACTGTACTTTCTCTCTTAAGCAAAGTGGATGTAGTCGCCGTGTAGGTCGGCTGCAAATTCCTAAGTCTTCCTAAACAACATCAGCTTATCACACGGATCCACATAGACCCTTTCATGTTGGCCAGTCTGTCTGTCTGTCTGTCTGTCTGTCTGTCAGTGAGTCAGTGAGTCAGTCAGTGAGTCAGTGAGTCAGTCAGTCAGTCAGTCAGTCAGTCAGTCAGTCAGTCAATCAGTCAGTCTGCCTGTCTGTCTGTCTGCCCGTCTGTCTGTCTCTCTCTCTCTGCTTATCTGTCTGGCTTCGCGTCTGTCTGCCTGTCTAATCACAGAGACGAAATTGCCCTTATATAACAATATTCACATATGTCATTGACGGTTATCCTTTGATTAAGCTTTCCCATCATTCAACGGGAAACCTCATTCTTCGCCCTCCCCACTCCCACCCTCAGCAACCCCACCCTTCCTTGCCAGATAGCACCCTCTCCTCTCCTCACTCGCTCGTTGCCCCGAGTAATGTAATACGAGCCGTTAATTCACGTCTCAAAAAGAAATCATATAGCGCTGGAAGAAAGCGATTAATCGATTCTCTGATCCCCGTTAATGGGAAGCTAAAGCCTTTCAAGTTAGCGATGTTTTCTTGTTGCTATCGTTGTTGACAGCGATGACAATACGATGACAGCTGGAACAATGGACTAGAAAAATAACAATGAAATAATACAACAATTCACTTGTTTGACACTTTTATGTATGTTTGTATGTAGGCCTATATACACATTAAAATTGCATTAAAAATAAAATAATAAAGAGAATATAATAACAATTATTATTATTGCATATTACCATTCTATGTCCGGTTTCAGATATGAATATTCACGAGTAGGCTATTGATGTCTGCTGTTGATTGGATGCTAGGATCTAATAATAAATATTCATAAGTAATGACGTCACAGCTGTTGATTGAGAGCGAGGGATCTCTAGTGTAATACTGGTCTGTGATTCAATATTTGATGCTTGAAATGAATGTATTGTAAATAATGTCATGTAATTGGATTGACATTTTGTTTCTTAGAAACAGATTTCTTTGTGGGGACTGAAAACTTGTGCAAAGATTTGGGGCAAGACTGATCAAAGATAAATGACATATAACTGCTACTTTGTCTAAATAAAGTTTACTTTTGATAAATTCAAGAAGCAAAACAGTTATTTCAATTACAAGACATTTTTACGATACATTCATCTTCCTTTGGTCTGAAATCAATAGCAGTGACGTCATTACTTATAAATATTTAATATTAGACCCTAGCATCCAATCAACAGCAGGAGGTCATAACTCATGAATATTCATACCTGAAACGGGGTATAGAATGTTTATATGCATGCCTCGGCCGTGGCTCATTTAATCGATTTTTATCTCGGGGTAGTACGGTCTGTAAGCGGGGACCCTAAATGGCTTGACGCCCATTCAAAGAGGCAGCAGTGATGAAGAATCTCACCCAATCAGTTCATTGAAAACTGAGCATGATCGATGCCTGCCGAACTGTCGCTATAGCGAAATCTGTAGGCCTACGTTTTAAATTGTATCTACAGATGCACATTATGTATAGTTAATCGCAAAACATTTCAGACGAATGATATTCATTCCCGTCTTAGACTGAGACATCGATATCGAATTGTCTGACACATCGGATTTAGACGGAGCTTCTCCAAGGCACCTTGTTTCTTTTACCACAATCTCACTTGAAGCGACCGCGAATCCATGTGCATTCTGATAACGGCGCCATAAAAATCATTGGATTATAATAGAATAGAATAAAATGGAATGAAATGGAATAGAATAGGTTACATTAGATGAGATTAGATGAGATGAGATGAAATTAGATTAGATTAGATTAGAAAAATTCCTACATGTCCTTCAGGTAGAAAATTCCTCTACTGCAATTATTTTTCTCCAAAAAAACACTCCCCTCCATCGCCCCTCTGCCCACTCAAATCCCCACCACCCCCGTCGGCAGCCCGTCATGACGTCAGAGGCAGAGAAGACCCCCAGCTACCTGGGCATTGATGAATTGCCTCTGAGTCTGATACCATAGCGAGTGTTGAGTCATTGGCTTCTGTCAGTACAGGTGAGATCGGTGGCGGCAGCGCATGCGCACTGAGCGGATCAATAATACGTCGTGGGGGGGGGGGGGGAGACGAGGGAAGGTGACACTTATTGGAAGAGCATTGGTAAACTAGGCCAGAGATGCAGCTTCTCAGCGGAACGCCGACTGTGTCCCTTGTTTATGTGGTCAAGATCTAGGTCACTGGGTCAAAAATGTACACACGCACTTACAAAGCCACTTAATATTTATTAAATATTTATTAATAAGTAATTACTCGGTATTTATTAAGCCACTTGTTATTCATTAAGTTCATTTGTTCTGGAAACTTCTATAAGGCCTGTATATATATACACATATATGTATATTCATATATTGTAGCCTATATTATTGAGCTATATATGTATATATATTTATGCACGTATGTATGTATGTATGTATGTATGTATGCACGTAAATGTATGTATGTCGTCGACTCTGAAGTTTGCTCTGAGACATTTCCTTCTCTAAAACACGCAGTGTCTTCAACGTATTTGCTATCCGCCTTATATAGCTTGAAACCAGCTGAGTCAGCAAAACAAGCCTGGACATGAATCAGCGCCAACGTCAGGTCGAGATCTCTAACTATGATAGAATTTAGGATTAAGCAGTGACTGAATGTTGAGAAAACACAGCAGGAATTTTTTGTTGACAGACGAGACAGATAAAAAAAGGAGTGGATTCAGGTTTTGAGTGGCTTCGCAGGCCTGGTTTAGGGTGAATATCACCATAGAGTAAAACGACCGACAACATTTTTGGGGGGTGACGGCCGATGCATATATATATTATATATGTATATATATGTATATATATATATATATATATATATATATATATATATATATATATATATATATATATATATATATATATATATATATATATATATATATATATATATATATATATATATATATATATATATATATATATATATATATATATATATATACAACGGAGGGTGAATAAGAAGAGACAGAACAGAGGGGATAGAATTTAAATGAATGTATTGTAGAGTAGCCATGGACATTAAGAAGCTGGGCGTCGAGAGTATCCGTGGACATTAAGAAGCTGGGGGTCGAGAGTATCCGTGGACATTAAGAAGCTGGGCGTCGAGAGTGGATGTAATGGATAGAAGGGATTTGATGTAAAGCGACAGATTAGAAGAGGCAATAACAGACCCAGCGGAGACGTGACTTTTCAGTGATCAAGATTTTGGACTGAATTCGACTCGAGGCGGATCAAAAAGAGACGAGGCGGGAAACCACAAAGGAAGGCGGGAGAAAACAAAACTTACCCTGAGGGAACGGAGAGACGATTAAAGTTAGGATGGACAAAACAGGGACGATCTCAACTTATTCGCTGAGAATGTGAAACCAGATAGATAATCGCAACCGTCATTCCGAGATTTCTACAGCGACCAACGAAAGCCACGTCACGGGGACCAGCTTATTCACAGACGCTCAGTCAAAACAAAATCGATAAGCAAAAGGGTTCGGTTCCAGGTCAAGATCCAAAAGTCAGGCAAGGAGAGACAGCGCGGCAGCTACGATGGGTGATGTTTGGGATTGGAGCGGAAAGAGGGATAAGAGGAAGAAGGGGGGGGGGGGGGTCAGTATAGGATCTGTAAAAGAGGAAGAAGCAAAAAAGTAGACTAGACTGAGAAAGAGTTTAAAACAGACAGCAGAAACACGACGCTCTGCACAGCAACACTGGCACTTCTCCAACTATTATTTATTATCGTTTATTTATTTAGCGCATTTAGAGATTCGTAAGATCCTCGCTATTATATAATGGCTACATTTAAGGCGTTTCTTTACACGGCTCCCAAAGACAGCCTTAGATTAAGGTTGGAGTGGATACGCCCAGATATCCACGACTGAGAGGCTTTTAGTGGTGACGCTGGACAGACGGAGGGGGTACTTTTAACAGGAAGAATAGCCGACGGAAGAGCCAAGTGGACGTAGATTGACTGATCCTGGCGACTCACAATGACCGAGATTTTAATTAAGGGAAAATCAGCCACAGGAAACTGCAGAGACAGAGTGACTGGCATAAGACTTACCAAGACGCCGTATAATAGAGAGAAACTGTATGGGACATCCACAGATGGAGAGAAAGTAAGGGAGAAACTCGGTGGGGAAGCGAATGAGATACCGAAAGCCAGAGAGGGACAGACAGACAAAGACAGCCAGACAGACAGACGGACATCAACTCAAATATGGGATACAAATACCATCACGACTTCGCAATAGTTGTTGATTTACAGTTCAATCTAATATTGTTTCTAGAAATGGTCACCTATATAGACAGTGGCTGCAGTATCAATGCTTCCAATGATTCATCGCTAACCGCCATCTTTAAAAAAGATAGCCATTAAAAAGTAAGGTATGTCCAGAGGCGTCGATCCGTCGTAACCATTGGGGGGGCCCGGGCCTATTATGGAGGTCTGGGCGCAAAGCCCCTATTGGTTTCCAGGGACAAAGCCCCTGACATAGGGGTAGGAATCACGAAGTAGGACTAATGCAGGCAGAAATAAAGCCCAACATCTCAATAGACAAGAAATGCTGCTAATATGGCCTAATATTTACAGTGGAATGTCAACGCACACAACATTTATGAACAGTATGTCAGTAATGCTAAAGCAGCGCAATTTGAGCACATATTTAACTCGGCAAACTCTTTTTCGGCCTTAAGATCTCGACTAAAAACTCACCTCTTCCTCAACTCATTTCCTCGGTAGGCTGTCTCTGTGCCTTCTTGACTTCACCTTGGCTTTTCGACCCGGACTCGCCATGGAATTTGGCTTGGACAATGATTTTGCTTAGCAGCGACCATCGACTGATGCCTTGAGCCATTATTACAGTGGCGCTAAAGAAGTTCTTAGATTATTATTTATTATTGTTATTATTTATTCAACATTGAAATTGCCGAAAATGTTCCCTCTGACTGTGCTTCTTTTAGCAAACTGTGCCAGTGTCATTACGTCCAATCTGTCAAGAATGTCTTTGTTAACATGGCGCCAGACTGCGTTTAGCCGTTCCTGCGTCATAGTACTTCGCATCCAGTTCCTTAGCCGACGCAAAGGCTCTAAACTTATACAGATAAGATGGATAGTTGACTCAACTTATGAAAATTTTCTATACCTGGAGTTGAACATTGGAAAACTAATTAACTGGCTCTCAATTTCATCTCATTGCATCTAGGCCTAAACTGAAAGAGTGATGAAAAGCTGATGAACCTACCTCCATAAGTGCAATTTCACCATCAATGCTGTCATCTAGTCATTTCCGTTTTATAGCAAATTTATCTATTTTCGTTCAGCAAATTCAAACGCAATGTTTCTAAAATTTTACTTGTTCAAAATTAACGAAATCCTATATACATATATTTAACAGAGGAAGCTTTCTTCGGCCAGCGATGCAGAGACTGTGTGGGGATTATAATTATAAAGGGCGACTATACGAATATGGGTATATATGTACCCACCCCATATTTACAAAACCATATGTACATAAGGTACATAAGGTACATGTACAGGTTTTGTAGCTGAAGAAGTTAAATTAGCGGGTCGGCTTACATCCCTACTGCCTGACTGGTCAAAGATGACATCCAGATGGCGATGTCAGCGATGTGAGGGCGTTGCTTGACCTGCATTCCATTAATTTTTCAGGGTTCTGTCAAATCTTGCTATAGATCTGTGCCCTCTGGCGACCTGTGTGGCTTAGTTTGTATGTCTGACTGCCAGTGACTCAGTTCCCTTGGTCGAACTGCGTATAATTATAAATACATATGTACCGATGTAGTACATATTCATGTACAGTGTATCTGTCTTTCTGTCTGTCCGTTTGTCTATCTAAGCAAAGTTAGGCATATACAGCAATACCTAGAGAGGTACAATTGGAAATTACGGATAGCATTGTTTACTAATGTCTTAAAGTGAAGACTGACAACTAAAATTGTCAGTCCAGAGCTGCCTTGTACCGATTTTACAGCTAAAATATTGCCGGGGCCCAAGTAATGGCCGGGCCCCCAGGCTCAAAATATTGCCGGGGCCCGGGCCCCAGGGGCACCCATAGGATCGACGCCACTGGGTATGTCGGTCGGTTTTAATAATTTAGCCTCTTTATCTGGGAATGCTCTAATTAATGTGTTAATTGCAAAACATGTATTCGTCAATATCTTGGGTAAACAGTTGAATTTATTTTCAAACCTCACTGAATAAACAGTTTCATCTGTTCAGGCAGTTTTAGATCAAAGAACTTGTGCGGCATGAAAACTAATCAACTGGGCCACGAGAAAGAACCGTCGCTAATCTTGAATGACATCAGCTGACGTATTGAAGCCATACACGAAAGGCGAATGCAACAGTTACTACACGCCAATCTATGAGCAACACACACCTAAACACACACAACACACACCTACACACACACACATACACACACAAACACACACCTACACACACCCACACACTGCGTGTGCTTTACGCAGGTGCTTCACGCACGGTGGTCTGTGCATTTATACCGAGCATGCAAAGGCTCAGTACACTAAAATAATGCAAAGTGTCCGTTCTCTAACTCCAGTTAGTTTCCCTTTGAAGAGCCGAGAGTCTTAAGACGTTTTAAAATTTAAAGTCATTCAGAGACTGCCTTCCATTTCCCTGAACATAAAGCATACGTGACGAAAGACGCAAATGATACGGCAAATGATACAGATGCCATCGTTGCGAGGATAAAAAAATGGCGTCCGGTGCTGAGACAGCATGGCGCATAGAAGTCTAAATCATAGAAGAACTTCGTAAGCATTAACAAGGACGTAAGACCATTTTACGTCGAAAGTACAACGGGCAGTGATGTGGGTGGCTTCGAACGTAAAACTGGGTAAGCGTCACCTCTGCCCCGCAAAGTTATGTTCAGACCCCGACTGCCAGAGAAGCTACGTTGAGTAAACAGACAGACAGACAGACAGACAGACAGACAGACAGACAGACAGACAGACAGACAGACAAACAGACAGCGTAACAGATCCTCTGTCTCCTTCCCTCTCTGGTCTTCCGAAAACTGGATCTTGCCTTTCATACGCTATCTATGAACAGCCCCCACCCCTCTGACGCTCTTGAATAAGCTGGTGCCCGGCGCTTAATTTATTCAGAAGCGCTTCAGAAATGTTCGATTTTACGATTACGATTCCAATTACGAAAGCTTTGTACTTCTCTCTCCCACTGCCACTGTAAAGCATCGTCGAAGTAGCTGTCTAGCGTGTATGCTCTAGCTGTTGTTTTTATACAATTTTCTACTGTCTCTCTGCCTGACTTTTGGATCTCGACCTGGAACCGAACCCTTTTTGCCTATCGATTTTCTTTTGACTGAGCGCCTGTGAATAAGCTGGTCCCCGTGACGTGGCTTTCGTTGCGCACTCTAGAAGTCTTGGGATTACGATTACGACTACAGTGCGATTTGGGAACTCTGCCTGCAAAAGACCAGCAACAGAGAACTGTTGATTCTCATAAGATTCTCTGGTCTTGTCTTGTCTTCAACCGTCTTCGAGACGAGGATTGCCTGCACAACGGACAATTTTGTGCTATCTTCTTCTGTCCCTTATCTCGCGTAATAACTGGTCAAACAATAATTCAGTCCGTGACATGATGTTGTCTATCCATGTCATCTTGAATCTTCCCCGAGCTCGGGATCCTGGAATTGTGCCTTGGATGATCTCTTTCTATAAGCAGTCTCCACTCTTTCGTAGCACATGCCCAAAGTATGAAAGCAAAAACATTGACTCACAAGACTGGCGCATGTTGCAGTTCTCAAAAACCCCATAATAGATAGATGGTTACTCTAAATTGGACAAGATTGCTATGAATTTTCTTGAGATGAACGTATCTAACCTTCCAGGGTTTCCACCAATTTCCAGATCTCAGTAGTTCTGATTTTTTTACTTCAATCAAAACAAGTTTCTTTCGCTTACAAATTATAAGTCGATGATTTTTGGCTGCACATTCAAGCTCTAGCTTCATTTTATCACAGAGATCTTGTTGCATTTCAGTAATAAATCTGTTTCATTGAGCATTTGATCAAAACTGTTTTGTCTTGAGGACTTGATTTGGTGCAGAGCCAGTGAATACGTATCTCTCCGTGACGCAGCTTTGATGCGGTGCTAAGAACTTTCGGAGATTTACAGCATATATTTCACTCAGTTGATTATTTGGTTCGAATTCGATTGCAGTTTCGGTTAAGGCCGAAACTAAATCAGTTTCGGCTAACGTTTCAGTTAGAGCTGAAACAGAAACTATTGTTTTTGAATAATCTCTATTGTTGACCTTTTCAGAGTGAGTTTTCAAGGTGCATCTTCTTTTTTCAGGACGCAGTAAGTTTTGATTTGCCTTTAACTTCGTTAAGAAAAGGTTATGAAGTTTAATTTTAACATATTAGATATTTAAGATATTTAACATAATAGTATTTAGCATTTTTAGCATATTGAACTAACACAGGTTAAACTAAATAATAAATATCTGAATAATACAGTACGAGATAAATTACTTTAGTCTATTCAGGTCTATTCAAGTTCAGAAAGGTCTAATACGGTCATTTAAAATTTATTTTCGTCCTATCTTATCTAATCTATATCGTTTTGACTATTTCATCCATTCTTCTTTTCTAGTGTATTATTTGCATTGTATATGAAATCAGAAAATTCGACAAATTCGACGTATGAATAGTAAATTGAATATGCATTTACTGCATTTAAATAACATTCTACAATAATCAGCGTCTTGTCCTGCGCTGTCCTTACACGTGAGTATAGACATCAATGTCCTTCGTAAAACCCGATGCAGAGGACAGCCTTCTATCTGCAACAGAGGCCAGGACGCCACTGGCCTCATCATCTACCTCCTCCACAGGTGCAGGCCTTAGCTCAACCGTTGTCCACGGACTTCCGGCAGAGGTCAAGTCCTGGTCGCCAAGTTCAGCCGAGGACATAATATTCTGGTCGGATCCGGTGTCCGGTGTCTTCACGGTCACCCAGTAGGGACCGTCACCTAGGCTGGAGGCTGATCGCCGACAGAGGTTCTCGCGACTTCGAGACCCGATTTCGCCGGGTGACCCGATACTTGCGCTACACGAGTGGGTGGCCCTGTGATGGGTGGCCGCAGGTGTAGCCTCGCTTGTCGTGAGAGTGGCCTCGGATGTGGCCTTGAGGCCGATGCTGTCGTAGAGGGGGATGCTGTCGTAGAAGCTGAGGCTGTTGAGCTGCTGCTGGATGTGGTCCTTGACTCCAGCATCACCAGCGCCACCTGGGGCCCTCCTGCAACAATTAATCTTGTCTAATCTAATAGCACAATCGTAATCGTAAACGTAAACTCGAAATTTCTATAGCGCTACTTAAAAACAATGCGCAGGGCACCATCTTATTCAAGAGCGCTGCGTCAAGTCAGTAGGGTTGTCCGAAGAGGCCATGTCAAGAACCAATCCGGTTGCCAGATCAGAGAGAGAAGAGGGAGAGGAGCTGTTATGGTGGTATATCCTATCCTTATCTGATCTGATCTTTTCTGTTCTTATTTAAACTAATATACTCTAATCTCGCCTAATCTTGTCTTGTCAAGACATTTATGTAATGCAACAAACTGCGCCAGCGAGGCAACGGTTGATCGACCATATTGTATCTGACGTCCTAAGTCATGTTAGCCAACCAATTTTTGAGAACGAAATTCCTACCGGAAAGCATTTTGCACCACACTGCGTTCTCCTAATTATCTGTCCACCGGTACTTCTTTTATGGATCGCCCAAAAGCCATTATGTTGGGGTCGTTCAATAACCATTATGGTGCCAGAGACTGCAAACATTTCAGTGGACCATGAAAGGTGCGAGGTGTATATCTTGCCATCGAAAAGGCGCAATAAGTGACAACAGACGTGCTGTCTCGGTCAATGTTTGCCATCCACAGCACTATAAGATTAGTAGATGTCGGAACTTTCGCAGTGCATTTTGCAATCCAAAATGCCCATAGACCATGAATCTTCGACCAAGAATATATATATATATGTATATATATGTGTATATATATACATATATATAATGATTTGTAGTTACGAGGACCTGAGCTATGAAGAAAAGTTGATAAGGTTTGGGCAAACAACACTGATGAGAAGGAGGAGCAGGGAAGACATAATTGAAGGTTAAGAGGTTATCAGAGAGAGGAACAGAGAGGTTATGAAAGGTTACAAGACTTTATGGATCGCTCATTAGCCATTATGTTGCTCATTTCTGTGATCTATCAGAATTCAATGTATAGCTTCTCCCACGGATTATGATTTTGATTAGGATTTCACTTGAAGCTATCACCAACTGATGCCTTGGGCGTTATCATAATGGCGCTATAGAAGTCATTAGATTATCACTGGAACGCGGACAGAGCAGCGAGAGAGGTTCTTAGAATAAGCGCCACATTATGCTACTCGAGGCCACAGATATAATTTACTTAAGAAACCGAAGTAACATTAGGGCAGAAATTCTTCAATACAAGAGTTGTAGATTTGTGGAATAGTTTCGATGATACTTCTGTCTCAGTGGACACTATGACAGCCTTTATGAAGAAGCCAGAAAGGATTGGCTAATAAGCATTCCTGGTTAATTTCCAGTGGTTCTAACGCAGACTATATGCTTTCTGAACCCATTTTAATGCGAAGTTATGGTGTGTAATGTTTTGTTATTTCAACCGAAGGTGAGATTAGACTAAGACAAGACACACCTTTTTAGGATATCTTATGACTGTAGTTGATTTTTGAACCATGTACAGCGCCCTTTCCTTCGGCCTCGGCTGTGCTACGGCGCTATATAAATTGTATTATTATTATTATTATTATTATTATTATTATTATTATTATTATTAAAGAATTTTTCAGTCTAATTTTCAACTCAAAAGGTACACCGACCATGAAATTTGCGCAGTATTTCTTTCAACCCAAAAGGCGTCTTTGGACCGTGGAATTTTCGCCCTGCATATTGCTTTACCTTACTTTGCCTTACCTAACAACAGAATATAACGAGAGGTTTAAGTGATTCGGAAGACACACAATCTGTTTCAGAACCACTGCAAATTAACAGACGATCTTTGACAGCCAATCTTTTGTAGATTCTATTTTAAAGCTGTGATGTTGTCCACTGAGACACTGCTATCATCCAAACCAATCCACAAGTCTGCATCTCTAGCACTCAAGAATCTCTGCCCTAATATTCCTTTCGGTTTCTTAAATGATTTATATCTGTGGCCTCGATTTATATTTCATATCTAGTGTTTGGAGATAATTCAAAGAACCTGTGCCACTGCGCTGCCTTCTTTCTAGCGATAATCATATGAACTTCAATATTGAAGGTCTCATCTGCTCCTTCTTCTCCCCATTATTGTTAGACGACACCTTCAACCTCTCTTCGTAATCGCAGACTCTCTTAACCCCAAACCATTTTGGTAGCCGCACATGATATCCTTTCTTAATTATCAAGGGAGTGCGTTACCGTCTTTTCTCTCTTTTAACACTTCAGCTTAACTCACTTTACCTTATTATGATGTGTGACACAACAGCCTGCATATTTTCCTATACAGTACCATAGAAGTATGAAATGGCAAGGCACTGGCCAGTAATTAAGTTCCCCGGTGTTCCTAGGGCGACATGAAGTTACCCATAGTTTCTACCTGCAAGGTTACGCGTTAACGAGGCAATCGACGAAAGGCATTTGCGACGGTTGACCCCAGGGGGGATCGGATGGAAAGGGATTGATATACGAAGCAAGGATGACACAGAATCAAAAAGGATAGTTAATTTAACAAGCAATAGCGACGAACAAGCAGAGGCAGCTCTCGGAGGGAGATCAATTGCCCCCGTAATTAAACCCTTCGGCCGTATGCCATGCGTGTAATGGCTTCCACCTGAAACAGGTAAGAAGTCGCCAGGGCGCTGACTGAAAATACCTGAGAAGCATCATTATGGCAGCCTTTCTCTCATGCCATGGAAAACACGCTGATGCTGCTGATGCTGTGGTCTCTGCTTCCCACCCTTCCAGGTTTGTAGGGGAAAATGGTCAATAACACCCGGACGAAGGAAGCATTACCCACCTTCATCCTACGTCGTGTTGCCACCCTCTCGTAAATCCTGATATGGATGTAATCGTAATAATTGCAACATAACACCGGATTTTATGCTAATCGTAACTGTAGCAAAACATTTGTGTAGCGCATCTCAAAATGTAATTTTTTGGTAATCGTAATTGTAACATAAATTTTTTATCCTGATCCATTTTGTAACATAAAATCTTTGATTTGTGAAGATACTCGTTGAAATAGGTATTGATATTGTGAAGATAATCGTTGTACTAGAACATTTGTCTAAAACTTCAATTATATCGGTTTTAATCTTGCGTTTATCGAAATTCTAATATAATATTAGCATAGCGCCTCTTAAAACTCCTTTTAAGCGCAGTTAACAGGCTATCGGTCACACTGTATGTGTGTCGTTATTGAATTAAGTGCATGGGGAAATGTATGCTCAGATGGATATGATCCGAACCATTGGCTGACACTTTCCTCTTCCCTCCCCTAAATCTCACCCTTTGGATGGAAAAATGTACCTTCAGTGGGAGGTAGTTAAATAAAAAGGTAAATGTATAGGTTTTATATAGCGACCGTATGGCCTCGACCCTGCTCATTCTGCGATGAATTCATCGTCTGCACCATTGGGGCAATTTCCTCCTAACTCACCCCTTCAAAGCGCACCCGATGTTTGGGAAAATGTACATTTAATAGGAGGAAAGCTCCCCTTTACCCCGTTGTAAATTTCCTCGAGTCACGCGCAATCATCATACCCCGTGCCATTGTCCCTTTTCAAAGCACCGGGCACCATAAGGGCTGACGGCCAATTTCGCTGTTGTTTTCTTCCGTGTTTCATGTGTCGAAAACAGCCACCCGCAGAGCAGCAAATGCAGTCGAACAGAACCGAAACCAGCCGGAAAATGCCGAATGCAATTACCCGCGGAAAATAACACGACGTCTTCAGCGAAAGAAAGAAGACCTAGAGAGATGGCGTGCTCCGAAGCGAGCCGTGGAAATAGAGACTTCATCAGTTGTACGGAATTATTGGTAAGTCGCAGTTGAAAGCCTACCGTTGCCTATATCCGCACGCAAGATATCTCGCGCGCTTGCGGTTCTTGAAGTGGCGTGTCTTCGCCAGATGACGCCTTGACGCGTGAATTAAGCTCAAGATTAACTTCGGATTACAAAGCAACTCGATATAATTTGATCGATTTAGGCAAGGGTGACATTCGGTGGCTAAGTTGTATGATTGAACACATCTCTACGTGTCTCGCCTTTTTCTATCCTCTCTCTGTATCTGTCTTAGTCTCTCTCTCACACACACACACACTCTCTCTCCATGTCTCTCTCTCTCTTTCTCTTTCTCTTTCTCTTTCTCTCTCTCTCTCTCTCTCTCTCTCTCTCTCTCTCTCTCTATGTCCCTCTCCTTGTCTCTCTCTCCTTGTCTCTCTCTCCATGTCTCTCTCTCTCTCCATGTCTCTCTCTCCATGTCTCTCTCTCCTTGTCTCTCTCTCCCCATGTCTCTCTCCATGTCTCTCTCTTTCTCTTTCTCTTTCTCTCTCTCTATCTCTCTCTCTCTCTCTCTCTCTCTCTCTATGTCTCTCTCCATGTCTCTCTCTCTCTCCATGTCTCTCTCTCTCTCCATGTCTCTCTCTCCTTGCTCTCTCTCCTTGTCTCTCTCTCCCCATGTCTCTCTCCATGTCTCTCTCTCCTTGTATCTCTCTCTCTCTCTCATTATCTATCTTTATCTCGGTCTGCCTGTCTCGCTTCCGCCCCGGTCTTTGTCTCTTTCTGTGTTCTCTTTGTGCCTGCCTGTCTGCCCTAATATCTCACTCGCTGTCGCTCTCTCTTTCTCTCTCCCTCTCTATTTACAGTACACTTCTCGCTACAGATTACAGTTGATAAAAGGCTTTAATAAATAGCCAATCATTCTGATCGAATTTTATAGCGCATCTATGCACGTAAGCGTACAACGATTGTAACTCCCTCTGCCTTAAGAAATGAGAAACGATTTGTTACCTTTTGATGATGGAGATCAACGTCAGAAAGACGATGAACAGAAGCAGAATACCACCAACACATAACGATATCACCAGAATTCCTTTGAACATTAACACCAACGCACAACGATATCACCAGAATTCCTTAAGACATTAACACGGGCACAAAGATGTTTGGAGACCTGTGTGCCATTTGCGCTCCTAGCGAACTCTATTATAAACTGAGGACACAGGTCGTGTGATCATCAGTCGGCAAAAAAGAGATCATACGGCGTAGCTAAACAAATTAGGTCATTAATATTTTACATCGATTGGTTTTGAAATTGAAATTCGAGAACCAGTAACGAGAGGAAAATTTAAAACAGGCAAACACACGGTATCTTATGTTATACACACCAGTAAGTTCCTTAAAATAATATTGAATGATACTTAAAAGAGGTATGTGAAAGGCACTCAAAAAGCATTATAATAAGAGCCTTAATACAATATAAAACACATAGAAATAAGATACGTTTTTAGGAAGAGGCAAATATACTGTGTGTTAACCTAAAACTTAGGCTGGAAAAGGAACATGGAAGGGCAGAGAGAAGAATATAGCTGACCCGTTGCGTTGGATGTACTTCGACGCCATTCGCCAGATGTCGCCAGATGTGAATCTGCTGAGACATTTTATTTGTCAAAAAAAACACACGAATACAAGTTAAATTTCATAATGAAGTGGCCTATCCTGAACCTTCCTTTGAGAGAACGGAAACAATGGGTTCAGATGTTATGGAAGAGCCATTTAACATCGAGATGAGAAGGGAGTGATGTGATTGGCTCTAAGCGTAGAACTGGGTTGGATTCACCCCGACCCATCAAGTCATGTCTAGACGGTAACGGCCACAAAAGTATCTCGCCACTTACATGCCAACTGTCGTCGTTACAATTACAATTACAGTTACTTTGACATGATTGCCTCATAAAATCCGAAGCTGACTTGCAAATCAATATTACTTCATCGTTACTAAGAGGATTCTCTTTATTTACGTGTAGATAATTTAATATACCAACTGACCAACTGCAAGTTATTGCAATCAACGGACGATATAGAATAATTATGTATAAAGAAAAAATATAACAAGAAACAAAAAAACAGCAAAAGATGCAGAAAATAAACAGAAAGAAAAACGGAATCAACAAACTAATAAATAATTTAAAAAGTTATAAACTGTTTTAAAATGTGAATGGTTAGAAAAAAGGAGGCAAAGGCGAGGAAAAAACAATTGTACTTCGATAACGTCGCACAGTTAAGAAAAAAGTCCGTTTACTTGAAAGAATAGATGTCGCTTTCGTCTGTTCGTGTAAGGCCCGATTTCCATCGTCCGGTAACAAATCCGTAGACGAAGGATACCTCGGATTGTTAGCGTCGGATGACGTCACCAGTCCATTGTAGTAATCCATTTCGTCGACGACGGCCACTTCCGGTGTCAAGGAGACTCTGTCAACTGGTTCAGTCGGCTGCTCATTGGCAGCGTCAGGATCACGTGATATGGCAGTGCTGTCACGATCCGATTCGTTGGACGATATGACGTCACTAGGCTTCGAATTGCACGTGACCTCGACGTATCCAGACTCAGCTGGAGACCAATGGAAAACAGAATGCTTTCTGACAATGACGCTATATAAGTTTTAGATTTCGATTCTGCCGTTGCCCTCTCAACCGCCCAACAGGGGTTCAAAACCCAACTCGTCATGTACCAACCAAAAACAATTTATCAGTGTTCAATTTGCCATTAACCTCCCATATCTCACATTATCTTACCTTACCTTACCTTACCTTACCTTACCTTACCTTACCTTACTTTGCCATATCTTACACTATCTTGTCGAAGGATACTGCCCCTCCCCTCTGGAATAAACTCCCGCAAGAATTACGACAAATAGCATTATACGAACGCACCATCATTTTATTCCTTGTAACTTCGGCGCAGGTCTCATTGAAAACTAAAAACAGCCCTCCTCCACAAATTCTGTCCTGATTCCTCCTCTTCCGCTTATCTCTCTTGTCGCTCCAGTTCCAAACACTATCCACTGTAGCCGTCTGACTCCCTGCCTGTTTCTTTGATCTTGACCTGGAACCGTTTCTAACCCTCATGCCTTTCGATTCTGTTTTGACTGAGTGCCTGTCAATAAGCTGGTTCCCGCGACTTAGCTTTTGCTGGGCGCTGTAGAAACCTCGAGTTTACGATGACGATTACGTTTACTACAGGACTATAGTTTGACCTCAATACTAACTTGTCACTCTGCTTATCTGGGAATTGTGTGATCTGTTACTTAGATTTACGAGTCAACTGTTTTCAGTGTGAATTGTCTCAGTTGAACATGTGAACACTCGTGAACTGCCCGTGTGGGGTAGACTTGCCAGTCATCTGCCTGAAGGCCGTCGACTTACCCGTGATCTGGCACCAGGCTCCTTGATGCCCGGACCTGGAGTCGCTGTGGAATACTACGCTGACGTCATTTCCACTGATGCTAACTCTGTGGTGTCCGCACATCCTTCGTCTGTGGCCATCTACCGTCGTTTCGATCCAGTCCTTACAAGGCGAGTCGTACTTGACGAGGAAGTACGGGAAGTCTACGGTCAGTCGGGCAGTCGCATTGACCGGGCGCAGTTGGCACAGGCAGTGGCGATTCCGTGGGTAGACGTTCGGGAAGTTAGGAGTGGACAAATAGCCACCGCTGGACGACGTATAGTGGACAGAACGACACATGTCCACTACGTCATCGTCTGCAATTTATTTACCTATTATTATTATTATTATATTTATTATTATTATATTTATTATTATTATTATTATTATTATTATATTTGTTATTATTATATTTAATTATTATTATTATTATATTTATTATTATTATTATATATTATTATTATTATATTTGTTATTATTATTATATTTGTTATTATTATTATATTTGTTATTATTATTATTATTATTATTATTATTATTATTATTATTATTATTATTATTATTATTATGTCACTTCAATTATGATACAAATCTATTGTTGCTGGAGCAACTAGAGCTGCTGTGGCGTCCTGGTTGGCACACTGGAAACAGGTCGACTAGCTGCACCTCCGAATCGCGTGATCTTGTCTTTAAGCGCCGTGGTGAAGAAGCAACCCTGAGTTAGCGGTCGCGTAAGTGTAGAGCGTTCTGTGGGCGTTTCTTCGATGGGGCGCAAGAACTTCCGGTGTGGATCGGACGAACATCCAGCACCACCAACTCCCTCCTCTTCATCGCCGTCGTCGTCTGCTTCGAAAGCGCCTGCGTCGTGGGCTTCGCTGACCCGAGCGTCGACGTCTCCTCGACCTCGACCCGCCGGCTGACCTTCGACAGGCGGTGTGGCTCTTTGACCCAGAGGATCGGTTGGGGCCCGTCGGCTGGGTTTCGACGACCAGTTCCAGGTTCTCTCCTTTTCTTTAATCTTGGCTTCAGGCACGGTGATTGTTCTCTGGAATTGCCAGTCTTCGCTTAAATCTGGCTCCAAGAATGTGCCATTAAAGGCAATCGCGTTAGATCGCTGGATGGCAATGGAGAGGCGTTGGAACAGGAAAGAAGTCTCCCTCTTATCTCCCGATGCTTGAGTTAAATGGCGTCCGATTTTCTTGATGAGGCTGAAGCCTTCCTGATTTATGGGGCCTAGAGTCTCGAAGGCCAGAGGGACGAAGCAGTGTGTCGAGAGAATATCACTGTATTTAGAGGTCTTTCGTTCTGCTGCGATCTCAGCAGCAGCACCTGCGACCACGGCTGTTCTGGATCGATAAGAGACTGCCAGAGTATCGATTACTGTGGCGTCCCAGGTCAAGCATTTACCCCCTTCCCAAGGAATGAGGGTTGCTCCATCAGGTCGTCGGCCGTCGGACCTAACCAATCCTGCTGGTTCTTTAGTTGATGGAAAGCCAGCCTTCACGAGGGCGCGCCACACGATGTCATTGATACAGGCGTGTCTTGCTGTTCTCCCTGGGCCTAAAGGGCATGCTAGACCGTGCGAGCCGTCCGCAGTGACCAGAAACCCGCAGGGGCAAACGTGAGGGGCGCACAAGTCTATCCCAAGTCTTAGGCCTGTTGTGATGCGTACAGCCTCATCGTTTAGCCTCAAGCCGCAGGCACTTATGGGCAGCGCCAAAAGCCAGTCGCCAGAGTGTGGTGAAGAAACTGCCTTAAATCTGGCTTCGTGGTACTCGGATGTTATTGAGGCTCTGAGGGTTGCCAGACTCTTTTGGATAAGTGGGCGGTCCCAAGTTGCCTGTTTATGGGATATTGGGGCCTCGGGATTGGGGGCATTTAATTCCGCTGACCAGCGGGTCCGGGCTTGTTCCAAAGGGCCATACGGGGGCAGGTCGCAAGAGCTAAGAATGGAATCCTGTAACGACGTGGTGCCTGCGGCTGAAGCCAAGAAGGCGGGAAGTGCCAGCGAGGACGCGCGACGTATACCAAGACCTCCGTCTCGGACAGGTAAAGATGCCTGATCCCAGCTCTGATCATTCAGAGCCAAGTTGAGCATGTTATTATTATTATTATTATATTTATTATTATTATTATTATATATTATTATTATTATATTTGTTATTATTATTATATTTGTTATTATTATTATATTTGTTATTATTATTATTATTATTATTATTATTATTATTATTATTATTATTATTATTATTATTATTATTATTATTATGTCACTTCAATTATGATACAAATCTATTGTTGCTGGAGCAACTAGAGCTGCTGTGGCGTCCTGGTTGGCACACTGGAAACAGGTCGACTAGCTGCACCTCCGAATCGCGTGATCTTGTCTTTAAGCGCCGTGGTGAAGAAGCAACCCTGAGTTAGCGGTCGCGTAAGTGTAGAGCGTTCTGTGGGCGTTTCTTCGATGGGGCGCAAGAACTTCCGGTGTGGATCGGACGAACATCCAGCACCACCAACTCCCTCCTCTTCATCGCCGTCGTCGTCTGCTTCGAAAGCGCCTGCGTCGTGGGCTTCGCTGACCCGAGCGTCGACGTCTCCTCGACCTCGACCCGCCGGCTGACCTTCGACAGGCGGTGTGGCTCTTTGACCCAGAGGATCGGTTGGGGCCCGTCGGCTGGGTTTCGACGACCAGTTCCAGGTTCTCTCCTTTTCTTTAATCTTGGCTTCAGGCACGGTGATTGTTCTCTGGAATTGCCAGTCTTCGCTTAAATCTGGCTCCAAGAATGTGCCATTAAAGGCAATCGCGTTAGATCGCTGGATGGCAATGGAGAGGCGTTGGAACAGGAAAGAAGTCTCCCTCTTATCTCCCGATGCTTGAGTTAAATGGCGTCCGATTTTCTTGATGAGGCTGAAGCCTTCCTGATTTATGGGGCCTAGAGTCTCGAAGGCCAGAGGGACGAAGCAGTGTGTCGAGAGAATATCACTGTATTTAGAGGTCTTTCGTTCTGCTGCGATCTCAGCAGCAGCACCTGCGACCACGGCTGTTCTGGATCGATAAGAGACTGCCAGAGTATCGATTACTGTGGCGTCCCAGGTCAAGCATTTACCCCCTTCCCAAGGAATGAGGGTTGCTCCATCAGGTCGTCGGCCGTCGGACCTAACCAATCCTGCTGGTTCTTTAGTTGATGGAAAGCCAGCCTTCACGAGGGCGCGCCACACGATGTCATTGATACAGGCGTGTCTTGCTGTTCTCCCTGGGCCTAAAGGGCATGCTAGACCGTGCGAGCCGTCCGCAGTGACCAGAAACCCGCAGGGGCAAACGTGAGGGGCGCACAAGTCTATCCCAAGTCTTAGGCCTGTTGTGATGCGTATAGCCTCATCGTTTAGCCTCAAGCCGCAGGCACTTATGGGCAGCGCCAAAAGCCAGTCGCCAGAGTGTGGTGAAGAAACTGCCTTAAATCTGGCTTCGTGGTACTCGGATGTTATTGAGGCTCTGAGGGTTGCCAGACTCTTTTGGATAAGTGGGCGGTCCCAAGTTGCCTGTTTATGGGATATTGGGGCCTCGGGATTGGGGGCATTTAATTCCGCTGACCAGCGGGTCCGGGCTTGTTCCACAGGGCCATACGGGGGCAGGTCGCAAGAGCTAAGAATGGAATCCTGTAACGACGTGGTGCCTGCGGCTGAAGCCAAGAAGGCGGGAAGTGCCAGCGAGGACGCGCGACGTATACCAAGACCTCCGTCTCGGACAGGTAAAGATGCCTGATCCCAGCTCTGATCATTCAGAGCCAAGTTGAGCATGTTATTATTATTATTATTATATTTATTATTATTATTATATTTGTTATTATTATTATTATATTTGTTATTATTATTATTATTATTATTATTATTATTATTATTTATTATTATTATTGTTATTATTATTATTATATTTGTTATTATTATTATTATTATTATTATTATTATTATTATTATTATTTATTATTATTATTATTATTATTATTATTATTATTATTATTATTATTATTATTATTATTATTATTATTATTATTATTATGTCAGTAGACCTCGATCTTACTTTACCCTATTATCCTGTTAATGCTACCCTATGATGGTAGTTACTAGTGTTTAATTGCATCTTGTGGCTGCCAGGGCCGTTGACGTCGACCTTGCCTAATGTAGGCACTAACATGCACCCTGTGTCATATTGGCCCTCTGATGAAACGCTGCTGACGAATATAGATAGCATCGGTGGAAAGCGTTTTAGAGGTGTCTAAAGAGAACACTGCATTGTTTCATCTTGTAGCTGGCAAACCCGTTTTACATCGACCAGACTTTATATATTTATCTCTGTGAATTTATACTTGTTAGAAATTATTGTGAAATCGTGATATCTATTTAGAAGGAGTGGAAAAGCGGCAGATTAAGTGAGATATTTAAAAAAATAATTGCAGAGTGTATACCGGCGATGCACGAGTATTCGACCTGTTCGTAGTTTGTGTGGTTGAAGCCACATATCCTCCGATCGACCTGGAACTTGTTGCAGACCTGTTGTCCCTCGCAGTACCGGTGGACAACACTGGCACCAATACTGTTCAACACCCGACAGTCCCCCTCCGCGTACCGGCACGTACCCGGCCCGGCAGAGCTCAGGCCAAACCAGTCCCTCAGTACTCGAATACGGTGACCAGCAGGACAACCGAGACCGAGCAGATCACCGTAGCATTCAGCTGCCACCTGATGATCTACATAGCAACGCAAAAGGTCACAGACATCATGATCTGATAACATAGGGCGCTACACAAATTAATTCTATTACACCACGCTACATTAAACTGCGTCACACTGTTATGTTACACTGCGTGGCAATACTTTACGTTCTATTCCACTGAACTGCATTTTTAAAATTTTGCGATTTTTAGAGGCGCTATACAAATGTTCTGTTAAAATTACGATTACGTTTAGTTTAGCGATAGGCTGTAATACATTTTGTAAGACGATTTTGTTCCTAAGTGGCTGAGTTATCCGGCCGGGAGCGCACCTGATGAGTCTATCTTTTAAATGGCGCTTTATACATTCTTCATTACGATTACTTTATGTGATGTGATGTAAGGGCAGTGCTTCACAGGTTCACTACATCACATGTCGAGTTTGGTTGGCCATAACTACTAGACTTTCAATGGAATTATCAAGGAATTGTGAGCTATTTTATTGTCTTTATTTAACTGTGTATTATTCTGTCGATACAAATAGCCTTTACCCTACATATCAAAGAACTTTAAAACAGCAGGCTATATTTGATTATATTAGAGAAATAATCACTCGGTCTACGTTAGTCATAGCTTAAACTTGGGTCATATGGTTTTCTAATTACCCGTAATTGAAATTCTTGCTGTTGTCAAGACAACCGAGGCAGCAACCATCACAATCGCCGTCGGTATTAATGGCCACGGGAAGTCGTCCATCAATCGACAGGTGGCGCCAGAGGCGACTGCGCTCCGTTTTGAGCTATAGTTCTTGGTCGTCATCTTCATCCGAACAGGTTTCAGTCTGATTCATTCCAAATGAAACCTAAGGATGATATGCAAAACTAGTTTCTGGAAACTTGAATATAATATTATAAAGTGCATATCTAAAAACCTGTTGAGAATCTCACAAGGGACAATTTAAATTTAAGGAATCTTCCAATCAAGAAAAAATGACTTCCTACTTCATTGAACAATCGCGTGGTTTCCTTAAAGTTTCAGTCACAGTAATTGTAATTTAATTAAATGCTTGCAATTTAAGCCAAGCAAATCAGTCAAGTCGGTCAGGCAGTCAGTACTTGTTAGTCTGTCTGCCGGTCAGTTAATCTGTTTCTGTGTATTTCTCAGTCGATCTGTCCATCCCTCTACCTGTCTCTATCAATAAAGTTTTATGAACTATCACGGACAACACTCCAGTAAACTGTACTTCCGAGCAAAATAAGTTAAAATAAGTTTTTAAAAAAGCTATTCCAAGAATTTAAGAAATTTTGCTTTTACCTCAGTTTATCAGCAACTTGAATAGTCAAAAAAGGTGTTTTATTCCTCTGGACACACGAATCAACTTTCATGTTTCGAAGCACCACTAATATGTTTATTAAAATATTTTATAAAATATCGACTAAAACATGTGTTTGCATAAATTTTTATCACGAAGAGAAAGAATTCGTATTGAGCTTTTCGAATGTCTCATATGAACTGAACATATTTCGAAGCTACTTTCGTCCAAGTCACTTAGGTCGTCGGATCATTTATCAATGCTGGCGCCCTCTGGTCTAACTGTCACGACCAGATGTGGACCGTGTGAGTTTATGCATGGAGCAGATGTGTCCATATTCAAACATAAGAGCTATACGTATGTATGTATGTATGTATGTATGTATGTGTATGTGTGTATGTATGTATGTATGTATGTACGTGTATGTGTGTATGTGTATGTGTGTATGTATGTATGTATAGATGTATGTATGTATGTATGTGTGTATGTGTGTATGTGCGTATGTGTGTATGTATGTATATATGTATGTATGTGTGTATGTGTGTATGAATGTATGTATGTATGTATTTGTGTATGTATGTATATATGTATGCATGTATGTATGTATGCATGTATGTTTGTATGCATGTGTGTATGTTTGTATGTAGGCCGATGTATGTATGTATTCTTGTTTCTTTGTATTTTTCTATGTATGTATCTTTGTAGGTACGTATTCATATTTGTATTTGACAGACAGACAGACAGACAGACAGACAGACAGACAGACAGACAGACAGACAGACAGACAGACAGAGAATGATTGATTGACTGACTGACTGGCTGACTTACTTACTTACGGACAGACGAACAGACAGACTTCCTAACTAACTTACTTACTGAATCGCTCGCTCACTGAGGCAACAGGCAGGCAGGCAGTTTTGTCTTATCATTTGAATGGTACTTTCAAAACTGGTCCATACTTGGGACGACTCACAAAATGGATATTTTAATCTCGATTTCTGCAACTCGTAAACTCAACTTAACGATTGGCTAACTGCCTTGACCAGGCTGAAACCAGTTGATGTTATGTTATAGAGGCTCCTCTTGACCAGTGCATTGAAACTTTCGCAGAGGTCAGAAGAGGGCAGCACGTTTACCAGATGTTGACGATATAATACATCAGCTCGCTATGTCGTCCTGTCATCAACAGGTGGCGCGTGGTATGCGGTTAGTAATTAAATACGTCGTTGTGCGTCACCTGTGATGCGTACTACGTGTTTAACAATGCAGACGGATGAGGAACGTCGCCATTACTGGTCAAATCTCGCCTGAGAATTTTGAAATCGAATACTTAATTAAGATGATCGTCGTACGCAGTTAACCGAATCTGCTTTTAATTCCCCTCTGTGTGTTGTATTATAGAATTCTTATCGTTTAGGCCTACCTGAATCCCTAACCAATCAGATTTTGGTATCGTAATCTAAAGATTTCAACAGCGCCCAAAGGAAACTAAGTTGCGAGAAAAGCTTATTCACAGGCGCTCAGTCAACGCAAATTAGATAGACAGGAAGGGTCAGATTCAATTTCATGTCAAGATCCAAGTGTCGGGCAGGCAGACATTCAGAAGGCCACGGTTGATGGTGTTTAGGCTTGGAGCGGCGAGACAGAGGGGGAAGAACAGGAATGAGGATAGGATTTGCGGAAAAGGTGCGTTTGCAGTTGTGGGTGAAAGACTTGCGCAGAGATTGCAAGGGCGAAGTACTTCATGAATCGTCATCTCGAAAGCGTAGGCCTATCTACTCCGCACCTCGCATCAGTCTCAGACAGTAGGATTATGGTGGTCTGATAAAACATCACCGCAATATTCTAGAGCCACAAAAACCTGCGTTAGAGAACCGCCAATTAATACGCAAGATCGTGTTTTAGGTCAGTTCAGTTCAGTGTGTCGGAGGTCAATCCAAGAGTGCAGAAGGTGCTTATGACGTCATGGACAGAATGAAGCAAATGTTACTCTGCGTTATGTAAATCGTAATCTTGAAATTTCTACAGCGTAAGCCCAAAGAAAGCCAAGTAGTTAAAACCAGCTTATTCACGAGCGCTGGGACAAAACTAGGTCGGTAGGCATGTAAAGTCAGGTTCGGTTCCAGGTCGAGATGATCACCTATTACTCTTATTTATTTCCGGTAGAAGCAAATATGAGAAGGGGAAGAACACGCGTATCCCTTTAATGTTGACAACGGTCGAATCCACCGCAGTTAAAAACTACGATTAGCAGCAGGACCTGAACTGTAAAGTTATCCGTGGTAGCAGTGGCGGATTTAGCTATAGGTGTGAGGGGACAGTTCGCCCTCCACACCCCTCTTGGTTATATGCCGGCGACCTTCAGACAAGATCCGTGCATGGTGGACTGCCAGAATGTGGCGCCCCTCAGGAAATGTTCTTGCCCCTCCCACGGAAGCATTCCTGGAGCCGCCACTGCGCTGTAGATTACAGAATGAATAGGCATGTAGACATACAATAGACTTTCCGTCTGAATTAAAATTCAATGCAAATGCTGGCCTGGTTAGCTACATAAGTTATAGAAAAACCGTATACAATTTTATATATTAAATCCCTTGAATATCGCAGTGACGCTTAAAAACTGCCTCAGGGAGAACATCTTATCGAGGCTGAGTCATGGATACGTGACGGGCTTTTGCCGCTTTTATAGGTCAGTTCTGTTTAGATTAAGTTAGATGAGACAGCCACGTTCGTTGGGCCTACAATTTGCCTACAGCTGGCCACATTGGCACAATGTAGTCGCAATCACCATGGCTGTCTGGAGACATCGATTTCACCTGATTAAGCCCCATCACAAATGGATTAATCGAATATCGAATCCAGTTCCAAGCACCACCCATCGGTCGTCTGACTGCCTGCCTGTCTGACTCTTGGCTCTTGACCCGAAACAGAACCTTTCCTGCCTATCGATTTTGTTTCGACTGTGCGCCTGCGAATAAGTTGGTTCCCGCAACTTAGCTTTTGTTGCGTTGGGCGCTTTAGAAATCTCGAGCTTATGAATACGATTACGATATTCCTGCCACGGCTTATATGAATTTCAAAATAGAACTAATCAAGTTTGATCAAATCTTTGACTTTTTATTTTTGCATATTAAACATTTGCTAACTAATTTTAAAGAAACGTGGAATTTACGGCTATGATTATACAGCATCATCAATTCAAAATAGGCCTCGTTTAAAAGTTCGACAGGATGTTTCGAAGCGCTTATCTAATTTACTGATTTTTGGTGCTATCGTCGCTCCATAGAGAAAACTGCGTAGTGACGTCACCGTTTCTTGTGCTCATGTTTATCATACAAAGGCGCTGCGTTGCTGCGAAGTGTCTGGCGATTAGCGTCTCCAAAGCATTGGACGGCGACCGATGCAACAGAGGAAACCGGCCGTCAAAATGGGCCGAATCTTCGGCCGCAAGAAGCAGGTGGCCAAAACAAAGCAGCAGACTGACAAGGACAGTCAATCAGTACACCGGAGGAACGTCCGTCTGTTTGCGCACCCGGTCATACTGTTGTTTAATGTGATTCGCTTTATCGCCTTTCAGTTGTGGATCCTATTGACGATGGTCTGTCGGGTCAGCGCCCATGCCCTACCGGCACGGGCAAAGGTGGCCTTACGGGGGGCGGCAGTACCTGGGCTCGTTTGCCGGTCCATTGAATCTGGGCGTCCGATGTCTTTGATTGAGAGGGAGAGAATGTCACTTCCTGGGACGCCGGTCAGGTCGGGCGGGGCGTCGCTTCTGCCCCCGGCTGAACCTGCCCTGGCCAAACAGAAGCACCATCATCGCAAGGCCTTTGAATACATCTCGAAAGCTCTCAAGTTGGACGAAGAAGAGAGAAGTAAGGAATTTTATACTGTTCAGCAAGCGCAGAGTTATGGCTGCAGTGTGGATAATTTAATTAAGTGCAGTAAAAAGTTTTTTTGAGTCAGGTTTAAGGTTGTACATGAAGCAAACGTGCCGTCTGTCTTTCTACTTTTACATACATGTGTGTATGTAGTATTATGTATTTATGTATGTATGCATGTACAGTATGGCCTATGTATGTATGTACCTGATCTGAGAACTTCTATAGTATCACTGTAATACTCCTCTAGGCATCAGTCAATGGTCGCCACTAAGCCAAGTCATTGTGCAAATTCCAGAGTGAGTCAGATTGAAAGCCAAGAAGGGACTCTGAGAAGATACAGAAACAGTGTATGGAGGAAATGTGACCAGGAAGAGGTGAGTTTTTGGTTGAGATCTGAAGGCCAAAACAGACTTTGCAGGGTAAACGTTTTGCTGGAAGAGAGTTCCAGAATCTCAGCAAAGGCATGCCTGCTGGAAGTTGTCCGTATCCACAGAATAGTCAGATTAAGAGAGGACTTCAGAAGATGTGATCAGGTGGAGGTGCATGTACTGTACCTACATACGGGATTTACATACATGCATACATACATACGTATGAATGTATCAAGATATCTAATATAGTATCTGTTAAGGACTTCTGAAAAGTGCTGCCTACATGCAGAGATTTTTTGTGTGGGCAGAATTATTATGTCCTAGTATTAATTAGGTTGTTTTTTGCTATTTGCAGTTGGCCACAAAGCGCAAGCCATAGAGTTGTATTTGAAAGGAATTGAGGAGCTAAATAAAGGCATAGCAGTCGACATCTGTGGTGAAGGTTAGTGTGACTAGGAATTTTTGGCTCAGGATTGGTTGCTATTTTGTTATCTGTGGAGTGTTAACAGATGTGCCTTACTTACTTATTTACTAATATGTGATGTACCTATATCATTTGTTAAAGTATTTATCTGTATGTATATGTATTTATGTATGTATTGCAATTTTGTTTCATTGGGTAGTGTTCTTTTTTTCCAGAGGTCATCTGATTTTATGGAGGATTTTAAAATATTGCCTATAGTGCTGCTTTTTAAAGACTAAGGTTTTGCCAAGCAGTTGTGTAAGAAGGACTTTATTGGCCTCCAGATCTTGGCAAAAAACTTGTCTTCCCTAACTTGTTGCCTTTAAGGCTGTTTCAAGCCTTCTCAGATTTACCACTCGCGTTTCGACTTGGCCACCACATCACATTTGCTTAGCAGCAGTTGATGCCTTGAGCATTGTTATAGTGATGCTGCAGAAGTTCTTAGATTACTGGGTAGATTTTACATCGGATACAGTTGTTGAACAGAGGAATTTGCATCCTGAAAGAAGAAATTTGAGGCATACAGGTATTTACTTTTGTCCAACATCTTTCTTTCTGGATTTTGAAACCCTGTGCATTGCGTTAAACTGACATTTTGTTGTCAAACCGTCACATAACCTTAAAATCTGATAAGAAAACATCGTTTGCTTGTTAGATTTCTGTTCTGTTGTCTTTCTTCTTCAGCCAAAAGATCTTTCACCCCTCTTAGAGTTAATGTTCATAAAGGGTCATAATATATGATTGATTAACTTTAGAATCTCTGTTTGCTGTCCACAAGGATGTGTAGGTTTTGTTAGCCAAGATGTTAGGCTTGATAGATAAAGAGGTCTTGAAATGTAGTTTCTTCTGTATTTTACTCTTCAACTGAGTCACTGATTGCCTTTCTGTGGTCATAACTAAAACTGTAACTGCTCATGAACGAGCTTTTCAGTTGCTGGACCTAGATATTGAAATCCTCTTGCTGTATCTGTTCTTTCTGCTCAGTCGTTTGTGTCATTTCATTCTCAACTTAAAAGGCTTACCTTTTTCAAACTGCTTATCCACTGTCAACTGTCTTAGTAGAATGTTCTTCTGGATGTTGACCTGATTACAGTTTGATTTTTCTGCGCTATCATTTGATGCCTTGTGCATTAGACACTAAGGCTGTAGCAGTTACTAATTAATAGTAATAATAATAATTATATCTCAAATAAAAGTGGAGGTTTCTAAAACCCCATAACATGCTATACATATTATGAAGTTTTAGGAACCTTTTCTACCTTCCTGTGCTATAATTTGCGAGTGGGTGAAGACCATACCATTCGAACACGGCATTGTGTTGTTGGGTTGGGAGCATGTTTGAGGACGTTTTGAAGGGCACTGTATAATTATGTAGTTACAATTACGATGTAAATGCCTCGAAAATTAGGTGTAGAAATTCAAATGAGAGAGAAATGTAAATCTTTACCAATCCCAAAGACAAACTTGGTCTGTTTGTTGTACGCTAGAATGCCAACACTGTCACCTGAAACCCATCTCCAAGCAACTGTTTGTCAATAGAAAGATGATTTGTTCCCATTAATTGCTTTCTGGTCAAATATTTGCTGAATCAAACTTAATAAGGATGTCTCCCCATCAGTCATGACCACTGTCAGCATGGCAGGATTTTGCGATCCATTCACTCGTGGCTTCTGAATATAAATATAAGTTTAGGAACCATTCATATAGAGACACGTTGTGGTTTAATAATAACAGCTCAAGGTTTATCTCATCTGGTTCTTGCTCCTGTTCCTTGTTTGTGGCTTTTCGGTGTCCGTGACGATGGCTATTTAGGTTATGCAAATATTGATGTGCAGATTCTTGGAAGCGATTTGCCAGACCATTAATACTTTCAGTTTGGTAAATATTTGTTCCGTGAACTCGGAGACTGTGGCCGATTGGGAGGTCATTGTTCATCTTGTGGGTATCTTGACCTGGTCATTTATTTCGCTTGTTTGTCCAAGCCATTTCAGAAGGTGAAAGAATCGCAGATTGGACCAAACGGATGGACAGGCTCCTCAGAAGGGATATGGAGTTGTTGGCTTATTCGTTGATTCGTTGATCTGTGGATGAATGGTTTGTGGAATTAATCAGTCGCTGAATGGACAGCTGATTGAGTGAAAGAACAGACTGATAAGAGGATTGCTTGATAGCATATTTGGTGATATGGTGATATGGGGATTCACAGAACATTGGGTTGACGTTAATCGTAATTGTGATCTCAAGCTTTCTACAGTGCCCAGTGAAGCTGAGTTGCGGGAGCCAGCCTATTCTCAGGCTCTCAGTCAAAACAAAATCGATAGACAAGAATGGTTCGGTTCCAGGTCAAGATAAAAGAGTCAGACAGGCAGGCAAGTAGGCAGGCAAGTAGGCAGGCTGATATGCAGACAGGCAGACAGGCAGTTATGTTATACTGCACCAATTCATAGAATGCCGTACAGTTTCTAGAGCATGGCTGTGTAACACTGCTATCAGCTATTCTTTTACTGATGTCCGTTCTGCTATTATCTCATACAATGTTAATAAATCGAAATTTCTCAGTGCCACCCAGAGAAACCAGTGCGTCAGGGAGACCAGCTTATTAAGAGGTGCTTAGGCTGGACTGATCCGCGTTAGCCAGGTTGGTGGTTCAGTCTTAGTACACTGATATCCCGCTGTTGTTGGGAGGATCAGCTGGCAAGGGATCAGTTGGCCACCTCCTCCTTTGCCGAGGCTAAGAAGCTGTAGACCAACAGCTATTTCTAATCTTTCGCTAGGCCAGTTCCATTGTCCAGGGACAGTTTTCCTAATGAATTGCCCGGCTGATTGGACCGATCAGCAGAAGGTGAAATTGTCCATGATGAAAGGCAGCATTCAGGCGCAGAGCTTTTCCTCTAAGTGGTTCCTTTCTGGGCGGATTTTTCAATATTCGTTGTTGTTTGCTGGGTCGTCGGGTTAAAATTGGGGTCTTTTGTCCGCCCAGTCTACGTCCGCTTTTATCTGGTTTACTGTCTTCTGGGGACGGACAGGCGACTTCTATCGCTGTAGTTGCGTCGCGTGTCCGTTGATTATAACGATAAATCTTCATTATTTCTCTCTCTCTCTCTAATCAATCACAATCCTTGTCGGAATTGCATGATGGAAAATTGCTTGTTGTCTGATGTGACTTCTCTTGGAAGGGACGCGGTTGGAAGGACTTAGGTCAGCTCCAGACAATCCGTGTGGCGTCGGCTGATCTGGCGTTTTCAGGATGATGGCTGCTAATGGAGGAAGTGGGATGAGGCAGCTGATATTGCGTGCCATTACTGTCTGTTCTGATGTGTCTACAGTCCGCAGTTAATTGTCTGATCAAGTCTTTCTCCGCGGTTAGTGGTCTGTGACCAAGGCTTTTGGCAAAATCTTGATGAGAGTCGTTTATTGTGGTAGTTCTGAGTCCAGCTTTCAAATCTCAGTGCACAGTGGAAATTCATTGTTTAGCTTTTAACGTAAAAGGAAATGTTGTCTTGTCCTTGCCATAATGTTTTCCTGTCATTGTGTCTGCCCCTGAGTTGGACAATCTAATCTGATCTAATCTAATGACTTCTATAGGGCCGTTATCGTAATGCCGAAGGCATCAGTCGATGATCACTTAATCGCAATCAGAATTCATAATCTGTTGGAGAAGGTTGATGATCCTTCAGTATAAGCAACAGTTGAAGTTGTCTTGTCATTTGAAGACTAGATGGATGTAAAAATTAGGCATACTTCATGTTACATTTTAGTTACATTGTTGTATTAGGCCTACCTATGTATTATATTTAGACTTTGGTGAGATCCAGGCCAGGTTATTATAGGTCATGGTCAGTTATTATAGGTCATAGTCACATGATGGTAGCTGTGTGGAGTTTCAGTGCCTTGAGGAAGAGTTAAGCTTTCAGGGGCATTTTAAAATTGATATTTTTTACTGAAATCAGTAAAATCAGTGTCTTTGTTGAACTCAGATTCAATGTACCTCTTCATTGGGTAGATTTTGTTACATTTCGCAACGGTATTAGCACGATTGGTACACAGAGACCTTAAATGGCATGGCACCCATTCAGATGGGCAGCAGTGGTAAAGGATCTCATCCGATTAATTCATTGCAAAATAAGCAGGGTGGAGGCCGTGCGGTCGATTTAGAAAAACGTAGAGAAACGTTTATTTTTCATTCTACTTTTGCATAGCCACATCAAGGAACAAAGCAGCTGTCTGCTTATTCCATCGGAATATCAAGGCCAGCTCAAGTAACAGCATGATTCAGTCCATAATCGTAATTGTAAACTAGAGATTTCTACAGCACCCAATGAAAGCTAAGTTGAGGGAACCAGCTTATTTGCAGGCACTCAGTCTAAACAAAATCAATAGACAAGAAGGGTTTGGTTCCAGGTCAAGACACAAGGCAGGCAGGCAGGCAGGCAGGCAGGCAGGCAGGCAGGCAGCCAGCCAGCCAGCCAGGCAGGCAGGCAGGCAGGCAGGCAGGCAGGCAGGCAGGCAGGCAGCGTGGTTGGTGTTTGGAATTGGATCTGGAGGATAGATAAGGGGAAGAAGAGGAATCAGGATAGGATCTGCGGAAGAGAAGTGTTTTTAGTTTTGAGTCCATAGCTTGTTAGCCAAGAATAACAATGACTCCGATGAGTCAACATTTACGAGTGGTCTCCCACAAGAATCTCATCACAAATTAATATCGGGTTCATGTTCGTGCATTGTCGGCCGGCATATCAACTGTGAGAGAGCTCTTGACTAACAAGAGCAGAAGAAGTAATAACATTTCATATACACAGATATAACGATCTACTGTTTTGCTTGCCAATGCACAAGTATAACAATATTAAGTAATATAAATTCACAATATAATAAATCTTTTATTAAGTACTAATATGTTATAATCTACTTTATGCTTGCAAGTGCAGCTCTTGTAAAAGAGAAGCTATGAAAATGTTCTTGTTCTCATGTATTTATCCTGTTTACTTTTACTGGTGTGTTTGTTGTTTATTTATTTAGCTCTTTTCTGATTTAGAAGAAGTTTTATATGTAGTTTTTGTTTAATTAAAATTTTATCTTCTTAAAATAGTCCATTGTTTTTTTAAGCTGATTCAACCCATTTTGAGATTAATGTAGAATTTTGATTAATATAAGGATTGAGTTTAATTGTGTGAGAAAACAATAAGACTCTGCGAGGAATGAATGTCCCTTAGAAGAAGCAACTGTCGTTCCTGTTATAAGACGTGAATGTCCCATTACCAGAGGTGGATATCAGTACTCACGGAATGAATGGATTTTAAAATGAATGAATAGCCCTTTACAAGAAATGAATGACCTTTTGCAAGTAACAAATGTCCCTAATAAGACATGAATGTCCCTTACAAGACATGAATGTCCTTAATAAGACATGAATGTCCCTTACAAGACATGAATGTCCTTAATAAGACATGAATGTCCCTTACAAGACATGAATGTCCCTAATAAGACATGAATGTCCCTTACAAGTCATGAATGTCCCTAATAAGACACGAATGTCCCTTACAAGTCATGAATGTCCCTTTACAAGATCTGAATATCCCTTACAAGTGCATGTCTCTTACAAGTCATGAATGTCCATTTACAAGACATGAATGCTATTGTACAAGAAAGCATTAAATGGAGAATGGTAGGAATGGCTGTTTCTGAGAGATAAATGTCTCATTTTGGATGACGAATGTACCTTTTGATAAAATTAATGCTCCTATCCCGCCCCCTCTCCCTCCCCCCCCCCCCCCCCCCCCGACAAGCGCAGAATTCTTTCCTGCAAGAAACAATATCCATTTACAAGGAATTAACGTCTTCTATTTACGAGGGTATGAATGTCCCACTTTGAACATCACTAGAATATCTTCTCGTAATTACGTAGCTTCTTTGAGATAATTTAAAATAATAACAGGAGAATGGCATGCATAAACATTGCAACTGATGAAAGAGATGGTCGCCCAATAACTGTGTTCCCGGGCATTTGTCTTGGTTTCCTCCCGCGGCCGGGGAAACCCTGGGCTTCTCGGGACAACTATATCGCCCTTGTTCATCACCAGTAGACTGTGGCCTCATAAATTGTTCCTTGTGGAATTGCCGGAGCAGCGTTCTTCTTCTTACTTGCGTTGCTTTGATGCGATTAGGTGACCTGTGGGACCGCGCGAGACGCCTACAACAGAAGATGCAGACGAATTTATTAATGGCTCGGGATCGACTTGACGTGTTAGGTAAGCCATTCCTTGATGCTGTTTTAACATTCGAGGGACTAAATCCTCATGAAGTTGACAGCCAATGGATCCAGCAGTTGGCGTAAGATAAGCCGTGGCTTCTTATGACTCCAGTTTTGACCGCTTCTTTAAAGGGATTTTACTGCAATCATGATGTATTGTGAGAGCATGGACGTGAATAACAGCTCGGGTTTTATCTGTTCCTGCACCCATGTTTGAACAGGACACAAGCTGTTTGACTTGCACTACTGCTTCTTACTTATGTTAAAAGTGTTTAGGAAGTTTCATCTTTTGCTTCCTAGCCAAATGTAAAATGTGTAAAGACTATCAACAAATTATATGTCAATGTTTGATCGTATGTGTCCTAACCTTTAGCTAAATGTGAAATAAAATGCGTGCAAAAATGTTGTATAGATTATTAATACACGTTAAGGGTTCCATTTCTTCATTGTTAATGCCATTATGATATTTGTTAAAATTTCACGGAATTACGGTTGCTTGCCAAAACCAAAATTTAATTCCAGCTGAAATAGAAAAGGTACATTGCATTTGTATTTGTGTATTAAACTTAGATCATTCACTGACAAAATCGATAGGCAAAAGGGTTCAGGTCCAGGTCAAGATCCAACAGTGTGGCAGATGTGGTGGATCATGTTTGGGATTGGAGCAGAGAGAGAGAACAGAGAGAGAGAGAGAGAGAGAGAGAGAGAGAGAGAGAGAGAGGTAGGAGGAAGAAGAGGGTCTGTGAAAGAGGAATGTTTTGTTGCTATTGAAGTCATTAGATTAGATCAGATATGTATCAGTCCGCTTAATATAAACCATTTAAAGTGCCTCACAGCAGTACTCATACTTTGGTAAATATAAAGACTGTTTTATCTGAATGCATATTTTGATAATCGTAATCGTAATTCCGATATTTCTAAAGCGCCCAATAAAAGCCGTGCTGCGGGGACCAGCTTATTCACAGGCGCTCAGTCAAAACAAAATTGATAGGCAAAAGGGTTCGGTTCCAGGTCAAGATCCAGAAGTCAGGCCGAGAGACAGCGTGGCAGCTACAGGGGGTGGTGTTTGGATTTGGAGAAGAGAGAGAGATAAGAGGAAGAAGGGGTGTCAGGATAGGATCTGTGAAAGAGGAATGTTTTGAGTTTTGAGTGAAAGGCCGAAGCAGAAATTGCATGGGGTGGAGCATCGATGAGGTTGTATGATGGGTCAGAAAACTGTTGCAATTCTGGGGGGAGTTATTCCAGAGTGGTGGGGGCAGCTATGGCTATGGAGCAATTACCAAATTTTAAGGATGAGGTGACAGGAGGGCGAAGTGTTAGGGCAGAAGAGGAGCGGGTTGAGCCAAGCGGTTGTATTGTAAATAACTGACTGAGATAGGAGGGTTGGGAGGATTGAAGTGCATTGTAGGTAAGTGATAGGACTTTGTACTAAATTTGTTCAGGTATTTTAAGCCAGTGTAGTGATATGGTATCTATAGCATTCTGTTGTTTATATGTGAGCTTTAATGAAAACTAAATGACATAGATTCTTGAATTTGTGGTGTGCAGGATGTATGACTGTATTTATATGTATGTATGTCAGAGCTCTGGTATTTATCTACATTTATGTAGGTCAAGGCTGGAGATTGAGATTTGTGGTGTTTTGACAGTTTGCCAATTTCCTTTGGGAATTGTTTCATATCTGCAGTAAGATACCCAAATGCATTAGTTCGGTGCATTTCCAAAAGCCACCTTTTTAGTAATGGGGTCTAGCTTGTTCTGGTCACCAACCGAGCCATACTGAATTCCCCAAAGCAATTTCCAGTAAACCTTCGAGCCACCTTGGGCAGGCTGCTGACGTGCATATGCCTGCTTGACATGACGTTCATTCAGTTGTTGCCTTTGCCTATCTGTCCACTGTTTCACTTGGCTTTTGGTTCTGCTTGGGAAGCTGCAATCAATACGAGATGACCGACCCATGTACAACTGCTCCCACTGCCCACTGATTCTGTGCATGCAGGGTAACCGTCGGCCGTTAGGATGAAACCTCTCTGTTTGCATCGTGTTTCCCGGTCCCCAAGGAGTGTCTCGATTCGAATGACTCAGAACCTTTGTGTTGCTTGCGGATTTAGTTTTCAGCATCAGTGATGCTGTGGAATTTTTCAGTTTGGGATTTCATTGTGATTGTAAGCTGCACCTCGACTCTGGAACGATCTCTCTCTTGAATTTAGCAATTTCTCTGTTCCTTTCTCTCTTCCGTTGTTCGCTCACCATCACCTGTCTCAAGCCCCTCTACCTATTACTCCTCAGGTGTTCCATTCAAAATTTAAATCTCAGCTTTTCAAGAAATCACACCCTGATCCATCAAATCCGCTGCATTCCCATTTCTCTCAGCTTAAACACAACCCACCCTAACAGCTCCTCTCCTCCTTCTCTCTCTCTCTTGTCTTCTGGCAGCTGGACTTGGTTCATGACATTGCATCTTTGGACAACCCCACTGACTTGACGCAGCGCTTGTGAATAAGCTGATGTCCTGCACTTAGCTTTTAGGTAATGCTTTAGAAATTTCAAGTTTACGATTATGATTACGGTTACAGAGTTCAGGTCTTTATGTTAAGAGGTGCCTAGAAAACTGAATCCTAGATTGCTGTATGTCAAACAGATAATGTAACTCTTCTAGTTGCCAAATATTTCTGCCAAACATTCAAAGCCTAATTTTAATAAATTGTTTATTGCAAAATGTTTGATGTGAGCCTTTTGTTCGGAAATGGTTGCTTTGTTGCCCAACATATGTTTGTGAAAGATTTTTTGTCAAAATGTAAAATTAATATCTTGACATCATATACCAAATGTCTTATATCAAATTCCATTCCCAAATGTCTGAAGCCAGATGTTTGAAGAAATTTAATCAGAATTTTATTAAACTTAATCATAATATAGATTTGGTTCAAAGAAAAGTGAAAGCGAAATCTCAGAGTTAAAATAAATGAGTTCAAGGTCGAAATACAGTTGACATTGCCAGCAATGAACAGATCTATATGTGAGACATGAATAATTAATTGCTTTTGGAGACAAAGGTCGTTTACTCAATCAGTAATTTAGCTTCGGAGGAAACCTGATAAACTATAGTATGGGAAATTAAGCATTCTACAGATAGCATTTACAAATGAAAATTGGGGAATTACTATGTAAACGATGCCATGGATATATATTGTTCTCTGTGCAAGTCGGGATTTCTTGTCAAATGAATTCTAACCTAAATGGCTTCTTTTGGTCTTGGTTGAAGATAGCTGTATTCTGTTTCAAGGTATTGGATTTGCTCCTTGGCCGAAACAGAAATCGAATTTCAGATAAACTTTTGTTGTACTGCTTAGCAGTATTAAAGTTGCTGGAAAATTTGCATTTTTATTTCTGCATTTATTAAGCATCACTATAAAATGACTAAGTATTATTAGATGTCACTGAGAAATGGTTTGTGAATAACTGGCTCAAGGTCCCTACGCAGTAACTGTCTCGGAGGAGAAGGTTAGTATTCACAAACTCCTTGTTACAAGCCAAGAGCTCAAACCAAACGGCTGATGATGAAGAATGAAAACTTTATTGATTCCAAAAGAACAAAAGAACAAATATGTTGACCAGTGTATAGATTGTTGGGATACAAATGGTAGACCCAAAATGGACCTAAGTCCCGCTAAATTAGGGTCAACTATTACAAAACGATGCATGTGGCGACAAAAATGTTTAACAAATATTAGGTACAACTGAACTAAAAAGAAAGTCTTAATAAAACTTAACTAACAAGAAACTAAGAAAGTGGATCACATCATGATCTCTGTGAAACTGAAAATGAGTCATAACTGTGGCTTCCAGAAACATAAGTGAAACTTATAGACTAGACACATTCGTTATAATCGACAGACTAGTGACATTATTATGAAATTACACAGACGTCAGACATGAATGTCGGATTAAGAATACTAAACTTAATTGTGAGGATCTAATTAGCATAACATTGATCCAGTGATGACTCATCTAATTCTTTGAACAGAATTTGCTAACTGCAGAACATTTTGTTTCTAATAACTTTAAATAACATCATTTTGGCTGGAATAGGCAGCACTTTTTGTGAGGTACTTAAAGGCGCCATATTAAGTGTCTAGATGACTAATTAACTACAATTTTTCTTTGTTGGTTTAATGAGTGGTGTTTCAAAACTAAGGCGGCTTAAGACCATCAACACTGTAAGTGTTAATGTGCCCATATATAAATGTTCCAATGTAGATTTTCTGGAACCAACCTACATTGCAGATTAACGAATGTAGTAATTGATACGTTGATTTGGAATGGGATTTCCTATGTGATTCACTACCACATGGTTTTCAGGCCCCCTTTGTTCTTCTAATCCCAGTTTGCTAACAACTGATGACTAATCTTTAGCAGCTACTTGCGTTTTTCATTTTTGAGGTGAACTCATAAACTAGTGCAATATGAATGATTCATAAATAGTAATAATAATAATAACAATAAGTGATAGTTTGAAGAAATCAGCAGAACAGTTGGCAGTTTAACATAATTTATGTGGAGTAGATGTTGACTTATGGTTGCCTGGGAAGACTGTGTTTATGTAAGAGGAGCGGCACAGTGTTGTCAATATTGTTGCATTGAGTTTTGCTGATCTGTGTTGCGTTGCTGGATGCAGCAAAAGCAGATTCAACCGATGACGAAGGCGTTGGACGCAGATACCGTCTTTGGACGTTAAGCCTCTTGTTATCCGCGTCTTGTTTCAGACGCCGTTATTAAGCAGCATCCGTCTGAGACGAGAGATGATGACTGCTTGCCACACAACGTCGCCTGTGCTTTGATGTACGAGGCACTTTGATTGATCAAACTCCGTGTAACTCTATCCTATCCAGACTCCACTTCTTCCTCTTTCCCCTCCAATCCCAAACATCACCCACCGTAGCTGCCACGCTGTCTCTCTGCCTGAGTTTTGGATCTTGACCTGGAACCAAATAATTTTTGCCTATCGATTTTGTTTTGACTGAGCGCCTGTGAATAAGGTGGTCCCAGTGACATGGCTTTCATTGGGCGCTGTAGAAATCTTGGTATTACGATTACGATTAAAATACAGTACCGGGATTTCAAGAATTCAGCATATAACACAGTTTCTTGGGAACTCTGGGATCGCGTAATATTAGGACATTGTTATGTCCGCTCGGATGGAGAGATACTTTAATGGCGATCGCAGACTGGCGCTAGGAATTGCTTGGTATGCAGAGATGCGTGAAACGCTGTTAAGGTCCTGACAGGTTTATAATGGTTTGGCCTTAAAATTCTGACTGGTAAAAAGGCAGCGAATGTGCCTTGCAACTCAACAGTCAGGCTTTCAATTTGGTGCCAAGAACGTTAGACGCTGTGCCAGGATTTCTAGTTTATATTTATGGCGTTTTTATGTTTCAGATGCATTAAGAACTTGCAGGGAGCAGTTGAATTGTGCATGACGAGCGTTTTTCCAAGTGAGAAGTGCTGCACGGTGGCGTTATTTCACTGAGAACAAATGTTAATGCTGAGTGTAGAGCCTTCCTAGATCAATAAATCAGAAAGCATTTTGAGAAGTTCTGTTACATGTGGGTTCTGTAGCATGCGAGACTAGAATCACGTATTAGAAATAATGGGAAATAAGATGGCAAGAGAAAGTGCTGGCCGTGATCTTATGTTCTGCTGCCAAGAAAATGAAATGAAAGCCCTAGAGAAAGTTAAAGGTAAGGGGTAATGGTACCTTGATTGTGCAGTTACTCAGCTGGGGTTGGAACATCTTTGGGTGAAATGTAAATACCATGGCAGCAATTTCTGCATGACATGTATCTGGCTGAGCTTTTGCATTGTTCAAACAATCTGTATTAAAGATCCTTTTTGTCCAGACGTTTTGCTTATGCCTTTCAGCTTTACTTTCACGGTTGCCAACCTCAAATCGAATCCTGTCTGCATGAACCCAACTTTGCCCTAAGTAGTGGTGATGTTTTTCCCCTTTCTTATGTTTTCCTGCCCTTCCTATTCAAGAGGTAAATGGTGAAGCTGTTCAAAATTGAAAAAATTAAAATTGACCGAGTCTGTATGTGGGTTTTTAAATTTGTGTAATATAAGTGTCCAGGGAGTGCATAATTCAAATTTTCACGAATCCTCTTGTCATCAAATGCTGTTAGGGGCTTGGTGTATTTGCACCTACAAACATAAATTAGCATAAATTTCATCCCTTTTAAAAGTGAAGCCTGAAAACCATAGACATTAATATCATTGGTGTATTTATTGGTCTCCCATTCAAAACTGGTCTCACCTTTTCAAGAAATCCCACCCTGGGCCATCGAATCTGCTGCCTACCCATTTCAGTCAGCTTAAACACAACCCATCTGGAGAGTCTGAAGATATTCATTAAAAGACGTTTTTCATTTCTACTGAGAGCCCATTTGTCCAGCGATAAAACTGAAATGTCCAGCGGGTGTTAGTAGAGGTTTTGTGCGTTTTTGCACAATTTTACAGCAACTTGATGCTTAGTTGAGGACATTGACTCAGAACTAGACTGAAATCTGCAGTTATATAAAAATTATCTGAAGTACATGCAGGTAGGGTGAACGTTGTTCACAAGAGTTGGGGGGATTTTGCTCAGCTGCTTAGTCACTGGATTTGTGCTTTGGTAAATATTTCTTTGAAATTCTCTGATTTAGTCTCATTATGTTAAACATAATGAATTGTGTATATCCTGCTGCCTTGTCTTTGCCGATATATGTCAATATCTGTGCTATATTTTTGATGCATGTATATAATTGAAAAATGGACTTGGATGATTTTTTCAGAATTCTGCAGGTTCTGCTACCACTTTTTGTATTCGTAATTGTAAGCTCGAGATTTATACAGTGCCCGACGAGAGCTAAGTCACGGGAATCAGTTTATTCATAGGGCTCAGTCAACACAAAATCGATAGGCAGGAAGAGTTCGGTTTCATGTCAGGATCCAAAAGTCAGGCAGGCAGACAATCAGATGGCTACAGTGGATGGTGTTTGGCACTGGAGGGGAAAGAGAGATAAGGGAAGAGGCTGATTCAGGATAGGATTTATGGAAGAGGAGTGTTTTCAGTCTTCAGTGAAAGATCTTTTGCCTGCATGCGTGCAAGTAATTGTGTACCTGCCAGCATCTGATTTCAATAAACCGTTTGCATTGTTTAGCGCTGTGTCAGTCGAATTCCCTTCCGAGGGTCAGGCGCCTCGACACGCTGACCCACAAGAGCAATACGTTGCCGAGGGCGACGCATCGGCCTCTGTCAACCTCTGGCTGTAGCTCGCCGAACTCGTCGCCGAAGAGAAGCCCTCAGCTGTTGTCACGGAAGCATTCGCAGCCGTCCCTGCATCAGCAGCAGCAGGCCGGATTCAGAGAGGTGAGCATCCTTTTGTTTAAGTTGCGTTGTTCTCGGAAAATAACAATTCGGCATCCACCGTCAGGAATAGTCTCCCTGTTTACATTTTTCACAACAATATCTTGTCGTTAGACATATTCACGAAGTGGCTTAAGACCCTTTTATTCTGCCTTGCTTTGTTGTCTGACCCTCCCACGCTTACAAAAAGTTGAGCGCTGTAGAAATCTCGAGATTACGATTACGATTACAATACCTCACTCGGCAGATGGACATATGGCGTGTTAACAAATGCATTACTTAAATTATAGCAGTTACATAATTATCATGCACTTCTGTCGAAAACTTGGGTTCTACATTGCCTTCAGACAAAACAGCATCCCTCTTTCCAATGATTAATTATCTGGACACGTAACATGGCTCTTTAAAGTACATCACTGGTATTGTAAGATGGGTCTGATGTGTTTGAACTTATTTATTTGGACAGCGAGGCGAGTAGCGACGCTGGTGACTGCCTGAAGACGAATTACACTACTCTGTGGCAGGCCAACTGTGCTTAACCAGTGCTGCGCAAACTTTAGGTCAAACCTGATCCGATACAAAATGAAAGCGTAATCGTAAACTCAAAATTTCTAAAGCACTTCTTAAAAGCTAAGCAGAGGGCACCAGCTTATGTAAGTGTAATCGTAAACTTGAAATTTCTAAAGCCCTACTTATTCATGAGTGCTGTGTCAAGTCCATGGGGTTTTTCAAAGATGCCATGTCAAGAACCAAGTCCGGTGCCAGAAGACCGGAGAGAGAAGGGGAGAGGAGCTGTTAGGGTGGTTGTATTTAAGTTGAGGGAAATGGGAAGGCTGCAGAAATACATGGGCTGCAGAAATACCTTAACATTGTAATCGTAATCTCGAGATTTCTAGAACGCTCAACGAAAGCTAAGTCAGAGGAACCAGCTTATTCACATATGCTCAGTAAAAACAAAATTGATAGGCAAGGTGGGTTCGGTTCCAGGTCAAAATCCAAGTCAGGCAGGCAAGCAGTCAGACGGCTAAGTTGGGTGGTGTTTAGAATCAGATCTGCAAGATGGATAATGAGAAGAAGATCTTCTGGACATCATCCTTAAGGGTAGAAACAGCTCAGACTGCCTGTCAAGCCTACACAGGATGTAATTCAACCACTCGATATAGTTGTCAAAAGCCAGACCATTCCCAATCAACCAAAACACCCTGACTCATAAACGGATCGCTCCAAGCGTGCAGCCCAGGAAATCAATCATTCATATTGCGTAATACTGTCGCGAGTAGCCACTGACGAGCAGATATTTCGAGTTGATATTTTTGTGTTTGCTCGCATAGAGTGCCACAGTTACGGCGCATGGCTCTCGTTAGTGGTATTGATCAAGTTTTTACGATTGGCGTCATGATGGATTTGGTCAGTGAGCATTATTCAGCTGTTATCGTGCGCCTGGGAACATTTGCAGTCGCTGATCAATAAGGCTGTAATCGTGGGAACATTTCTATTCATGAAAAAATCGATATTGTATAACGTTTTTAACATCAGCTGAGCAGTATGGAGGAGTTTTGATGTGTCTGTTAGGTGATGTAATTGTAATTGTTATGTAAATGTAATTGTGAAATAGTTACAGCTACTGTTTCAAATGTTCTAGTTGTTCTGGATGATCCATGGAGATTAAATCAGTGCACTGTTCCATTCGAAATTTGAAGCTGATGTACAACCACTGTGATAATGTTCAAGGCATCAGTTGATGATTACTGAAAAATTGCAAATTTTATATTATTTTCTTGACTTAAATCAGAATTTTTTAGAAGATTGCAGGTTTTTGCAACTCTTAAGAGGACGGCTGTTCAGCAAAGTTGAAACAATGCTGTATAAGCTGGTTTCTCTGATGCATTTACTGTGTGAACTGGCGAATGGCGTGGTTTTGTTTTAACATGCCATAACATTTTTGAGGGGTTTTAATTGGTGCAGGAGGCTTTCTGTGTTAGAACAGCTGCATTTTATACTCCTCTTACCAATTTTCTTCCAACTGGCTTTCAAATGCTATGGTTGTATCCAGTTATACAGCACATGTGTTGTGATCTTATTTCTTCTGCATGCCGACAGCTTTTGCACTGAGACATTTCTGCTGTAGAATCCTGCTTTTAAAACAGTTTGTAACCCTGCGCCTTGGCTTGCTTCTTTCGTTTTTAGCTAGTTGAATTCTGCTTCTTTTCCAGTGATAATCTTGCAAATCTAAGTCAAGTCTCTGCTGTAATTTCGTCTTTCAGGGTTGTTAGCATAGACCTTTTCATTCTTTCGTCATGGCTGAGATCCCTGTAACATTGATCGTTTTTGTAGTTGTCCTCTGAATTTTCTCTAATTTCTGAAAACTCCACCTTTAGTGTAATTTCTGTAATGTACTTTTGTGAGGTATTTAAAATGCGCTATTTTAATGGTATTGATGTATACATATTGATACATATATAAGCCGACAAGATGTGCTTAGGGGTCTTAGAATTCTTGCAGACCACAGACTTTGTTTCAATTTGTTTTTCAGAACAAGTCTCCAAGAGCGCCTATTCCGCTGAAAAATCTCAGAAATGTTGACAAGAAACTTGCACAGCTGATATTGAGCGAAATTATCGATCATGGGCCGCATGTCCAATTTAGCGATATTGGTAAACCTCTCTCCTATCTGTCTGTGGGTCTGTCTGCCTGTCCGCCTGTCTATCTGCTGTCTGTCTTTCTGTCTGTCTGTTCTATATACGTAACAATGCAGAATTTATGTGATACGATAGCACTATTTTAAACTTAGTATTCTCTTGCAACTGTTGAGAGCAAATAAAGCTTGATAATGGGACAGGAGAATCATTATTTTGTTTATAATTTTTGGAGAGTTGTGGTGCTGAATGAATAGAACACTGAATTTTGGTGTAAAATGTGGACTTTTGTTTTGCACAGATAAGATTACTTGTTACTTACTTATCTTTTGGTTCTGTCAACGTTTTTCTCAGAAATGTTGTATGTTTACTGTTGTGATGTTTTTGTTGAATAAGGTATATCTTTTGATTTTATTTTTCTGTGACATTTATTTTGAGAAGTTATCATGAATGGCTTTGTTGACCTGATTTCCCTAGCGTAGTAATTAAAGTGACAAGGCAAAGATTGGGGTCGTGCAGGTTAGAAAGTAGTTCACTCATGTAAAGCAGTGACTGCAGCTGAAGTCTCGAAGATGGATGTGACAGATGAGAGTCAGATTGTTGAGGACGGTTTTCAGTGAAATGTAGAAGTTTTCTGTGAAAAAGTTGAATAAGGAGATCAATTGATCCAGAATAGCAAATGCTTAATTTTAGGACGATTGTGTTCTTTGCTCTCTACGTATCTCGCTTCTGACCAGACAGATGTCTTGTAAGGGCGCTGTATAATGTAATGTAACTTGAAATTTATTTAGCGCCTTCTGAGTAGTGTCTCTCCCAGCATAAACAATGCTAGAGTTTGCTAAGACAAGTTCATCAGATGGACAATTTTTTATATTTGCACTTATTGAGTTCACAAGGTCAGTAAATCTGATTCTGTAGAACAAGACAAGTGTGCATTAACAACTCGTCACATGGAGTTCACTCAACAGGTGCAAACCCGCAGTCGTTAGGTGACAAGCCCAGTGCGCTACCGAACAGACCACGATGCTGCACTGATTCTCAAACAGTCCTATATTACATTACAGTTATATGTATTATGCATGTAAGAATTTATATAGCACTTCTTAGGAGTTTCTTAAAGATGCTGAGAGTACGTTAGTTTATGTTGTTGACTTTTAGCATGTCTTTTGTTGGTATATTTTCATTTTCCAGACTTTCCGGTTCATCGTTTGAGTTCTGTTCCTGTCAGCTGCATTTAGTTATTTTGGTAAATTTCTGCCCTTTTTCTTTTGTTCGTTTATGGCTGTTGCATGAAAGAAAACATTTAATGTATTTCTAATTTTTTCATATATGTATATTTTACGTATTTGGAATATTTATTCCTTCTATCATTCAGCAGTTAGCCTGATTGACTGCCGAGCGTAAGCTAAGGTAAATTAATGTAATTTCTTTCTAATTACATTCTGCATTCGAGTGCTGTATAGGATAACTAATATTTTTTTAAGTTTATTGGAAATTTTGGCTGTACGTTTCTTCAGCACACTGTTTTTGTGCTGGATGACATCAAAAGTAAATCACAGTTTCATCGATCTTAATATGTGCAGCTCAAGATATAATAAAAGCGTATGTCAAGCGAAGTCGTGCGAAACGGTGCATATGTTCGATGAAAGATTGTTCCACAAGGATGGTTGAGTGCGTGAGAAGGCAGAGAATGCTGAGATGATTTATGCAAACCTGAGACATGCAAATCCTCACAGATGCTTTTGTTGTCCTTGCAACTTGAGACACGAGTGCATAAGCATCTTTGTTTTTGCGGGGGCATGAGTGACCATTGAGTACCTTGCAGACAGCAAGATCTCGAATTTACTTCTCAACAGGAAACCACTGTATTACTGTTACATCTCTTAATTACAGTAAATAGAAATTTCCGAATAGTAAACAGTTATTTCCAAATGTTAATAGTAACTTCCAAATATGAAATAGGTAATTCCAAATAGTACATAGCAGTTTCCATGGTTCTTGTGTCTAAAGCACTAGACATCAACCAATGGCACATCAAACAGAACTGAAAACCAGGTAAATATCCGGAAGATCCGTGTGCTAAGACAGATCGACCATCTCCGATGAGTAATCCTGTTGAAGAGTCTTGTTTTGATTTGAGATGAGAAGACATCAAGGACTGAGCGGAACAAACAGCGATTAGGAGACCGTTTCCGAGAGCTGGACCTGTAAGCGAAATGGCTAGCAACCCATATAATACCTTAAACTCCTAACTAAACAGAACTTGCTTATTCATTGGCATATGAGCAAATCAAAGTTCTTAACACAGAGAATATATCGCGATTAGCCCCTCTTTAAGAAACGTATAATGCACATCAACTTGGTCCAATCTGGGAGATGGCTGTTAAAGACGTCTTTGTTTTATATTCCTTGCAGCTGGCCAGGAAACTGCTAAACAGGCTCTTCAGGAGATAGTCATTCTGCCCACACTACGGCCAGAGGTACAGTTATTAGCTCACGTAAATTTTCACCAATTTAATATACATAACGTGTTATGTTAAACTTATGTAAATCCCCTTAGGCGTAATGTCAAATATTTAAGCATTTGAGACCCTATTTCTGCTTATCTGAATATTCCATTCTATACAAAATCAGTCTCCTATTTAATGTACCTAATAATGGATTTTTTAATTAAATTATACCTACATGTAACTAAATGTTAATGACACTTAAGAATATTTACTCCAATTGAATTTGCTGATTTAATTGCAGCTAATTAATAGTTGAAAATCTGTAATAATAACTAAATATTACCTAAACAACAAGTTATAATAATAAACTTGTTTGGATGATTTACTTGCAAATAGCCACGCCATGCAGCCCTTTTGAGAGGAACTTAAAAGGCGCTATATCAAGTGTCTTGATGCATACACATACAATGTATATGTATATTTAATACTTTAAAATTTAGTAGATTATAATGTTTGATTTAGCTGTTTTTAGCTGTTACCAGATAACAGTACTTCAGAATTTGTTAGTTGAGAATCGATTATAATTATCTGCGACTCCAGGAAACGATTTAGTGGTTTTTATTAGATCCAGTGAATCACTAGCTATGTGTTGCATTGTAGCTGTTTGTTGGTCTTCGAGCTCCTGCCCGTGGTCTTCTTCTGTTCGGTCCTCCAGGAAATGGAAAGACCATGCTTGTAAGTGGTCAACCTGCTTTCTTATTCTATGACAAATGTGCACTAAATCAGTTTTGAGGCCCATTGGTGATGATGATGACGATGACGATGGTGATGATGATGACTACAATGATGGTTGTAACGGTGGTGGTGGGGTGGGGTGAGTGGTGGTGAAGATGATGATGTTGACGACGACGACAATGATGACAATGATGATGATGATTTTCTGGTTTTAACTCAGTTTAGCTGTTCAGTATTTTGTTCCGTAGGCCAAAGCTGTGGCACACGAGTCTAATGCAACGTTTTTTGGCATCAGTGCTGCCAGCCTTACATCAAAATATGTGAGTATTCATTTCTTCTTCTCCAAATTCCTTACTGTAACAAAACTTAATTTGCAGCTTTTTTCATTGACAGTCTAAAGAGAAAATCCCGGCTTTTGCTCATGGACATTTTGATACTATGTTGCCTGTATTTTGATTTTTATTATTATTATTATTTTGCATTTATTACGCATGCAAAGTTAGTAAATCTGAACCTGAGGCGCAAAGCAATTTGTGAGTGAAGACTTGCTTAAGGTTCCTACGCAATAAGTAACTGCCTTAGAGGATCAACTGGAGAAGCCATCTTGATATACTGTGTATTTTCTAGTTGTAAATATTACATTACTTGCACAGATGATGGTAGAAATGTATTTATGGGCATTTAAATGTGCATTTACCCAAAAATTCTAATGATTGGTTTTTGTTCTTTTTGAGGTTGGAGAAGGGGAGAAGTTGGTTCGAGCATTGTTTGCCGTGGCACAGGAAATGCAGCCTTCAGTAATTTTTATTGGTTAGAACTGAAGCTTTGGAGCTATATAAATTTATTGGTTTTTAGTTTTTTATGGATTGTATATAGGCCGTGTGCTAGGTCAGCAAATCTAAATCTGAAGTTCAAAACAAGTGTGCACAAACAACTTGTCCTCGGTTGTTACAAGTAACCTGTATTCGTTAGATTACTGTTGAAGACAAGACAAGACAAGGGCAGTGCATTGCAGGGCTTGCTGTTTACCTTCTTACTTATGCTGGTATGAAATCAGATTATGCTGCTTGGTGACAGAGGTATGTATGCACAAACAACTTTCCCAGCGTCATTATATGGCTTCCTCTAAGCAGTCTTGGATCTGGAATCGCTAGAGTAGAGACCAGGCTGAAAATTCCACCATGTCACACGTAACTATACATATGGTAGTTTACATATGGTAGTTTACACATGGTAGTTTACACATGGTAGTTCACACATGGTAGTTCACACATGGTAGTTCACACATGGTAGTTCACACATGGTAGTTTACACATGGTAGTTTACACATGGTAGTTATGCTTCCTGTTTATAATCTCGATGTGTTTCTTGTTCCTTAGTGTAGGCGACATTGCTTAGTCGCAACTTGGTGTATGTCCAGAACTTTAAAACAGCGTTTTATCCCGATGTGCTGTTTTCGCAGACGAAGTTGATTCCTTGCTTTCTGAGAGACGAGATGGTGAACACGAAGCCAGTCGACGACTAAAGACGCAATTCCTTCTAGAATTTGATGGAGTGAGAAGTTCAGATTTTGCTTAATTTTGAATATATTTAGTTGTTATGGTGTTAGTAATGTGAGAGATGTGCTGTACATCGATTAAGAAATCTCTGGTTCAAATTGTCAAATATCTTGAATATTGGTTATCAGTATTGTTAGAAATTTTCAGTATTCCTCATAAATATTGCTAGATTTCTGATGAATGCCACTGTGCTGCAATTGCTTGTGAAGATAAAAGTTTGAAAAAGTACCGAGTATTTTGGTAAGCTTTGGTCAGTATTGGTTTCTTTTCTAATCATTTCGGCTTATTGTTAAGGGTTTATGGTCAGGGCCGTTGTAAGGTCGTCGTAGGCCCTAGGCACTCCTCTCGCATTTGTAGGCCCCAACTGCCAACTCTGGATTAGAGCTAAACATGTTCACATTATTTCTTGATATCTATCTTCCCTTGCACTACTTTCACTTGAAAACGACTTAATGCGGGAAATGACATTTGAGGACATTTTATGTGATTTTGCTAATGCAAAGAGCCGCAAAGTTAAGATAACGTAACACAGCTTAACATAAACTGTTTCAGTACAAACTTTAAGCTTATTAAATTTTTATTTCCTTTTTCTATTTTTGGGTCAGTAAATAAATAAATTTTTTTCAATATCTCATTTTTGACTTTCGTAGGCCCCCATAAAGTTCGTAGGCCCTAGTCACAGTGCCTACTGAGCCTAACGGATAAGACAGCCCCGTTTATGGTTGTGTATTTAGTGTCTAAGTTATTTTCTGATTTTGATATATATTTTAGTATCTACGATTGAGTGTGTCTGTGTTCTGATAGATTCATGGATCAGCGAAGGACTGCGTGCTTGTGATGGGAGCAACCAATCGGCCACAGGACTTAGACGATGCCGTTCTTAGGTACACCATTTTATTTTCATCGGCAGAATTCGGCACTAAATTTATCGATAATAATGCATCACTTTGTATTCTTTTTACAAGGTTTATCACTCAGCCTGTAAGGATGGAGTGCTGAGTGGCACTTGGTTAGTACGGTCCATGCACAGGGGCCTTAAATGGCATGGTGCCCCTTCAAACGGGCAGCCATGGTGTGGTGAAGGATTTCACCAATAAATTCATTGCAAAATGAGCATGAGGCCACATGGTCACTAATAAAACGTTTACATTTACATTTAGCTAGGTTCAGCTTTACGTAAGTTTGCTTCACCTGCGAGCATCATATCAACAGATTTAGTTTTAGTTAATATTTTTTAGTTTCTGCTTATTTCGCCCAGTGCTAGTATATGTCAGCAAATGTACAAAAAGGAAATATTTGCGTTTATTTGGAAAATGCATTTGATTGTAGGAGATTTGCAAAAAGAATATACGCAAAAATGCCAGAGAAAGAGACGAGGGTAGCCGTTCTTGCAAAACTTCTCTCGAAGCACAACAACCCGTTGTCTGATGAGGAAATACAAGGACTGGCCAGGTGAAAACCCCTTGACATCTTGTGGAACTCTGGGATGCATGTATATGACTACCTTCTACCTCTACCCTTGGAAAGCCATTTCCAGTGCTGCCTTATAATGAGTTCTCTAAAGCTGAATTAAATTTGGGATTCATATCCTTACCAACATTACACAGTTGTCAATAGGAGTGCTGCTTGTGGCTGGAGGGGATCTTTCAGCTAAAATGTAGCAATCCATCTGGTTGATGGTCTGTTCTTATGCTTGGCCATTTGGGCACGATTTGTTAGAATGCTGAGCTTGTAATGCGGAGAGTACGGGTTCGACCCTCCCCTGAGACGGTTACTGTGTACGGACCTTGAGCAAGTCCTTCACTCACAATTGCTCGACGCCGTTGATTGTTGCTTAGTCATTTGATAGTGGCACTTAACAAATGCAGAAATAATAAATAGTCCATTCTTATTCTTTGACAGTTTATTCTTATTTTTTGACCTTGGATCCAGGTGTGCTGACACTGTGCCATTATAAGTACTTTTAGTGATTTCGCTTGAGAAGGCTCAGGCCTTTAGGCTTTGGACACAGAGGTCAAAGGTAAACAGCTTAATAAGGACAGCTGAACGATTCTTCTTTGCTGGGACTCTGAATCTGCTGACTGATGTTGATCGAAGTATGCAAGAAACGAGCGAGTGCCTCAGCTATTCGTAGCAGTCGGCCAATGTATCCATAAACGCTGATGAATAGAAACTACTGGCTAGAATTTCATTTCTGTTTTGATCCCAGAGTTTGACACTAGCCTCTAGATGGCTTGGTTAGCTCATTGGTTAAAGCATTCATCAAGGCGCATGAGGATGCCAGTTTGCATACTGATAGTGGCTGTATTTAAGAGATTTGAATTTTGGGCTAGCACGATCCGTGCACAGGCGCCTTAAATGGCGTGGCGCCCATTCAAACAGCCAGCGGTGAGGAAGGATCTCACCCGATCAATTCACTGCAAAATGAACAGATCCAAGGCCATATGGCTGCTATAGAAAACCGCATACATTTACATTTACATTGCTTCATATCAGGGAACATATCAGTCTTGTTCTGCTGCTTCAGTTTGACAGAGGGCTACTCGAGCAGCGATCTGACTGCCCTTGCTAAGGATGCTGCCCTCGGCCCAATCAGAGGTCAGTATAGTCCCTTATAAATATATAATACAACAGGGCATCTATATATGTTGCTCCATGGTAGCAATGTAAAATATGCTGGCTAATAAAGGAAACACATTTACTTCTTCAACCGTTTTGGCACTGACTTTAATGATCATCTCATTAAAGGCTTATCATAAATTGTTATTAATTTTTTGTGTGTGTGATGCAATCTCAAGCATTTGTGCATGTGTTAAGTAATACTTTTAGTCTGTTATGTTAGTGTATTATTTTATTTTAAATTATGTATCTGGTTTCAGAAGTTGATCCACATTTACTGCGAGACATCGATCCAGAAAATGTAAGAATTGTTGCTTTGATATTTAGATTTCAAGTTCGTTGTTGTTCAGCAGTTTTAGAGATTCGAGTCGCAGATTTGCTGCCTTAAGACTGGAAAAGTCTTAAGACTGCAAGCTGCAGTGCCTCTGCCAGCTACTCGCTTGAGAAACGTTGAAAGGCTAGAAATATGGCTCACTAAGAGTGATGCCTCAGCCTTCTCTGCTTTACCCTATCCTATCCGTTTGTTTGCTTCTGCTGGGTGTTCTTGTAAGAAATTCTTTCAAAACGAAAGTGTCAGTCCTCATGCTGTACTGGTCTCTGGATGTGACAAATTGTATGGCCTTGGTAACTCTGTGTTCAGACCATCAATGACCTCATATTTTATAGGTTGCATATATAGTCTGTCTGGCCCAGGAGGTGAATTGTGCTGAAGATTCCATGTCTGAGGTAAAACACCCACAAGTGACTGTCGCCTTTATGAGGTTCTACATGCACTTTATAAATCGTAAACTCGAGATTTCTACAGCGCCCAATGAAAGCTAAGTTGCAGGAACCAGATTATTTACAGGCGCTCAGTCGAAACAAATCGACAGGCAAGAAAGATTTGGTTCCAGGTCAAGATCCAAGAGTCAGGCAGGCAGGCAGAGGGACGGCTACGGTGGGTGGTGTTTGAAATTGGGTCTGTTTAGACAAATGAAGGGAAGAGGAGGGATAGACAAATAGCGAGATACATACATACAAGTTAGACAGCTGGGTAAGCACAGCTGAATGATCCATAATTCTAAGGACTTCGCATAAGTTCAGTAATGTTGATCAAAGCCAGTAATAAACGAATGGTTTCCTCATCTTCTGTTGTATTTGTGCCAGGTGAGGAGTATTATACTCAACGATTTCCTTGACTCACTGAAGCGAATCCGCCGTAGTGTTCCGACTGACACATTGAAACAGTACGAAAAATGGAACGAAGACTTTGGTGATCTCTCGCAATGATGGCATTGTTGCCTCTATACATCTCTTCACGCTGTAGCCTCTGCTTCTTTCTTGTTTCACAAGCGTCAATGAAATCTTTCACCGAAGGAGTACACACAAGACGCTGTGGAGTGCAGCGTCTGCGTCTTTCCTGCACATCTTGTTTCTGAAACTTTTAGGAATGGTCTAACGTTTTGTGATGCTCGTATATGTAGCCTCGGTTTTTCCGAGCCAAGGGTTGCTGTTGGAATTTTGAATTTACCCGTGAAAGACAATCTTGGTGTTGTCAACATGTTATTTAGAGGAACTAGGGGCGAGACGGATCTCATGAGGAATTTTCGGTTTTAAGAAACCATAAATGTGCTCCATCTCACCCCTAGTTGCCCTGTGCAGAGGCAAAATCTGGAGTTAAGGCGAGGAAAGAAGTGAATGTTAACGATATATCAGGATTATGTTAACCGCTGTTGGCTTCTCTTTGCCACCGAATTGCGGTAGTTAGCTGTTACATATGATGCTAATTCCAAACATGTTGACTGGAACTTCTACCTATCCCTAGGGTAAACCTTCTGTGGCTTTGCTCAGCACTGTGTGTTCCGGACTGGTGCTACCAGTGCATGTAGCTACCCTGGTTAGCTCATTGGTTTAAGCGTACCTCAAGGCACCTCAGTTTGCAAGGATGCCGGTTTGCATACCAATAGTGGATATATTTAGAAATTTAAATCTCAGGCTAGCATGATCCGAACATGGGGACCTTAAATGGCGTGGCACCCATTCAGACGGGCAGTGGTAGTGAAGGATCTCACCGGATCAATTCATTACAAAATGAGCAGAAACAAGGCCATACGGTCGCTACAAAAAACAGTGTCCATTTACATCTACATCTGCTGTAATTGTTTGTGCTCAGTTTGTCTCTCTCTACGTGATGCATCTGGCTCGGATTTTATGGAGCAGCCTTTGTAATTATTGTTGCTGATGAAGTGACTTTGTGTTGCCGCCGGTGTCTAATGCGCAAGGAACCAAGTGATTTTAGTGTGGCTAATATATGTATCATTTGTGCGATTTATGTTGTATATAGAGGACACGTGAAGTAGGTTATGTAGAAACTCAAACCAGAGCGAAAATGGGTCCTGGTATTTCTCGGTGGCTGGTCCAAGGCTCTGGAATTCACTCTGCTTCTGTCCGCAGCATGGTCTCGGATGTCGTTCAGGGCCGGGCTAAAATCTTAAAGAATTTCATGGAGATTATGAAATATTTGGTGGAAATACTGATGATCCACTATGGAGGTAATGAATGTGAATGCCTTGCAACATGTGAAGCATGGTAGTCTGTTGGTTATAGTGCTCGGCTTGTAACACGGAGAGTGCAGGTCTGATCCTCCCCGAGACGGTTACTGTGCAGGGACCTTAAGCAAGTCCATCACTCACATTTGCTCAGCGCATTTGATTGATGATTTTTCATTAGACAGTGGTATATAATAACTTCACACATAAGAAATGAAACATCAACCTTTGCCTGTAATTTAAGAAAAAAGACCTGAATGTTTTTGCATTGGTCAGTGTCCTTACTGGAAAAGACAAATGTTAGGAAGTTTGCTGATTTTCTTAAGACTAAAAGCACAAATGATTAATGTTATTAGATTACTGTGTTCGAGACTTTGTCGACTGAGTCCAATATGAATATATGTTTATGTAATCGTGGTTTACAGGGTAAAACCCAGTTCCATTACTCGTAAATGTGATTACAGTTTACAGGGTTAAACCCCAGTACATCATAAATGTCACATTTAGTTTTTCCATTTCCTTAGCATTTATTGAGTTCATGCAAATAAGACAGTCCTTTGACTAAGCTTTCAATTTCTGGTGATGAACAGAAGCTGAAATTCACAGGTCACGTCTGTTTGAGAGGTTCTTAACATAGGCATTATACAAATGTTCCATTACGATTACATTATGTAAAGTAAATGTAAATGAAATCTGAATAATATTTGTAAGTGTAGATGTTAACTGTATTATAAGGAAGAAACGATGATTTTGATAAATTACAAAGTAATTTTGAAGTAATTATGTCTCATTTGTTGTATACTTGTTGTGCAAAATGTTTGTTAATGTTCCGGTTAATTGTTCGGGTTTAATTGCATTGTTTTGTTGAGATGATATTACCTCTTACCTCAAAACACATGTTAAAGAAACCGAAATTCTGAGATTTCTGTTATGTATGTTGTTTTTCTGCTAATTGTTGGCACAGTTTCTGTTTCAAAAGTTTCCCTGATATGAAAAATATCAATTAAGTCCTGATGTGAGATTCTTTAACACCTTAGCTCTGAACTTTAGATGTTGAAAGTCACAAATTAACAGTGTATTTACTACATTAAACTGGTTTGTATCGATTTGTAAGATTGTTGTAAAAATAAATAAAAGTCATGCTACTTTTAATTTTTCCTGGTATGAGCCATTCCAGTATATTTGTGCCAATTACCTCCATGAACTGTACACGTCGAGTTTTCTGTCTAACTAATTGAACAGTGTACGAGGTCTGTGCGGTGAACTCGCTGACCTGTGACGTGGGAGGGATTCAAGAGAATCGGATTGGTTGAGCCTTAGGCCTAATGCGATTGAGGTAAGTTTATGCTGACCTGTGATTTATAAGAGCAAAGGGAAACTTCCCTACTGTTTCAGATTATTGAAGATACATATCCCATACATAGCGTTCCTATCCTTAAGTCTTTCACCTCCCGCACTGACTATCTTACATTGATGATACGTTTTTCCATACATTTTGTCCTGTCCATGTCTTTCTTCTTCCTCACTGATTCCACCGAAGACATTTTCCTCGTATATTTGCTCTACTGAGCCACTGCTGCCAAAACTTATCTGCGGTGTCAGACTCTGGCTGTCTTCCTGGAGGTACAAGAGCCATGTGCCGCTCCATCTGGAGTCGAATAGCATTTGCTATGGGTAGAAGAAGCCTGCTTTCCATCACTGGCCGCCGAGAAGCGTTGTCCGCTTCTCCAGATGATTCCAAACGACGGCAGACTCATATCGGAGAGGCGCCTCGCTCGAAGCACTCTCGAAACAGCGCCCTGTGCTGGCTTCCTATTTAACCTGGCTGCAAGCAACGAGACAATACGACAAAGGCTGGAAATAACAAGTACGGTAAGAGTCTGAAACAAGAGGAGAGTAAATGGAAGAATAGTAGTGACTATAACTGAACAAGAAATACTAAATCAAAGGTTAATTATGCTGTCATTTACAATTTCTTGGCTTAGGAGCCCTAAACTTGGCGTACTGACGTCGAGGTAAGGACTGCAAGACGCAGACTTTTGTTTTATTCGACATCAGATGGAAATTAAACGTCAAATCCTGAAAAATGACAGAACAATTGGAGAAAGTGCAGAGGGGAGCTACCAAGGTGATTTGGGGTACAGGGTGTGAACGTTTGAAATGTGCGGGTAGAGAGAAGGAGGGACAGGGAGGAGACCTAATTGAAGCTCATAAGATTATAAGTGGAGGGGAGGCAGTGCAGTGGAGGAGGTTCTTCGAATTAGCGCCAACCAAGGCGACTCGAGGACACAGATATAAATTAGTTAAGAAACCGAAAGGAAGATTAGGGCAGAGATTTTCTAGTGCAAGACTTGTAGACTCTAGCGGAATGGTTTGGATGACAGTAGCCCAGTCTCTGTGGACACTCGCAGCCTTTAAGAAGCCAGAAAGCATTGGCTGTTAATCAACAATCATAGTTTATGTGCAGTAGTTCTAACACAGATTATATGTCTTCTGACCCACTTGGACCCTAGTTACATGTATGTTATGTAGTCCAGTTGGGTATGTTGGCTGGGCTCTTTCCGGCTCAGGCCTCAAAGGGCCTAATATCATAAGAGAACGAAGTTATCCGGGATTTCTCAGCGCCACATGAAAGCCACATCAGAGCTGGACTAACTCCATTATACACCGGCGTCTTCCTGAGTCGAGGTTCGGGACATGAGAGACTTTCTAGTTTTGCTTTATGTAAAGCACATCTTAGTTATTACGTGATCAGATTGTCAGTAAATCTAAATTGGAAGCATTGGTTTACATATGGGCTACCCTGCCAACATTCCCATATGGGCTCATATGAGACCATTGTAGGGGAAATATGGCTCCCTCAAATGCTTAAGGTCATGCTGGCAGGGTAGAGGTCAACCTGTAATTTCGTACAGATGAAATCAAAATCTTTCTCTTTGGTCTTCAGAAGAGGAATGAAAATAGATTCTTGCGCTGCATTTTCTAGAAACAAAAACAAACCTCGTTGATCCAATTGTTCTATACCCCGTGGCGTACCTTCAGATTTCAGCCCCCGCAGACTCCTCAGAAGGCCTTCGATCTGGGAATCTATTTTGTACGTTTTCAGGCTATGAGCGGTCCCAGTTTTCAGACTCGGGTCCGGCCTCCCTACACCGATGCGGACCCACATGTTACGCCACTGTGTTTACTAAGTAATGTAACGCTTCTAAGATGCAAATACTTACTTTACATTTGGTCCCAGACTGCGCAATGATCTATGGTAGGCTACTGTTCCAAAACCAGTGCTAGGACTACTAGTTGTCTTTCCAACTGTAGGCCTACGTCTGTATAACGTTTAATTCTGTTAGTTTCCGAACTATAAAACTGTATATAATATTGCATCGTTTTTGCTAACACTGTGCTACTTTTCAGGATTTGTATAAGCCTAAGTTGTTGTAAAATGTGGACGATGTCTCGCGCTAACAAAGACTGCTTACTTACTGCGCGCATGCGTCATTGCGTCTGCCTTCCTTTGTTGTGCTAGCCATAAACAAGGATGGTTCCAAAGTAATTGGTCTGACAAATTGGCGCAATAATTAGCAACAAGTCTCATGACAGGCAACCTGCCACTGAATGATAGAGATGAAAGCAAGCTGTGGGTCGTTCTAGTTTACATTAGGAGCCCGTCGCTCTTACCAAGACAGGCGTAGGTAGGCCTAAATGTAAATGAAGGCGAAATGTACACGCTTTTCTTTAGCGACTGTATATGGCTTCGACTCTGCTCATTTTAACATGAATTTATCGAGTGAGTTCCTTCACCACCGCTGCCCGTTTAAATGGGCGCCATGCCATTTAAGGTTCCCGTCTACGGACCATGCTATCTAGAGGTTTAAATCTCTTAAATATAGCCACAAATGCATGCTATACAGAATACTGCGAATCGGCCTTAGAAGCTTACAGGATAACGTTTAGTGATGCTTCCCGATTTAAAGCAATGGCTAGAAAGCATGAATGACGATGTAGTCGAACAAGAGAGAAAATAAAGTCAAAGTCAGTCGATCAGTATTTTGTGCAGTACTTTCATAAAGCAAGTTAATCAAGCAGGTTCAGGTTCACCCTTCATCATTTGTCTCGATCTTCAGGCGTTTCATTCAGAACTAAAGTTTCACCTCTCCAAGAAACCTTAGGCCTACTATGATCGGCCGCTTCCCCACATCTCTCAGCCTAAAAACCACCAACCGTAACAGATCCTCTGTCTTCTTTCACCTCTCCGGTCTCCCTGTAAGTGGATCTAGTTCTTCACAGTATATCTGAACAAACCCTTTGACTTATCTCAGCGCTTGTGAATAAGCCGGTGCACTGCGCTTAGCTTTTAATTAGGAATGCTTAAGATATTTTTGTGTTGACGATTACCATTACGACACCAGAAGTTAATTTTAAGACAGCCAAAAGTCATGACGAGAGAAAAACTTACAAAGATTCAGCCACTGAAATGAGAATTTGACGACAGTTAGGAGCACCGCAGTGAAAATTCACTAACTTTAGTAAGTTGTCGAGAGAAGAGGTTCTGAATAACTTATTATTCAAGTTAAAAAGCTAAAATTGAATTCTGTTACTCGTAGCAACGAGTGCAGTTGGACTTACTCTTCACCGCCACAAGAATGAGCTTCTCTTGGGGGCGGAGGTAATCGGAGGCATATTTGGTTGGATGCTTTGACAGATGTTTCATCTCACCAACCTCACTGGACACGTCCAGAGTAACTGCAAACAACCCACCGAATAACATGTTCAAATGAAGTTACACTCATTTCAGATATGACATAATCTAGCATAATGGTAACAGTAATGTAATTTAATGACGAAATCTATATTCTGTGCTTCTCTCGACTGCAGCCAAAGTCTGAGATTATGTAACGTCTATGCTGACAAAGCCGGAAGCTACTGGTACCAAAAGCCGGGGCCAAATAGGCGTACCACCGTATTTAAATTCGCTAAACATTTCCGACTACCTTTTTTAAATCATTAAGAATTTTGTCGATCATTTTCTACCGTCATTATCTTTATGACTGCTTAATTTTATTTCCGCTTTTTTGTCACCACAACTTTAGCAACTATTCAAAATTTTTGATGACATCTTTTAGTCATCAACTACTGTCTCTCACTAAACATAGTTTTAAGCTATGGTCTATATCCCTGACAGTCACTTCCGTTGGCCCATGGCTAGTGTCCCGAAGCAGACCCGCTCTTTAGGCCTATACAATGAAAGCTGGTGCCTCGGTTGATATTCTTTTTCTACTTCCTTCCAAAAATTCTCAGAATTTCCTCATTTGTCTCTGGACTTTTTAAAACTTGTTTGTTAATTCCCAAGATTTCATTACCTGTTTTGGTTTCTTGATCTTTTATATAATAAAATCGTTGCTGATGACTGAGAAGCTGCGATATTATTTCTTTAATTTATATTTACGCTCACGGTCGACAATTTCCTAGAAGAAATTGATATGCGCAACATAAACGAAGCCTACCGTCAGGACCGCAGTTACATCGTTGGCGGACATTTTTCAGGAAGACGTTTATGCTACACTGCGGATTAACGATCAATTCTTCGCCATCTGCTTCGAATAATTACAAATATTATGACAAATCATACATTTGTGTATGCAGATACACATCTTTCTATAGCAACCGTAAGCCTATATGTTATGATCCATAGCCAATCCGCCAGCTTTGCATTTCTCTAAGTCTAAACACAGCTCACCGTAACCTTAGAATTATTTCTTGATGTCGAAAAACTGACTGTTAGGCCTATTTAATTTTAGTATTATTATTAAATATCACCTACCACCACAAATACCACTGCCATCACCAACTTATTAAATTGGTAAAACCACCAGCATCATCCCATCATCACCATCATGCTAATCGTCTTGTTACTGTTATTATCAATTAGAAACTTCTAGAGAGCCGGTGTCTAATCCACAAGGCATCAACCGATGGCGCATGAAATTTAAACCGCATTCAGGTCAGTATCCAGAAGATCAGTCCACTAAGACAGAGAGGCAACTTGTATGGCGGAAAAGCCAACTGAAAAAGGTAAGTCTTAAGTCGACAAAGAAATGACATAAGAGACTGGGTATAACGCACTGATACAGGAAGAGAATTCCAAAACTCCGGTCCAGCAACCGAAAAAGCTCGCTTACCAAGAGCAGTTCTGGTTTCGGGCACAACAAGAAAAAGACATTCAGATGACCTGGTTGAATAATGATGAACAACACACCATACTGCGATATACTGCATGTTCGATACAATTACCGCCTTTGAGTCCCCAAAAGTCGCTATATAAATATTCAGATACACGTACTTTGCCATCCTATTCAGAAACCTTTGCAAACTTGTAGCTTACCTCCGAACAACACGTAAACGAACATAATGAAAGCCACAGCAAGGAGTAACAGGTCCTATGTGTGCTCGTTACAATGAAGTCCTTTAAGTCTGTTTTCCGGTATATCAGACTGCGACCGAGTAAGTTCAATCCCCTCCGAGTGCATAGGCTAAAGGTTTGTGTTACAGCTGATAGCGGCTTTTAATTAAACTGGGCCTAGATTTAAGTGGTCAGTTACAGTAGCAAAGGTGCCACACAAATCAAGTTATTGATCAACATATAATGAACCACTGATGCATAACAGCAGAGTAGAGCATTAAACAACCAGGGTGGCGGGGAAGCGGCAACGCTCCGGAGAGATGATGATATTAGGCCTATTGTTGTTGTTGTTGTTGCTGCTGCTGCTGATGATAACGACGGTGATGGTGGTGATACTGGTTTTCAGGCTTTCCTGGAGCCGCTTCTAGGCTCTGCAGTTCGAAGTTCTGTCATTTCGTTTACGTCTGGGCTAAACTCGATTCTTTTTCGGATTGCTTACCCTCCGTAGACTGTCTTCCGGTCTCTGTGACCTCTTGGTGTGACCTCTTGGATCCTCGACTGCTTCTGTTCAAATGCTTGAGATTTCTGACTGCGCTTTTGCTTAGAAGTAAAAATTAAGGTATCCCATGTCCTACAAGTGAAATGTAGGGGAGGCTCTCTTTTCCTTTTTAGGCCCTTGAGTCGGCATTAGACGAATCCCAAGGTCCTGGACAAGGGGTCAGTGCATCGCAGGGCCGGCCTTTTACTTCTCAGCCTACGCCGGTACCAACTGTACTACTTGGTGACAGAGGCACGGTGTGTGCAACCAATGTGTCCACGGAATCGAACCCGCAACGGAATGATCATTGATTAGACGCGTTACCGATAGGCCACCGTGCTGCACACAAAAGTGATCATTTGACTGATACCTTGTGCATCGCGAGAGATGTTTCCAGCTCAAGTAAGATTAGAATAAATGATGATGACGACGCTGATGGTGGTAGTGATGATCAAGCATAATCTAAAATAGTACAAAATTATAATTCTATGAACACGTCTCAGTTAAAATCTTTATAGTTTTTAATTATGTGTAGTGCATTGTGGTCTAATTTTTTTCTTAAGTTAAAATATCTGCAGGATAATGTACGTTAACGAGGCTTTGAATCGTTGCCAATGTGTGATGTGAGATGTGCGAGTGAATAGATTAACCAACAGAAATCAATTCCATTGATTGATTTGTATCCGAAACCCAGCCAGTCCATTTTCGCCTGAATCAAGTCGGCGGTGTTTGACCCTGAGTTGCGGTGAATTTGTCGTCTTATTTCCTCCTCAAGATTTCTCTAATCACTGAATTAAGAATCTGCAGTGTATGATTTATCTCATTTCATAGTCTCCCTCGTACAAGTCGTCCGGATCGGCCGGGGTTTCATCTGCAGAGGCGGGAGACCGTTGCTTAGCACTGCCCGGCTGTGCCTTCGTCGGTGTGTCTTTCGTGATGGCTTGGCTGAAGTTTTCAGGAGCTATCTTGTTATTCGAAGCAGCGTTAGAACTCATCAGTCGGCAGGTAATCTTCCAGATGATGCAGAGGCTCACGATGAGCCCGAACGTAAATCCGAATCCCATTCCGAGTCCGATCGCCAGCTGTTTATTGGTACCATAAGTGGGGTTGGACGGCGGTAAACTAGTTGCGGCGGCAGTGGGTGCTGACTTGTGGCCAGAAGACTTAGAAGTGGCATCCTCGGTGTCGTTAAGAGCATTCTCCGTTTCGTTTTCATGGCCGTTTTCCTCAGAGAACTCGACAGATGACGACCGAGTCGACAAAAGGACTGAGACATCTGGCGTGGAATTTACCAAAGTCATTGTCGGAGAATAGGATCGCGCAACCTCAGGAGTCACCGAACTCATCGAAGCTAAACATGAATAACGGTTTCATCAAAACAGATAACAGGTCTGAGACCTCTTTCAAAGAAGCTAAATAACGTCAGATTAAGTTAGATTTCCTTGGATTCGGAGTTTCTGACAAGTCATATTTTGTTTCTTACATCTTAGTCGTCACAAGCGAAAGCACTGTATCTCCTCGGCGTCTACGAAAGCTAAGTGTTGACCGTTAGCGTTAAATTAACGTAACATGGTTAAAGTAGGGATTAAATGAAGGTCGATTCCTTAAAGTAGGGATTAAATGAAGGTCGATTCCTTGTCAACAACGATACCGAGGAAGGCTGTCAGGACGGCACCTGAACAGGGAATTAGGGAATAGCACAAGCCATCTGGACATATATTGCGGCATATAGCATAGCATGCTATGATATCATACCTCAAATAATTATAGTGATAGATATATAGCCTATCTATCTACATACGAAAAATTCTTCAGCCACTCTAAACATATTGACCAATAGGAATTCGGCTGGACTGATTTCTTGCGCATGTTGACTTTTCTAGGATTTTACCTAAAGTCCAATCGGATGAGTCTAGAAGTGCAGTTATCAAAATGCACAAGAGATCAATCGATTGATCTCTTTTCACTTTTTCATAACTGCGCTTCGAAACTCATCCACTTACAAAGTACATACAATGAGTATTTGCTCATAATAAAAAACCGAGTACCTAGTCTTATTTATTGTCAATTTATTCAGTAAATTCCGATGTTAATTAATGTAAATTGCCCAAATTCTTAACATATCAATTCCCAGCCTGTATGTGCTTAACATCATTACCTGCCGAGTAGACGTGAACGATGACGTTGAGATGGAGGTATCCAGTCCAGGCTACGACGTTCACCCACTTCATTCTGTCCAGCCACTTCAGCAAACGAAAGCCGTTGCGTTGTAATTTCGAAAAAGAAGAAAACTCTGAGCACAGTAGGCTACTGTGTGCCTTAGAAGAAATGTTTAATAGACCTGCCGAAACTACACTGCAGTTTCTTCACCGTGCTATCGCCCACTGAAGGAAGCCGGATTCGAGGTAGCAACACTCCCCTTTTACTCTTAATATTTTATTAATGTAAACAACATCGCAGTTCAAGAATGAGTGTGTATACGGCATCACAACAGACATGACACATGTTAACAGCATATACTGAAGGCCAATGCTTTTCACACTTAACTACTGGCTAATCATACTCCGACAGCAGTAAAGATTTAAGAAGTACTGGAGCTTAACTACAAAAGCATTCACTGTTACGTAGAAATTAGTTCCTGTAATACTTATTTCACTCTAAGATCGGTTACTTTCAGCGTTGCAAGCTGTAACAAGACACAATTGGTAAATAAATGGCATCGTCTGATAGCCTTTTAAAATGCTTCGAAAACAGCTTTGATTATAAATCTGATTTTCTTTAACCAATATAACTATTATTATTGTTGTTGTTGTTGTTTTTCATCTGTGCAGTTGAACACCGTTAAAGAAGACGGACTGTTCAAATATTTACTCTGCGTGATAATAGACAATGCAGATACTTCGACCTGTCGGAGTAATTAGGTCAGCGCCAGACGACGATGTCTGTAGCTATTAACAAGTTTCTTCTAGTAATCAAAATTAATTGTAACTATTAACGAGTTTCTTCTAGTAATCAAAATTAATTGTAACTATTAACGAGTTTCTTCTAGTAAACAAAATTAATTCAACATTTTCTTTACTTACAGAAATCCTTTAGATCTCACTGTAGTTCACATTCTCGCAGTAATGCGACTATAAAGGAATCTTATAGCGCATTAATTTGCCATAGATTGATTGGGATCTAATGCTTTCTGTTCGATCTCGAAATCTTGCACTTGCGCTGGCGCACAGGTAGCGATGTTTTCAGCGTAGGAGTGAGAGCCAGTGCCAGCTTCTGGTGCCGCCCGCAGGCCGATGGGTCTCGTTCTTACCAATTAGAAATTCATGGAATCGGAGATGCGTTGAATTATTGATAATCAGATTAAGATTTACTGACATTGCGAGCGCAATAAGTGCTTTAAATAAATAAATCTAATCAGACGAATCTGCTTGGCCAGCAAACGAGTGGGCTTTAGACTTGCTGCTGTTAGAAGAGCAGCGTCGTTGTAACTGAAAACTATATTTACAACAATGCCACGAAGCACATCCCATAGATCAATCAAAGGAACTAGAGTCGGTAGTACAGAATGGCCTCTGTTTCCATTACTTCATTGGACCCCATGCGATAATAGTCACGTTTACTAGTATACTGTGTACATACATACATACATGCATACATACATACATGCATGCATACATCTTGGAAACTAGCGCATACAGCTGGCCAAGTGTCTTTGAAACGGTATCGCTCCAGGGAGAGGAGGATCGCCAATAACGATGTCTAAGCAACAGATTTCAAAACATCCAAGTGATCGGACTGCGGATAGGCCTACTATTCCTTAAAAGTAAACGCGAGTGTAAACCCCGCATTTTTATAGCGCCAAAATAGTCAACGGTCAGCGTCTTAGGCGCAGCAGCTCTGAAGTGGACCCACGGAGTCCACTGTCAGCCCAGGGAGCGCCAGCCGATGAGCGTCACGGAGATCTGTGAATGCTTCTTCATTCGGCCGTCGTTCCTTCTCGTCAATGCACAGCGAATCAGAAACTCTAAACACGGTGTTGACTGTTAATCCTGACTCGGACTTTCGTTGCTTGGGCTCTACGTGTTTTTAAAATCGTGCTAGTGGTAACCTTTCCAATTAATAGAGCATTACCTTCCTACGGACCAATTTGTTGTTCTTGATGAACTACAACATCATTTAAGCTAAGGAGGCCTTCGAAAGGTACTTAGAGCCATGTAGACGCTCAGCTACGCTACTTCACTGTAAACTGTGATATGTATGCCTACATTGACATTTGCTGCTATGCCACATGCACAAGAGAGACATTTCTTTGCGAGGAGTGTCGAATGGTGTATGGGCGGCAGCAAAAATGAGGAAAACGTCTCTTGAGTTGAATATAGTTTGAACCAAGAGTCAAATTCTCTCTTTCCCCATATAAATGGTACCCGGAACCGTGGCTACAACTTCCAGCTGTAAGAAGTTTTAGCGCAAAGTTCAGCTAAGCATTTTGACAGGACAGAACGGACCCAAACGTTTTGAGCCCCATCTCACACATACTAAGGTATATAACATATAGAGTTGATCCGTTAAAATGATCTTATCTTTTCCAATAACTTCATAATTTCAAGCCATAGTGAGGCCTTACAGATGACTCCGAAAGCTAGCATTTACCTTTTACCAATCTACTTGAAACTTTAAATCACTGGCATGAGATCACACATGACAATGCAACCAAGAACGTAACTAAAATATTTTTATAGGGATCGCTCACAGGAAATAAGATGAAATGATGAAGCTTCCATTCTCAGAACTATCAGCCGAAAAGGCAAATCGTTATTCACGTCTATGGAGCTTAAACGCGGACTGATTTTGGCAAAAGTAAGAACCTGCCTTATTGCAGTGAGCGCCTTGGACAAAATCTTAATGTTGCAGATACTGCAGTGACAAACACAGGGAGCTGAGCAACGTTGAGCTCGGCTAGTACTGGGATGGCTGATGGTCCACGGAATATCAGACCATCTGGGTCAACTCATTGATCAACCATCAACGCTGTCAAACCCAGGGAACTTGGAGAATGACCAAGCTTATTACTGATCACTACCGAGTATGAAGTATCCTACTAGGTTTTTCTACTTTAGACACAGATTTCTTCTGGTCTAAAATGATAGGAAATATGTATCATTTAGATTAAAGTTTTCCCATATACAGCTAACTGTTCTCTTGAAGAGGTTATCTAAAGAAAAAAGTACCTTACTGAGTACCAGCCATTTAATAAAAAGAAACTCCTATTCTGTCAAATTCTTTGTAAAACTTAAAAACAACTCAATTTAATTGCTGAGACGAAACAGACGCATAGTTAAAAGAAATTGAAAGACTATCATCGGACGCCATCTTAACTGCAACGCAATCGTCCTCTACCACGTTATACACAAAGATTAAAATTTAACAAGATTACGAAAATATAACATTGAACCAACGCCATTATACTTGGCCTATAATAAGTTTAACTGCACAATAGTTTTAAAAGACCCTACGTTTTCCTTTATTTTTGAATCTTAAATGGGGGCAAGAAACACTGTAAAGAAAATATGGCGATTTTGCGGAAATTTGAGAATCACTAAAACATTATCTTGTTACTTTTTCATGTGCAATTGCGTGTATTAGTAAGCATATAGGCCTATGCTGGTTAGTGCCTCCAGAGTGGCGACGCCATTGGACTTGTATATGGGTTCGTTTTGAGGGTTGGTGACCTGGGGTCATCGATCGAGACGCCTAGGCAGCATTCATAGTCTGGGTCAATCGTAGGGGTCATAAGGTCATCGCCTCCTCCAATTCCTCGAGCCCTTCCACCTCCTGTGAAGGGGCTCGTGCCGTGATGGCTGTAGGATGACCGTGGCGATCGAGAGTATCTCAGGATGGAATTCTCGTTCGAAGGTTGAGAGTTTGAAGCCTGCGACAGAAGGATCCCTCCGCCGTCTTCCAGTGAAGATGTCACTTCTGCACAATACAATTAAGACATTATTTTGTTAATTATTAACTTGCCTATTCACTCAGTCATTCACCCACCCACCTATCCCCACCCATTCATTATTTTATTTCTTTATCTATCTATCAGTTAATCAATCTATCTATCTATCTATCTATCTGTCTGTCTATCTGTCTGTCTGTCTGTCTGTCTGTCTATCCATCCATCCATCCATCCATCCATCCTTCCATCCATCCATTTATCCATCTGTCATCTACAGAACTGCTTCAGTTCACTCACAATATCACTTAGTCATTCACTCAGCCACTCATTCATTCACTAAACTATTCACTCACTTATTTACCTACTCATTCACTCGCTCGCTCATTTACTCCGAATCTCATGGCTACGACTGTTAGCACTGTACCGAAGTTCGGAAGAAATTGTTCCGGAAGTGATCGATCGCTTCGTCCACTCGTTTCCGGTTCGAGAACATTGTCACCAGAGGGCGACGTGAGGATCTGTTTCTGGTCATCGTCATCCAGTTTCATTTCCGGAAGACGGCGTTCGTAACCGGATATGACGCAGACGATTTTCACAATCAGCATCACGAACACTATGATCGAAATGATTATGGCCGCAATCCCGCCGGCGGGAAAGGCAAACACTTCTACAATTACCGGGAAACAAACTGGTCACTCACCTCGTTCTGGTAAATAATAAGCCGAACCATTCTCTCCTTGTTTGTCAACAACATTATTGTCGCAGAGGTCATCGACCTTTTTCGATAATGGTACAGGAAATGCCACCTTTACGGGATCGATATCAACGTCTTACAGCTTCTGTCGGCCTAAAAGCGCGATTCCTACAGCTCTGAAATTATTTTTTAGCATTGTCATGCAACCTCTAATTGTAATTGTAATTGTAATCTGACATTTATAAAGCGCCACTTCAAGAATAGACTCATCAGAGGCACTCCCGACCCGAACCAGTGAGACCACTGTCAAATAATACAGACTTCAGGCGCTTGCGAAACTGCGGAAGGGACAAACTGAGGAGTGCAAGCCGAAGCCCTCGGGAAAGGCGATTCCAGCTATTAGGTCCAACATAGGCAAAGCTTCTAGACTGCGCTGTAGCAGCGCGCATACGAGGGACATTCAGGAGTCCAAGGGAGGCCGACCGGAGGGTGCTACTGCCTGGAACCAAGAAGACCGGAATGCAGAAGTCCCTAAGATATGATAGAGCAGAGCTCTTTGATAAAACGAAAAGATCTACCGCAGTTGTCCACAGAGGGCAGATATAAGTCAGGGATTCAACACTGTCCTAACTGGGAACTCCGCCACTGCCGTGTTCTGGTGGTGCCAGTCCCAAGCCTCGATAAAGGAGGAGGGCGACGTCAACGGCCTTTCTGATGCCATAAGATGTCGTTAAACTGTGGAACTACTACTACTACTGTCTTAACTGGAACCAACCTACCTGCTATAGGCTGACCAATGCATAATGTGTTACACGCTAGCCGAATGGTTAGAGCGCTGGGCTTGTAACGCAGAGAGTACGGGTTCGAGCCTCCTCCTCTGAGACGGTTACTATGTAGGGACTCTGAGCAAGTTCTTCACGCACAATTGTTCAGCTCCATCGATTGATGGTTTGTCGTTATATTGTGGCGCTAAATAAATTCAGAAATAATAATGAACAATAATAATGGCGATCTATGCGTCCAACTACCATCCAACATGGACAAAATTCAAAGCAGACTTAGGAAATAACCGTCGAACGAAGACTCTGAGAAGATTTACGTCAGAACATGCGAGGGATCATCTAGCAATTCATCAAATGGATAGATAATAATAGGTGAAACTTAACAATACTCGTCAACAACAGTCAACTAACTGCTCGTTTATCAAACATTCATATCCATTGCACATGCAAAAAGTGGTAATTGTAATTGTAATCAGTAACTTCTTTTGCGACAGTTCTAGTTCAAAGTACGACAAGAGAAAGGCAATTAAATGACTTGATTGGATAATGATAAGTCAGGGGAACGAGGACTGATTTTTATAACATGCAAAAGTGGTGTGCCACTTATTTACACATAAACGTTGAAAGAAAAAGACTAACCCAGCCCACGCATGCTGCCACACCGCCAACAGAAGCAGTAATTTTCACCAACGAAAAAGCGAGATTCCTGCTAAATAAGAAAAGCTTAGAAGGGCCTCCTTTTGTTCATTGGCCTGGTCAGTTGCATTGGTCAACGCGTACCTCAAGGCGCCTCTGCGTCTGAGGATGCCGGTTCGCATACCAATAATGACTTATCTCGGAGATTTGAATCTCGGGCTAGTACGGTCCGTACACGGGGACCTTAAATGGCGTGACGCCCAATCAAACGGGCATCGGTGGTGAGGGATCTCACCCGATAATTTCATGAAAAAATGAGCAGGGTCGAGGCCATACGGTCGCTATAAAAAACGTGTACATTTACCTTGGTCCGCGGACGGTCCGAGCGATCGCGATCGCTTCCTGGCCGCTGGCAACGTTAATCGCAGAGACATTATTGATGCCATTGTTCGCATCTGATAACATGCATGGCGGTTATTCATATAAACTGTATCGCCCATTTCAAAGCACACCCTCTTCTTAAGTGTCCCTCTTATTTTATTGCACACATGTAATATTCTCCATCGAGAGGAAGAAGAGCCTAATAAAACGCTTAGAAGAGATCTCTTCTGAAAATGTTGTTGTCCAGAAACGTAGCCAGAGTGATTACATGCAGCTAAATGGATTTAAAAACACTGGGGTGGCTAACCGTGATTGGCGACGACGTAGAGTGAGAAGAAGTACCCGGATCTGACGTGACCTCGATAGTGGTACAGCGTCATGCAGTAGGTGGAACTCTGGATCGGTTCCAGAGGCACTGGACTGGAACAGTTTAGGAGAGTCTGTCACAGACATGGAACCAAAAGAAGCAGACAGCGTTAGATATGTACGTTTGCATGTATGCATGCATGTATGTATGTATGTTAGTGTATATGTATGCATGTATGTATGTATGCATGTTTGTATATATTTATGTGTGTATGTATGTCTGTATGTATGTATGTATGCATGTATGTATGTATGTATGTATGTATGCATGCATGTGTGGATGGATGGATGGATGGATGGATGGATGGATGAATGGATGGATGGATGGATGGATGGATAAATGAATGGATGGCTGGATGGCTGTTCAGATTACCCAGGTATCTTACCAGAAACCCTTTTCGTTTTCCTTCGCAGTTGTCGTACAGGGCTAGAAAGGGTTCGGAGTCCGGGTGGCTGCACCACCAGTCCTTAACGACGACGGACACGAGCCTGTCTCCGAGGTTGAAGGCCATCGTGCACTCGGAGGGTCGTCGGTTCGTGTGGGGTTTTCCGTTCCAGCTGTCCGACTTGACGGCGTAGAAATCTCCCTCGGACATGTCATCGTTGCGAATGGGACGGATAACATCGCAGTCACTGTCGCCCGAACTGACCGTCAGCTCCGAACTGTCCATGTGAACTGGACAACGACACAGTTCCGTCTAACTGAGTGTCTGATCGGATGTTGTCTTATTTAAGCTGATATGATCTGACCTGATCTCGCGTAATCTCGTCTCATCCAACAGAGAGTAGTGTACTATAGTCTAGCCCACTCTAGTCTTGATTTAGACTAGTACAGTCAATTCTAGTCTAGTCGACTCTAGCCTGGTTCTAGTCTAGTTCACTCTAGTCTAGGTTTAGACTGCTATAGTCAATTTAGTCTAGCCCATTATAGTCTAGGTTTAGACTAGTATAGTCAGTTCTAGTCTAGCCCATTATAGTCTAGGTTCAGACTAATATAGTCCATTCTAGTCTAGCCCATTATAGTCTAAGTTTAGACTAGTATAGTCAATTCTAGTCTAGCCCATTATAGTCTAGGTTTAGACTAGTATAGTCAGTTCTAGTCTAGCCTATTCTAGTCTAGGTTCAGACTAGTATAGTCAGTTCTAGTCTAGCCCATTATAGTCTAGGTTTAGACTAGTATAGTCAGTTCTAGTCTAGCCTATTCTAGTCTAGGTTCAGACTAGTATAGTCAGTTCTAGTCTAGCCCATTATAGTCTAGGTTTAGACTAGTATAGTCTAGCCCATTATAGTCTAGGTTTAGACTAGTATAGTCTAGCCCATTATAGTCTAGGTTTAGACTAGTATATTCAATTCTAGACTAGCCGACTCTTGCTTTGTTCTAGTATAGTCCATTATAGTCTAGCCTAGACTAGTATTGTCAATTCTAGTCTAGTCTAGCCCGTTCTAATTTAGTCTAGTCTAGTCCAGTCCATTCTAGTCTAGTCTATCGTCTGCCTGATCCAGTCTTGTTTTAACCGATCTGATGTCCAACCCAATTCACTCATGTCCTTTCCTAACCATTCTTACCTTACCTTAAATGTAAAATGTAAATGTACACGTTTTTCCATAGCGACCGTATGGCCTCGACCCTGCTCATTTTTCCATGAACTGATCAGGTGAGATCCTTCACCAACCCTGCCCCTTTGAATGGGCGCAACGCCATTTGAGGCCCCCGTGTACAGACCATGCTTATCCTATCTTATCAATTATGTACCGTCGATTTTTATTCATTTTGTATGCTTGTATGTTCGTTTGTCTACTGCGATTTTTATACAGTCTTAACACAGCACAATTTCAATGAACTTCAACATTGATCGGGCGAGATAGTTCACTACCGGTTGCCAGTTTGAATGCATGTCACGCTGTTTTATATTCTAGATACCGATATCTGAGATTAGTCTCGATCGGTATGCCAACCGGTGTCCTCATATCACTTAAGGCTCTTACCGAAGTAGCTAACGAGGCCATCTCGCGTTCAATCAATCGATGTGCTGGATGCATATGAAGCTAAGATGGAAGGCATCACTTACGTGTTTTCCATAATCTTCCAGCCATGGCAAAATCATGAAGAAGGAGAGGAAGAAGGACTGCCAGGGACCAGATCCAGCTGGACCACTGGACGAACCAGCCTCCGTCGCTCCTAAGACGAACATGTGGTAACATCACCTACAACGGAACAACACACGCACCTCGATCTACTTCTGGATGGAAGGATGGATGGATCGATGGACAACTGGACAGATAGATGGACGGATGCTGGAGGGATGGAAGGACGGAGGGACGGAAGGAAGGAAGGAAGGAAGGAAGGAACGATGGATGGATGGATGGGTGGACGGACGGACTGACGGACGGACGGATGGATGGACGGACGGATGGACGGACGGACGTACAGAATGAAAGAATGAAGGATAAAAGGATGAATGTAAGAAAGAAAGGATAGATAGACGTGAGGACAGATTATGAATGAACGGATCGATTAATGGATTTAGCTTTTCAGGAGTATCTGGATGGTGTAAGGCAGAGATAAAAGAAGGGCCAAGAGAGGAACCTTTGAGTGAGTTGATGGGTAACCACGGAATGCCGGACGAGCCGTTGTAGTTGGGTACAGTGTGATTAATCAGCGGGGCAAATGGATTTTCGGACAAATGGACGAGGATCGCGACTGGGATGTCGTGTCATTCGGCGAAACTCGAGTGGATTTGTGGATTGATTCGGTCGCCCGATGAATAGACTGAGTCTCGTCAGTGGAGCGAAAGGTCGTTGGCTCCGATGGCCATTGACGCAACTGGACCCTTTATCCAGATCCCTCATCAGCTCCTCTCCCTCCCTCAGCTCCTCCCACTCCCTCAACGCCGCCACTTTCTCAGCTCCTCCCACTTCCTCAGCTCCTCCCACCCTCTCAGTTCCTTTCCGCTTCTTCTGCCCCAAGTGGACCAGAAAAAACGCAAACAGCCGACAGCGATTGGCCGGCAACCGAAGGAAGGAAGGAGCGACGGTGAGAGGGAGGAAAAGAGGGAATGTGGAAGGGGTGGTTTGGGGCGATGTAGGGACGGTGGGATGAACTGAGGGACGGTGGGATGGACTGAGGGACGGTGGGATGAACTGAGGGACGGTGGGATGGACTGAGGGACGGTGGGATGGACTGGGGGACGGTGGGATGGACTGAGGGACGGTGGGATGGACTGAGGGACGGTGGGATGGACTGAGGGACGGTGGGATGAACTGAGGGACGGTGGGATGGACTGAGGGACGGTGGGATGGACTGAGATACGGTGGGATGGACTAATAGACGGTGGGATGGACTGGAGAGACTGGGATGGATGGAGGAACGGTGGGATGGACTGAGGGACGGTGGAATGGACTGAGGGACGGTGGGATGGACTGAGGGACGGTGGGATGGACTGGGGGACGGTGGGATGGACTGAGGGACGGTGGGATGGACTGAGGGACGGTGGGATGGACTGAGGGACGGTGGGATGGACTGAGATACGGTGGGATGGACTGGAGAGACTGGGATGGATGGAGGAACGGTGGGATGGACTGAGGGACGGTTGGACTGTAAGATGGACCCAGAAACAGAAAGACAGAGAGAGAGAGAGAGAGAAAGAGAGAGAGAGAGAGTGAGAGAGAGAGAAATGGACGGTTGAATGAACAGAAGGTGGGAGGGTTAGGGGGATACATGGACAGATGAAGGGACGGTTGGAGATAGGAAGGGACGGTGAGAGAGGAAGGGAGGAAGCGAGGGAGGAACCGATGAATAAAGGGAGGCAAAGGAAGGTAATAAAGAGGTATAGAGGGATGAAAAAACAAAGTGAGGACGTTTGTGCAGACGGAAGATTGGAGACAGGGGCTGCAGAAGGGAGGCAGGGAAGGAGGCAGGGAAGGAGGCAGGGAAGGAGGCAAGGAAGGAGGCAGAGGAGGCAGGAAGGAGGCAGGGAAGGAGGCAGAGAAGGAGACAGGGAAGGAGGCAGAGAAGGAGGCTGGGAAGGAGGCAGGGAAAGAGGCAGGGAAGGAGGCAGGGAAGGAGGTAGGGAAGGAGACAGGAAAGGAGGCAGGGAAGGACGCAGGGAAGGAGGCAGGGAAGGACGCAGAGAAGGAGGCAGGGAAGGAGACAGGGAAGGAGGCAGAGAAGGAGGCAGGGAAGGAGGCAGGGAAGGGGCAGGCAGTCGTAGCCCTACATCTCTCTGATCCCTGCGGATGAATTCTCATTCGGCCATAAACGACGCGGCCTTCTTTCGTCTCCGGCGAGGCGATAAAACAGGACTCAGGGCACAAATCGATGCGGATTCATTACGCTGTGTTGTTCTACCCATCTTCCATCGCCACGTTCTATCCTCGCCTTTTTATCCTCTCTTCCTCTCTCCTCCTCTCTCCTCCTCTCTCCTCTTCCTCAACCTTTATCATCCTCCCCTTATCCTCCTCCCGCTTTACGCCTTTGCATTTGCCTAATATTTTCCCACCCCTTTCTCTTCCATATTCCTCCTCCTCTTCTTCACTCATCCTTTTTGCTCCTCCTCTATCGTTGTTCTCTAATCTTTTCTCTCAACAGATCCATTTCTTTCTGTTCGATTCCTTCCCTTATCCTCTTTCATCCTCTTCCTAATCTTCTCTCTTCCTCTTCCTTCATCCTCATCCTCCTTCTACCCCTCTGCCTCATTACCCTCCTTTCTTCGTTTTCCTCACTTCACTTCCTCATCTACCTCCTCCTCATCCTTCTGTCCTCTTTGTCCGGTGATTTTGCTTTCCTCCTCTTCAATCCACTCCTCTTCTGCTCCAAGCTGCGAGCACTGCGTGACCCTTTTATCCCCGGCCAGTCTTGGTCATGCAATTTATATCCAGCTCAGCTCCTCCTCCACTTCCTTCTCCTCATTCACTAACTCCCCCTCGTCCTTATTATCATCCTCCCGTTTATGCTATTCCTCATAATCTTTCTCCTCCTCTACCATTCCTCGTTCTCATAAAATCCCCCTCGTCTTCCTTCTATTTCTCTCCCTCCTCTCCCTCCTCCTTTTTTTCGCATCGTCTTCCTCTTCCTTTTCCGTTCCACTTTTTCTTCTTCCTCTTCCTCTTCCTCTTCCTCCTCCTACTTCTCTTTCTTCTCCTCTTCTTCCTTTTCCTCTTACTACTCTTCCTTCTCCTCTTTCTCTTACTCCTTCTACTAATCTTTCTCCTCCTCCTTCACTTCTTCCTCCTCTTTCTTCTTCTCTTCCTCTTCCTCCTCTGTCTCCTCTTTATTCCTCCACCTTTTCGTCCCTTTACTCTTTCTTTTCCTCCCCTGGGCATCTCATCTCGTCGTTCCAATCGGCCACCAGAGGGCTAGTGTGATGCCAGTAAACAACGACAACCGAGATCACTTCTTGTCCATCATCCATCGTCAGTCTAAGTAACTGCGTCAGTTGTTGGTCTTCTCTCTATTTTATCATCTCTCATGACGCAGCAGACAGGATAGTGACACACTGATTGACACGCCGCATGACTGACTCATTGATTGACAGCGACTGACACATTGATTGAAGCACTGAATGACTGACACATTGATTGACGCACTGAATGGCTGACGCATTGTTTGATACAATGATTGGCACACTCGCTTTAAAACGTAGTCATGAAAGAAAATGAAACAAAACAGAAAATCACAAATTTATCTTTATCAGTTGAAGCCATGAGCCAATGGTTGGGTCAACGTAGGTCCAGCAAACTCTGGGGTTAGGTCCAGACCCTATCAGGGGCCAGGCTAGTTGGGCCATCTGGCCCAGCCTCGACCACTATAAATTTTTAACTACAGTCCATGGGGCCACGAAATGGTTTACGTCACTTTCAGTCTCTGCAAGAACCTCATTGGGCCTAGAACTACCAAAATCCAAGATCCAATTAACCAAATCTGGTCTTTCTGGCAACTTTCATAGCGCCCCTATCATAATTCACAAGGCCGTTTCGATGGCCGCTTCAACTGATATCGTAATCAGAGATCAAAATCCGTTGGAGAAGCCTTGTCGAATTCCGGTATGTTAAAGAAATCAAAGGTTAGGCTAACCTGGGCAAGAAAGTTGACGAGATGAGCCTTTAGTTTCGACCTGAAGTACATTAATGAACCGACAGAACGAACTGAACTGGGCAGCCAACTACAAGACCTTGGACCAGCTACCGAAGACCAAACACTTCTCTGGTGCGAGGCAGCGAAGAGTCATAGTGTTCATAGATCGAGTGCAAGATTTATTGTTATGAGGGGTTGACATGGAACTTAGATAGGCTGGCTGGTTTTAATTTAACACTTTTTGAACTAAAAGACAGATTTTGAAATGAGCCATTTGCTCAATGAGCAGCCAGTGCAGTGAATACAATATTGGCTTAGTATGCTGTTATATTATGGGTTTTTGTTGTGGTTATAACGACAGAGTTTTGAACGATTTGTAGTTTGTGCAGATTTCCCTTAGTGATGCCAATTAGAAATGAGTTACAGTAGTCAAGTCTGCCAGAACGCAATACATTAGCAAGACAGTTTGAAGGAAATGAGATCAAATGTTACATTGAGTTGATGAGCATATGGTCTGGACGTGGTCTGAAAATGATATTGTGGAATCAGACATCACTCCCAAATTGCGTACCCATTCATTGCGGTTAATAAGTAATCCACCGAACTAAACAGACGTACGACAATCAGATTTATGGAGTTGCTGGCTTATACCTAGGAGGAGAAATTCGGTTTTAGAAGAATTCTAGCCATCCAAGACTGAACATCATCAGAAACAGCAGAAAGTAGTTAGAGGGCAGGATTAGACGTGGAACTACCAAAAGAAAAGAATAGCTGGGTATTTTCGGTATGAAAATTGCAGTCATCTGCTATCAGTAAGTAGCAAACCGAGTGGTCGTAATCGTGATCTCGAGATTTCTACAGCGCCCAACGAAAGCCACAGGGACCAGCCTATTCACAGGCGCTCAGTCAAAACAAAATCGATAGGCAAAAGGGTTCGGTTCCAGGTCAAGATCCAAAAGTCGGGCAGAGAGACAGCGTGGCAGCTACGGTGGGTGGGGTTTGGGATTGGAGCGGAAAGAGAGATAAGAGGAAGAAGGGGAGTCATGATAGGATCTAGAAAGAGGAATGTTTTCAGTTTTGAGTGAAAGGTCAATGCAGAAATCGCAAATTGAGTGGAGTGGTGTATAATGTAAACAGAAGCGGTCATAGCAGAGAACCTTGTAGAGCACCGCAATTTCAAAACAGTGAGAGCAGAAGTCAGAGCAGATTCATACGAACTGACTGAGTACGATGAGTAAGTGACGGGGACCGAGGCTGTAGGGAGAAGTTGCTGACAGACACAAAGGCAAAATCTTTACTACTCTGAAAAAACTTGCAGACAGACAAAATGGTCGGTTGGCTGATAAACTGAATAAATTTATTTTACCCTACAATAAATTCCAAGGTAGTGTAATACCATGTAAATTAGGGTAAGGTAAGGTAAGGTCAGGTCAGGTCAATGGTATAAAGTAACATACCGATTTGCAGACTCCGTTTGCAGACATTTTGCAGTTCAAGGACTACGAGACATCCAGACAGTTATGCAGACATGCGCAGACAAGCAGTGATTCGTATAGCGCCAAACACCGCAGGGTATACATTTCCAAAGGACGTCCTAACAGATCGAAGTCAAAGCGACAACAATTCAAAAGCCACTACAACAGGCTGATTCCTCTGGCTTTATTCGTAATCGGAGCTTCTGTATACAGCGCCGTCATAACAACAGACGAAGGAGTCGCAATAATTTGCCCCGATGGGAGAAGTCTTTGTTGATTTCATCCGCGCCCTTACCGAACTGAGCTCATAAGCTTGACAGGTCGATTACCGAGAGGAGGATTCGCGATTAGGAACAGGTGCCCCGAATTATAGCGCCCTCTACGCTGTCTCCCATCCTCGAAGGTGGGGTTCTGATCGATCCCTAGAGTATTTGTCAGACCCTTGTGTAGTTCTGTTCTACCCGCAGAGCAGGGTGTATGCCCTCGATCCCTTACACCAAATGTGTGAACGTTTCGTGCATGGAGATCCTTGAGGCATCTTGAGCAATCATTCCCACCCCTGATATCAGCTAGCACGGCGCATTGGGGAGAAGGAACACATCGCACCGTATGCGGTAATATTTCCGCTGGTTGCGCGTTTATGGTTAGAATCTGTGTTGGCTTTACCTTTATCTTCGTCGGTTACACGTCACGGGAGTTATTCTTACCGCACTCGGTGCGAATTAGTCGTATCCGGTCTCTCTCGCGCAAGTGCGCCGTGGTTGTGCCGTGATGCTTGGCACTGCTGGCCTCTCCCAATTCTTCCTCCTTGTCCTCTCCATATTCCTCCCTCTCATTCTCCTCTTCAATCTTCTCCCGTCTTCGCCTTCCTCCTCTTCCTCGCCCTGGCAGCGTCCGTCCACTGCGCCTGCGCAGTCTGCCGTGGCTAGGAGCGCCTCTTAGCTAGCAACGACTCCGGCATTTTCTATTGATCGTCGCATACAAGATGCTACGAAAACAAGGGTAAGCAGAGCAACGCACGCGTGCAAACAGGCCTACAGACACCGTCAGGGGGACGGACAGAAGGAAGGACGGACAGTCACAGAAGGAGCGAGTGATGGAGAAAATTGGAGGGGGCGGAGAAGCGTAGATTATGAACTGGAAAACTATACTAAAAGTCAGTTTGGTTCTCCGTCTCTGTCTGCCTTTGTCAGTCCGTCTGTTGGTCTGTCTGTCTTTGTCAGTCCGTCTGTTGGTTCGTCCTTTATATAGAACATATGCAGTTATTCGGAATTTGGCGAAATGAAAAAACACTGCAGAGTCGCAAAATATGTGATTCGTCGAATGTACGAGAAAGCGCTGCAAGATGACGATGATGACGACGACGACGACGATGATGAAGACAAAAGCTGTTCTCTTTCACCGATGTTGGGCTAGCAGCGCTTCTAAGTTGATATCTGTGGGGCGCTATACAAATTTACTGAATGAAGGAAGGAAGGAACGAATGATTGAGCGCTAGGAACATTGAAACAGATTCCAACTCTTGAGCTGGATTAAGATATCAGTAACGCGCTTAGGCCAACGCTGTCGCCTTTCACCACTGATAAGAAGTCTTTCCCTAGTCATTCACTCAATAGGAGAAAACTAGGTCAGACTGTAGGCCTATCTCCCTGAAGATACATTTCCCCCATAAGTTTCGCTCCTACCTACAAACCCTCTCACCATATCGAAAATTACAACTGCACCCTAATTAATAATTTTACCCTCAGGACTGAGGGCATCACTGACTGATCATGCATGCAGGTGCAAACGTATTTCATGGTCACGACCATTTGCGTCCCTCACCCTAACAATTGTGTAATGTAATGTAATGTAACAAGCACTTATATAGCGCTCTTCAAGTACCTCTCAAAAGCGCTGTAAATATAAATGTACGTGTTTACAGCGACCGTATGGCCTCGACCCTGCTCATTTTTCAATGAATTAATCAGGTTAGATCCTTCACCACCTTTGCCCGTTTGAATGGGCGCCACGCCATTTAAGGTCCCCGTATACCTACCACGCTAGCCCGAGATTCGAATATCTGAAATAAGCCACGACCGGGACGCGAACCGGCATACTCTCGCTCTGAGGCGCCTTGACGTACGCGTTAACCAATGTAGCTAACTAGGCCAGTGGTGGGAGATGTGCCCTCGTCCCATAAGGATCAATGCTCCGCTATCCCAACTTCCATCACCCCACCAACATACCAGCACAGCCTTAGCAACTCATGTTTTATGATCCATTGATTTAAGGGTCTGATTTCGATGGCTTTCGGCCGAGACCAAAGAACGAGTCACGCCCCAGGGATATGCAGATCGCCTCCGCAATCCATATACGAACGTCGATATATCTATCATCTTTCATTCTCAGGGTAGGAGCCGGAAGGACATACGGTAAACAGCGTGAACTGCAACACATCCGTACAAGATGAACAAAAATGTCACATCATCAGCTTCATTTCGGAGTCGAAATCCAGAGACGTGTACGATTCGTGCTCCACAAGTGTCACGAGTATTACCAGAATACGAAAAGACAGGAACTGAAGCGATGGATTTGTGAGAATACAAAAAAAAAATCAGATTTACCCGAGCCAATAGTGTAAATGTAAATTTCTGAAATTTCCCAGCGCCACACTAGAGCCCGACACTGTATGGTCAATCAACTCATTTACATAGTCGAGTTCCAATTTCAATTCTCGTTCACAATTCGTTCCCCGTGTCGTGATTATATTTAAGAGATTCATTTTATATCGGGCCAACGATTTTGCAAGCTTGTTAAAATTTTTATTTCCAGCAAGCACGGTCCATAAACACCGAAAACTAGCGGCCTATGCTTAGTTCTTAAATAGCGATTTCGAAAGTGTCGAGTTTACGATTGTGAACGTAGAACGAGTCGGCCATCTTGGCCTAGGGTCAAACGTGTAACTTAAAAATCGTTAGTTCGTGCGGTCAAAAGATTGAGCGGCAGGTTTGACGACAATGGCGCGCACCTCTGCCACCATGTTTTGTGGTGCTATTTATTAAAACAAAGTCTAAGTGAACATCAAACTAGAGTGCCAAGATTAACAGAACTGTCCCTCCAAACCAGACCGAAAACAGCTATTTTAGTAACCATATATAAATATATATATACTGTATATACTATTTAGAAGGGTCACTTATCACGCAACAGTGCCCATTCAAAGAGGCAGCGGTAGTAGGCCTAACTGATCTCGTCCGATAAGTTTATTTTAAAATATGCTTGGTTATGGCTATATATCGTTGCTAAAGATTGTGTGAATTTAACGAGTGAAAAGTAACAAGACAACATTTTCAGATCAAACGATCTTTCGTCGAATTCATTTAACATTAGACTGCGAAACCCAAAAATTCGTTAAAAGTAAATACATGATAAACTTTAAAAGTCGATGTAAAACCTATAAATTCCCAACATTTCTCAAGGAGGTTAGATGTCCATCTAACCGTTTTTTTTCTACATGTAAAGTCAAAACATACAGAGGACGGGATACCAATATTTTAAACGCTGGATGTGAAAATATTGGTCGCTGACACAAACTAGCCCCCTATAACATTTGCACTGCTGCTTGACATTTCATATACTTTATGTACAAACGAAACAGCTAACTACAAATGTCAGACAATATTAAATGTTGAGGGTTGGCTACTCCACTCTGTTAATGTTCATAGCATTTTCTGCCTTCGTCTTGTTTGCACTGCAAAATTAGTTTTTTCTAATTCAGAAGACAACATCGCTTTCACGCCATCCAAGTCTTCACAAAAGTTATCACAGGCCTGTGGTAATAAGCTACTTAGGAAGAGCTCTGCAAGCAGCTCACTATTACAATATGCTTTAAATATGAATAGATACACAGCCAGCTAAAAATAGCTACACATCTAAAAATATTGGCAGATCTCGAACACTTAGGAAGAACCAAGAATCGAGGTGTCTGAAAACAGTTTTCTTGTTCGACGTGTAAACTACAAAATCGTTTGCAATGCATTAAAATGTTCTGTTGCTTGGCCAGAAGAAACAAGACAAAAAGCACCTGTAATATAGCTTGAATAACTTCGAACATCTAAACTATCAAAAATTAAGAATTAACAGAAGTGCAGCTCATATGAAAACCTCTTACTTGCACTTCAGCATAATACAGTTCTGTACACAGAATCAGAAACAAATGCATTAAATGAGCTCCAGTGAAACTGATTTTAGACTCAACTTTTTCTAAACGCTGTTTCATTTTGATGTATGTATGAAACATGACCAGCAGTTGCCGCAGAAAGGTTCACAGAAATCTAGATACACTAAAACTGCTACAGTTGCACCTGTTGAAATATTCATCTGTTGAACAGTTTCAGCTGCAAGTTCATTGGAATGATTCAAGAACTTTAAACTACAATTTCGCTGATTCAACAAAACTGCAGTTCTGCTCCTAGTAAACAAATTCTGCCACCAGTTCAACTTTTCTACAATTTCAACTGCAAGTTGATCAGTTCAAAAAAATTCAGCTATAAGTTCAACATTTCTACAAATTTCTGCTGTACAAATATTAGAATTTAAGCAAAGAAAGCCCAACTAAGAGTTAAGTATAAACAGAAAACAACAGCTATTAAAATTAACAATCTACTTCAAGATGGGCTGAAAAATGGAAAACTGGTCTTGCCATACTCAAAAGACTGATCCACCATCCCAAATAAAGTTAACCAAAACACTGAAGTTATGTTTTGTGCATATTTAAGAATGTTACAAGCACCGTCTTATGGCTCCTAACTTATGCAGAAAAACACTAACGAATTTACATCCCCTGCACCAACATAACAGACCGCCAAGGCACCAACAATCAACACTCACAAAATGCTCAATCTGCTATACCTTAAAGCTGGCTTTAATCATACAAATTATTTATTATTGCACTTACCATGTGTGCAACATGATTAAATCTGAATCTGAGGCAAGAAACAAGCGTGTGTGACCAACAACCATGGTCACTGCAGAAAGTCCGCTCAGCAGACTCAAACCCACAATCGTTTGATTACAGACAGGAACAGACCACCACAATCATCATCAGCACCAGCAGCAGCATGCCCCTCTCTGAAGCCTTGCTGTTTCCACTATTCTTCGCCAACCATCACAGTCCTGGGCTCACCTCCAGGCCACCATACTGCACAATATACCACCGTTTATTCTACTGCACGGTGGTGTCACACAATAGACAGCAGTCTATTTTTTATTTTAAAGATATCAACACCAAAACAGCGCCAGCTACATGCATGTTTCAATTTTTGTCATGACTGATTGGCAGCTCTATATAATCTATTCAAATTTATCAAACTAAAATTATGCAAGAAATCTGAGCATTATTGTGAAAAGAATGTTCAAAATACACAGCACTGCGACAGAGTACTTCTGTAGAATCTGTAAAGGATTTTGCACTTTAAAAAGTGCGAGCAATCACCGGAAAAGGTGTCTACATCAAGCTCTAGAAAAGGCAGATAAGGTATCTGCCTAAGTCATGCATTCTAAATTTGACAGAAAGTCAAGTCACGGTGCCTTAAAGCGATTCATATATACAATACACTACAACCAGAATTTGATAATGTTCTCTTACAAAGTTCAGAAGTGCACGCTCAGCTCGGAACAGGAAACATTAACGACCATAAACAGAATCGAAGACATCAGATTTCAGCTTGGAGCAAACAACAGTTCCAATAAGAGAATCACGGAAATGAAGACAGTTCCAAATAATGTATTGTATCAGTGCTCAGATACAAGCAAACATACAAATGTTGGGAAAATAGACCCTCGACTAATCATGGATGGTCACTGGGGCTAGACAAAGGGAATTTTTACTTCAACGGCCAGCATGTGACTGTGCCACACAATATTTGTGCTCCGTTAAATCTGTGAGCATTCTAAGCACACAACAGGTAAAGCAATGTTATCTGATGCAGTGTAATGTAATAAAGACAGTTCTGCAGCAAAGCTGAACTGTAAAGTAAAGGACACTTTACGGAGCCAAAAAAGCCAGTCTGATACAACAGTTAGGGGTCGTCCATAAAGTACGTCCACAAAAATGACTTGCTTTGTACTCATCACTCCTCTTGTCCGCATTTGGCTTTACCCTTTCCCAGCTCCCTTTGCAGACGTCTGCACTCCAAAGGAGTACTATGGCCTGGATTAGGCTATCCTGTTGATCTAGTGCAGCTAATAGCTCTACAGGGTAGGGTACTCGGATGCTGCCGTGTCCAACAAATTATGTAGATCCAACGCAGTACAGACTAACTACAGCCGGTGTTTAAGACATAGGCTGTATGGAAACAACTGTGCCAAAGTCAGATGCAGACATCCGCATTGGGTATAACCCCCTATCTCTTGTCCCCATTTTGATTGACCCACCCTCCTTCTGTTTGCGGACTTCTGTAAAGAATGACCCCTTATAAACGTCCACCGTTAAACACAAAATAAAGTATCACTAATATCACAGCATTAATTTGGAAATAGATTTGATGTCTGCACTTGCCATAAAAACTTAAGGCAATCTGGTGAACATTCATCCACACGAGTGTATACTGTAGTTAACTAATCCACCTACCAGAATCAGTGGTGGAAAAACAAAAAATTTCCAGCTCAGCAAAAATACCACAAGGAACGTGCAATCCTAAATTTACAGATCATGCTTGCATAACAAATTGTGAAAGACAACAGATGCTCATAAACAGAGCAAAAATGCTCTAAAGAATGCACAATTCTAAATTTACACATGATGCTTGCATAACAAACTAAAGAAGAAAAATAACTCAAAATCAGAGCACAAAGTACTTTACGGAAAGTAGAGCCATTAACAGGTAAGTCTGAAAATTTCTTAGAAAGACATCACTCATCCTGGATTTAAAAACCTCTTAAACCGAATGCAAATGAAACAACAAACTCCACACAACAGTTCTTTACACAGTGCATGTCTTTGCAACAAACTACCCATGTTTCAAAGTAAAGTATCCCTTATCCCACAGGTGAGGCATAGGGAAGGTGTTCATTTCCCTTGGCTACATCAATTCATACTGAACAGAGAAAGTCGGACAAGTATATGATCAAGCGTTGCATAGTTTCTTCATCAATTTTCAAACAAAAACTTGGATCAGTGTCTACAAACGCGAATTTTCAATTTTGCATGCATGAACAGAGTTTAGAGAGAACCATCAGCACAAACATAGTACAAAAACTCCTTAATCAGCCAAATCAAAGTTAATCACATCCTCGACATGATTAAAAAAAATTTTGAGAATTCAACATGGAAAAATTGTCTCTTTCTACCCAGATGCAATTTCAAATGTCTCCAACTCTTCCAACCTCTTCTCTGCTGTTCTCCGTTTAGTGCTTTTTCTTCCAGAAGGACAGGCATCCACCGGGACTGATGCAGGCCTCTCCATCGCTTCGTCTCAACCAAGACTGCTGTGGCCGCTCCTTGTTCATCTCCAGAATTGCCTTCTCGTAAATTGCAACCTCTGTCAGGTACCTAAAAATACCCCACAAAGCACTGTCCTTAATCTAATCTACTGACTTCTATGGCGCCGTTATCATAATGTGTGAAGCATTAATCAATGGTCACTTCAAGCGAAACTGAAGTATAAAATCATAATCTGTTAGAGAAGTCCAGCCAATCGGTTCGGGAAGACAGAAGTTAGGCCAGAGTGGGTAGACCACCCATAAATATGTCTCAAGTGACACAAACATTGTTCGTTAAGAGGTATAATTAAAAACTGGTAAGTTCCAGAAAGAATAAATGAAGCATCATTTAAACATCATTAAGGACTTGTGAGGTACAGTATAAGAACTAGTATATTTTAGATACAAGTGTGAATCAAGTAAGTATTTAAGTTGGCCTATTTCTCACAGTTTATAAATATTTTATATATTCTTATTTATTCTTAAATAAAAGAATCAACTAAAGTCTTGTAAAATGCAAGATGTTTAAAAGTTTCTGGACCAACCACAGAGGCGGCCATCGATTGTGTGCTAGATCCGCCTGTAGATCAGCGTCGAACGACTCGAGGGCCTTTGCGTTGTTTTCGATCAAGTCCTTATAGTTCACTTTCAGGATCCAAGTACAATACTCGGCCAACTGGTTGGCACCGTGAAGCTACAAATGCCGCACATCATCATTTCTGCACTTATTAAGCGCCACTGTCTAATGAGTAAACATCAATCAATGGTGCTGAGCAACTGTGAGTGATGAACTTCCTCCAGGTCCCTACACACTGACCATCTCAGGAGTGGCTTGAACCATATTCTCCGCATTACAAGCTAAAAGTTAAAATCAGCTACCAAGTCCCATAGTGTCCGACAAACGAAATCAGACTAAATTTAATTCATTCATTCATTTATTCAATTCATATAGTTTATCTCAGTGATATCTGCTAAGGACCATTCCCAGCTCAGTCTAGCTTCAACAACCGGGAACTATTTGTCGAGTCTTGGTAAAAGGTTCAAAGACCCAGACCATGACCCTTACCTAACCCTAACAGAGTGTAAACCTTAACAGCCAAGACAACACAAATAATGTCTCAGAACAGATAAAACGCTGAGCTTGAAACGCTTCAGTCACAGCTCTCCATGGCCTCATGAGAAAATAGGTTAATTCCTTCACCTGATGAAGTAAGGAAAGGTAAAAGTAACATAAAACAAGGTAAGGATGATAATTATTATAACAAAAATTACATATAATTAAAATTGTTGCAGTCATCTTTGTACCGAAACTGGCTCTTGTGTACTTGATTTGATATAGCACCAGTGAATACGCTGGTCTCTTGGACGCAGTTTTTGTGTGACGCTGAGAAAGTTCAGAGACGCACATTTACATCTAGATTTCTTAGCACCACAATCATAACATTCAAGGCATCAATCGATGGTAATCCTTCAAAGTGTTAGCCCAAGTCAACAATACATTGGAATCACCAAGTCAAAATCTGACAGGCCAGAGGACCAAAAGGCGGGGTGCCATGGATAATCAAGTCGTAAGGTGAGATATGGAGAGCTAAGGTATGGTATGTAGCTGATGTTGTCAAGGTTACCAATTCATATTATCTTTTCTTTTATTATAATAGAAAATTTTGAGCATTACAGAAGTTTACAGATCACAATTTCTTTAGAATGACATTAATGTTATCAAGATCCTGCAGAACGTTAAACAAATATTTTTGCTAACAATAAGAATTCTGGCTTCTTACTCTTGCAGGGCCTAACATTGCGAGGGCCGAATCGACGACGTCTGACCTCGCTTCCACGGCAGCCTCAAGTTCCTTGAAGATGGCGACCTCGGTGGACAGCAGAAGGTCGTTGAGAAACAGACGGTTGGTGAGTTCAATCAGCCCAATCCAGTCCAAGCATTCCGTCGGACAGCTCCCCGTGTAAAGATACTTCAAGACCCCAAGAAAGGCATCTTTGCTGACGCCAGGAAACTTTGCCTATCCACCAAACAAAAAACAAGAAAATTAATAAAGATTTTAAAAAAATACAAAGTTTAACATCTGTCCAGAGACTTGAGCAAACTGTGTACATATGCATAAGTATGTGCAAATGTAGCAAACACATATATAGCATGTACAAATTTTAGTATGTAAACATTTATCCAAACACTTATACGCAGTTAATCAAGCCCACATAAACAACCCTGGGCAAGTTGTTCATTCTCACTCGTGGCTGTCACCAAGCAGTATAATTTGTTACTGATGCGCTGGCCTAGTTAGCTACACTGGTTGAAGCATTTGTCAGAGGCCTTTGGGCGTGACCAGTTGTCGCTTATTTAAGAGATTTTAATCTCAGGCTAGCACGATCTGTACGCGGGGATCTTAAGTGGCGTGGCACCCATTCAAATGGGCAACGGTGGCGAAGGATCTCGCCCAATCAATTCAGGGTTGAGGCAATACGGTCACTATAGAATCACATGTACATTTTTAACCTGGAAGGTAAACAGCAAGTACTGCAATGCACTGGTCCCATGTGCAGGACCTAGGACTTCGTCCAATCCCTGATCAAAACAAATAATAAGACAAGTGCCTTCCTTATATCCGGATATGGTAGGTTTTACTTAATATAAAGACTAGAAATAAATCTAGCGGAGAACACAACTAGCCAGTGAATATACTCACAACCCCAGTTGATCGTTCAGAGAAGTTCGCTGTAAACATTGTCAAAAACATTTCGCAGCGAGCGGCCAAAAGAGCGCGATGTCCCGGTACTGTGCCGTCATCCAACTCAAATGTCACGTCTGTTTACAGTAAAAAATCATCACGTCCGAGTAAAAGGACTTTGCCAAATGCATTTACACTAATCTGCAACTAGAAACACACTAACTAGAACTCTAGCACAGGTTTGGCTACAGCAATCGAATAGCAGTTCATAAATGCTAATCTGGGTTTTCTGAAAATTTGTTTACAGCATGAGAAGCACCTTTGTAACATGCCTAAAACATAAGAATGCATACATACATAAACATAAAGCCATATACACACAAATACATGTACACGCAAATACATATACATAAAATACATATAAAAACATACATACATTGATAGACCATACACAGTCTAATCAAATGTCCCTATTGTGCGATTTTTTTGAACCAATGACAGATTCAAGTGATTCATTGCATTGAAGCTTCAGTTCCACTATTCATAACTTAGATGGTACTTCTTAAATTACCATATTAAAAATTAACGCTCAGTATCTTAGGAAACTTTACAGATGATGTCACAGCACCTGAAAGGTAGTTCTGATACAGCATCATCTCATGCAGTCGCTTGCTCTTTTCTGCCTGAAATTTCCTCTTTTGCTCCAAATTAATGAAATGCTCGCCCCTCAAGATGTTCCCAGTCTGGACGTACATGTCGTCAAGACCCAAAAGACGAGTCACTCGCTGCAAGTTGATCAGCTCCTCTTCCGACAGACCTTCCGGCATCTCACCCGTGTACAGGTAACGAAGCACAATGTGAAACTGGATGGGAGAAATGCTCTCGTCCACGGATATCACCACCTTCTCCAGGTTTTCACTGCGCTCCACGCTTCGGCAGACAAACGCCGAGGACAGACACGAGGATGAGATAGTAGGCGTCCGGATGAGAAATCCAGAATCTTCTTCTATGTCCGTGATTGAGTCGCAATCCACAAGCTGTCCAGTGCTGACTGAGGAAGAGTCATTCAACGGCGGCAACGTCATGTTCTGTGGGTGGTACTGTCGCGCAGAGACCGATCGGTGGCGCCCCGACTGTCCTCGGGCAAGCATGAAGGCATCCTTGGAAAGTCCGTCAGAGTCCTGTGAGAGACAGCGCGAGCTACAGCCGCGCGAATCACCCTCGCTAATCCCAGTGTCATTGTCGGACCCGTTATAGATCGTATCATTCGTGAGGCTGAGCCCAGTACGTTTTAGATTGTGAAGCTGAAAAGACATCTGAGCAAAGGAGCAACCTTTAAGAGTTTCCTGCGAGCAAGTCCTGCTGCCAACAGATGGCATATACAAGTCACACTCAACTGATACGCTTTTCAGTTTCTCATTTTCTGCAGCCAATACGTCGATGCACAGCGTCTCTTCAAAAAACGACTGAAATGCTGCGCTGGCTGCGACAAGATACACTCTGTGTGCCTCGATTCTCTGCCGTTGCACAATAAAAACGACATCGGCAAAAAAGCTCTCACCAAGCATCGTCGCGTCTCCTTGCGTGACATCGTCCTTTTCGCAAGGAACTACTTTCGGCGGAGAGGGACGTGGTGGCATGTGAGGAACTTGGAGATGAGGCCGCACTACGTTCTTCAAATTGCCGAAACCGACGAGAATCTTGCCACGACGTTTTGATATCAGAGCAGCACGAACGCAGTTGGAGAAAACTTCGTCGATTCCATACTGGACTAGTACACTCGTTTCGTAGTAGTAAAGACCGAGCCTTTTCGCGACTTGTTTGGCCTCTTCCGGAAAAACTATGTCGTCTACAGTCAAACGCCTGCAACACCAACAGTCGTTTGATTTGAAACACCCAATTCACTCGATGCGTTTATACACCATCAATGCAAGAATTTACTAAGACGTGCTTTCAGATCAGCTCACCTCAACAGGAAAGCTTCCAAGTATTGATACAAGGTGCATGCAGCATCCCTGCCACCACAAGATACTGCAGGCACCGCTAACTGTAAGGTAAGGTAAGGTAAAAGGATTCCATAACACATGGTCATCTCATTGTACCATGTTCTTGCATGTCTGCTTGGGCGGGCCGTGCCTTCTCCACTGTGGGGCCGTCTCTCTGGAACACTCTTCCACCAGACATCCGATCCCTTGCCTGTTCAACAGTTCAAGGAACATTTTCTGCCCGTCTCAAGATGTTCCTATTTAGAGGCCGTTAGGTAGCCGTGCTGCAGCGCCTTTGTGAGTTATTTAAAAGATGCTTTATAAATTTAGTGATACATACACACATACATATAGGTCAATAAATTAACTGTGAGTCAGACTAAATAAAGGGTTGGAGAATCTTCTGACTGAAGGGCAAACACAACAATATATCATTATCATGCATAAAGTCCCCGAATGCGGCCAAGTGGGCCACCGGATCTGGGCCTTAAAACCTGTGGGCCACCGGTCTTTTCTGACCAGTTCTGTGGGCTGTTGGTATTCAGCCTATTTCAGAATTCAACGTAAACAGAAGCAAACACCTTGAAATCAACAACTGGTCGGGGTCTCTTAGAATCGCTGCAAGGTTTATTAATCTGTATTAAACTGTATTTAATTGATTTTATCCGTAATATCACAGGTAACAACTGTTACTGATTAATCAATATCTATTACTTGATTTTATCCGTAATATCACAGGTAACAACATGATCATCGAATTCACATGTTTATCATCTGTTTTTGCCGTAACGCCCAGCAAACATCTTAACAACAGGGAGTCTTAGAATATGGAGTCAGGTGATGATATAATATGATCCAAGAACAGCAAGTCCTTTTGTTGTTCACTCTCAGCCGTCTGAATGAGCTCTGCATAACCGGTTCAGACTGGTTCTGGTCAGAATAGCCAGGCCAGGCGCGGCTACTCTCTCGTCTTGTTTTCAACTGACGGCACCGTGTACACTTTTGTGTCATCTGCTTCTGTCCCTTGTCTCCTGTAATAACTGGTCAAACAATAATTCAGTCCACGTCTTGATGTTGCCTATCCATGTCATCTTGGGTCTTCCCTGAGCTCAGGATCCAGGAAATGTGCCTTGGATGATCTCTTTCTCTAAGCAGTCTCCACTCTTTCATAGCACACGCCAAAAATATGGTTGCTTTCACCTCTGGCAAAATGATCCTCTGCTTACAAGTGATCTGCTGGTTCCTTCATTTTGAACTTCAACTATCGATATGCAGCAGAAACTTTGCTGTGGTTGCACCACCACTTTGGAACAGGTGACCACGAGCCTATGATAAGAACTCTTGATATGCCTTTGAAAGGTCAGTTAACAAGTTAAATTATATTTATTCATAGCCATCCACATGAAATTTGGAAGCAGAACATGAGGGACAGTTGTAAGCAGAGACTTTTCTCAGCTAACGGACAACTGTGAGCAAAAAGTAAACTGCATTTGCAAAATCAACATTAATCATTTCACGGGGCATGATAGCCGACTGGATACAGCTCTTGGCTTGTAATGCGGAGAGCACGGGTTTGAGACTCCTCCCCTTAGACGGTTGCTGTGTAGGTCCCTTGAACAAGTCCTTCACCCGCAACTGCTTCACACCTCAGATTCAGATTTACTGACCTTGTGCACGTAATAATAGCAATAAAAATAATAATAATAATTGCGAGCAAAATGAAATATTGACAAATTCAACATTGACTATTACTTAATTTGTGAGCAAAAACGAAGAAGCAAAGAGCATTGAACAGGTCGCTTTTGCAAAAACTACCCACCGAAGGAAAGCTTCCCTTCCAAGTTCGAGATAGGTTGGATCGTTGTAGAGATAGCGCATGTCGATCTGACAGGCACAAAGAATAACCGGTAGGTGGCCACAAACGCGGAGAATTTCCGGCATCCAGTGCGTCTCAATGTGCTTCAGCGAACGTCGATTGGCAACGGAGAAACATGCCAACACCACATCAGCACTTTAACATTTAACAGCAGGCATATTCTGTTATATTTAACAAAGACACATTCTGCTACAATTAACAACAGGCACATTCTGTTATATTTAACAACAGGCACATTCTGCTATATTTAACAACAGGCACATTCTGTTATATTTAACAACATGCACATTCTGTGTACTTAACAACAGGCACATTCGGTTATTTTTAACAACATGCACATTCTGTGTACTTTAACAACAGGCACATTCTGTTATATTTAACATCAGGTACATTCTCTTATTTTAAAAACAGGCACATTCTGTTACCTTTAACAACAGGCACATTCTGTTATCTTTAACAGGCACAGTAAGTAACAAGCACATGTAATAACAAGCACATGGAGAACATTCAACAAAAGCACTTGGTTATGAGCACAATAATTGACAAACAGAATTACCAGTTATAATAAGCATGAACTTTGCTGGAGACTACAACACTACTTTTACAAAGCTTGCATCGTTCAGAGCAAAAATGATTTTCAACCTAAAATCTCTTCAACACCATCAGAACAAATGCAATCAAGTAAACGGAAGGCATAAGCAAAGTGTGCGAAAAGCAAAGGCAACCATTTAACTTATCCATAAACAGAATCTCACTGGAGGATGACAAGGTTTTTCACACCTGCTATACGCAAACTGACGATCTTTCTCATGGTTCCCAAACGTATCCCAGAGGCGCAGCGAACAAGTGACACATTCTACGGTACAGATGGAACGACGCTGCACCTAAACGTCACATAACAGAGACACAACATGTGACGGCCGACAAGATAGATGCTGTATTCAACCAACATCATCACCGATTCCTCCTTTAACAAATTCTTACTCATGCTCAATGTATGTACATATTTATGAATCTAGACATTTTACACAGCATTTTTTAAGTATGTTACAAAAATTCTGAAATACGAAACAAATATGCCAAAACCAAGTGTGCAAAAGAAAGGATTAATTTTCTTCTGGAAAATCAAGGATTAAGAAGGCCAAATTCTGATGTTGATGCTGACGATGAGCAGTGAACTTCCACAATCAAGCACAGAAGCTTTGCTGTGGTCAGTCCATCATATCTGGAATTAGTTGCCAAGCAAACTGCAACACGAGTTCCTAACCCTTCCGATGCCTTTTTCCAACACCCGAACCCCAACGCCAAGCAGTCCCTCGCAGATGGCCGAAGACGCTGCGCCCGGACATCCCTCACCCACCAGGCTTATGGAGGAGGAGGATGACATTCTTCACCAGCCGCCAATTGGTCGTAGAGCGTCTCCGCAGCAGAACAGTAAACACCAATTCAAGGACTGCCTTTCCAACTGGAGCTCGAAGCTATCCGGCTAATAACCTGAAACCCCGCAGGGCAGACGAGTCCATTCGGCGCACGTGACTTCGAAAACAAACGTTCGAGCACCGTCCAACACTCAAAAACGACGACGAAATAAATAATTCCATAAGCGCATACTAGGTCACATTATTACTCGGAACGAATGAAAATTACCGCACAAAATCTGCAATGCCACGAACGAATTGATCAAAAACGATATACCAGAGAAACATGCGGCCATCTTGGCCACGTTCATCCGCCATTTACTGTGTAGGGACTTTGAGCAAGTGCTAACTCACAACTGCTCTGCGCCATCGATTGACGTTTAATCGTTCCATAGTGGGGCTTAACAAATGCAGAAAAAATAATAACTTACTTGTGGGTTTGTACGGTACTGGTCAACAGCCCAGACGGTACTGATGTGCATCTGTACGAGGTCACGTAGCGCGTACTTGGATCCACACGCCTTTGCACATACTAGGTGGCTCTTGCCAACGCCGCTATCACCAACAACAACACATTTCACGACGTGGAGTTTGTTTACATCCTCCACAAAACTTGGAGTTCCTTTTCCTTCCATTGGACCGTCTTCTGCAACGAAATCAATCGACCCTAAATTACACCAAACTGCATCAGCAAGCAACCTTCTTCTCCCAATTCACCCAAAAGACGCCTTAAAACTCTTTTTTTCAAAAAATTTTTCAATATGCTTCAACACAGTCAGTAATTCATTGCATGGTCTTAACTGATATCATCCTTCAGTTGTGCACTTTCTAAGCACATTGTCAACAGTTTTGCTTATTCTTTATACTCACAGTTTAAACATATAATAATAATATTACACTGGTCAACATAGAAATCGTTACTGACTGGAAAAGGCCCTAATGTGTAGCATCTTGGTGTGCTGAACACGAATATAACCATAAAAATTTTTTATTGGCTCTCGTTTTGAAAATATTTCATATTGTTCATTTTTTTATGTTTCACCATGTAAATTTATGCAGTAGAACTGCGACAATATCCTAAATAAGTCTAGAATGATGTAATATTCCACCTTATTGCATAATCCCATCATGGACACATCATGCACAGTTGATTACGTCATTTTCTGATGCAATGTAAAACTACAGCCAGTCGGCTGCTGACGTAAGATGACGTCAGCAGTGTACTATATAAAGCGAGTCGGAACGGTTGAGCATTTACAATATTACAGACTTTGTGCGAGACAGTTTAAGTTACTGTTTTATAAAACTATTATTACTTTATCCATTTAGATACAATACAGAACAGTAATGCCTCGGAAGTGCGTAAATACTGTGGACAACTTTTGTTACATTTGTGGGGAAGTGACATTTGCCAACCAGAAGAAAAGTATCACTTATCAAGTCAAGAAGGCATATCATGCTTTCTTCGAATGCAAGGTTGGTGACCAAGACAAGCCATGGGCCCCGCATATATGCTGTGCTACATGTACAACACAGCTTTCACAGTGGTTGAATGGCAAAAGACCATCAATGCCGTTTGCAGTTCCCATGGTGTGGAGAGAGCAAAGCAACCACGTAGATGACTGTTACTTCTGCTTGGTTCCTCCTCTTTCCGGTGGAATAACGAAGCAAAAGAAGTCGACAATAGTCTACCCAAACATTCCGTCAGCATTGAGACCAGTTCCACATGGTGATGGACTTCCTATTCCAGAACCTCCAGCAGAATATATTTTCCTTGATTCATCTGATGAGGACAAGGGTGAGCCGACATGTTCTTCTCCTGGTCCGTCAGCGTGCAGTGATCCCGATTTTCACTGTGGTGCATCATCAACCCCACACAGAATAACACAGGAAGAACTAAATGACCTTGTTCGTGATTTGGACTTATCCAAAAACAAGGCAGAATCGCTAGGATCAAGACTCCAACAATGGAATCTTCTAGAAGAAGATGTCACAATTACTTCATATAGAAAGCGCCATCAGCAGTTGGAACCTTTCTTTATGAAGGAAGGTAATCTGGTATTCTGTTCCAATATTGACGACCTCATGAATGCCTTACAGATCACTCATGACCCACAAGAATGGAGACTCTTTGTAGACTCTTCAACACTGAGTCTTAAGGCTGTGCTTTTGCACATTGGAAACCGTCTTCCATCTATTCCATTAGCGCATGCTGTCCACATGAAAGAGACATACGATAACCTAAAACAGCTACTGCATTCCATTGACTATAACAGGTACAAATGGCACCTGTGTGGTGATTTGAAGGTAGTTGCCATTTTAATGGGACTGCAGCAAGGATATACAAAATATATGTGTTTCTTGTGTGAGTGGGATAGCCGAGCAAGAGAGTTGCACTACGTGCGGAAGGAATGGACTCCCAGACAAAACATGGCAGTTGGACAGAAGAATATCCAGCACCCAGCTCTGGTCGAGGCTCACAAAATCCTACTACCACCCCTTCACATCAAACTAGGTTTGGTGAAGAACTTCGTGAAAGCCATGGACCGCACTTCGCCAGCTTTCCGATACCTGCATGAAAAATTCCCTCGACTCAGCGAAGCAAAGATTAAAGAGGGAGTTTTTGTGGGTCCTCAGATTAGAGAACTCTTCAAAGATGACCGCTTCAACAACTTGCTGGAGGGTGATGCGAAACAAGCATGGAATGCTTTTCGTCTAGTGTCTACAGACTTTCTGGGGAATGTTAGGGCAGAAAACTACAAGGAGCTAGTAGAAGACATGCTCAAGCAGTACCAGAAATTTCGCTGCAATATGTCTCTGAAGATGCATTTCCTTCATTCCCATCTGGATTTCTTCCCTGACAACTGTGGTATGGTTAGTGACGAACGTGGCGAACGTTTTCATCAAGATATCGCAACAATGGAATAAAGGTACCAGGGAAAATGGTCCACTACAATGTTGGCTGACTACTGCTGGACACTCCGCAGAGATGCTCCCGAACAGCTGTACAAGAGACAGGCAAAAAAATCTAAGAACTAGTCTATGACCTGGTTTTTACAAATATTAACTGTAAGTGTATCACTATTGGCATGCATTGTGCGATATAAAATTACTTCATTTCAGATTACAAAAAAACTAGAGCCAATTCGGCATTTTCACTGTCATATTCGTGTTCAGCACATACAAATTGATAAGAACTGACTAATTTCATTTCAGTAACATGACTTTTGTAAAAATTTGTTGTCCAGTGTTATCAATATGCCACCTTTTCCAGTTGTCATTCAACGCTTCAATGCTATCAGCTTTCACAGCACTTTCTCCAAAACTTGAGGAGATTTAGCCAACCCAAAGATTTAATTCTTTCAAGCCTTTTTTTATAAGTCCCGAGGGATCATATGTACCTTGGACATAAAAAATATGATGATGATGATGATGATGACCATGATGATGATGATGATGATGACCTGAGTACTTCTATACCACAATTGTAATGATGCTCAAGGCATCACTCGATGGTCGCTACTAAGCAAAACCATTGTGCAAGTCAAATTACAGGGTGAGTCTGGTCAAAAGCCAAATGGGCAGGCCGAGGAGACACAGAAACAGCCCACAGAGTAAATGCGTCCACACAAATTCATAGTTTGGTCTGTGCTAAATATGAGTTATGAAATTTATTGTAGTAATACATTAACCCAGTTTATTGCTGAATTTGTTTCCGTTTTGGCTCCCCGACTGAGTTTTTGCATCAATTATTGCACTTAACTCAGGTTATGGTTGTCGCTCATTCAATAAATAGTTTTGACTTGAAAGAAAATAAAAATGCAACACTGCCTTCTCGCTTCACTTGTGCTGGGAACCACCCACTGACACAAACTCAAAAAAAGTTATGCCCCCCGATGTTCAACCATGGCTAACAATAGCATCACAATAAAACATCACAATAAAACATCACAAGAAAACATTTAACCCATAATAATCAATCAAAGTTAACGACAAAGCGAATGACAGAAAAAGACGAAGGTTAGAAACTAAGAATGATGTTAATTTTCAAACGCCTCTAAAGCAACAATACATACAATAGGAGACCAATGGCTGAACCAATCTGTTTGTCAAGTCTCTGAATTATTATCATAATCTCAAGATTTCTACAGCGCCAATAAATGCGTAGTCACAGGAACTAGCTTATTCACAGGCGCTCAGTCAAAACAAACTCAGTAGGCAAGAAGGGTTTGGTTCCAAGTGAAGATCCAAGAGTCAGGCTGGCAGACAGTCAGACGGTTACGGTGGATGGTGTTTGAAATTGGACCTACAGAACAGATAAGGGGATGAAGAGAAATCAGGATAGGACCTGCAGAACATGAGTGTTTTAGTTTTGACTGAAGCAGACAGACAGCAAGACTTCACTTCGGTTAGCAGCTTAGAGAGCAACCCTGATCAGTCTCTCTTGAAGCAGTGCTATACAAACATCCAAATTACAATTAGAAGACAGACGCTGCATAAAGGCACATAGGCCTACATATAAACAAACACCAAGATGAACAGGCCGACTCAGACAGACAAACTGACTTATGAAAAGGCAGAGGCAGGCAGTACAGCCACAGACAAGCTGACAGGCAGACAGCCAGACACTTGGAAGGATAGAGGCAGGCAAACAGCGCAAAGCAGGCAGGCAGGTTAGGCATGCAGACAAACAAAGCAGACAGGCAAACAGACACGTGGAAAATCAAACACGAATATAACAACAGAAACATACAGACACATACAGATAAGCAGACACCCACATATAAGCCGAGAACATGGAACTGTAAAGTAAATGTAAATCTCCTAAATTTCTCAGCGCCACACAACAGCCGCGTCAGGAGAGACACGCTCATTCATCAAACCACAACGAAAATCTAAGCTAAACTAAGCTAAGCGGGATATGTGGAAACTGTCCATTGCGTGAACTCGACTAATTATAAACGATGACTAATCGATTCTAAAATGTAGGCCAAGGTAAGCGTCAGGCTTCGTTTGCAATCAATATACAACAGCCCTGTCGAAATAAGTTCAGGGTTTTAAAGGTTCACTCATACACCAACAAGATGGCCAGGTGAAGGAAATTAAGCCCTGCACGCTCGCGGTAAGAACTCCGAACCCCTCGCTGCATCGATGTCTACCGTTGCGTCCAACTTTGGTTCCCTGATTCGTGTGGGTCGGTTTGAACCTATTCAGATTTAGAATTATCTGGTTCTCATCTGCGTGGCGCGACAATGCCATACCTAAAAACTCGCAATTTAAAGATGTGCTGCGTGTGTTCGTGATTATAAACTATTACTCGTGTCATCGTAAAGGGGTCTACGCCAAATACATTTACATCAAATCTCGCAATTGGCGCCCCATACAGCATCAAAGGCCTTCAGCAGGTCTGCCGCTTACAGAGCTGCGAGCAAGGTTGGCTGGAACAGCTGCGACGTGACTGCAAAAGCACCCTCAAATCTTGATATTAAGTCAGACAGACAGGCAAAACCAGCCACGCTTCGTCCGGCCAATTCAGACGGCAGCCAGTCTGAACTGGATATGAAGAGTTTAAACAGATTGTTCCGAATGAGCTGAATAACAACAGGGCAAACGAGCCGAAGATCGTATACATGATACACCATCACGTCCATCCACGAAAACACTCGAGAGCAATTCATGCTCCAACTAATACGGGGCAAACAAGTGTCCATCATAAGAAAAGGGGGCAGAATTTTTCGACTTCTGCCAACGACTAATGTTTACAGAAGCACGTAAAAAACAGATCCACCTCAACAAACGATGATGTGTTTTTAGATTTCTGAACGGGTGGCAATTGAGTGACATGGGAGACACAGCGAAGATGGCTCCCATTCAAGTCCATCAACGGATGACATTTTTAAACTAAACAATTCATGTTAGGTAACTCACAGGACTTGTCTCACAGTGAACGGCATTGCTCACACACGCAAGCCCTGGGAACCAGCTTGTTCACAGAACAAAATCAGTAATAAAGCAGATTGGCTAACAGGTAGCACTGTCGCACATTGTGAACTGTGAAATAGCCTCAAGGCAAACTATCTTGAACACAAGTGCCTCTTTCAATCAATACACGTTTAGTCCAAGTCAACAAAGCTCAGGCACGTAAACCAAACTGACAGCCAAGTGGAAGATGTTCGGAATAATTTATTGTAACAAAAAAGCAGATACACGAGGCGTTGCCTCTAGCCAGACACTATTTAATCCTTTGACCGCGCGGGGACTTAACAGATATTCACCAGCGCCACGTCAAGTCAGAGGGGTTTTCTTGCGATACCGGTAAAGAATAAAATCCGGTTATCGGGAGAGCAGAGAGTAGGGGACTAGAGCTGTTACGGGGAAGGGTTGTGTGTAGGTTGAGAGAAAGGAGACGGCAGCAGTTTGGATAATCAAGGCAAGATTTGTGAAAGAGGTGGACTTAACGAAGCCGGACGAGTGATAGATAGAGGGGCTTTTGATGACACTGCACAGGTGACCGGCAAGATGGAGGATTAGACAATTTGAATGATTGAGGTGGGAGATGGTTTCACAGCATGACAAGATGTTTTCAAAGCAATTATTTGAATTCTTTGGCCTTCAAAGCCATAAAATATTACAGTACATGAACCTTTAACCTTTTTATGCTCACTGAACAAAAGTTACAAGTTTTATAATGGATACACTACTCAAATTAGAATTCAGCTCAATTTACAACGAAGGAAGCAAATTATTATAAGCCAAGACATTTTTCTGCACAGATACAAAGTTCCAACTCTTCACACAACTGCTGTAACCATGCATTGAACAGATTCTACAGTAGTCCATACTGAATTCCAAAGACAGTAACTGAAGACATTGGCAAGGGGGCAGTCTGAGTGCTTTTGTCCCATCCTCTTTTGAGCCTAAAGATATAACTTAAATGTGCAAATAAAGCCATACCCTTGAGCACACAAGTACATGTATGAAGCCCTTTCTATTAACTCCCACTTTGCAGACGGGCATACATGACTAATAAGGCAAATTTGCACATGTACAAAAGGAACTGGTGGGAGCATGGCCCTCTGGCAGGTTCTTTTGGTCCCACGACTGTCATAACCTTGACCAATGCCATCAATACAGAGGGAAGGAAGCCAAGTCATGTCCCAAAATCTGTACAACTGGGCAACAGAAGTCCTTTCCATCCCATCGTTTTTTAGTTGAAAGATCTCATCTATGCTGCTGAAAATAAGTATACTCAAGGTAGCATTTTTAAATGCTTAAAAATCACCTTAGATTTGAACCTGCATACTGGCCAATCTTTTCTGGAATAAGTTGCCGGTGACATGAAGTCCACGGAAGGTCTTTATTGGCCTCCTTTCCGTGAGCATTTGAAAACCATTCTATTCAATCATGGTTTGTGATGTCGGGTCAGAAGCACCTCTGATGAAGTGGTGCTATATAAATTTATGACTACAATTACAACTTACTTTATAGGCCTGCATTAGATATCTCTGAACAGATGCTTAGTTAAAGAAATCTACAACTAAGCACAGACATATTTACAATCAAGCACTTAACTGCAAAAAAACAACATAACCTTGAATATATAAGCACATTCAGACAACATTTTATAGATTGTATCAGCCATGTATCGCTCAAGTGAATACATCTATAAAGTAATAAGCATAGATACATTTATTAGGGTCAGGCATCATGGGATTTCATCCACAAGCCTTTGGAGGCCATGAGTTCTTCTTGCAACACATTTTAGCTGAGTAATCTAAAAATTAGGATCCATATTGATAGCATCATAACACAAGCAGTTTTACAAACTCTGAAGAAAACAAAAGACCACTGGGACCGGGTCAGTGGTTAAAGATCTGGGACCAGCAGTCTTTTTTGGCCCCCAGAGGTTTCCGTTTATATGCAAAATGTAGTTATAATTTCAAGGAGCTTCAACTCAAAAACCAGGTGAAAGCCAGAGACATTTTAGATTTTAGATTAGATCAGATGTTTATTGAACAGCACAAAAGAGAAACAGTTGCTATTACAGTCACTTACAGAGAAAAAATTATTAATAGGCAAAGAAGGAAAAAATTTCAAAACATTACATGTAACATGATACATGTTTCACAGGTTTTTTGCTCTGACACTTAGATATACAACTACTCATAAGCTCGGATTTACTTCTACAAGGCATCAAAATCACTTGCCAAAGTAGCACAGGAAATGCTTAAAATGCATAAAGTTGCTTGTCGCTTGAGTCCACCATGGGCCCTTAATAAGGAAGTTTGATTTTACATAACTGAAATGCATTTCCCAGACCTGGTACCAAATTGCATCAAAATCAAGTTCTGGATTGTTCAGATTTGTCTCAAAGAACATCAAAAGAGCTTCTACCCTCTTCTGAAGGCATCAGAAATGTTGGCATCCAGGGCCTGCCCAGAACTCCACCTTTCCTATTTCCTGGCATCTTTATTTTGCCCTGCGGTCCCCCAACTCCCACAACCACGCTGATGCCCTTGACTGAAAATCACATTGAAATCAAAACTAAACTAAACTAAGCTGGAAATGTGGAAACTGCTCATTCTGCGAACTCGTCTAATTAAAAAAGATGACTGATCGATTCTAAAATGTAGGCCAAGGTAAGCGCCAGGCTTCGTTTGCAATCGATATACAGCAGCCTGGATAAATACGTTCAGGGTTTTAAAGGTTCACTCATACACCAACACGATGGCCAGGGTCGCAGAAATTAAGCCCTGCACGCTCGCGGTAAGAACTACGAACCCCTCGCTGCATCGATGTCTACCGTTGCATCCAACTGTGGTTCCCTGATTCGTGTGGGTCGGTTTGAACCTATTCAGATTTAGAATTATCTGGTTCTCATCTGCGGGGCGAGACAATGTCATACAAAAGAGCTCGCAATTTAAAGATGGTGCTGCGTGTGTTCGTGAAAATGAACCATTACTGTTGTCATCGTAAAGGGGCCTGTCATGCTTGAAACGCATGAGTAGCGATGATCTTAGTGTGTAATGGGCTCAACAGTTGAGACTTGCAAGAAGCCGCGGTCAACTTACATTTGCAGCATTTGACTTCAAACAACTTTGTTCTTCCACGCCTGAAAGCTCTTCCAGTGGCTCGCTTACGTAAAAACGTGTTCTTAGTTTTGACTAAGAGAAATTTAACAGTTCTCGTCACGCTCATAAACCACAAACGCAACTCAAAACGGCCGACGACGCTATAAAACCAGCAATGAACGAAAACCACGAGACGTTAAACGCTGACCAACGACGTCACCGACTCCGCCTACAGGCTATGGCGCACGAATTGTGTCATAACTCCACGTTTGTATAAAACTACTATGTTCTGTGCTAGATACGATCAGGAATAGTGCTTAAAGCTACAATGCCAGTTTGTTAGTCATTGATTGAAGACTACAGTGGCCGAACATGCAGAAGTTTTAAAGACGGAAAGTAAGTCCGGCCGCACTTAACTTTCTGGTTTCCCTGACCTATCCTGTAGGTCTTCAAACTGATAACTGCTTAGTTCATTGAACAAAGCAAATTGGATTCAAGGAAGCACTTAAAAAGAAAATGTTGACGCTTTTCCATATATGGCGTGGCACTCTATCAAACGGGCATCCGTGGTGAGGGATCTTACCCAATCAGTTTAGCGAAATATGAGCAGGTTCTTGGCCTGGATTAATGTGTTCCTTTACGGTCTGCATTTTGGCCACTGTGCCACCACCCCACTGACAGTAGTTCAATCTGTTCAATAAAAATTCAGCTCTTAATTAGGTCCAGGGTGTCGGTTTTAGAACCCCACTGGCGACTCCGAATTGTTTTTCACATAGGGTACCCTTTAAAATCTAACTTTCAGTCTATAGAAGTTTTCAAAAGATATGCTGAAAAATGCCTGGGCTTTCCTCCGAACCTCTTACCCTTTGAACGGTTACATTTTCAGAAGTCTAAAGGCCTGGTTTTTGCACGGTCGCTTATAGGCCATACATTTTTGTTTGTTTTGTTTTTACATCAGTCTATTCTTTCCAACCATTGGCTTTGAAAAATAAAAGGTTTTTGTAGATAACTCAAGACATTTCCCTATGTATGCCCAAGCTACGCATTGACCTACATAACGAGGTCTGATGAAACTATAATTGTATGGGCCCACATTACTCATGGGCCACAAATTCTCTTTGAAAATGACCTGTTGGACGATGTTGTGCAGACAGCAGACCACGACATAGATGTAAGTTGAAGACTGTGCGCTTTGAACCAATATTATAGTCCAATATCTATACAGCGCATGCAGTGTTCGCCTGCGAAAGTGTGGAGTTCGTATACATATAAAACGCAAATGCATGGTGGCCTAGATGCCAAGTAACCTGGAAAAGTCAGTCACGACAAACTAAATTCTCATCATTTTATTTATGGCACCTTTCTCATCATGACATGTAGATTACATGCTGTTGCAACTACTCTGAGGCTTTAAAAAGTTCTAATTGTTGGCCGTGTCGGGACCTGCCCTTGCTGGCTAAAACCAGAACTGGCCGGATTTTAGTGACACTCGAATGCATAGTAACTTATTGTCATCCATTGCGGGCCAGACAGCGTGATAACCGTTAGCAGACACAACTAAGAGACAAAGATTAACAGCCTCAATCAATTTAGCGAGTAATTTATTTCTCTAGTCTCTTTATAGTCGGCATTTAACAAGTATCTTTTATGCTGTCACGACGGTTGACGTCAGTCTGAGCCTAGCTTGCATGTCGAGAGTGGTTAAGTGGTTAGTCCTTTGTTCGCCGTGTGATCTTCCGTTGCAAGCCAGTAAACCCGCCATACAATTCATAAACGTTTTGTGGTCCCTTTTCGAAATCGGAAGCTTTCTTCTGAATTTAGAAGATATTTCTCCAATAAAACGACCAGAAAAGTTAAACGGTGCCTAAGCCAGTACAGAAAATCAGGAGCGAGCGCAGAAATCTGGTCGTGATGTTGGTATATATGTTACTTAGAGAGCAATATTCAGTGATTTTGTTAACATTTATAAAATCGCTTTTGTCGTTCATTTGTTGATCGCTTACAGCAACAGTGGCTGCGGTATATTTTTAAAAAAGATTTCTAGTTGAGATTAGATTATGAAGCCTTCGTGCCAGTGACGTTCAGCTATTTGCAATGGGGCAAGTGGGGCAAGGCAGTTTTTAACAGCACTTACAGAGTACAAACCTATTCAAACCCCTCGACACTTTTCTATTTTACCTAAATTTGATCAGTTTGGCATATGGAATTTGGAGAGGGCATAGTTTCCCCCAACCCTTATGGGGTTATAGCCCAAGCAGCCCTGTATCCGCCCTTAATGGCGACTACTTTGCTCCAATTTTATTAGTTTTCCGGCTTATTTTAATGTTTCGTATAGTCTAGAGACTTTGCTATTCACAAGACCCTGTTTTTACACTATTCATTTGGTGCAGACGCCACAAGGCTCAAAATAATTATGGCTGTGAAATAAAATAATGTAATATAAACAATACGCTAGATTAATTTTGTAACAGTTTACTGTTTTAGTTGTTATATTTGCTTTATAATTTTTATCTTTTACTGATTTATTTTAATAATAAGATTTTGTATAGGCTTACAAGTCCTTATTTTCTTTTGTATCTCTATCCCCGCTGTGAAACAGCATAACTGCCCCTTACGACTTTCGATCAAAGAGAAGTTGGCACTCACATATATACGAGCCGAGGGAAGTTGGTATCATCGAGTTAGAAATGTAGGCTATTCAGTGCAACTCGGGCTGTGCTGTACGTAGCGCGTACAAGAGAAAACCTGAGTTTGTGTAGTTTAAAAAACGGACGACGGGTGTCCGGAAACTGAGGGTGGAGCGACCAATGAGGCGGTTACTATTAGGGGCCTTGAGCAAGTCCTTCGCTCACAACTGCTTTGCGCCTCAGATTCATATTTACTGACGTTGAATGCCTAGCACATTCAACAATATTAATAATATAAAATATTTAATAACTAGAGAGCGGATATAAGCAAGTCAAGACCGGGTTTCGGCGAATTACGAAAAAGATACTGACGAGAGGGCATTTGAAAAATCTTCGGTCCGACACAATAGAATGCTACAGTAAAATTCATTCAGTATCGATTTTGTTTGACTGAGCGCCTGTGAATTAGCCGGTTCCTGTGACTTAGCTTTCTTTGGGAGCTGCAGAAAAATGACGAGTTTACGATTACGATTCCCCCGTAGCAAACGTTTGGCAAGACGGTCCATGTTCGGAGTGCGCAGTTAATAAGGAAGTCTGCCTGAAAGACATAATTTGGCGGTTGCAACTCTAGGTAAGCCACGACAAACGCACCCACTCCCTGAGTAAGAGTCCAGCATAAATTATTCCGATTTAGAGGATGCAATGGCCCGGTCTGTTGCGAGGTCAGTGTACTGAATCCAGTTAGCGGGAGTGAAAGAGGTGGCGCGAAACTCGGGCAGGACGCCCTCGTACTACCCTTACCGGACTCGTAAAACCGATAAAGTGATGCTTTGAGAAATAAGTTTATTACATAGGCCTACTTACTCGCTTCATGTTGCGCCGCCTGGGCGCTGAAAAAAAAACAGGTCTCACCAATGTCTTTATGGGTCGGTCGAACCAAAATTACAGTGAAAAGTTGTTTCCAAGATGCTGCGCCACGAACGAGTTAGATATTTACTCGGCGCTTGCGAATGTCCCCTTGATGAAGCTATTCGGGCGATGATACACTACTATATTAGGCCTATAAGACGACGTTGATAGGTCCACAAAGACGTCGTTAAGTTACAAGGCCCTAAATTGGTGTTTACAATATGAGAATTTCAGGGTAAATTCTCAAAAGGTTAGCCCGTCAAACGAATCATAAAACTAATACGCAGAGTCCACCGTCTGCGTTCAAGCATTATATTCTGAAGGACCAGATGCGCACTTGGAATCCTTTCCGACACGCTTGTCTTGCCACGCTTGATGTGAGCTTTGTGTTCGGTTCAAATAGGCTACCGCAAATCGGCCAATGATCATAATAAATTTACTCTGGGGTTGTAAATATTTTCCAAGCAGTATTCCAATTTGAAGATCGACGTTATATACTCTTGTTTTTCCCCAAAACAGTTGAGAGGTTCTTAAGGCTCTTGGGTTCTTATATAAATATGACTAACCAGATATATACAAGCATGCATATATAAAAGCATACATGCCAGCATACATACAAGCATACATCCATACGTGCTTACATACATACATACACACGTACGTACATACATACATACATCCATGTACATACACATACACTCAAGAGCAGACGGTGATTAGACGACTTATTGTCCAATTTCTCATTTTACCCATTACCCATATTTTACTATTACAAATCTGTTTTAAGATAAACATTTCTCCAAATTCTGCCGTAACACTAGTAATATAAGCCGATGTGAAGTTTTGATGCATAAGAAGTTCGCTAGATTTTACTATTTTTAGCTAGTTTCTCAGTTTTTCACAGGCTGTGACGAAAATGCGAGCCAAAATTTCCGGGGCGAGTTAGGGTCAAAATCCACAAGGGCGACCTGCGGGGATATGACTGAAGGTCAAGCAAGCTTCTAGTAAACAGTGACTCATGGGTTTCTGAGCATGTCCGCAGCTATCTTGGCCGCTGATTGGTCCGTCGTGTTTATTTACAAAAATAGTTGATCTCGCGCGGAATTTTTACGACAATTCTTCCATGTTTGGACTTCTACTGCGATGGAATCTGCGTTTTGGAGTTATTTTTTATTTTTGCGAATGGTTTCTTGTGTATTTTATCGAAGTTTGTCGCGAACGACCATTCGTCCTTCAGTCACGGAGAGGTTCTTCGTCCGACCGGCCGACCGTCGATGAAACCCTGCCCTACACATATCTTCTGGCTCAAAAGATTTTATCAGCTCTGCGTCTTCTTCCATCTGCCACCAACTGCTGGATGGTGGGGCACCAGCGTGCCCTCGACCGCGGACCATATCGCCTGTCGTTGTTCCTCGTCCCAGAGGCGCTTTTAACATCGCCAATCACAATTTTTAACATTCCAGTCGCCAAAATGTGGGCGGGCCCCTAGGAGAGCTTACGCCAAGATATTAAAAACCATAAAGGCGCCTCTGCCTTATTCTCGATGCATGATTCCATCTTGGCCCCCTAGCGAACGTATATCCACGCCTCAAATTCAGGTGTACTGACTGACATTGCGGTGCTTTAAATAAATAAATAAATACGACGAAATCACACAGTGTTTTCTTAACTTTCAGGTTTTGATGACGTCTGGATCTTAACCGTTTGTACGTTTTAACCCTCTTCTTGCCAACATCACTAACATCTTGTGGGTCGAATCTGGTGATAAAAAGTACATTTATCTGGCGTTTAAGCGAAAATATGTAATTCGGTCGGATTTTATGTTATGTTGTTATATCAAACTAGGCATACGTCACATTCGCTGGCGTTCATTCACAGTTGCTGGTCCTTCAATCTGAAACTCTCGATGTTCGCAGCTCTCTTAACAAGACTCTTTCGCTCTAAACTGAACTTACCTCTTCAAGTCTGTTTATGGTTCTTAACGTTACCGTTCCTTGGCTTCAAAATGTTCACTTCTAACTCAGTAAGGAGGGAATTAACAAATTTCAGCTGTGTTGTATTACATACTTATTAAAATTGTGGCATCACACCAATTCCCTAGGTGTCGCTCAATACGACTGTTATTGTTTTCCGAACACTGCATAGGCTTTCCTTTTCAGTTGCGTTAGCAAGTTAGAATTTCATTTATAAGCGTTACTGTATGCAGTTAAATTCACTAATGCAACGTTGAAAAGGTTAAAAGATTTATTTGTTGCCATGGGAAATATATCGTCTCGAAACCACTGTAATACGTATCCTGTGATGACCTCTACCCATACTAAACGTCGATATTGAAATACAGGCCGTGGTGAAAAATGAAAATATGAGCTCGGGAGGTCACTTCTATACTGTACTACTGAATATTCGTAATACTAATCGTAATTCCGAGATTTCTACAGCGCCCGACGAAAGCCACGTCACGAGGACCAGCTTATTCACAGGCAAAATCGATGGGAAGAAGGGTTCGGTTCCAGATCAAGATCCAAACGCCAGGCAGAGAGCGTGGCAGCTACGGTGAGTGGTGTTTGGGATTGGAGCAGAAAGAGCGATTAGAGGAAGAAGGGGTGTCAGGATAGGATATTGATATTGTAAGATTTGTAAGGAAAATTGAAAGGTTGTGGGGTTGCTGGAATTTTAGTGCTCATATGCACAGAATGAGACGGGTGTAATCAATATAATAATTATTATAACAACAATAATAAACATGATAATTAACTTTTATGGCACAGACATCGACCGGTGGCTCGCTAAACCCATGACGAAACTAGGATCAATTTCGAGAAAGCGCATAAAAGGCATTCAGCGACGGGAGAGCCTTTTCAAATAGGTTAGACCTTTTAAGCAGCTTACAGCTAAGTCTGTACTCTAAGAAATCTGACCTCCAGCAGGCTTTAGGTCTACACGTAGCTTATATGCGTTAATGAGCCAATAGTAAGTGTCCTACTGCGATAGTAATCTGTTGTCGCGCATAACCATCAGCCATTCGCTGCGATGTCACGCGGACTAGTTTTGCCCTTTTGTTAGCTGAATACATAATGTTACAGTATTGCTGAGAACCCGATGTTTTCAAAAGAAATGTTTTTTTCAAAATTATATTTTGTTTTTGTACCTTCAAAGGCAGTTTCAAAATTAGTGTTGCTTGTACTTTGCAGTTGTAATGTAAAACGTAAATCTCTGAACCACATAATTTTTAGCTGCATGGTACAGGTTGTAATTTCCTGCTTTCTCTACAAAGGAAGGAAGTAAGTAAGTTGTACGATTTTCCGATTTTCTAATCATTTGCAGCAAATCAAAAGTTTGTCAGTCTTCCTTATGTAAGTTTGTTTTGCGGTGCCATCTAGCGAATAAATGTTTATGACATTAAAATAAACTCCAGCCAACAGAAATCCAAGCCAAAGCCCAAGAACTGTACTATGTCAGGAGCCGAATCAATTCTCTATTTTAATTCTTACTTGATAACTATTATTAACTAAATAGCGGCAATGATACATGGTGGTAGACCCGTTCATGGTGTAATGGAAAGTGACGTCCCTCGTTTCCCCTCCCCGTCTTTGTCACGTGAGTCAGCCGGACATGCGCAGTGACCCGTATGCTCATCGCAGCTGCCGTCTGCAGAAGCCATGTATGTTTATAGGCACGCTGCGCATGACGTCAGCAGCTGCGCTAGCGTCAGCTCGACGCCGCCTTATGCAGATGGCGTACACCGTCAGCTCCAAGCCCAGCAACGCGGAGTGCAGCGTCTGCGTTTGCTTAGACAGCGCGTACAACAGCTGCGCTAGTCACCACAGCGAAGCGTACGCTTAAGCATTATAGCGGGCTACGTCGCGTGCCTGGCGTATGTAGAGAGCGTATGCGCAACGTATATGTTATTGAAAACTGTGTCGTTGTGGTTGTCGTCGTCGTTGTTAACTATAATGATGTCTAACGTTGTCGTAGTCAAATAATCGTGAATACGAGAAACGCGGCGTCGTCATGCCGACATTTCCGTCGAATGGGAAAAATGGTTCGAGAAACGAGATACTTATGGATCGGAAATCTACCGGATGGCGTGACTGAGGAGCGCTTGTCGGAGCTCTTCGGAAGGTTCGTAGTCTCGGCCAGTGTACTTATTTGCTCGGAATCCATCTAATTTCTCATTTACTTTTCGAATTTACTGCTAGCAGAATCGGAAAGCGGCATTTTAAAATTTTTGCTCGATTTGTTAAAGAGTTGAGTGAAAATGAGTTTCGTAAAAGGGTTTTAAATGTTGCAGTATGGCACGGCTTGCCATTACTCCGGTCTAGGGCGATGCGGCGTTGCTTGTATTTTGTGAAATTTTCGCAGGTCGTGGGTTCCTAGATCGCAGAGGCCAACAATTTTTAAAGATTTTTGTAGTGAAGGACTACTCAGATCAAAAGTTGAGTGTATATTTTAGGGCGGGTTTGTGAAAATACGGTATGAGGAAGTAACTTCTTTTTTTCGCGTGTTAATTTGATTATTTCGGCCGAAAACCAAAATTCTTAATCCAAATGAGGTTTAAAACATTCCGTAAACATTTTGCTGGTTTTTATGAGGTTGGGAGGAGTGAATAAAGTGTATTAGGGCGATTGTTAACCGAAAACCTCTTGCCTGGGTACGGAATGACCGCTTGCATATGGTTTATATTCTTGCTGATAAATTCCTCAATGAGATGCAGTTATTATTTTCCGTTGAAAGTTCTAAATTAACATAACTGGTGTTGAGTTCATGTCATTTATTAGCTAAAGTATTGCGTAAAGCAAGTATTGGCGAAGAAGAATGGCTGTATTTCGTGTTTTCTTTGCTAGGAAGAAAACCAGTGACAGCTGTTGTATGTCATCGTCGAATTCCCGCCCCCTTTGTGTAATTACTTTGGGTACAGTTGTTGCCTTGCTGACTGGCTGTCGATAAACTTGTGCGCACTGGGTTTTTCCAATTAATTATGCAATGTATTGTTGTTCATTATAGGCAGTAGGTGGAAATTTAAAATGCGTAATTGATATGGTCCTAGATTATAATTGGAGCTTCAGGTCAGGCACAATCCTTAGACTGTGAATCAGCGTTATTTAGATTCTAGGCCTTCCAAAAATTGTAAAGCTCTTTAGTCCAGAACTTTACAGATAGTTGTGACGCTTTCGATTTTTCCATCTTTTAGTGAAAATTTGATTAGTGAACATTACAAATGTAGTAACTTGCGGCTTTTCGTTAATTAATGTAGTCACATTTGCGCTTTTCTTTAATTAAATTTTGGGGCATAAATACGTGCTCGATAATTACCATATTTAATAGCATAAAAAAATGGGTCAGTATTAATTCAGAAAAGTATTATCTCAAAAAGAGAGATACAGATGGGTCTTGCAGCTATTAGGTGAATATTCTTGGTAACAGGAATCCTTGATTTATCTATTGTTTTTTTATTGTTATTCTCTGCATTTATTTTGTATGCAGAGTCAGTTAAGCTGAATGTGAATCTAAGTTTCAGAAACCAGCTTATTCATAGGTGCTTAGTGGAAACAAAATCAATAGGCAGGTAGGGTCAGATTCGGTTCTGGGTCAAGATCCAAGGGTCAAGCAGGCAGACAGTTTTCAGCTCCAAGTCTAAACACCAGCCACCATAGGCTGGTGTTTAGACTTGGAGCTGAAAGGTAGATAAGGGGAAGAGGAGGAATTAGGATAGGATCTGTCCAGGAGGAGTGCAAGACGCACTTGGGTTCTGGTGCTAGTATGAGTACTTCCACAGAAACTTTCCAGGCAGGTAAATGGCCTAGTGGAATGGAGAGAGGGGAAATGGATACGGGAGGTGGAAATGGACTTAGGAGGGGAAAACAACATCATGCTTCAAGAATGGAAGCCAGAGGATTGGCATTGGTCAGTTGGCTGACCAGGATAAGTGATCTTATGGGTCTGGCATTAATCAGTTGAGGTAGCTGCATTGGGGAGACCAGCGCATTTACGCATTTACGGATGTGAATAGGCTGATCAATTCAACGAAAATCTGGATGAAAGCAAACTGGGACAAAGGATAAATTCTTTCCGTTGATTGATCCAGTGCTTCGAATGGTCTTCTGGCTCACATTGATTCAGGAGGTAGCATTTGTGTTTTTAGAAAGGAGTGAAAAGCAGTTTCATTCCACGAGGCATGCGAATCGTGCGACTGAAGGACCAAAAGAAGTCCTTTAAAGATACTGATTTGTGGCATCAGTATTTTTGTCAAGCAGCCATATGTCAGACTTCTGTTTTACAATGCCATATAAGTTGTATGATGGTGATGGTGATGGTGTTGATGATGATGATGATGATGGTGGTGGTGGTGATGATGGTGATGATGATGGTGGTGGTGATGGTGGTGGTGATGATGGTGGTGATGATGATGATATAATGATGATGATGATTATGACAACAATGACTGATACTGATAATTCTTATACTACTACTGCTACTACTACTACTAATGATAGTGATAGTATATATAGTAATAGTAATAATCGTAATAATTTGATATATCCACGGTGTTGGGTCAGTATTGGCACCAGGTTCGAATCCAATAAATTGGCTTTTGCGGACTTGATTTGATATAGGGCCGGCAAATAAGCTGGTCTCTCTGACGCGGCTTTTGTGTGGCGCTGAAAATTTCGGAAATTTACATTTACATTTTTATATCCTGGAGGTTAACTGCAGCTCAGTTTAGCGTAAAACGTATTTTAGACTTCAACAGGGTTTTTTCGGGAAGCGGTGGATGGGTGGTAGATAGGGGGCGTGTATCGTTAATCCAGAATAGAATTTGTTTGGCAGCAGCTGTCTGTGTGTGATTGGTTAAGTGTTTAGTCATTGTTTTGGCATAGTAGCAGGCAACAGCAACGGCTATCGTAGCATCTGTGCTTCTTGCCTCAGCTGCTGCTGCAGCTGGGGCCGAGTTGAGATGAACATGTGGAATCGGTTTGCGCTAGGAAACGGACCCGCAGATGACTCACCGACCTCAGCAGCTTCCCAATGGCCCTTCCCATCCATTCCCCGAGGCGGCTGTGTTCCGGCCGGCTGCGGAAGCTGTTGATAAACCTGCAGTTCCGCCGACCGACCGAGACTCAGTAAGACTGATGATAGTAGCTGCGGAGGGAGGGTGGTCCACTTCACCAACGGCAGTAGGGGTCTGTAGAGATCTTTACTAAGAGGTGAGTTGCACCTTGTGTTTTCTGTGCAAACTGGGGCAGCTACTCTGTGTACGTATGTAGGTTCTCGTCTTCGACTCCGTGCCTTGCCGATGTGCTTGCTGCCAGGTTCTCAGCCGGATCTTGCCTTTCTTCTTAGCACAGATATCGGCAAGATTGTCTCAAAAGTTTTGATGAAGTGCTTTCTTGTGGTTACTTTCGTGCCAGATGTGAAATCTGCTAAAATACACAATGTGCAGAAATATTTTCTAGGTGTTCGACATGTTCCGTGTCAGTTTCGAGTGCACAGTATGCACAGAGCGACGAAGGAACATGGCCATGTGTATCTAAGCCACACAGAATTTTTTTGCGTATGTTGAATGTGCTCTTGGAATGGATGAGTAACACATCCTCGGTGAGATATTGGAGAATCGTTTTTTATGAGATCCTCAATACAATGATGTTTGCAACTGTCATCCTGTGGGATCTCTGGCCTTCACTGGCCTCCCAGGAGTAGGATGAGGTCCTTGAATTGTGGTAAACAGGCACACAGTCCTAATTAAGACGAATGAATGCAAATGTAAATGTACACGTTTTTCAATAGCGACCATTTTTCTATAGCGACCGTATGATCTCGACCCTTATTATTTTTCAGTGAATTTATGAGGTGAGATCCTCAACCACTGCTGCCTGTTTGAATGGGCACCACGTCATTTAAGGTCCCCGCGTATGGACCATGCTAGCCTAGTGACTGTTTCCATTCTCTTTGACCATTTCTCGAGTTCAGTTTTCCCATGTTCAGTCCGAGTCTTATGTCTTCATTTCATGGCATCAGTTCAATGTAGTCTTGTATGGATGTATCTTTGTTTTTCTATGACAACTTTTAAAACTTCTTAAGGGTGCCAGGCCTTCTTTTGCTTCATTTTTCTTATCTTGCAGTCATTGTTTGGCACCAAGGGGTTGGAAAAACCTGTCGGACGTCCTTGTCACACATAGACAAGAACAGTGGAAGGTGACCTGCACCCACTTCTGGTTACATACGGCCTGAAGACGAACCCAGAATAGAGATGGCTGGTTGCGCGTAGTGGAAACGGCAACGCTTCAGGGAGGAGCATTCCGCAGATGATGATTGTTTGGTACAAGGCCTTCTTCCACTGGACCAAACCATAGGGTTTTGGATAACTATCCAGCGGAGGAATTCTCACATACAACAACAGTCGTATTTCGTTGTTTCTAATCTGTTGTTGTTTTGAAGTTCAAGCCTCTTTGTTTAGGCAGCTCGTTTCCGTTTTAAGAATTTCTGTGAAGGTGTATACAGAAAAACTAAGTAAAAATTTGTACAGAATGTCACTACAGTTAATAAGAAATTGCTAATTATTATTATGTTTCATTAATGGGCTGAAAAACGTTAGCCTTATGAAAGCACCGACCAGGTAAATATTTATTTGGCAGTGATAACATGACTTTGAAAAGCAACACATACTTCTATAATACTTCTGTATTTCTATGTTTCTATATTCACCTTGAAGCAAAGAAACTATGCAGTGACAGTAAGTCATCACGCATGCATATTCATTACACATACATGCATATTCATTACACATACATGCATATTCATTACACATACGGATTAAATCTGATGATTTGTATATCTTCCAACACACAGGTAAAAGAAAAAAGCAAGGCTAACAGCTGATAAACCTTAGCCGTCCAGCTACAGTTTCTAGCCATTCTGAAGCACCATCAATGTTAGCGTTCAAGAGGTTATCCCAAAACAAAGGAGATTATAAAAAAGTTCAGTGCCTCTGTAGGAACTTCTCGAAACTATGGTGCTGCGGTTTGAAGGATTGTTCGGCAAACGCAACCTGTACATTCTGACAGCAGGACGCTAGTCATTCTTAGCATCCCATACTTACACTGCATACTAAGTTATCAGACAAATATCTTTTCTATCTGTGTATCCCTTCTTTATATGAGAAGGTTCATAGTTATTTTCAAGAAAATGTTGAAAGGTAACTCGTAAGAAAGAGTGGAGCAGATACTGGTAATGTGATTTTCTGCGCTGACCTGAGGCGTTAATTTCTTGATTAGTAAGCCGAATGAAAGAACCACAAATAAGTCTGGCATGATATTATATAGAACTACTTGGCAGAATGCCTCATCTGGAAGAAAAGCCAATGGCAGACATTGCCACTGTCATCACTATGACCCATGGCACAAACCATCGTTGGTTTCAAGTAAATTCTACCTGGCAGTCGTCCATACAGATAATAGCCTGACCCGCAATCATGAAAACGATTTACTATGGATTTAGACAGCGATGAACTGCATTTTCTTAGACTGAAATTTGCTGAAAGCCGACTCTCGTCTGCTGGCCAATTTGTCAGAAAATCTCTCCAGCGCCTTGATGGGGTCTGGTACCACAGAAATGTTTAAACATGCGCTGCATTTCTTTTTGCTGGGCTGGTGATATTATCCCCTGTTGGGCATTTCAGGTGTAAGTGGCTTATTAGAAATGCCTGGTGTTATGTGGGTATCTGTTTGAATGACTGATGTTTGACATAAATTTTTAACCAGATGGTAAATGTGGATTGCAAGTCTTGCTGCTGTTTAGATTTGTTGCTTTATACCATTCACTAATTGGACTGTTATTCGAGATATTCCTTTAACAGAACGAAATATATGCAAAGTATTCCCTTAACATAATATATAACACAATATAACAGCAAAGCATTCCTTTAACAGACTATTATGCAAACAGTTCTGCCATTTACTGTGTGTTCAATCAAATACCTGATGGAAGGGGCAGTTATTTTTGTAGTTGTTAGGCAATCCACGAAACGTGTGAGTTGCCTAGGTGTACAGTTGGGCCATTTCATCGTTGTTCAGATAAATCCGGTTTTGTTCTCCCGTGGTTTCTGATAGGATTAGTTTTCTGAATAATTTCTGATTGGTAATCAGTCAGGTGTGATCAAACAGGTATAGATAGAAACGGCACACCTGTTGAGGCAGTGTTTTTTAAGTCGAATATCGGAACTACTGGTTCTTTGTGGTCAGAAGCGTTTTATCAGACTGGTGATGCATATATGTATACATATCTGGACAACTTGTATGGTTTCTTCGAGAACCTATATGCAGTGGAAAACATATTACGGGAAAATGTTTCATAAGAAATAAGGATGCATAGCCTGTTCCAGCACCAATAGTTTTAAATGTTAATTTATTCCTTTATCATGAAACTCGTAACAAGAAAGTATCGCTTAACACGAAGAACTTTGTTGGTCCTATGGGTGAAACTGCAGTTTAGAACCTTGGATAATGAGAAATGTTGACTTAATTTCATCCTCTGTCTTCACTCATCCAACCCTCCAGCGCAAACGGTCATATTTTGTTTCACCGAGAGACCTAAGCTTGGTTTAGGCGGCGATGTGCACTAATACATGTAGTACTGGAAAAGACACAGGTCTGGCTGTTGGCCTGTAGTTAACAGCAAACTGCGACTTTTGGTTAGGACAGAGTATTTGTGTGCATGCCAATCAACACAACATTTGTCAGCTTTATGGAATTTTTAAAAAAATCTAGGTCGTGGCTGCAAAATATAATGATGCCGATAGTTTAGCTTATCACTTAACTGGAAGTCACTTGCAGTGTTTAAATGATTTGTTGGTTATTTTGCTGAGATATTAGTGCATGAATGCTACCAGTATTGTTGACATCTGCCTGTGTAATGACTGCCGAGCACCCCACAATATGGCAGGGAATAGTGTCGGCTGCAGTCTACATGAATATTTAATCATTGCCTGTTTCGCCTCATGGCCAGGGGATATATGTGTACCTTTTTGTCTGAAATTGAAGACTCTTCTCATGGTGGGACAGGGCCGGGAGCACTTCTGAGTAGTTTCTTCAAGGGGAACATATGAATTATAATAATAATATTACGACGATTTACAGAGAACCAGAGGACGAAAAATGTACATGTAATTATTCGCTGACAGCCACATGTGGTGCAAGTGTCAGCATATGCACTGGAAAATGACTGACTGACTCAATTTAATGAACCTTGTGGGGAAACTGCCAATAGCACCTCGTTACCTACAGCTTTTTTGTGGTGCTGGCACTATATGTTCCTTTTTCCTATTATTGATATTGACCTGATTGTGGCTTGGTTTTGGTGTGCCATCGGTTGATGCCTTGTGCATTAGACACTGGCGCATTAGAAGTTGCTAATTATTATTATTATTTCCAAAAAGTACTAAATTGAACACTAGTGGCGTGTGTAAGGCTATCACATTATAAACTGGTGACTCGTACACTTTTATACAGTACAAATCGTTCAACATAAAACGCAGGCCAACAGCGTGAACAGTTCGCCTTAACCGCTTTTTAAATTCCAGCTTTTAAAATGCTTACTATAAATAAATACTGTGGTATATATACTTGACGATCGTTGGGTATAGAACTAGTAATGTAGTAAACACATTCAAACAAACTACACAAGTGTACACGAATTCATTACATTATTCCCCAAGTGGTAACTACTTTAAAAGACAAGAAAAGATAAACTTGCAAAAATTTAAAGATGCTACTTTGAAGATCGAAGTTAATAAAAGCTCAAATCCTAGACTGAAAACGTTGCAGCCATGCCTCGAAAGACGCGTCATAACAAAGACTAAGGTCATCGTGGGGCCCAGATTCAGTGACAATGACGACAACAGATGGCAGATATATACCGCAGTGTAAGTAGGTTAGTATGTATAATGCTACTCATTATATTCTGTTCCAAATTAAAGTATTGATGTTGACAGCCGACGGGGTTATAAATGATGTGGGTCAAAATGTCACAGCACTTTCAGCATTGAACGTCTCAACGCCACCAGCAAAGCACACCAATTGATTTCAGTTTTTACTATCTTAGCCGTTGGCCGCAATGATTTTGGATTATTTTGCAATCATCTCTCCACAGTTAAGCGTGGATGTAAAAACGAAAATTGGTAACACAATTGTGTGCTTACTTTTATCGAAACTCCCCGAACTCGTGGCCGCGAGGTCGAAGGATGGATGTGACCTACATAGATTGCGCAGACTGTAATCTCTCCGTCTAGAAAATAATCTGGAATTTTCCAGCTGCAAATGGCATGTAATTCTTTGGTAAGGCTGTAAGAGGTCGTCCATTAAGGACGCCCACAAAGAGGAGAGGGAGGGGTCGCCGAAATGCGGACAAGGGAGGGCGTTACGCCCTATGCAGACGTCCGTATCTAAATTTAGTGCGTGCAGTTAGTTTAGTACAGCCGACGCCTAAGCGCCAACCTTGGACAGCGGACAGGCTGTGAATAAACTGGTCCCTACGAAGTGGCTTTCTTTGGGCGCTGTAGAAATCTCGGAATTACGATTACATTGTGCTGCTGCGTTGGATCTAATTTCGGATTCCGTTGGATGCCGCAGTATCAAAGTAACCCACTTCGTAGCCCAGTTGCCTTGGCGAGGTCAGCAGGGTAGATTAATCTAGGCCTTAGTACTCCGTTGGATGTGGTCTGCCGAAAAGGGAATGGGGGGGGGGGGGGTAATGCAAAGAGAAGGAAGGGGTCCAAAGGTAATTTTTATGCATGTTCTTTATGGATGATCCCCCCCCCAATGGTGGCTGAACTTGAACAAAATAGAATACCCATAAAAACTGCGTAAAATCCAGAACAGAATCCATACAGAACATTTTGCAAAGCCAGCTTGAAGCACAGAGTGGCTCTGAAGGCAAGAAAATATCCAGTGAAAACGACTTCATTACATCATCGTCATCAGTTACCATCGCTGGCATCATCATTATTATTCTCGTCATAACGAAACATTTAGGTCTAGATGAACTCCAACACATTTTTATGCTAGCATAAGCAGTGCTTTTGTGAAGTTCTTAAAAGGTGCTACATCTTGTGTTTAGATGACTAACTCACTAAGTCGGTTACAGTATGGGGCCCTTGAACAAGTCCTTCACTCGCAGTTGCCTAGGAGAAATATTAATAATATGCCCATCAGTGTCTCTGTAGTCATTAGCATTTTCCCTGACGTCAGCAATTTCATTCGATTTCCATGAATTTCAGTTTTTGTGCATGATCGAGAGGATCTCTCGCGATTTGTGACCGCGTCTTTTGATGTTGTGATAGATGCAATCGATCCATCATAGTCTGTGTTTTCCTGAGTGTCTCTGAATGTCAAGTCTTGCATGTCCGTCATTGTTTGTAGTCCAGTCATGAAGCATTACATGCATTCGTTTTGAATGACCTTACTAGCTTTTACTTGCATACTGGTAGATAGAGATGGGACGATGATGCATCACGCAGTTCTGAGCAGCTGAACGATTGTTCCTAATATGACAGAAGTGCATATGCGGATATAGTTTATAACCAGTAGTATTTGTGGAACAGAAAACTAAACCTAATGTAACCTAGTGACTTCTATAGTGCCTTTTTCATATACTGTAAGATGCATTTCTTGTATACATTTATTACAGATGAATTGTTCTTTTTACCGCATTTATTAAGCGCCACTATCAAACGACTAACCATCAATCAGTGGTGCTGAATGATTGTGAGTGAAACACTTGCTTAAGGTCCCTACACAGTAAAAGTCTTAGCGGAGGGTAGAACCTGTTCTGTCTGCACTACAAGCCAAGTCCTCTAACCAATCGGCTACCGTGCACCAGTTTCTAATGACAAGCATGAGCTGATGGCAGACAAGTGCGTTAAGGACTCGCTCAGGGTTCCTGTTCGCGGTCAGAATCTTGGCAGCATGTACTTGGCTTTGCAAGGCAAGTCCACACAACCAATAGGACATCTGTCTCTCTGTTCGTGGAAAACTTGCTTAGTGAGCATAGCCATATTCAAGTTTGATGAAATGCCTTCTTCCATGCAATATTCAACCCAAAACATCTTCTGTAAATGTAAACATACACGGTTTTCCATGTGGCCTCAACCCTGCTCGTTTTTCAATGAATTTACCGCCACTTCCCTTTCAAATGGGTGCCACGCCATTTGAGGTTTGTGGTCTCTGCCAGCCTCTCGTTGTGCTATTAGTTGGGTCAGAGGTGTTGCATCATAATACTTTCCACACTTGTCACTTCATCATCCTATCCCCCCCTATAGGCATTACCACCATCAGTTCCTGGTGCCAGCCTTTTGGCGTTGAATTTTTTCAAGTCCATTGCTTCTCTCTTGTTTATTCCAAGTTTTATTGTGTCATCGTTTATGTTGTCTGTTCGCTGAGTCTTGATCTTCCTTTGTTTCATTTTTCCTTCAGTTCTTGCATGTAGTGCGTTGTGTGGGATTTGGTCAGGTGACATTCCTTCCATGTGGCCAAACCATCGGAGTCTTCGCTGAACGATTTTGTCCAGCAGGGTTATTTGGATATCTAGAGACTGTTTTATGTCATCATTTCTAATTTTCTGTAGTCTTGAAATTCCTGCAGTTTTCGTGGCCAACTCGTTTCTGCTGTTAGAATTCTTTCTCATCTTGCTTTTGCATGGTTCTATATTCTTATTTTCTATATAGGAAAATGGTTTGTATCATCGTATCATATACTCTTGTATTGTTTTTGTTACTTCTCTGCTTCTCCATATCCTGTTCAGTTTTCAAATTAAGTAATGCATTTGTTAACATACCATATGTCCGTTGACTGAGTAAGGAATCGATTGCTTGTTAGGTGGTCGATCTCTTCTTTGTATTTTTTGCTGTTGTCACCTGCGGTTAGTAGAACTCCAGTGTAGACGAATTGATCGATGGTTTCTTCTTGGAAGCTGATAGTGATTGCATCATCATCATAATCATCATCATCAATTCATCATAATCATCATCATCAATTCATCATCATCATCATCATCAGTTCCTGACGCCAGACGTTTGGCGGCGATGGCTTTGAATAAATGCCTCCCATATTTTTCGGCCATTAATCAAGTTCAGTGCTATCATCGTGTTTAGTTCAAAGCCTTGTTATGTCCTCGTTTATCTTGTCCATCGAGAGTAGTTGTGATCGTCGTTTGCATCTCGCCCAGTATTAAGCCAACGTTCTGTGTTCTGGGACTTGCCCTTTACTTCTCTATTTCCAATCCGGCCCTTTGCCCATCAGTCAGTCCGCAACCACAATTACATACACTCACGGACACATACATACATGCATACAAACCTACATACATACATGCATTCAATTATTGGCCCGGAAACAACTTCGAAAGTGTGATTGTCGAGCAGGAGGCAGAAAAATGTGCGCAGTTTTAGTTACGCAATGGAAGGTTGGGCGAGGGAGTTAATTGAACCAGTGTTGTGGGAATACTGTGACACAGAGCGACATGCTTGCCAGCCATGTCTGCTTGTCCATTACTGGCCCTAATCATCGGCCCGTCATCAACGTTGCCAGACCAATATTAATTCAGCAACTCGGTCGTGGTATTTTAGCCCGGCACAGGTTTCGCTGGCTTGTTGACATAAACCTCTGACGAGACGGATCATAGACGCATCTTTTGTTTTGCGCCGTTTGCTACTAACTAACAGTAATGGTTTTTCCATGTCTTTCCATAAACACTTGTAGTAGCAGCAGGTCTCAATGCGCGTAGGAATTCTCGCAGAAACCTTATGCAAATACTGTTGCCAGTATTAATCCAAAAAGGACGCGAGAACGGTAGCAATCTTTGATTTGAACATCGGTTTTGGTTCTAACTTTCACGGTTAGAGACGAACATTACCTTATCCAAAGTACATGAATAGTGTTTTGCTAAAGACGCTTAACAGTTGAGAATTAAACTTTTCGCACACAAAGTGTACTTAACGGGTATTGCAGGTTAAGGAATTTTGTCACAGAAGAAAATTCAGATGCTGTAAGCAGGACCGGAAGGTGAATTTTCCTGTTTTGGAACATGTGTGAACAAGTACCTAAATCCAGATGGTGAGACCAGCCAGTATAGCACAGACCTGTTTGAAAGCACTGTTGCCAAGGATGAGATTGAAACAAACACATGCAATAGGAAGTAGATTATGCAGAAGTAAAATGTGTAAATGTGAGAGCATCCTGATTTGCTTACATTCAGAGAAACTTGTTGGAAGCATGATTCCTCATTGCAATAGCTGATTGGCAAGATTGCTCGACTTGTAACACGGAGAGCACGGGTTTGAGCCTCTTGCTCTGAGACAGTCATTGTGTAGGGACCTTGAGCAAGTTCTTCACTGACACCTGGTCAGTGAGACAATGTTAGTCATGAGATAATGTTGCTTAATATATGCAGAAACAACAACAATCCACGGTCCAGTGATCTTTCAAAAAACTAAGATGCCAATTTCGCAGTGATGGTGTGAATTAATGATCTCCATATTTGGTTTTTCATCAAGTCGATTACTTGTTTAACAGATACTTAGTCCAAGTCTTGTTGTGGTCTTCTTAATGCTATGTATCTGGTGCAATCTTAGTTCTCACCATACGCACCCACACGTACGTACGTACGTACAATTATTGACCCAGAAACAAGAGGGACAGTGTGATTGTCAAGCATGAGTCTTAGTACACATAGGCAGACATACATACATACCTACAAACCTAACATATATACGTGAATACAATTATTGGCCCAGAAGCAGTACTGACTGTGGTTGTTGAGCAGGGATGTTGGTCCTTATACACATACGCACACATACATGCAAACGCACATACATGCAAGCTTGCATGCATGCATACAATTATTAGACACAGTGATGAAAGGGAAGGTTGGGTGAGGGAGGTAATTGAACCAGGGAAGTTTGGGTGAGGGAGGTAATTGAAGCAGAGAAAGTTGGGTGAGGGAGGTAATTGAATCGGGGAAGGATGGGTGAGGGAGGTAATTGAACCAGTGTTGTGGGAATAGGGTGATACAGAGCGACATGCCTGCCACCCATGGCTGCTTATCCATTACTGGCCCTAATTGTCTTATATTCTAATCTTTTTCTCTTCTAATCTTCTCCTAATCTCACTTCTGATTTGATTCTCTCACAACTACAACATTAACCATAGCAGAACTACTTTTGTGAGGAAACAATTCTGTGTATGAAACTTGTCTGAGAGGCTGAACCTCGGTGTTTGTGGTCTGCTGTCCATCTTGATCTCGTTCTGATCTCAAGTCGGGACTTGCCTTTATTACAGTTGGTGGTTTATTGCCTGGGCTGTTACTGTCCTACTGGGGGACGGACCTGGTATGTTCAGTCGGATTTGGTGTTTGGCTCTCGTATGTGATTGCTGGCTGCCTTGTTTTTAGATTTGTTGTGTGGATATTACGTTGGAAGGAATTGTCCTTTGGTCTGTATTGTTGATTATGTGATAACCAGGTTAAGGGAGCAAAATGGCAAACATGTAGGCATAATGATAAGCCCTGAATCCGATCTAATCTAATGACTTCTATAGCGCCGTTATCATAATGCACAAGGCATCAATTGATGGTCGCTTCAAGTGAAATCGTAATTAAAATCAGAATCCATTGGAGAAACCAGGTCAAATTCCTATGGGTCATATTAATCACAAGTAAGGCTGCCAAGAGTAAACAAGTTGAAACAGATGAGTCTTAAGTGTAGACCTGAATGACATCGCAGAACTGACAGAATGAATTGAACTTGGCAGCGAATTCCAAAGCCGTGGACCAGCAACCAAGAACCTGACATTGTTCGGTATGAGGGACAACAAAGGTCCACTGATCGAGTGCAATATTTGTTGATATAATGGCTGTGCATGGAACAGAGATAGGTCGTCTTATTCAAATGTAGTACTCTGTGAACTATAAGACAGATTTTAGACTTGACTCTTTGTGCAGCACTTGGGCAACCAGTGTAATGAATGCAATATTGGTGTACTATGCTGATACTATATGCGTTTGTTATGGCTGTGATCAGAAAGTTTTGAACCATTTATAGGTTATGCAGATCTTAGCTTTGTAATGCCAACAAGGAGTGAGTTACAGTAGTGAAGCCTGCTGGGAAACTAATGCATTAGCCAGCGGAATTAAGACCGTATGAGGCAAAAGTGATCTGATTCTACGAATATCCAAATATCCCGTATGCGAAATTGAGCTGGTTTGCATATGGCACCGGTATGTTTAGAGAATGACATAGTGGAGTCAAATATTACACCTAGACTGCCGGCACAGTCAGTGCGATTGACAAGCAAGCCACCCAGCTGAATAGATGTGAGGTAATCAAATTTAGAGAGTTGTTGTCTTATGGCAAAACAGGCAAACAGAAAGAGACAGACAGAGGTAGGCAGACAGAGATAGAGGTATGAGAGAGAGAGAGGGCGTGACTTTGTGGTTGAGTGTCATTCTGTATGTCTGCCTTTGTGGCTGTGCATCTTCCTTTATTTGTTTGCTGTGTTACGTATTTAATTGTTTGTGTATTTGTCCACAGCTATGATTCCTCACTCAGCCGATGGACGTATAGCATGTTAACCAATGCATTACTTACTTACTTAATTAGAAGAAATATTTTCTAGACAATAGAATGAGAGAGTGCATGTTAAGTAGTTATCGTGAAAGCGATGTTTACGAGTGTTAGGTGACAGATATGTGACTGTGTTGGTTGTGGTTTAGGTTTTGATGCCTTTTATGATTTTACTTATTTGTTGTGTTATGGTCGGACCTAATTTAATCAGGAAACTTCTGCAGTACAATTGTTGTGATGCACAAAGCGTCAATCGATGGTTGGTTCAGAGCAAACCAAATTCTGAATCTCAGAACCAGCAGAGATCCATGAGGTGTGTGTGTGTGTGTGAGTGTGTGTGAGTGTGTGTGTGTGCAATGTGCTTATTAGCAAGTTGCTGAAGGTCAGGTAAGTTCTCATTTTCTTCATAGTTTGTGGTCGTCTTATGGATATGCAGAACCCTAGCAGCTCAGCATCGGCTCAAATCCCGGTATGTCTTGTGACACAGATACTAAACTTGGCAGGGTAGCAGATTGGTTTAAGCGCTCGGCTTGTAATGCAGAGTACAGGTTCGATCCTCCCGTAGGGCAGTTACTGTGTAGAGACCTTGACCAAGTCCTTAACTGGTAGTAGCTCAGTGCTATCGATTGATGGCTGATCATTAGATACTGGCACTTATTATGCATATTAAGTTTTCTTGTGTTCTTAAATACTTGTAAACCGATGTGCAATTAGCTATTGGTTAATAAAGAATATACTTGCTTACTTACTTACTTACTTACTAAATGCAGCAATAACAATAGATGTATGTCCAGGGGAACCTTTGGGAAAGCATTCCCAGTTGTTGAGATGCTGTTGGGTTCCGCCATTTACCACAAGGACCATGCCTCTGAGGAGTGAGTTTTTGACGAGGGTGCATTCCCGATGAACGAACTATGACCTATGACCTTCGTGATTTTAAGAGAACTCTGTTTACAGCACCCTTTGTGGGTTTCAGGTGGATTGCCTTGAATTGCACGGTGTTTGGCATATGTAATGGAGGTGAAGAAGAAGAAGATCAGGCCCTTAAGCTAACCCCTAGGGGCGGCTACGGGTATGCAGCGTTAACAGCTTTACCCTTCGTAGCCTCAGCAAGTGAGGACGGATGGCTAATCCTCTCCCTTGCCGCCTGATGTCCCACCGACTGTGTACGGTCAGTGTACTCGTTTTCTAGCCGAGTTCGCTGGGAGGCGCCAGTGGAGCAGAAATCTTGATACATGTTTCTCTCCCCTGGAGGATATTGAACCCTTGACCTCGGATGGGAAAGTCCAGCGCTCTAACTACTAAACGTATCCTGCGCCTCAGTGAAGGTGAAGGCAGACAGAAAAGTCAACCATACCAGACTTACTTTGAACAGTCTGTACTGATGTTGGATGCCGCTAGCTACAGCCAGTTGCTGAGTCATGGACAAGTTCTCAGTGACCTTTGCACCATCCTTTGTCTAGGGGTCGCTTCGCCGAGACGCGTTTGTAGGCATTTTTCTGTCTGCCTGTCTGTCTGGACCGAAATAATTCTGATGGTGATCAGAAAAATACCAATAAATACTGCCTGTTGTTGTGCTTACAGACTGAAAGCCGACTGATCGGCCGATTGCATTTCGATTGTTTCTAGACAACAACAGTTGGCAGTTGTCTTCTGGTTTATGTGCAGATTTTCTCGATTGCCTTTGTTATTTAGAGTGGCTTTTAAATGGAGCTGAGCAGAGAGTGACCCATATTTTAGTTGCTTTCAAACAGTTATGCGTTTCATTTGAGGCAATACAGCAGTAACGACTCAAATATCTCTACTGCTGAGGTTTTGCTTTTCAATGTTGTTGTCCTCGGCAATGAACCGACTGAAACAATCTGGTGGATTTGTGATTGTGTGAAATTACAGGACGAAAACTATGCAAACTCATCTAGACAGTGGAATTTAAAGCAACTTGATGATACTGGTTGTGTTGTGATGATCATAGTCGATTGGTGGCTTCATTGGGTGTTTTGGAGTTGCTGTATGGTGGAGGTACAGTTTGGTGGTTGCTGTGGTTTGTGGGGGATGAAGCAGTCTTGTTTTGGTTATACAGCTTGGTAGTTGGTATGTTGTTTGGAGATGATTGTTTGGTAGTTGCTACCAACAATGCTGGTTATGTTGATGACTTGCAGCTGTAGGATGGGCAGAGTCGAGTAGTTGCTTCAGTGTTGCGAGTAGTTGCTTCAGTGTTGCGTATGTGTTTTGGTGATGCATTCCGGTATTAGCTTTACTTTTTGCAGATACAGTTTTATGATTGCGTTTTTTTTTTGGAGATAATGGTTCATTAGTTGCCATATGCTGGAGATGCAGTTTGGTGATTGCTGTGTTTTTGGGATTCAGTCTTGTTGATGCTGTGGTTTTTAGAGGTACAGTTTGATGATTGCTGTTTTTATTTTTGAGATAACGGTTTGGTAGTTGTTATGATATTTTACAGAAAAGTATTGATAGTTTTGGTATGTTGGTGATACGTTGTGGTAGCTGTTGTTGTGTTGGTCATACAGTTGAGTATACTGTTGTGTAGGAATACGTGTCAGCATGAGCTTGTTCAGCTAGAGCTGTGGGAACGGTCTTGTTAGCAAAAAGCTCAGCTTCTTGTTTTCTTGCCAATGTATATAATCTATTAGGCCAAGCAAGCCGCATGCCAAACAATCCTTTGGTTGGCATGCAGCCTCTGAGTCAGCAGATTTTCTATAAGAGGTGCTGCGTGGTTTTCATCACTATAAACCGTATCTGCTACCAAGTTGAATGCAGACTCGTGATTTGGGCAGCAGCTGTCGTTGTGTTCCCTTAGACAATGTGGACAATTGTCCTTTAAATCATAACAGTGCATGATATGCATTATAGGAAATGCCTATGACGATGTTTGGAATTGTTTGATATGAAAGTGCGCCAATGATTCGTTGTTAGTGGATGCAGGATGCCCGTGATTCTGCGTATTTCCAATTTTGCTATGAATTCTGTCAGGTCTCGTAATAACATAAGCTTTGGATGTCATTATGGACTCCATCATTACTAATATGCATGAATTTCTGTGTGTGAGCCTCGTGGGATGAAAAACTGGCATAATATCATATTTCTGTAGCCAGCTTTCGGTGTTATTTATGTTTCGGAGTAGTTGGACTGGGCATGCCAGCTCAGTTTCTACGTTACTGGTATCTTCGCTGCGGGCAGCAACATCTGACCTTGGCTAATGCTGAGTTGATTAAATTGGCCGAGTTAGTATTGCTATGATCGACCTTCGTGACCGCCTGTGCCCTAAATACATGGCTTCTGTTTGGCTATGATTTGTAAATCTTCATGCCTTAAGTTAGACCCACCTTCAACGCCCCTTGGGCGCCTTGAAGCGTTGCTGAGCTGGTGTCGGGAAACGGCCTGCTAAAAGATATCGCCCAAGCACAGACGCATGTGTGCACGGAATGGTAGAACCAACAACTGACGAGATTACCTGCATGCCAAGCACTCACCGGCATGCTGGACTATATAGTTCTGTATATATTGGCCGTTGTGTGTTTACACTGGATCCTCCTTAAAACGCCACCTGTCGGGAGTAGCGTTAAATGCCCCAGTTATAGCGAGCTCACCTTCTAAAGTTGAACTAAGTCGCAGATTCGTTATACCAGAATTTGCATGTTATTGTATTTGTCAGTTTATGTAGCGCCTGTTCAGAACATACCACTCGTACTGCATTTAAATCAGCTGACCTATCTCTGTTCCACGCTCAACCGTCATACAAACAAATGTTGCACCCATATCAGTGGACACTATGACTCTTGTTGTTCCTCATACCAGAACAGTGTTGGGTTCTATGGCATTCGCAGTTGCTGGTCCACGGCTTTGGAATTCGCTGCCAAGTTCTGTTTGTTCTGTTAGTTCTTTAATATTGTTCAGGTCAAAACTAAGACTCATCTGTTTCATCAGGCTACTCATTGTAGCCCAGTTTTTGGTTTCTCTGACCTGTCGGAACTCGACCTGGCTTCTCCAGTGGATTATGATTTTGGTTACGATTTCACGTGAAGTGACCATTAATTGATGCCTGGAGCATTATGATAATGGCGCTATAGAAGTCATTGGATTAGAATGAAAAAGTGTTGGCTAACAGCATTGGAGAGAAGGAGAAGGAACAGAGGAGACTTAATTGAAACTTATGAGATCATCCGTGGAGAGGAGGCAGTGCAGTGGCAGAGGCTCTTTGAATCAGCGCCAAACAAGGTCACTCGAGCCACAGATATAAATTATTTAAGAAACCGAAAGGAACATTAGGGCAGAAATTCTTCGGTACAAGGGTTGTAGACTTGTGGAATATGGTTTGGACGATAGTACTGTCCCTGTGGATGGAGGACAGACACAGCCTTTAAGAAGAAGCTAGGAAGGATTGACTGTTGAGCATTTCTGGTTAACTTGCCTTGGTTCTAACACAGCTTGCAGTCAATCACTTAAAACCCTTGTTATTTTATACTATGTTATGTTATGTATAATAAACGTCTAATGTGTTATAATTCATTGTTGGCCAGGCTTAATTGTAGGCGACAGTATTGTCTGGTTTTCTGAACAATAGAAGACTCCCCGCTGTTCGACTCAGCTAACCAGGGTTTTGTGGCAATCATGTTAATTGGCTTGATAGAAACGTGACTAATAGCAATTAACGTGAATTTAGATTTATATCGAGAAATTGTGTCGGATTTTGAAATCCGCCGGTGGCTTTTTATGCCCACGAATTTATAATTTAATAAATGCCTTCATGCGTGTGTGTCGAGCATACGATGGCACATATTATGCATACGTTATTTGATGATATGATTCGATGCGAGGTTTCGTTGCTGTCTTTCTGGTGTTTGGACGCTTTTCAGAAACGAGATCGTTGCTGCCCGCCGTTCAATGGCCGCGTATTGATCGTTGCGCTGTTAGTATAATGTATTGGCTTGGCGTGTCTGCGTGCACTGGGTTGGGCCGTTCGTGCGTGTCGACCAATTGGTGCCTGCCAGTCCCTGCTTGAATATTGTACAAGACACACACACACACAGGCAGGCAGGCAGGCAGGCAGGCAGGCAGGCAGTGAAATCAACGCCAGGCAGGCAGGCAGGCAGGCAGGCGGGCAGGCAGGCAGAGGGAGTGAAATCAACGCCGTTGCCGCTTGTCTTGGTTACCTGAACGCGTTATTGCGTGCTGCGTCTATGGGCGCGACGCTTAATCACATTGCTGCCATTTTTAATATTAATACGACGGGCGTCGTGCCAAGTGCTGCGGCTGGAGCCGTCCGTGGGTGCCTCCGCACGAATACTCGGGACGCCGGGCATCGCAGGGCGGACGGACTTTGCCATATCGATTCGATTGCGGCTGAGGCCCCACGCGGCAAGTCGATAAAAATTGCAAGCGAACGATCTGAGCGCCTGGCCTGGTTTCTGATTTCGCTTCGCGTCGGAATATCGTTTCCCGAGGGTGTGCGTGCGTTTGTGCGTGCGTGCGTATGTGTGTGTGTGCCGTTGGGTCTGTTGGTGGAAGTGTGTCAGTGTGGCGGCGGCGGCGGTGGTGGTGGTGGTAACGGCGTTTGAAAGTTGGGGCCGCATTGAGTCGGTTTGAAACTATGGCGCATATGGTGCGACGGTGACGCTACGGCTCCCTTGTGTGTTTTTCTGTCTGGAATGTGCGTGCATGGTTTTGTGTGTATGCGTTTAATTTGTGGAGGTGGCTTTAATCGCGTGCCATTTCCATGTTCCACTGGTCACCGTCGCAGCCAACTCGTCTGAAAACCTCTTAGAGCGCTGTTGATGAGTTTCCCGTGAATAGGTCGTATGCGATCACAATTACTAGGGTTTGAGTAAGAATTGCTGGGCAGTGTAAACCACTAATGAATTTCTGTTGCTGATGTCTTTATGAATCCTGAATACTAGCCAGTAAGCTTGAAAAAGTTGTTCTGCAGTTATCACATGTGGGCAGCAGCAAAAGTTCAGCACTGTTGTGAATTCTTGTTATAAGTTTCAGATTCAGGTGAACTGATATTGTGTGCGTTACAAGTGCCTTAAATAAATAAATAAATAAATAAAGTTGCAGGGTTGTAGTGTATTGCCAGCCAACAGTATTTACTTTTACTGTTTCGAGTAGGCTAGAGATACAGGTGCAGTTAATAGGCTAAGTAAGCTGTATTGGCTTTTAAGTGCCTATATCTCTCCGTCCAGCTGTCTAAGTTTTTGGTGATGTCGGCGGGATTCCTTGCGGTTTGAATGCATGTGGTTGTCCGTTATGACACCAACTTTGATTTGTTACAGACCGGTAGAAGCTTGTTTTGCATTTCAGCTGCATAGCTACCCCCTGCATCTAGACCTACATTACCGGGCCACCTGTTCGTATGATAGAAACAGACTGCTGTAAATCGAAGTGCAGGCCACCGATCTGACAGGCCTGACCTGGAATAATTTAGGTGATGAAAAACAGTTCTCATCACAGCAGATCCAGCTTTTGCTGTCTTCATTTCCTTCAGCATTTTCTACTGCCTTGTCATTAACTTTTGCAAGATGCAGAATGCTTTAAATTCCCTGTTGGCGGCATCGTTGTTGCGGTTGTCAGGTAATATAGTTAATATTGAAGTTAATTTAGGCCTCGTGTCAAATACAAGTTCATTGTTTACATCAATTTCTATAGATGTTTTGCTAAGATTGCGTCCACTGTTATTTATTTGTCAATTCTTTCATTTGCCAGCTCTCAAAGACGTGTTATATTAACATTAATTATTTTGGGTTTTATTAAATGCCAGATTTATTAGTAACTAGTGCTATGGTTGGAAGTTCATTTTTATTTGTTTATAATTTTGTTTATCACATGCCAGTGCAACAGACTGACTGGACGTTCTGGCTTACAGTTATTGTTGCCAGAGTTACGTACGATTCAACGCTTATTCTTAACATTTTGGATTTCTGTTTCATGTCAGCAATGTCTTGTGAAGATGATAAGACGAGATAGAGTCAGTCTTTTAAAGCTGTGTTAGTGTAAGAGACTGGAATCAATTTGAGTTGCATTTTTTGCTCAACAGCTTTCAGTTACACAGTTGATATGATTATATATAGACAAAACTGGAATTCGTTTTGAATGCACAAGTTTAAGTTTTTCAAGTGGGATGGCGTTTTCACGGAGTTCCTGTAGCTCCATATAAAAAAGTGTGGTAACTTTTACCATTTACAGTGCGATTAATGAATTTGCTGAGAAGTATGTAAATCTCCGTGAGTGCTATGCAGTAGCAGAGCTGTCTTAGTATACAGGAACCCAATACTGTTCAAGTGTGAGGCACAGCAGGAGTTAAAGTATCCTTGTACTGGGTGCAATATATGCTTATTTGAGGGATGAGCAAGGAACAAAAATTGGGTCGGTTTATTTAAATACAATGCCTTGTGAACAATAAGATATATTTTAAACTCCACTGAAATTCCTAACATCTGATTAGTCGACCAATGATTAGGAATTTAAGTGGTTTATGTAAATAAGATTTAAACGGTTAGTACAGTGCCTATTGAGCACCTCAAAAAAGTGTTGCCTGCGCAGACCTAGGTCACGCTGGAGTTGATTAAGAACAAAAAGATCCCGAGTAAGCAAATGATCAGTGCTCTGATAACAAGAAAGGTCATTCCGTGCACATGCAGAGATCAACCACCTGCTTCCCATCCTGAGTTTGAGAGTTGAGGCCATGTTCAGAGTTCGTGCGTCAAAGACGAGGAACGATGATGGCTGATGAAATCCCCAGCAAACGGTTACCCAACCATGTGGAGGCACTCCCTGGTAGAACGATGGACTACGCAGCATCTGGATGTATCTCACTCAGGCCACCAGTTCTGTGCAGGACAGACGTTTCTCAGAACTGGAGAACTAATTCTAGTAAATTTTGATTTCCCGAACGACAGCTGTGGAGTAGAGGAGTAGCCGGGTGTGTTGCATTTCTGGTGTGGTCGGTGTGCGCAGAGAACAAATCAATAGTGTCCTTTTTGCGGTCGGTGGGAGTCGACCGCCGTCGCCTGGATAAACACTGCATAAGGAACCTCATGCGATTGGTTGTGTCGCAAATCGGTGTAGTTTAGTATCTGCACCAGGTAGAAAGGAAGTGGTAAGATTGGCAGAATGCGAGTCCTTGTAATGTGCTGCTGTGTGATGACGTCAGTTTGTGTAGCAAGTAAACAACTTGTAGGATTGTTTGCGGCTATTCGCTGACTGCAGTGACGTGCAGGACAGTTGTCGGCATACGAAGTGCAAGAGGAAGTTTTACTGTTTTTAACATTTCAAGATTTCAGCTTTAAAAATCTGTAATTGTAAATGTGAACTATGGGTCAGGTAGACAAAATGCAGCATTGGCTTTTGCTTCAACAATCTGTGATCATAAATGAAACCTCTGATGAGTGTTGTAAAATGCAACTAAGTTTGCTTAGTACTCAGTACTTAGTCCTTCCGGTGTAGGTCTGCACATTGAGCAACACAGCTTCTTCATAGTACCCTTAGTTTTAGGAATGTGTAAATGTAACAGCAAACTCCAGTTAAGACTGGCAACATGCAACAGTTCCCTTAATTTTAGAAACCTCTGATTGTTTTTGTGAACTCCATTTAAGATCTACAAAATGCAAGACTGTCTTTAACTGTAGGAATCTGTTTTTGTAAATATAATCTCCACCTTTCTGAAGTGCACAGAAAACCATGTTGAGTGAAAACACATAATTGACAGCTGTGACTCATTGACTTAAAAATTAAGTGGATCTTCTAGACAGGTTTCGATGGTCCACTTTGTATTGTCAGTGTGACCTAAGAAATCATCAAAACATAGCTGTAATGCGTTGGATCCAGTCGTTTGCGTGATTCAGTAGTTCAGACTGTACTGCACTGTTGAAATGTCTCTGGGCAAAACTAAGGTGGATCGATATCATGTCAAGAGTATAATTAGTATTCTCAGCAGTCTGTCTATGCTACGTAGTTTCAGGTAATTGGACAGGTGAGTTTATTGCTTCCTGGTTTTAGATGCAACTGAATTGATGCAGTTTCGTTGTGTGTTCCTTGTGTTCCTTTCCGGTCTTGATGAAGAGTTTTCTTTTCATTCCAGCTGTGAACTTTCTAAGAGGTTTCTGGGAGGTTGGATGGATCTGCAGGATTTGCTTGGTTCATTTTCGGTGTATGTCCTGTTGTTAAGCGTATTGTCCAGCGGAAATGCATTATTGATTGTTACCTCAGATACGTGCATGGTGCAAGCCATTGTTTGGGTTTAAAAATGGTATCTTAATATAGCAGTGGTGGTTTGTAAAGGGTTCTTAAAACAATGTAACAAAACATAAAAGAAGAAGGAGGAGCAGAAGGAGAACGAGGAGGAGAAGGAAAAGGAGGAGGAGGAGAAGAAGGAGAGCAGCAGTTCCTTAGGCTAACCGGAGAGGCAGTCATGTGAACTGTTAGCAGCAACATTTTTCTTAGCCTTGGCATACGAGGGCAGGTGGCCGGTCCTCTCCCTTGCTGTCTGATCTTCCCACTGACAGTGTACGGTCAATGTACGCATCCTAGCTGAGTTTGCTAGGGTGCACAAGTGGAGCTGAAATCTCTAGACAGATTAGCGGGAATTTGAAGCCCTGACCTTGTGATTGATGGTCCAACATGCTAACAACTAGACTGCCGTGCACTCCATGACACTAAGGAGGGTGGAAATTGGGTTATAAAACACAGCTGTACCTGAACAACTTATGAATAGGTTAAACATATTGAGATGTACCGAATAACTTCTTTGGATTTTTTTTGTACTAACCATTCTGAATTTTTAAGAGGCTGAATAATGAATTTATTTGAATATTCTTATATGACAAAAATGCAAGTAATTGAAAAGCAAATATTCGATATATTTGCATAAATCTCATGACCACCTCTCGCCCAGTTCCATGTGACTGCCTTTCGCCCAGTCAGTGACGAATGTCACACATCTGCTTACCTGTATTAACGTCTTACTTGAAACTCTCCTATGGTTGATTGATCAACTGTGTAATTGGCAGAATTTCTTTTTACCGTCTACTGGTCTTGGTTGACTCATATGTCTCACGTTTCATCAATAACGTGGTTAACACCTCAGGAATTATTTTCTCATGTGGCATTGGTTTTGAAACCAGAGTTATTTATGAAACACTGCTTATGAATTGTGTACAGTTTAATCGTGCTTAGGAATTCAAAATTGGTGAATAGATTATATTGAAATCTACAAGCTGCCACTTCCTTGGATAGCAAGTGAAATTTTTTTGCAATTGACCAGGACATGTCATGTCCTGGGGCTACTGTGCTAGAATTTCGACTAGTGCTCTTCAAGAACCCTGCGAAGTGGCATCTCTCTGGCTTTGTCCTCACAGAATACGTTAATTGCATCGTAAAAATCTTGCCCTCCAACCGTGAAAAGCATTGCCTGAAAAACGACCTGGTTTTAAAACTAAACAGCTATTATAAATGTACGCTGTGTTTGCTCAGACGTTTTTGTACACGATCTTTATGATTTGACGCATTTAAAATTAAACTCGGAGTAAACCTATGATTCAGCTGAGTACGTTTGAGCGGCGTCTTAATTCAAGGTGTAGCAGGAGAAAATTAACTACTCAGCAGCGGCTTCATTAAAACGCAGCACGTTGGGTAGCAGCAGCATCGCCGGTCTATTCTCTTGCATAATTGATTTGATGCAGTCGGGTTGATTTATGGTCGTCATTCCGTGCTATTAAGCAGTGAGGCAGTCTTCCTGACTGCTTGCTTTTGTAAGGTGGCTGCTTGGTCCTGCTGATACGGTGTTGACGCGTACGGGATAATTAACTAACACCATTGAGCCCACTTGGTACTTCCATGGGTGGTTGTGTGTGGAATACCTTGCTATGCCTTGCAGAAGTTCTTAGGAGGTCCCATAGAAATGACCAGGTACTTGGTGCTATCTCAGACCTCCATCCTTGCTTGGTTGAGTAAATGAGTATTGATGTGAATTGGGAGATGAACAGAGTGCACTGTTGTTGGATTGCTGTGTTCGAGTGTGCACCTCAGCGGAAGGATCCTTCAAATACAATACCATACAAATGAAATTTACAAAGTTTAGAAGTATGTGTGAAGAGTAACAGTAGAGGAATGTAAACAATTGTGTTACCTTACAAGTTTTTACCTTTACCCTAAAATACTTTCAAGGACAATGTTGCTTGATCAAAAGCATTTGATTGATATGTTCAGCTTAATTAAATAATTGATTGCAAAGGTCAGTTTGATTAATTTAGATGAATGAAATGAGAAGTGGATAGATGAAAAATGCTGGTGTTTATTGGAACTATCAAATGATACAAGAAATGATACAAGATACAATGATACAAATGATACAAGAAGAGGCTGACGTGGTATCTGAAGGACATGATTAGCAGTTGGTGGAACAGCTGCCTCGTTACATGAAGTACATGGGTTTGAGTGTCTCACGAGACATAGTGGGTAGGAACAATGAGCAAGCGGCGAATGTACAATGCTTGTGAACTCGTGTTTTTTCATAGGAAATTGACATTGTATGAACAACAGAAATAACTTTAGTTGTAGCTGTACCTTGGTTTATCAGACTGATTGGTTTTGACTGGACTTCACTAAGGAATTATGATTTTTTCACGTCTTAGTGACCAAAGTTAAAAAGCACTCCAAAATTAGAAATGCTGGTAAATTTAGTTGTGATAGGTAACGTTTTCCAGAAGTTAGAACAACCTCAGAACAGACTGCCGATTATTAGAGTCATAGCATAAAATGTCCAGGTACTAAATGTGTACAGGTATACAGGATTGGCAATTGTTGTGCTCTGCTGCCTGTGAGGATCTGTGGGTGTTGTGCTTCTGTGCAGCGAACTTGAGCCCATTGTACCACCACCTGTGTTGAACCGTCCTTCCAGAACAGTCTCCCATTGTGTGTAAAAGCTGTTTCATTTGATGCTGCTTGACTTTTCTGCCGGCCTTCGAACACACATGCTTAGGTCAGGCTTTGAGTGGCACTTAAAGGGCGCTATATTAAGTGTCTTACATAGTTATTATTATTAATGTTACAACAAGATTTTTATAGTGCTAGTTAATGGAACCGTATACACAGCAAATGCACAGACTAGTTCAGTTGAGTCATTGACACAAACAAGTAGTTTTGGTGGAGAGTTCTGGAGCATGGAGCTTGAATGGAAGCACATGCCAGGATATTGGACCAGAGGCACTGAATGTTCTTTTACAATAAATAGCAAACAAATACATGTATACATAAATACATATTATTATTATTATAAGAAGATTTAGCTCATTAATCTGACTAAATGCGCTGCTTCATAAATACATGCTTACATAGATAGATAAATAAGAGGAGAATGATTTGGGGAAAGCCATCCAGTCCAAGCAAATGTCCATGTTTGCAGTAACCTTCCAGTCTGCACATAACTGCATCGAGAATACGTGTGAAGCATTTGGCTGTATGTGTTCGATTAACGAAGCAAATGTTGACGTCGGGTGTGGCACGTTTGCTCTTTCCAGACATGGTCGAGTGCAGAGTGTGAAACTTCATCATCTCGACAGCGATAAGTTACATGCGGTCCTCGCTTTTATGGACATTAAGTCGGCAGCAAAGGCTCACAATTCGGAGAACATCATCGACGGACTGATCGTTCAGACGCGATACAACGAGCCGACGGGAACTGGACTTCCGGTGGTACATTCCCATGAAACACCTCTTCCGCCAGCCAGGACAGGAAACGCAGTCGGCGCTGAACCGTTTATTTGGAATACCTCGTCTTCCTCCTCCTCGTCCTCTCTGTCGTCGACGCATCCGACTCTTAACAACTGTCAGGCCACTCCCAATGGGTGAGTTTTGGTTTAAGATGCTTTACTGGTTGTCTGAAATGAGTTACTTTGATGGATTATCATTGTGTCAAAGGGTGAACATTTTATGAAGAAACTTTGTTTCTTTGGCTGGATCGAGAGAATTCTGTATTTGATTACAGTCGGTGACAACAGAAGTGAGTGACATTGATGAATTATAGATCTGTCAAAGGGTGAACCTTAAAGGAAAAACATAATTCTGTATTTGATTACTTGCGGAAACAACAAAATGCTGTCAGTAATCAGATCATCCTAAGAAATCTCCTGCTATGAGTGATTGCCATACTAACTGAAACTTCATAATTTTGTTCTTACAATCCTCCTCATGCTCACTTTCATCCTCTACGCATCCCACAGTTAACAACTGTCAAGACACTGGCAATGGGCGAGTCCCGCTACTTAATTATGGTGCCCACTTAGCCCTCCATTCTTTCAGGATAGATGAAAAAGTACCAGTGCAAGTGGGGAAGTTTAAAAGGTGTCCTGTTGAAGGATAATTGTGATCGTGTCTATGCCTCGGCCAAATAATCCCTCAACCTCAAGACTACTCTTCTGAGCAGCTTCTGAATAGATTCATGCAAACAGATGTGTTACATGTACCTTTACCTTTCTGTCAGAGTAGTACCATCAGCTCTGTGTGGTACTACAGACTACAGAGTGTGGTGGATTGGGTGCCAACAAGTGTACGGCATGACCATTATTGCTGTTAATTGAAGAGCACGTTATTTGAAAGTAGACAGCGTTCTGATTACGGGTGGCAATTATTCCACAGAAAAATGTTTGCTGTGGGCAATGCATTTAGTGCTGGGAGTTCATTAATGAGTGAATTGATGTGCAAAATCGTGATTGGTGTCTTTATTTCTGTCCATTGTTACTGCTTGCTTTGACCCACGAAATTGTCAGCAACTTAGTGCACTAATTATTACTAGTTTTTTCAGAGATGTGGTGTACAATTGCGGTCAATAGTTGTGTGATTACCTACTCAAAAATATGGATATCATTGGCCACCTTCGTAATATGTTACATACCGATAGTGGCTAAATTTCATGAATTTGAATCTTGGGCTAGCACGTTCTGTACACGGGGCCTCAAATGGCATGGCACCCATTCAAACAGGCAGCGGTGGTGAAGGATCTCATTGAAAAATGAGCAGTCAATATCATACGGTTGCTACCGTGAACATTTACATTTATGTTGGTGAGTCGATTGCAGAGTTTCCATTTGCATTGTTGCATTGCTCGTTTGAACGTGCACTGAGTGAAGTTTCATCTCTGATCAATCTTCTATGAACTTGCATAGCACGGTTTTTGTAAGATTACCCATTCGATGGTCGCTTCTCAGCAAAACTAATTCTGAACTGAGACATGATATAGAGGTTAGGCAATTCAAACTATTTACTGTGTGTTGTCTGAATATTCTTGATAAAATACCGACCGATGTGTTTTTGGTTAGTTTTGATTTCTGCTGTTATATCTATAATCAGCTGCGATTATCTTCGTACCTCATATGGTACTGTTTTTATAGACAGTTCTTCTGCAAAATGTCCCTAGAGTTTGGACTATACATTTACTGACATTTTCTGCAGATTAGCCAGCAACTGAGAAATTCATACTGCATGAGATTATCCAGTGACTGGCAATTTCCTTGATAGTTACTTTACGATCTTTACGATCTGGAAAATTTATGGTGTAACAAACCTATTGAATCCTGATATGTTTCAGGCCGAGACCTCTCTGAATCAAGTTTCTAGCTGCAGGTCCTCAGTCTAAAGCATTGCAATTTGCGGTGAAGTAATTTGAAGCCAATTCAGTTAATTGCTTCATAAACTAGCCCAGCATTCTTGCCTGTGCAATAAACTGCTACTACTTTAAGCAAATGAAGGTTGCTTTGGACTTCCATTATTCACTGGGGTATTTTTGGCTAAAGCCGTTTCAGTCAGTAGACTGACCTTCAGGGTATTGACTTTATTACAACTTGGTTTGGTGCGCCAGTGGATGTTGCCTTGGTCATTGGACACTGGAGCTGTAGAATTTCCCAATTAGCTTTCATGAACAAATTTTCTACCCGAGTTACCTACTGCGGAAAGTTGGCTGTGAGTTTTGCGAAACAAAATAGGTTATGGTTCTGTAAATGACATGTCTGTGCTGTTAGGTTTATAAATTGGGAATGCAGAGCAGATTATTGAAAAACGGTGCCATGATTAGGGACAGATGAGTGCTGCTTAACATTCCTGACGTCATGTCCTCATCTGACCAATTGTGTGACCTGCTCGGAGGCCATGTTAGCATCTGGCCAGTGAGGCCAAAGTTTACCGGCTCGACCCTGGAATACATGAGGGAGCTGCTTATCCTGTTGCGAACCAACTGGGTCAACACAAGCTGTGATTGGCGGCGACCCATGGAGATCCGATAGTTCCATGCTCCAGTATGACGGCACGGATACACTGGGCTTGCTCATGTGTTGGACCGTCCTTGTGGAATAGTCTTCCTCTGGAAATTCAAACTGTTCCTCCTTTAATGGTTCAAGAAACATTCTTGGTCCAGCTTCAGATGCACCTTTTTGGAACTGCTAGATAATCAATCATGTGGTGGCACCTTTATGAGGGTCTTAAATGCGCTGTATAAGTTTTTGGATGCATGCATAAATACATATGTTAGGTCTTGCCCTCATTCATCTGGCCAATCGGGTCAGTGTATCTTGTCTGAGGTCATGGCAGAGTCTGACCAGTTTGGTAGACCTTCCTGACATCGTGCTCTTTACTAGTAACGTAACGTAATCGGTGGTGTATGGTATCGATTGGATAGTGTTCAGCTTGTAATGTGGAGAGTATGTGTTCGAGCCTCCCCTGAGATGGTTACTTTGTAGGAACCTTGACCAAATCCTCAACTCACACATCATAGCCATTGACTGATACATAGTCGTATGATAGTGGTGCTTAATAAATGCAGAACTAAAGAAGAATCATTTCTAAGGTCATATCCTCAATAGATCAGGTCATTTTTTCAGAGGTCGTCCTCATCTGGCAAATGCTGTGACCTTTCAGAGGTTGTGCCCTATTCCGACTGTTTACTTGACGAATCAGCTGTTACTGTTGAAATTCCTGGGGAAAACCCCAGATCATATGCGGGCGTGGTAACGGTAGACATGACTGTATAGATCCCCATTTGCGCAGCCTTTATGACTCACGATTCGCTGTTCAGCGGCCCTGCTACATACAGTCTGTGGAGATGTCGTAACCTGTTTACCGCCGTCACGGTGTGCATTTGCTGGTGCGGTTACTGTGCGGTTTGTGTCACAAAGGAACTTGTTTTAAAGTAGCAGCTGTTAAGTGTCAGCATACTGCTGGCCCACTGCATTTTGACTGGACTTCATCTCCTATGGATTACGATTTCTGACTAGTTTCACCGTCAGTTGATACCGTGTGGATTATGATAACGGCTCAGTTGAGGTATTCAAATTGGGTTTTGTGTGCGTTGTTTGAGCAAAGACAGAAAATGATGCGTTGTGAGAGCTGCATGTACACCAATGTTGTGACTTTTGTGCAAATGTTTCTGCATGGAATTTGCTCTTAGTTAACTGCTTTTTTCTTAGAAGTATTTGTTTTTTAGCTGTTTTTTTGTTCTCAGTTTTTGTTTTATAATTTTTTTGTACTGCCCGATTGTGACGAAAATAAAGTTCATATTAGATTGGAAATAAAATGTTCATAGTACTAATACATGTTGTTGCTGGCTGTCAGGTATGTATATATATATTTTTTCTTTTAAATGCCTAAAATTGGCTGGTTGTAGCTGTTGGCCCAGTGATTTGCTGTTTAGACATTTGTTATCTGTAAGTTTTATGCGGCGCGAGTGTCAGGTGTTTGCAGCCATTACTTTTATGCAGTGAAGGCTTGTTGACTAAAGCACTGAATCGCAATCATTGATTCTGAGAAAATTTCTGCGTGACTTGAAGGAGGCGTGGCTTGTAACACGTCCGACCAAGGCCAAAGTTCGCCAGGTGTTGTACACCTGTACGGCCTGAACAGCTATAAGAGAAAACCAAGAGGGCACCCCATCTCGGTTTAGTGGAGGCACAGTCGGAGTGACCATCTGGTTCCGCCCTTGAGCCTTCGCTTTGTTCATTGCACGGGATTTTAGAACTCGGATTGGGCGTAGTCGGCGGGGAGCCGCCCTTACCCCCTGTATAGATTGGCCGTCGTGTCTGTTGCCTGCTAATTAGGTCAGCGACGACCGTTTTGCTTTTCGCTACTACCTGTTGGCTTCGTCATGTGGCGACAGGCAATATACCTGTTGCAGCTTGTAGATTCGTGTTAGGATCGGCCTATTATGTGTACGTAATTGGAGAGAGTCGTGTGATTCCGCTTGGACACACCTTGTTGTTCTCTCGGCTTTAGCAGTCTTTGCCTGAACATCGGAACTATTCCGCAAGGAAACGTTTCTCGTTGCCGTAACATTACTTTACATGTGATGAAGGCCATTTGCTGTGTTGTAAGCATTGTTGTCATCTTTACTTTCCATTACATACTTCTTGTTACAGTTCTTAATCTGTGAGAAGTCCATTTACACGTGCATTGAGGATAGTTGCTTGAATATCCGTTGTTACCTGTGTCTTTCTTTCTGACAGAAGCCAGCCTTACCTGTGGCTTTTTCCCTGAGGACTTCTTGACTTTTTCTGGGCTGACGTCAGACCGATCTGTGGGCAGAGATTAAGCTTAGCTAAAAAGCATTAGCTGTGATAAGCATTTTTGTTCCATTTAGCAAAATACAGGGATTGTCTGTGTGTGTGTGTGTGTGTGTGTGTGTGTGTGTTTGTGTGTTTCCCTGTTAACGCGGCTGAGTGCTGGCATGGATGTAACCACATATCTTGTTGTCATGGTTACTGTTTTATAAATAGCTAAGTACTGCTTATTGGTCCAGATTTCACCTTAAACAAGAAACTCTGTCTGTTTGTCTGTCTGTCTGTCTGTCTGTCTGTCTGTCTGTCTGGTGCATTTTAAGAACCCTTTTGTATGACATGTATAGAGTAGATGTGTGTGACTTTTCTATTTCTTAGCCTGTACTTCGCTGCCATGATTTGCTACTCATGCATTTATCTTGTATGATGTAAAGTGGCCCACATTTCTACATAAAATCAGGTGTTGCTTTTCTTTTTCATTTGTATTCCCTTTATTCCTTGTATGTCATTTATCACATAAATTTTTGTACAGTTTCTCAAATTATAAATCTCAACTCTCTATAAACTGTCATCGCTTTGTAGGCCGATTGTTAGCTCCATTATGCAGACAGAACACGCGCACATACATCTCACTCACGTCTGTACATTTCTGCTTGCCTGAAACATGTCTAGACATCTCTGAGACAAAAGTTTATTACGCTGCGCATGTCTGTGAATGTTCGACTGAGTTATACACGAGTTCAAATTTTCCCGTGTTGTCTAATACAGCGGATAATGACTGTGACATGAAGCTATCGCTTCTGTACAGCGTCTTTAGAGTAGATGCATGTAAGTATTAAGACGATTATATAGCGCCTTTTAAGAACCTCTCAGGCCATTGTTTTCACTCGTTATTATCCAATGACTAAGCATCAGTCAGTGGCGCTGTGCTACTGTGAGTGAAGGACTTGCTCTAAGTCCCTACACAGCAACTGTTTCACAGGAGGCTCGAACCCATACTCTGTGTTGCATGCTGAGCGCTCTAATCAGTAGGCTACCCTGTGGGACACAATACTGGTATTCCTTTCAAATCTTGTTCATATGCAGAGATACGAATTTAGATCGGTTGAAAATCTAAGCTGAGAAGAGTGAATTCAAAGAGTATGACTATGCAGACAGCAAGGGAGATGACTGGCCACCCACTTTCATTTGCCGAGGCCAAGAAAAGAAGTGGCGCACACTTCGTACTCATGGGATTGGCTTAAAGAACTCTTCAGCTTCAAATGGCCAGTTGTGTTATGTTAATATGACATTTTTTTCAATTTTCTGTGGTTTCTTTCAAGTTTGCCGCCAATACTTCTGGTAATCTAATGGCATTTGTAATTCAATTACGAGCCACTTCTTTCATTCCCGTTTTATTTCTTAGTAGTTGTTTTCGTTTAGTCCACATTCGTTTCCTTCCATCTGGATTTGTTGTGCAATTGATTTTCCTTTGATTCCATTACGACGTCCTTTATTCCACTTCTATTATCTCGTAATTGTTTCCTTTTTGCGGCTTTATGGTTTCTTTTATCCAGAGTGAATATTAATTCTTTTCATCGGCTGCCACACTACTTTATTCCATTGCCACATCTTTTTTTGATTTGCCACATCTTTTGTTCGATTGCAACATCTTTTGTTTGATTGCCACATCTTTTGTTCGATTGCCACATCTTTTGTCCGATTGCCACATCTTTTGTCCGATTGCCACATCTTTTGTCCGATTGCCACATCTTTTGTCCGATTGCCACATCTTTTGTTCGATTGCCACACCTTTTGTCCGATTGCCACATCTTTTGTCCGATTGCCACATCTTTTGTCCGATTGCCACATCTTTTGTTCGATTGCCACTTGTTAGAGAAGCCAGATGGTTCCATTATCACACGGCATTTGTTCCATCTTTCAGTTGCCTCTTCTGTTAGTTGGCTGCCATGTCTCTCAGTCTACTGCTGGCTCGTCTACAGCTCCGTGCGTTGGTCGGTTCCAGATTTCCTCAAATCGTCCTTTTTAATCTGCTGTGCAGGTGAAAGTGCATGTCTACGAGACCATTTCACAGTGTGGAGTGTCTGTTGCAGTCCTTCATATGTTTGTTTATCCTACAATACAACACTGTATTTTTGATGCGCCACTCTACACTGATAGCGCTTTGTATAGTCGGTCATGAACCAGTCTGAACAAGCGCGTATTGAGTCCGTACTTGGAGACTCTGGTGTCCCTTATGTCGTGTAGGGCTAGAGGTAGGTAGATCTAGGCGGCCCAGCCTGACTGAAAGAGCCATGTTCACGAGCTAATTAACGGCTGCCGCTCTGTCAGTAGGTAAGAGGCTCTTCAAGGGTGTTACGTAAAGACCGGGTAGAGATATTTATTGGTCGCATCCGCTGAACTGGACCGTGCTGAAGTTGGTGAACTGTCGGCTGATGATTTGTGAATTACTCACGTAAAGCAGCGCTGTATAATGCACTGTGGATTTGTTTACATGGTACTCTCCCAGTTACACACTGACTTTGCTTCAGTCTCTGGATATTGTAAGGTTAGATAAGGTTGTTGTTCTCTAGTTCGTGCCAACGACCTATCAGAAGTAGTCCTCATGAGGGTCTTGTCGTCATCTAGTCACTTTATGTAGAGCATTTTAGTGTCTGACAAAAGCAATGCCTACAGTAGTAAGATTGTGCAATGCAACATTTCTTCAATTATGTTTTATTGTATTGTATTGTATTTGATAACTTATATAGCACTTTTTACAGAACAAACTAATCAGAGGCGCTTCCAGCGTGAGAGCCCTTGGAAAATAAGATGAGAGCCCTTGGAAAATAAGAACGTCTTTAAACAACAAGCTGACTCAGGTTTATCAACAACAGTGACCCTTGCACGAAACGATAGCGGAAGTTCATTCCATAGAGATGGGCCAACAACAGCAAAAGCCCTCTTCTGAGCAAGGGAGGCCTTAATACGAGGAACAAATAGATCCAGACGATCTAGAGAACGTAAAGGGCGGGATGAGGTACTAGAGTGTGGAGGCCGAATAAGATCACAAAGATATTTTGGAGCTTGGCCCATGCAAGCTCTAATTACCGGTAACAATAGTTTAAACTGAATACGAGATTGGATATGGAGCCAATGAAGTTGCTGAATGATGTAATCAGAGATATGAGAGAAACGAAGAAGACGTGATGTTAACCTGGCCGCAGAATTTAGCACTGATTGAAGGGAAGACAGCCGATACTTAGGCAAACCAGCAAGTACAGAGTTGCAGTAATCAGTGCGACAGAATATCAGGGCATGAATCATAGTAGTAAAGACAGAGGAAGAAACAGAACGACGAACAACTCTTAAGCGCCTTAATTGGTAGTAACAAGACTGAGTCAAACTAGAGACATGATTTGCGAAGGTAAGGTTACAGTTTTATGCATTTAATCCCCTCGGCTTGTATTTTAAACTCGTCTGAAGTCTGAAGAGAGATGAGAAATGCTTTTCTGGCCATTTTTTTCGGGCGTCTTCCACTTCCAGATGAAGCAGAAAGCTTTCCTATCCTAAAGGTAGAAGAGAAGTTTTGGAAGAGGGCATGCCGTAAATTTAGCTTTTCTCAGGCATGTTGCTGAATTAGAAGATTCTATTTGAAATTTAGAAGAGCTCAGAATAGCAGCCTTTGTGTATGAAGTACTGTTTTTCTGGCAGTGAATGACTGAACTGCTGACACTCATAAAAATGCGACTGAACTTAACGGCAACCTTTGTCTGATGAATCATAGACATGGGTTGTATAAGTCCCACTTAAGGCAGACGGAGTGCCACAGACGAGTCTACTGAATACCTTTCGAGTTAGCACAACTGTCTGGTATGTGCCACCTGTGATGCATTGCTGGTGGGAGACATGCTAATGTTTTGAACTCAATTTGAATTGAAGCAACTTATTGGCTCGCCATGGGAAACTAATTTAATACCGTCTGAAATAGTCGCAGACTTAAGTTACACTGTGATTGACGCTTAAGTCAAAAGTTCAACCCAAAAAGGTCCAACCGACCCATCAGCCCCTAAAATTGGGGTTGCTGGCCTGTTTACAGTAATTTTTAAGAAAAAAATGGTGCAATGATCTATCTCTCTTCCTGTCTTAGAAGTGCATGGACTTGAGACTCTTCAGAACAAGTACCTAAGTTGGTAGCCATATCAAGTACTGCGTTATGAGTCATTGTTATTAACTTGCCAGTGTGATAGAAGGAGCATTGTTTGATTACAGGTGACCTTGCTCTTCTTAATAAACTAGAACATCTTTTGGGCATCTTTTGAGTATTGCCGTAAAGAAGCACTGAGAGGGCACTATAAAATCTTCAGTTGCATACTTTACATACATACATAATGAGGGAGTTATAACAGAATTCCTGTTGACATGAACTGTTTTTACAAGGAGTTTTTGTGTACTATCAGTTAATTAGTTTGGCTGTCAGGTGATATACTTACGTGTAATATCTATGAGAAGGAGGGGCAGAAGGAGTCTTGGTTCAAGCATGTCCGGCAGGCCAAGAACTGTATTTAGAAATCCTGGTGTTGGGGAGAACTATCCTCCTTTTCGATCTATGTGTACTTGTGCAGTTTGTTAGTATGGTTTCTTCTGCCTTGTTTCTGTCTGGCTGTCTTTGCTTGTGTCAGTTGGTCGGCGGTCGGTCTGTCGGTTGGCACTGGTAGTGTTGGTTGGTATGTTGTGATTGTCCACTGACACTGCCTGACTGGCAACCTGACAACACTGACAACATGATTAGCGTTTACTGGTTTACTATTAACTTGACGCAGTACATACTAATCGTGTTTGTAATGTTTCACAATGCAGATGGACATGTGCTGGTGAGTGACCACCTATAGGGGGTGATTTCAGCTCTTTCAATGCTCGGCTCGACTAAACCACTTCCTGTTTGGAGTTAGATTTAGGATTATGCTCTCGTGGTTTTCTCAACACTGAGATCCTAAGGAGACGAGTGAAATATGATTGAAAGGCGATAGTGATGCATTTATTTTATTTTAATTTCATGAAATGCTGTTTAAGAGAACAGACCGAATAGTGAAACATTTTCAAGAAAGCAAATGATACCTCATGTCAGAGAATCACATTCGCTAAAATAGATCAAAAGTAAAGCTGGGATATTTTATAACACGACAGAGTCAGTCAGAAGCACTGTAGTTATCTATAATTTTTTTAGTTTTTAAGAATTTGCCATGCTTCAAACAACTGCAATCTGTGAGTTTTGCCTGATTTTTTGCCAGTTATTACTGGTTTCTTCCACTGTCCTTGCAAAAATTCATTTTGCCATGAGAAATTCCCATCCTTGTCAGACGTTAAATCAGGTGTTGAACCCATGCAGTGGCAGAGTTTAGTGAAAAGAAATAACTTTGAAACGGATGTAAAATTCATTTGACGTCTTAATTACTCTTAAGAAAATTATTGACATTTTGATCTTTTTTTGTGTCATTTCATCCAGTTAGATTTTATTCTGTTTTTGTTTCTCACTGTTGCAAAAGAATTGTTTCTTGTTCAAACTCCAAGAATAACTTTAATAAAACTTCATATTATTTTACCAGAATGTGCACAAGGCTGCTATAAATGCTTCAGTTGTGCATGTATGTACGTATGTATGCATGTCTGTATGTGTGTTTTGAGTACTATGTATGTATATATGTAAGCATGTATTTATGTATGTATGCATGCGTTTATTTATATAGCACCTTTTGAGAACCTGCCAGGTGTGCTGAAACGTGGCTGTCTGGGACAAAGGTAGGCTGAAAATGGCTCTTGTAGGCACTTGCAAACTCAGTGCCTGATCTTAGGTGCCTAACCTAACCACAATCTCAGCTTCTCATGGGGTCAACCAACCACATTCCACAGACAATTGGAAATGACATTACATTTAGCGCGCACGGGCGCACACACGCACACAGCAGTATGGGTGCATTTCATATTGCCCTCACTGCCAGGGTGGAATGGGTGCATTGACAGATATTTTGGCTGAATCACCGGCTCAGCTAGATACAAAACTTACCTCTTCCGGTCTATTTATGGTTCATAACGTCTGTTGCCTGGATTCAGTGTGCACTTCAGAAAACTCTGCAAGGAGGGCGTTATCAAATTATATTTGTACAACCGGAAGCCAACTGTCAGACGACCTTTCCATATGGATGACTCGGCTTGAAGATGAGTTGTCAGTTGTCAGACGATGAGTATGCACCGAGATTTGTACCCGGGACACTGAGGTGAAAGGCAAATGCCACCCAGTGCACACTGAATTTGTGGGCTGATAGTATTGCAGGAACACTGGGCGACGCGTATTTGACCGGCTGTCGATGTACACGGTAATAAACTTGAATTGCACACGAGATCTCTCTACTTTCCCTCCACTCCCTCCCTTACTACCCCCTCCACTTCTTCCCTCTCCTCCCCTCCCTCACCATCCTCTGCCCTAAATGACGCAACGCTAATATATTCTATTCTGTTCTTCCTTCCACGCTATACAGAAAGGCCAACAATTGGAACTGTCAGATCATTATAATGCTCCAGCGGGACCCTGGTCCGTATGGCTGTATGGTGGGCTACAATCTTTCGAGGGAGGCATTTGTTCATTGCGGTCCATCCAGGGGGCCGTCCAGTGGTCCATCTTCAGGAGCCCGAGTGACTCGTCCGAGAAAACTCAGTTTGCGTTTCCCGACTGTGGCAGAAGCTGAGACTGTCATCTGAAACATGAGAATTTGCACGTGGGTGGAATTTAAAGTGACGATCGTAATCCCCGGCATGTCGCGCCTGCCACAGAGTTCCATAAATCACCTCTGCCTTCTTTCTGACCTGTTTTTGCGGTATTACAAAGGTCACATTGTAAGACTTCTTTAATCGCTTCATACTAACAAGTCTGTAGCGAAATATTTAGGATTCTTGGCTGTCCATGTAACTGGGAAGGAATCTGTGGGTAGTGTCTGCTTGCAAGAGTGCTTACTTGCCTTGCTGTTTATCCTTGCTTAGAAGTTCGGTAAAGTAAACAAGATAAGCGATAAAGTAAACAAGATAAGTTTGGAAGCCATTATTAAGCAGAATAGCATTTTTCTTAAAAAGGCGGATTGTACTGGTCGACCTTTGTATGACTAAGATGTTGCTTCTTACGTCAACAGGTGGTGCTTAAAAAATTTCATAGCTTGCTTACAATTGTGATTGTGTATGGGACGTAATCGATTTTAAAAATGCACGAGGAAGGGACAGTCGATTGCTGTGGGGATAGATTGGTAAGTTCAATGAAATCCCAATCGATTTTGTCTTGCCTGCTCGCTCAATATTGGCTTGCCTTCACAGTGTGTGCGTGTGTGCGTGCATGTATTTGTGTGTTTTATTATTTCTGCATTTATTAGGTGCCACTATCTAATGACTTAGCATCAATTGATGGTGCCAAGCAATTGTGAGCAAAGGACTTGCTCAAGGTCCTTACTCAGTAACCATCTTAGAGGAGTTTCGAATCCGTATTCTGTGTTACAAGCCGAGCGCTCTCTCCAGTATGCTACCATGCCCGTGTGTGTGTGTGTGCTGCTGTTTTATATAGCGCCTTTTGAGTGTCTCACAGAACACTGCCTTCACTAGCCTAACTGGTGTTGAAGTTGGGAAAGTTACATTGCCGGTTGTGGTGGAAGATCAGTCCTTCAAAACAATCGCAAAAAGCAGCCATGGCTTACAGACTTCATTTCTTGGCCTTGAGGATGAGTGGCCCGTCCGCTCCCTTGCTGTCTGATCCTTTCACTGGGTTGAGGTGCTTGGTTTGTCACCAGGTTTGCTGTCTCAGTTGATTGTCAGCCTTGCTTTCGACCAGACTCCCTCCAGATTTCGGCAAGCATGTTGATTTTTACTAGCAAGTGACCAATTGATGATGTTCATTATTACAGGGGTGCTGTGGAAGTTTCTAGATCAGAGTAAAATAGTAAGTTTCCTCTTCTTGCTGTTCCATCAGCCATCAAAAATGATGTTCCATTCTGAGAATTTGCTTACCCGCTGTAGCCCGACTTCTGGTTTCTCTGACCTATCAGAATTCAACACAGCTTCTCCAACGTACTATGATTTTGACTGGGATTTTGACTTGAAGCGACAATCGACTGATGCCTTGGACATTATGGGAACGGTGCTATAGAGGTCTTTAGATTAGATTAGAGGAATTTCTTTTCAAGAGATATTGCAAACTGGGATGCGTCATCATGGCCTCATGTGGGATAAAAATGGTCAGATGTGAATTCCAGTACAGGGCAAGTGTGTGGGCACCCATGACAGATTATAATTATATATATCTGCATTATTAATATTATAATTATTAAATAGGTGCTTTATATCTTCAGGGCTCTTAAAACCTAGGTTGTCACGGTTCACTCAACACAACCAGAGACCATAGCATGGATGGCGTGGAGTAGTTGTCAGTGAAGAACTTGTTCAAGGTACTTGCACAGTAACCATCTCAAGGCAGGCTCAAACCCATACTCTCTGGGTAGCAAGGCGAGCACTCTAACCAATCAGCTACCGCGCCCCACAGTGTTTATTTAATGCATTTTGGGACGTCCAAGAGGTTCTGAAACATGTCTGGCTCACAGATCTAACAAGTTACAGCTGAAGATAAGCTGAAAATTACGAATACAATTACCATCTACGAATGTTTGCTTCATCCAGTGTGTCCCAACAGTTTTGCAACCTGTTTTCCTTCGTTTTATGTGATCAGCATTGCTGTCCTGCATATAGAGAATTTTGCAACGTCCCACATGCCCCTAGTTTTGTCCTACTGCCCTGTCTGGGCTTCTTATTTAGGCATCTTGGACGTCTTTGCGTGGTTACTTTTGTGCCGATGTGATCTGACTTAAGAGTGGGTGTTATTATCACTCTTGACTTTACTGTTTTTCTATCTCGACGATTCAGCGTATCTTTTTGTGGTTCGTTTGTTTAGTCTGTGGCCGCCAAAGTTGCCCTTTTGCCCTCTAGATCTGGGTTTTGTGGTTATATTCATGCATGCATGTATGTATGTATGTACCTAAACATGTATGTAGGTACGCATGAACTTATGTGTTCGAATATTTGTTTATGCTTTTGTAGCAATGGATCACTTTCTTTGTTGCATCTGTCTTTTGGCTGGATGTAATCTAATGGCTTCTCTGGCTTAGCTTTGCTGTAAGATTGCTTGACCTGTGCAGTGATTGATGGCTGCTAAGAAGTCAGATTGCATCACGTGGTGCCATGCCTCTCTCTCTGTCAGTCCAGTCAGACTCGAGTAAATTTCTTGGAGGAATTCCTCATCACTACAGCTTTGCAATTTGGAAAGGCCTCCACTCCAGAGCCTTGGTCTTGCACAACCATAAGATGTCTCAAATTGTTTGTGGGTTTGCTTATAACAGCATTCTACTCCGAGTGTTTCCTGTTCTGAACCTGGTTTTTCCTCCAGGATGTACATATTGGAATGCATAGTACAAAGGCTTAAGCAACGTGTGTTAGGATCGATGTCAGTGACGTTGACAGCTAGAAGGTGTCGTTAAGCATTTGACACTGTGACTACTTCTGCTTCAGGACTCAAAGCCGATGTGTATTGGCCTTCAGAGCTCAACTAAAACTTCGTCTCTTACTGGACTCGTTTACTGCGTAGACTGTTTCCGCGTCTTCTTGGATTCCCCTCTTGGATTTTGACCGGAGTCACTCTGGAATTGGGCAGTCACATCAGTTTTGCTTAGCAGCAACCACAGACTGATGCCTTGAGCATTATTACAGTGATGCTATAGAAGTTATCGGATTATCATTATAACCTTGCCTGAGGATTGAACATTATTGATTGAAACGTGTGATGATCAGTGGATTATGTTACTATACTTTACCTTACCGTTGTTTACCATATGATTAAAAGCATGACTATTAGCTGAGGAGTTCCTTTTAATAGGTGCTATATTAATGTCAAATTATGAAAATTTATGACTAAGACTAAGCAATGATTAGCCAATGATCAACAACTTGAGCTGCACAATGGCAGCAGTAAGTCCTGTGCTGTATACAAAGCTACAGGATCTCTGTTGCCGTCTAGGCATGACTCTTCTGAGGCCGTCATATCTGCAAAAAATACCAGTCTATCCTTTTGTACCGTCTTTTGTCTTTTGTACCGTTGCATTTGCAGTTGTTCCCGTATCTTCTTCAGCGTCCTATTGCAAATCTCATACTCGTAATCGTAAACTTTGAATCTGAAAGCAAAAAGCTGAAGAGATCACCATGAGAGAAGACAGTAGGTGTTGGGCGCCGGCATCGAATTGCAAATCTGACGCCTGTGAAGCGCTAATGACTGACGTATCTTCCAGTAGTAGAACCAGACCATCGACCTTTCATGTCGGCTCTTCTCCGAACTAATTCGCCGCCGAAGCAATCGGAAAATCCATAGCGTGATGGAGATACGCTGCGCAGGCTGCACACCGCATCGCAGCCTCCGTAAGCCTTGCCTAGCAACGCGTTGCACAGTTGCTTAGCAAATCAGATGTTATGTGGGTACGTCGGCCGGCCTCGTCTTCATCTTCCTCCTCGAGCTCTTCCTTGCTGCTGCTGCTGCTGCTGCTGCTGCTGCTGCTGCTTGTCCTCCTCCCCTCCTCGAGCCCGAAGTCTGTATACTTCGTCTTCAAAGGCTCGGAATTCACAGAAGGCTGTTGGCGATCATCATCGGCAAACTAGAGATGCTCTGGCCGTGTTGTACTGCTGCGTTGCGGAGGCGACTGCTGCAGCAGCTGCGCTCTCTGATCGATCGATCCACCCTGCGTCGTCGAGGAGCCAGTTGGCTTTTTACGGTCTACTGTTTACGCCGTCTGTTGCCATTAACATAATTTATTAGAAGCCCGCGCTGAGCGGCTCTTCCTCAAGGCCGTTTCTCAATAAATGGGTGGATGGATGGATGGATGAATGGATGGATGAATGAGGGAGGGAGGGATGGATGGGTGTTTGGGAGTACCGACGTGCGGGCACACGGACGGACGGAGTTGTTTGGTTTGTTTGATGATTGGATGGGATGGTTGGTTGGATGGATGGATTTGTTGGATGTATTAAGATGAATAGTTGGAATGGATGGGTTGTGGGTTGGATGTATTCAGATGAATTGGTGGGATGAATAGATGGATAGAGGAGTTAGGTTTGTTGGGTGAATGCATCGAATAGACAAGTTGGTGGTCAGTGTGTTGAGATGAATAGGTGAATATGATTGGTAAGTAGGTGGATGGATGGATGGATGGATGGACGTGTTGTTCACTTGTTGAGCAAATTGGTTGGATGCACTGGATATTTTAAAATGAATGATTGGGACTGACAGACGGACAGACTTTTTTGGATGAGAGGCTGGATGTGATGTGGATGTATATGTTGGTCACAGTATATACAGTGGGTGAATAGGCAGACAGATGGCATTTGAAGACGCCCATTGCTACATAATTATGCTGCTTGTGCTGATGACACAATGAGTGCCCGTGCTGCTGCTGCTGCTGCTGCTGCAAGTTGTGGCAGTACCAGTGCCGGCCATTGTCTGTGAGATGCCATGCCGCTTCGTTTGGAATGCTGATTACAACAGATGGATGGATAATGGCCGAGTTATACATTGGGCGAAAGCAGGCAACGTGCCTTGACTCGCATTTCTCTGTTTGTATGCCTCTCAACCGGTTGCCTTCAGTTTGTTTTTGCTCCAGAAGTTGGCGCTGGAAGGATGGAAGGAGTTGCGTCTGCCAGGCGTTTCCTGCTGGAGGCCTTTCGTCACAGGAAGTCTTTGACGGCAGAGCGCTTCTGGCAGTGCTTAGAAGGATAGGCGTCTTGCAGGTGCATGGAATTGTCTATGTTTAGACAGCAATCAGATTTGGGTTAAGGAGGGAAAAAGCATTCAAGCCAAGTGGAAATCGAAGGGAATGACTTAAAGTTGGCGTTGTTGCAACAGTTGTGATGCTAAATGGTTGGAATATAGGAATGGTGATGGTGGTGGTGGGTGCTTTTCCTTTGTCGCAAATCATATGGTGTCTGACATGTGCGTTCATCTCTTGATGCTGTCAGCAGCTCTTGAAATTGCTTTGCTATTGAACTGTTTCGTAAAATTGTCTTCATTACAATACGTAATATTGGTGGTGGTGGTGGTTCTTGCAGGGTGTAGTTTCAGATATTGATACAGATACAGCAGATACAGTACTGCATTTCTTATACAGCACTTGTGTGCAGAGTGACCACCTGGAAATGGCTGACCGTCTCCCGTCAATCATTCCTTGCAGTGGTATTCTCTGAAATTTTGAGGATGACATTTGACTTATTAATGAATTGTTGAGCTTGTACTAATAGAGTCCAGCAGTTTTTAGTTATCACTGACAGAATTTCTGCTGTGCTGGTTGAGTGAAAACATGTCTTCCTTTCTCCAGTGTGTCAGCAATTCAGATCATGGTGTGTCATGCTACGGAACCATATGGAACAATCATCCTGTTATTTGCTTGCTGTCATCATGTCCACTGTTAAAGTCAAAATACGGATTGCAATTCCTTATGGATCCATGTAAATATCAAGAAAAGATTTTGCTGTTGTTTTATGGCTGTTACCACGTTTGCTTGAGCTAAGAGGTAGTTCACATCTGTGGTGATGGAAATACCTAAAGTACTAGTATCTATTTTAATGTGACTCAATGGTCTATTAAGTTAGCATGCTGGGTCTGTGACCTAACAATTGCATGTTCGAGCCTGCTGAAGGGACTCTGTGTAGTGACCCATGGGTGTATTGTATTGTATGTGCACATGTTCCTTTGTCAGCAAGCTGTGCATTTTGGTACTGGCATGAGCTGGGCAATAAACAAATGGCAAGTTCTGCAAAGTAATAATAGCCTCAGGTCCAGGACCTTAGGATTTGTTCACTACCAGCTGTCCCACTATTACTTTAACTGTGCTTTGTCATTGTTCGTCATTGTTGATATTGTTATTATACCGTAGTCTTGTTATGATAGTTGTTGATAGCAACATCATAAGAGGCCAGTTCATTGCATGAGCCGTTGATTGTGAGTGAATGTGCATGTTTTATTTTCCAGTGATTTTGGGGGATATACATTTCGTGTTTAGATGAATGGGAATATCGAAAAACTTTCAGACTTTTGATCTTTTTATTCTTATTCAAGTATTTTGTTAGTGTCTCCATCAATCAGATGGGCTGCCATTTGGTTTGCTGTGATGTAGCAGTTTTTAGCAAAGTATAGGTAAAGTTATATTAGGCGTCGTGAAAGCGTTGAAACTGGTGGAAGGAAAGTAAGTTATGTTGCAGTCAGCATGAATGGGTTTAGCAACAAAACCATAAAGTGACTGTAGAATGTTGTGGTAATATCCGGTGAACAGATTTAGCCTCCTTTGCCCCAGGTCGTATATCTGCCATCATCAGGCTGGTTTTCTCATTAGCTTCAGGGATCAGTCGATCTCATCTGATACCTGCCATATAGAGATGTAAAAAAACATGTTTTTTTTGGCGTTGAAATATTTCAATGAAATATTTCAGTTTTATTTGAAATATTTCAGTTTCCTTTGAAACATTTGAAATTATGTTTTTTTACATTTTACAACTAATTACAACCATAATAACAGTTTATTTATTTCTCTCATATTACATATTATATGCATTATTGTGTTAGTGATGACCATCCTCGAGATACTCAATTTATTTCTAATTACCTGTTTTTAAGAATGACTTTTATGAGAGTTACATTATATGTTGAAAAACATATTTTATTCACCAAATGTCACAAATTACAGTTTGATCTAATAAAGTAGATGTTATTGTTCATTGTTATGCTTAACATTTATTATTAATCACTTGTTTTGTCATAAATGAAATAAATGTGATTTTAGCTAAATTCTGCTAGCCTAGGAGGCTAGGACACAGTCAATCGTATAGAATTCGAAACACTTTAGTGACTTTACAAGACAAATTATAAATCACAAATACTATGTCAACTAGACTCAATAATAATCCGGCAAACAAAATTTTACAAAAAGTTCTAAGAATAGAACTTAGAACTAGAGATGTAAAAAAACATGTTTTTTTTGGTCATTGAAATATTTAAAAAAAAACTGTCAGAAATGAAATATTTCAAATGAAATATTTCACGCTCACATCACTACTGCCATACCATGATGACTGATCTGTGGAAATGGGCTTTGAATTAGAACTGATAGTATTTCGATAAAGCTCTCCTGACTTGTGTATCACTGTGATGTATTGCTCTAGACATTTTATGGCTCCTTTTGGAAGTCTCCCTTTCCAATAGAATTGGGCTAGTGACTGTCCAGTATGACCTCTGGTATGCCGATGAAGGAAAACCATCTGGCTTTATTTTAAATTTGTTGTGATAAAGTTGATTATGTTTTCGTTTCTTTACATTAGAGCTTTTAGTTTCACAGCTTTGGATTTTACTGTTTCTGCTTTCATTAGATGAGTATTTATTTTAATTAATTCATTTGAGAGATATCTTGATTTTAATGCAAATTATTGCTGACCTTTTGTGTCTTATTAGGACCTGTCTTGTCTAACTGCCCTATGCTTGTATACTTTGGTGTTCATTCCATGGAGAGATTTCCACATTTCTTTAGCAGAACTCTGATGTGGCATCATTTCTAACTCTGCCAGTATAGTTTAGTTGAGCTTGCATCTAGACCTGGAAGGATGAAATTCCTGCCGTTCTTATTGCTAATAAGGCTCCCTCTACATAATCCCAGTATGGTTTGGGTCGCCATTACAGCAATGTTGTACACTCTCTGCCTGGCTGTGTGTACAGTCTGACTATATTGGTTGATCAGTTGTTCAATATATCAGAGGCATACATACTTCACAGCATGTTATTCTTTCGTGCACCCTTGTTCTACCTCAGGCAGCCAGCTCAGCTACTTATGAATTACCTGTGCATTTAATATTGGTTACCAGTGCCAGTCAAGCCTCTTAGTGCTCTACATCTTCATCTTTATATATAAACCTGTGATTACAATTACCATCTGTTCTAAGTCACACAGTAATGTCTCTTCACTTGCTTGTTTCCTGCTATTTCTGTATGGTGACATTGAACAAAATAAGTCTTGATCCTCATTGTGTGACATCATTAGTTTCTGTCACCTAAACATTTTCGTCATAGGTCACACGAATGGTTTTGAGGGGCTGTCTAGTATTCTCTGGTGTATTCTCAACCATTGTTGTACCTTCTCTGCCGTCTTCCCACAGTCGAGCAGTTGGATATTTCTGTTGGAATTCTGATTCGTTATTAACTGTGAATTCTTTGCATATCCTTTATAATCGCTGCGTATGGTAGATGTTGTGTCCCACTCCCGTCTTCTAAATTGGCCTAAGGTTGTTCATTCGCAGAGGGCGTGCTTAGTGGCTTAGGGTTTCTTTATGCTAGCTGTTACTCTTTGCTGATATTAGCTGCTCTGAATATCAAACAATCTTTTTGCTCGCAACTGGTCGCTAGTCTAGCGAGAAGTTTTAAGACGTTGTCAGGCAGTACAGTTCTGACAAAAATCGCAAGCTGTATGTAGGTCAAGAGACTGTGTGTTACAACGAAATTTGTGTACTTGCCGCTGGGATTATGGTCCATACTGCTTGCTAAGGCAAAATGCGTTGATAGTTCTTTACATAGCATTCTATCTTATCTTTTGCATTTCTCATGGGTTCATTTATCTGAATGGGCGGAGTTCTGTTCAGATACATTGGTCAAGCATTGTAGCGATAGAACTGGCAAACAACTGTAGGATTAATTACCATTTTACGAGTTCACTTGGATTTGTGACTTTCTTTAACATCATAATCATAAAATCATAATTCTCCTCTTTCTGTAGTCACTGGCATCCTTCTAAGGTCAACCTTAGTTCATGGGTGCCGCTAGTTGTGCCAGTATTCGAAATGTGGAGCTTTAAATGAGACCAGAAGCTAGTATGGCTAAGCCAGACCAAGAATTTTTATGCTGCTGATGTTAAATCTTGCTCTTTTCACTCCGTCTTATTATCTAAGTTATTGTCCTGTTCTTTCTGTTCTTTCTTGGCTTTTTCTTAATACAATGCCTATTTATTCCAGCCGTATAATTTTCCTCATTTCACTGCTTGTTGTTCTGTCGTCTGTTAAGTTTGAAATTTTTACATCATTTTGTTCAAGACGTCTTAAAATTGCAAGTTAACAGTCTGCATCAGCTGTTCCAACTGCTGTCCATCAGAAACGTGTCTGTCCTCATAGAAGGCCATTTAAATCTGCACACTCTTTACTCAGTAGCCTTCACGCATGTTTTTATTCCTAAGATGCCTTGTCTAATACCTACTCCAGATCCAGAAATAATCTCCAGATCCAAAGATGCACTGCAATCATTACAGATGCACAAAGCCATTATTCAGTCACTAACTAACTATCCGTTGATAACTGCCAGACACCTTATCAAATGCCTTTTCCAGATCTACAGATGCATTGATGTAAGTGTTGCAGCTGTTGTCACCAAATACTGTTTTAGACTCGTGGCACCATGCCAGAGCCCTTCTCCACAAGATATCGTACCACTTGTGGCACTTGCTGTGGGCACAGTGAGCATAGTTAGAGCCTGAGGTAGGATAATGATCATGTGGAAACTTAGCTGACTAATATTTTCTATAAGTCCATACGACTGTTTGTTGACCTACTTACTAGTTCTGGTGAAAGGTGTCAGTTAAAGTACGAGGTACGATGTATTTATTGCCTCATGTGGAAAAACCATCAGTCTTTCGTACAAACAAAGCTAATACGAAGCTGAGTGGCAGGAAAAAATGGGATTCGATGGAGAATGTTAATCAGACTAGCGTTTTAAAAAAATCGTGTAGCTCCGATTGCCGCAAAGTATGTTTCCAGACTGGCCAAGTGTTTACAGAGATGCCGTAATTGTTTATTCGGCTTTTACGGCTTTTAGGAGCATATCTGGGTCGCGTTTGGTGGACGAGATTGTGGAAAGAGCCAAGTGAACGGCTTTCTCTTAATGGACCTATTACCTCATGAATTTATAATGAGTCGTACAAACGACAGACTGGTGGACGGAGTGAACTTCAAAAATTGGTTGCATTTTTATGGAATTAGTGGACAGGAAGCATTTTGTTAGCTCGGTAAATGTGTTGTTATTCCGCCAATCTTGTGACAGGGTGTGATAAATGTGTGTATGTATCTGTGTATTTGGATAATGACTTTTGAGGGCCTCTCAGACGTGGGATAAGAGGTGTCCATTTACCCCATCAGTGACATTTAATACTAGAGCAATGAATTCCCATCGAAACTGGTTTGATCAGTCCTTATTCCCCAGACTTGTCATTATTCAACCACATTATCTGATTGTCTTTCTCTGGTCACACCTAAAACTAGAACTGTTCTTGGTGAATGGTCTTTTTCAGTTGTTGGAGCTAGATTCTGGAAATCTTTCTCTGTATGTGCATAGTTCGTTCTCCTGAATTGCTTGTGTCATTTCGTTTTCAGCTTAGGACTTACATTTTACGAACTGCTTATCGACTGTAGGCGGCTGTCTGTCTGTCTGTCTTGTGGACTGACCTTCTGGATATAATGGCCCCCCACTGGTGGTGGCTTGGCCTTTGGTGCATCATTGGTTGACGCCTTGTGCATTAGACAGTGGCACAGGCGAAGTTACTAATTATCATTATCATCATAATAATGGTAATGTCTTATGAAAGCATTTTAAGTTGATGATCATATTTGTTCATTTCTGATAAAAAAAATTGTTGGGCCAAAGGATGGAGATGGTCTGCCGTAAGAGTGACTGGTAAAGTGGTCGAGAGAGAGAAAAACTTTGAGAACCGGAGCTGTTGATTGTATCTCATAACGTTACATCACATGTCATACGTTATGACAGAAACTTTTTCATCCTTTGGCAACCTTTTATTAAACCTGGGCCTAGTCATCGTTTCAGGGTCAGTAAATGGGGCGAATGCAGCATTTGAGGTTGAGAAAGAAGTAATAGCGTAAGTGTGGTCTAGTGCATAACAAAGAAAAGGAAGGATAAAACAAATTTATAGAGGTGTACGTCCGTTATACCACCTTCCAGATCTGCCACTGGTAAATGAATGCCAGCACAAGTTGTAAAGGTAAGAAGGGCGTAATCCTGCTAGATTGCTGTGAAGTTTCTGGAGGGACAGGTGCATGCATCCGTGTATGTGTGTAGACGGTTACCCTGCATTTCTAATGCCCCCTAACCTAATCTGATTTAGATCCAAAAATCATAATTTGTTGGAGGAATCCTGTCCAATCCAAGAGGTGTGGAAACCAGAAGACTATTTAAGAGTAGACCGCTTGCTAGAGCACACAACTAGAGAAAAAGAAAGCAATTGTTTGCTGTATGGCTGACTCACTGACTCATTGATTGGCCGGCTGACTCATTGACTGAATGACTGGCTTGCTGGCACTCCTCCGCTTCCCCTCTCTCCTACAGCTGTTACACAAGACTTAGAACCAAACTTTTCAAGCTATCCTACCCTGCTTCCGCCTCTGCACCATGCCACGACGACCATCACCATGTTGTTTCCCGGCCGTGACTCCCTCCTCCCGAATTCTGACCTGGCGCCAAAACTGACCAAACAACCTGGCTATTGCAGACTTGAATTGATATAGCGCCGGTGGATAGGCTTTGACTCCCTGACGCGGCTTTTGTGTGGCACTGAGAAATGTCCGATATTTACATTACAAAGACTGGCTGGCTGGCCGCGTGTCTGGCTGGCTGACTGAGAGTTCGTTTGAGATGAATGAATATTAGATGAGCGCGGAGTGCAGCTGAATCCCTGCGTCCGTCCGCCCGTTGAATGTGGACCACGAACTTGCCAACGATGTGGCGGTAGTCGTTGTAGCTAGCGGCTACAGGGCAGGCGTTTGTCCCGATCACAAAACAGGCTTTTCTTGGGATTGCGTCCATGTACAGGGCCTGCCTCTCTTTGTATTTTCTAATAAGATCAACATTTTGCGTGCGTGTGTGTGTGCAGTGTTTATATGTGTATGTATACATCACATCGAAACGTGTGTGGGCAGATTGCGTGCATGCAAATACGTGCGTATGCCGTACGTGTGTCTACATGTACGAATGCACTGTATATAACGAGACTATAATCGCTGTATGGTTGGCTCCGTTGACTGTTTCGTATACAGGGCGATAATGGGTGGTTTATATCTCAGGAGAGAGGGTGGGAGGAGAGAGGGATGGAGGGAGGGAGAAGGCGTGCGTCCTCCAGTTACTGGACGGACGGACGGTCGGTCGAGGGATCAATACACGAAGGTTGCTGTGCGCTGTCCTCCGAATGCCTTCCTTTCATCCTTATTATGATTTCTGTCAGCTCCGCTTCAAGTTGATCCGAGGTTCCATATCGATCTGTGACTTGGCGGTTTGTCGTACTCGCCCACATTTCTAGCATGTTCAGGAAGCAGAGTTGACAACGGCTTAGTTGATGTTACATCATGTCAGTGTTGGCCTGATAATGTTGCAGCACGTCTGTGTTGGCCAGATAATGTTGCAACATGTCAGTGTTGGCCTGATAATGTTGCAACATGTCAGTGTTGGCCAGATAATGTTGCAACGTGTCAGTGTTGGCCAGATAATGTTGCAACATGTCTGTGTTGGCCTGATGACATTGCAGCATGTTGGTGTGGATGTTGAAGAATGTTGGTTTTGTCTTGTTGATGTTACGACTTCTTGGTTTTGACCAGTGATGTTGCATTGTGTTGGTGTTTGCTGATGTTGTGTTGGACAGATGACATTGCAACATGTTAGTTTACCTTGCTGATGCTGCAACGTGTTGGTTTTGGCCGGTTGACGTTGCAAGTTGTCAGTGTTTCTTCTGCTGACTTTGCATCATGTTGATGTTGTTCGATGGAATGGAATTTAAGATGACAGTTCAGTTTTTGTTCTATGTTGTCAGTGTTGTGATGTTTGTACATGTGTTGTGTGGTCAAGAGAAGTTACAGGCAATTTAGGGAATAGAAAAACAAGAAAAATATGATGGGAGTGCAGGAATTAAATAAATTTGATGACACATCTACTGATGGGCCTGGTTTTTGCTCAAAGTTCTGAGATTAAACTGCATGTTTTTGACGCTATTATAATGTAAGCTCCCTCAAACTCATTCCTCATAAATTGTTGTGCTGTCTGTTTGAATGTGTTAAAATGGCTTAAAAATATCATTTGTTGATGGCAGTGGGGACTAGTATTGCTTCTTATTCTTATGAGTGTTTTGCTGAGACCTGAGCTTGATGCAGATTATGCTAATTTAAGCAAACACATCTGGTAATGCTTTTCTTGTTGCTTTTCGGTTTGATGTACCAGTAGAGCAAAGTTGAACTGATAGAGTTGAAGAACGGGTTTAGTACAGCTGAGGAACTGGCAGAGTGTAGCTGATGAACTAGTAGAGTACAACTGAGCAACTGGTGAAGTGCACCTGAGCAGCTGGTAGAGTACAGTTGAGCAACTCATAGAGTAAAGCTAAGCATCTGGTAGAGTAAGTTTGGTCTGCCTGATAAACCATAGTAATTCCGGAGTTAAGCGGATTACCTAGACATATGGAGTGCATTTTAAGCGCAACTGTTCCCAGGTCTTGCCGGTTGCCGAGGCCGTACGTCAATCCGAATCTTTCTGCGTCAGTCTGCCTGCAGCAGTGCAGTTGCTGGGCTTTACAGTTCCCCTACTTCCCTACAAAGATTATCTCGGCCTATACCGAGTGACCTTTCCCTGGATGGAGCCGTGTTGGTCTTGGTGGCCAGGAAAAGATGCCACGTGTGTGCTGGATTACCAGAAACCGAGATTAGATTGTGCCGGACTCCTGGACTGTGCGGTGATGGAGTCCAGACAAGTGGCCTGGTTAGCTCGGTGGTTGAAGTGTGCGTCAAGGCGCCCCTCTGTGCGTGTGGATGTCGGTTCCCATAGCGATAGTAGCTGTATTTCAGAGATTATAATCTCAGGCTAGCGCGGTCCATGCACAGGGACTTTAAATGGCGTGGCGCCCTTTCAAACGGGCAGCGGTGGTGAAGGATCTCACCCGATCAACTGCGAAACGAACAGGGTCGGGGCCGTACGGTTGCGATATAAAACCGTGTGCATTTACATTTACAGGTGTACCACGTACAGTACGTATAAATAGATAGTCGTGTGATTGTCAAGAAGTTCCCCTCCTGAAGGACTGACTTGGAGTTGGGCTACGCTGATCCAATTAAATATTCCCTGAGCCAACTGAGTGACTGTGTGAGGTGACGGCCCAGTTTCGTAATGTCTGCTCTGGTTGGCTGAAAACTGTGAGATAAATAACGTAGGATGATGTGACGGCCCAAGTGTGTGACATCAGCGCCAATTGGCTGAAACTATATCGTGTGAATGACGTAATATGATGTGCCGGCCGAACGTTTGAACGTCAGCGCTGATTGGCTGAAAGCTCTGTCACGTAAATGACAGCACTTGACGTGGTGTAATTTGATCAGAGGTTGTTATGTAGACAGAAGATTTGTTGATCAGAAAGTCAGCTTCTGAGTTATTAGTAGTGGCCTTAGGGTTAAAAAAGATTCTGTCCAAATCTTGCTGCGTTTGAACGGAATCTTGATTTGTAAGGCTGGCTGCAGAAGAAAGTGACAGAATTGTACTAGATGGTAGTATCTTCTGGTGGCTGGCCAGATCCCAGGCAGACAGTAGTCTTCGTACGATAGATGCGTTTTGAATGTTGCCCAACATATACGGCACAGTGGCTGATTGGATAGAATGCTCGGCTTGTAATGCAGAGAGTATGGGTTCGAGCCCCCCTTGGATGGTTACTGTGTTGGGACCTTGACCACATCCTTCACTCACAATAGCTTCGCACCTCAGATTCAGATTTAATGACCTTGTGTGTGTATTAAATGCAAAATAATAGTAATAATAAAGTTCCCTTTCCCTTGGTAGGCCTCGATTCATTTTCTGCTTCTGGCAATTGGAGGTTGAATGTTCAAACCAAATTAATAAACAGTTACTCATGTGATTGGTCTTTTAAAAACTACATTATTATTATTGTTGTTGTTGTTGTTGCTATTGTTAGTGTTAGTATTATTATTACATACTTTAAAACCCAAGTGGAATGAAGGATTGTTGGATCGAAGCACTGAATGACAACAACTGGACAACCTTTTACTACAGTTTACTTGGTAGGGAATTGTCAGTTTCACTTGAGCCAAACTCCAGCCAGACAGATGAAAGGCAGGCACTTTAAGCAATCAGCCATCTTGCCAGCTGGAATATTCTTTGATCGCTTCATTGTATATGTGGGTCACTCACTATGCAGTTTTCATGATTTCTCTATTTCCTTTCAAGAGATTTGTGTATGTTTTCCAAGAGAATCTGTGCTTTATCAATCAATCGTTCCATTATCCGCCAGTCTCTGAGTGCGCTATGGTTCAGTTTAACATTAGTGTACTGGAATTTATTCAAGATTTCTATCCCACTAGTGTCTCATAGTAACTCGGCTATTAGTGAGTGAGTGTACACTGTCGACTGGAGGATTAGATAGTGCGGGAGAGGACAGACACTCACCCTTGTATGCCAAGGCTAAGAAAACAAAGTCGTAAATGCTTCATGCCTGTGACTGTGTTTCAAGATAGGCATAAGAGACTTCTCTTGCTCCTCTTCTTCCTCCCATTCTTGTTTTTCTCAACGTTTTATTGGTAAATTCTTGATACAAACTCACTAACAGGTTAGTGATTCGCCTACGATTCGTCGCTCAGCCGGTGGACATATGGCGTGTTAACAAATGTCTTACTTACTTACTTAGTCTTGTTTTACATATTTGTCATCTGTTGTCTTTATTTTTGGTTTTATTCCTAATTCGTGTTTTCTGTGCACTTTTCCAGCCAGTCTGCCCTGTGCTCTGCCTTTATTTTTATGGCTTTGTCTGCTTGCATTGCTGTCAGTCTGGTTGTTTATATGGTTGTTTGTCCTAGTTTGTTTGCTTGATACCGGCTCTTAGTCTTGTCAAAGTCATTGTTTCCTGACGTTGTTTCCAGGGATGTTCGTGGTCTAAATTTTCCGCTGCTATTGATGATAAATGACTGTGTTTACGCAGACTTTGTTGCATGATGTCATTCATATAAGCTTCATTCCTGGAAAAAGAATCTTTGTTACATGTGTGCGTGTGCATATGTCAACATTTATGTATGGGACGATGCAGTTTATGGTGACAGCAGTGGGCAGAACAGACCTATGTTTGGTGAAGATGTATCTTCAGTGGGAGATGGTCAGAACCAGTGCAGGAGGATCTTAGGACAGTAGCTAAAGCTGTATTTCCTGTGGGAGGTAGTCTGAACCAGTTTGGAGTAGGTAATGGCCCATGAGCATGACCAAAACGTATCTTGAGTCCCAGGCGTACTTTCAAGATTTGTACAGTGACCTAAGAGAGGTAACTTGCGGGAACCACCTTATTCCCAAGCACATGAATGGTAGCACTGTGCCACGGACATCGTTGTAATATATCAGTTTTTGTTTTGTTACATTATGAGAGTCATGAAAGGTGCTGTACAGAAGGTGCTACACACACGTGTTCAGATGAGACCGAGAAAATTGTCGATCTTACATCATGAATGTTAAATTATAATAGTTTACTTTATGCAGTCGATCTGACCGTCGTCTTGTGATCTCTGTTCTAGAGCGCCGCAGGTGACAAGAGACGAAACGCGACATCATTCAGTTTCCGGAACATACAGCCGGAAATGTCATGAGAAGACGTCAGCAACGTCGTCATTACCGCAGAAACTGCCTGGAGAGCTGAGCAATGGAAATATGGGACAGGGAGAGAAAGGATGCATCCGACCGACCCCTGCTTCTGCAGCTGCCCCCTGCAACTGTACCACATCCGACAAACTGCTGTAAGCTGTGCTTAATTTTAGCACTCATTGCTTATCAACGTAATGTATGTGGTATGTGTTTGTGTGTATGTACTGTAATTTTTATAACTGCAATAAAAATTTATACAGCACCATTTCAAGAGCAACTCATCATAGTTGTATGTATGGATCATCCTTCAAGCTTTTCAAGAGAGGGTTGAAGACTTACCTGTTCACATCGTCTGATTAGGATGAGCTATTGACAGCGCATTTGCAGTGTATTTGGTTATATTAACGTGCACTTTATAAATCTCTTAGAATAATAATAATAGTAATAATAATAAAATAATAATAATGATGTGTACATAATTTTAAGTTTTTTGTATCTTGGCACTTTTTAAGAATCTCTGTTGTGCGAAAATGGCTGTCAAACAGATCTAAAAAGTAGTGATATGTTTCTTGAGGTGTTTCTGACGCATACGTATGAATATTTGTTTCTCGATGTTTAAATAGCACCCCTTAACTCAGAGTATTTGCTCCAGTTGAGAAGTGTCTTTGATTTTGGCATACCGCGCTGCTAGGGGTCGTCCATAAAGGACGTCCGCAAAAAATGACCCACTTTGGACCCCTCCCTCCACCCTTGTCCGCATCTGTCCGCATTTGACCTTACCCTACCCCTCCCCTCCAAAGCCAGTACACAATAAAGCCCAGCATCATGAAAAACGTCATTAATAAACTACTCATTCTATCTTCCTTAAAAGAACCTCACAATGGCACCATACATGGCAGATCGAAATAGATGTGACTTAAGATAGGTTGAAAACTTGAAATGTTTCTTTAGCTGTCTGCAGTGGAATAGTACTGTTGAAAAACCAGTGCAGTACAGAGTTTCTGCCATTTGACTGAAGTTGGTGTTTAAAGCATGGGTTGCATTTAAAGCTGTGTACATCTACCAAATTTATATGCAGACGTCCGCATAGGCCATGACCCTCCCTCCCCCTTGTCCGCAATTGTCGGCATTTGCATGACCCCTCCCTCCCTCTTTGCGGACGTCCTTTATGGACGACCCCCTAGCATCTTTCATCTTTTCATGTGGAAGATAGGCCACTAAAGGGAAGGCATGTCTGCGTGGTAGCAGTGTGATGAAAATACGAACAGAGGAAAGTCAGTCAAATTTAAGTCATGTCTTGCTGTTGTTGTTTGGTATTGTGATGTATTTTGTAGATTGTTGTATCATAAAATACGGCACATCATTGCAAATCTGCAATGAGAATCTTAAATTTTCGGTTAGAAACATCTCAGCAAACATTATCACCATATCCTAAGTCGCTCCTTTTGAGGTCTGTTAGATGGCCATCATGTGGATCAATGAAAACCAATTTTGAGCTTGACGTTGACGTGTTCTTTCAGCATGGATCTGATGAGCGAGAGAAGACTCCACCTCGGCCGGTATAGTCCCACCCACCGGTCCTGCGTTGAAAATGGGCTGAAGAGATCGTCGGCCAGTCACCCGGAAGATTCCGGGGCTCCCGAGAACAAAGGCATTTGTGTTCGAGGCTTCCCGACGACGCTGAGCGACGCCTGCATCAAGGACGGACTCTACCACCAGTACCGCAAAATGGGCAAAGTGCTGTCTGTTGTTGTCACTGGCCAGAAAGAAGAACGGTGCGGAATCGTTACCTTCGTGAAGTAAGCAGCAACCAAAGCGTATGTTTTCTTTTGTGATTAGAAAGGTAAGGTGAGGTTAAAGGTGAAAAGGTTCATCTAACACATTCGTCTCTAGAAATTCCTCTGAAGTGTGATGCCAAGGTTGAAGTTCATCACAGAGTTGTTGAGTTTCAAAGTTGCATAGCACCATCAATTTGCTGCTTTTAACATAATTTAGGCAAATCAGGAGCACTGTAAGAGGTACTTCGAGGACCCTGGAGAAATGTTCATGTACTTACTCAGCTACGTTGTCAGTAGATATGAGCATCACGTAAATTTAAGAAATTATGATAATAACGATCGTTCATCGGTTTGTTTTGTGCTGAGTTGCAATGCACTGTAGCTGCCACAATAACTTGACTTTTCCAGGCGTGCAGATGTGGTGCGATGTCTAGAAGGCGACTCCAATGTTCGATCGTTCCTTGGCTACGAAGTCACAATATCGGAACACGAAGGCTTTGGTAAGTAGTATTTACTTACTAAAGATATGCCAGCATTTAGGGTAGCGTTATGTAGGGTAGGCTGTTTGCTTATTTTTCATGTGCCTCTATTAACAGTACTTCTCCAATGCAAGGTTTTGGAGTTGCTGGATGCTCTGGCTAAAGGCAAATTGAGTAGCAGGAGGATTACCTTTCCAAATATGTAGAAGGTAAAGATACATGCAACACACTTGTTTACATGCCTGTGTAGAAACTCCCGGAAGTGTGGTTTTAAAGTTGAGGTGCTAATGTGCTGACAGCAAACCAAAGGTCTTTTCCACCCTTTGAGAATGTGTATGTAGCCAATACTTATACACTGCCCTTTTAATGAAACTTATAAAACCTCAGATTGAAATTGTACTGTGAATGATGAATGAAGAGCAAATGTATCTATGAGAGTTCCTTAATAAGGAGAGAGTTCCTTAATAAGGAACCAAACAAGCAGCCTTAACATGAAGCTGATTCCATGTACAAATACTGCACTTAATCTTTCCCAGCCGATCATGAATGGCAGCTGTGCATTGAGCAGCTTTTTAAAATGACTGACCCCAAGCACACCCATGTCCCTATTCCTTATTCCTTCTCGATCTTCGTTGATGTTTTTCCATTGATCGCCTGTTTAGCCTTAGGATTATTGTGTCCCACATGCATCACCTTACATTTATCGATATTAACCGGCACCTGCCGTTGTTCGGACCAGCTGAGCCAGTTACTGTATTTAGTTGGGTGAGTGGAGAAACAACTTAAGCTTGTGCTATATGGAGTGCTTGCAGTGGATTCGTGTCAGTGTCTTTAACGCAGTGTTATTTGGAGAGCCACAAACCCAGATGAGCTGGACTTTTTTTTAATGCGGAACTGTATATATTTGGGGAATTCAGTGAGAATGTTCTCATTGTGCACCAACAGCTGTGAATGAGACATCCTTAACTGGCTGCTGCACTTGAAATGACCAAATGCTGTGCACAAAAAATGACCAACTGCTGTGACACAAGAAAATGACCAACTGCTGTGACACAAGAAAATGACCAAACGCTACTGCATGTAAAATGACCAAATGCTGATTGCGCAAGAAATGGCCATATGCTATTTGCACAACTGGACAACCTTCCCTTTACAGCTTACATGATTGAAGAATGAATTCATACTTTGCCAGGGTTTGAACCCCAGACTAAGAATGAAAAGCATACCTAAGCAACAGTGTGTTTAGAAGGAAATGGTCACCATGCCAGTGATAGGTAATGAAGGTTTTGTTACAAATTAATTAGAATTAATTTCATAATTAGAATTACAGTTAGGATCTTTAGAAGAACTAATTAATCAGAATTACTCAGTGAATTAATTATAATTAGTTGTTGACACTGGAATACAAAACGACACAAAAATGTATTTTTTTAGTTTGGCATGCAACCTATTAGACAAATAATTTAAATAATGGTAACTTAAATTTCAATGGTATCCATCCAATATTTAAAAATTTCTGCATATTACTGTAGAAATGTTTTTTATTTATAAGAGATCAGAGTTACACTTTGCAATTAGCATGAGTTCTAAAGTATTGTCTTCAAGCCTATTTCTTCGCTCGTTTGCAGTAAGTCCTGCAACATTAAACGCTGGCTTCATTGATGCTGATGTTGCAGGAACAATCTGATGTTTTAGGTGCATTTGGAAAAGTCTGGGAAATCTCATTTTATTTTCTTCCCAGAAGTTAAAAATGTTACTGCTAGAGCAGGTAGCAGTTCGCAAGTAATCATCCAGTTCTTCAGAATCCATAACTGGTGCATCCTTTTCTTTCATAAAACTGAAAAGATCTTCAAAATGTCCAGAGGTCAATGTAGAAACTTTTCGGACTGCTACTTCTTTCCACATTTTAACAAAACCTTCATTTTCAACTTCAGACATGGTCGCATGCTCTTAATTACATACTTGGTTATGGCCTTGGTAATTGTTTTATTGCGTCTTCCATTGATGGTGTCTTTGCCAAGACTTAAATTCTGCAGGAAAGCAAATCTGCAACAATATTTTATAAGTATAATATTTTTGAGCTCTAAGTTTTACGTGTAGTAGCCATCATTCAAAAGTTTACTTAGGCCTGCAGTAAAAAAGTGCATGCCTCACATTATTCATGTTCAACCACAAATTAAGAATCCTAAGAATTCCTTTACTTGTAGTTAGCTTTAAAACAGCTTTACTATTGCTGATATTAATAATAAGCGTAGTGCTTCTGCGGCGGAAGATTCCGCCACCCAATGCATGCAGAAATTACTTGTGCGGCGGAAGCTTCAGCATTACATTGTGCCTTTGAGCACTATACAAAGTAACAAACAGTTCAGCTTCTTGCTGACTATCAAAAGTTTGTCCTAAGATTAATTCAGCCATTTTAACTTTGTACAACGTATTTGTAAAACGGAAATATCGTAGCCTAAGCGAAGGTATTGAATGAGATTTCCGCCGCATAAGCCGCATAAGTAATATTTTTCTGTCTAGCGGCGGAATATTCCGCCGCAGAAGATTTATGCTAATAATAAAACCACAAATATAGAAGCGGGAGAGTGGGACAACTGGGTCCAAATTCCCAGGCCTGGGCATCTTTATACGTGGCGAATGATACCGAGCTAGCACTACGGCCGTCGTTTCCCCGGGAACTGCAAAAATAAAATTTTGGAATAATTTACCGAAGAATAAATACAAACCTTTGCATGGCTAACAAAATTGGACGTCACGTGTTGGAATCCAGTTTGCTGTAATATTCTTCAAACATTTTTCGAATTTTCCAGTTAAATTTACTTTACTTTCCGATTCGTTTTGCATTGAAATTGTTCTTTAAAAAGTGTCAAAACTAACGGCAATTCTTCTGTAAAAGACATGTTTAAAAACTAAAACGGCCAACTTGTCTGACCAGCTGTCTGATTAAAAGGAAAACAAAGCAGTGGCCTTCACGCATGTCACGGAAAATACCAAAGACTTTAAATATTGGTTGATATTTATTGGTTACAATAAAAGCAGCCAGCAAAAAGTAAGTAAGGAAATATTGGGGCTAGGTAATTATGAAGCTAATTATGAAATTTTAATTAGAATTAGACAAGTTTAATTAGAAGTAGTAAAATTTTGGTTACTAATTAATTAGAATTAGCTACCAGGTTAATTAATTAGGTAATTAATTAGCTTCTAATTAACTAGTTACGCATCACTGCACCATGCCACCTAAGAACACTCCAGCTTACTGTAATGTAATGTAGGCTGCTGGGATTGGCTTCATTTCTACAAAATTTTGCTGGTATTTATCTCTGCTGCACGCGGGAATCAGTGGTGCTGCCTCACTTTTCCTTTGGAAATGTTGAAGGACCTGACTGCAGTACACTTTGTCATCAAATCACTGTTGACTTATTCCAGTGTATCACTCAGCCCTAATTATATGTAATTCTTTCACCAATTTTTCCGTAGATTACACTGTCATGTTGTCTTACTCCAGTGTTGTATTACTCAATAGAACATGTTGCCTTCCTCCTCTGCAACATGTTATCTTGTTCCACTGTACCATGTTGCCAGAGTTGCGGTGCTTTATGCCAGTGTTGGTTTGCATGCGTTGCATTTCAGAAGCGAAGCGAAGTGAGACGAGGCACGATGACTACCACCACAGGGCAACACGAACGCTCTTTGTCGGCAACCTCGAACCGTCTGTCACAAAAGAACAGCTGCAACAAGTCTTCGACAAATATGGTTTCCTCATCGTACGTGTTGCCTTTCTCTTAACATCCTATGCGTCTTATGAAACAGTAGGATTTTACCTGTGAGTCCTCGTATGAGATGAGGAACTTTACACTTTCTGTCTTTGTAGTCATTGCGGTCTTTGTAGTTAGACAAAGTTTGTCCTGTTACTTTTCCTTTTCACTTTTCCTGTTCCTTTCTTCTAATTTAATCTAAGATCTATCCTGAGAAATTCTTTGCCACCATCAACATAATGTGCACGGTATTGATAATCAAAATGCAGTAAGTCAGGGTGACCAGAAGGTGGTAGACTGTGGTCGGTAAGCAAGTCAAAACAAATGAGTTCTGTTCAAAATGCTCTATTTGGGTATGATGGGTGCTAGACTTTTTCATCAATGGTGAATGCATTTACGATTTCTCAAGTAATTTTTGACGCCACGGTTGATATCTTACAAATATCCACTCAAAACAAATCAAGTTAGGCACAAAAAGTGTTTCCAGACTATTGTTGGATTCCGAGTGACTTAAAAGAACAAAGAATCTAGCCCCAAACCCATTGTTTTGCAATTTCATCAAGACCAAGGGTGTTTTCAAATAGTTTACAATTCCCGTTCTTGGTTTGCTATACAGGACATTGAACTGAAAACTCAAGGCCAGTCTCTGTCGTATGCCTACCTCCAGTATGACAGCATTGCCAGTGTCGTCCGAGCAGTTAAAGACATGCATAACAAGTACATTGGTAAAAACGTGATCAAGGTAGGACCATCCATCCATCCATCCGTTGAGATCTGCTTTCACTCAGTTTTTAGGCCATGCATGAGAAAATTATCTAAGTTACTCATTGTTAGGTTGCAAGATCCTAGTTTTGTGTTACACTTCAGAGTTTGAACCCCAGACTTTGTAGAGCAGTACTGCATAATTCACACATACCACTGCAGACTCTAACATCGCAAACAGCAACGTCATATGTTGAAGAAATGGTGAATATGACAATAGGGGAATATTGTCCATAATAACAAACCAGTAATACATGAATATTGTCATATTCTTATCATATCTTCAGCATATGATGTTGCTGTTTTGGTGGCCAGAGGCACTTGAATATCTGTCGTCAGGTAATGCAGGACAGCCATTGTTGCTTACAACCAGACAGTTGTTTGGCTTTTGCAAAAAGCCCTACCAAATGTTGTGCCTTGAGACACAGTTGTTAGGTACTGTTCGTTTCCAGATGAAGCTTCTGTTGTCAGACATAACATTAAGAGATGAGGTAAAGGTAGAGTAATGTAAGCACTCATTTGTTTTACATGCCCCACCATCCTTAGTCCTCAGAGGCGTGGTCCTGGGTTGAATGATCTTTTGGTTGAAGTGGTAACATATCAGCAGCAGTTCAACAACCAGACAACTGTTCCTTAAAGGTTACAAATAGTATTGGTAGTAATTACCAATACTATTTGTAACCTTTAAGGAACGGTTGTCTGGTTGTTGAACTGCTGCTGGAAAACGTTTCTGACGTTCCTTTCTTTATATGGTATAGGAAATGCCAACGGTTCACAAGCTGCTTCTGAGGTTTTATGTTGGGCCAATGAAGAACAGATGGTTAACAGGTTGAGGCTGTTTAGATGGGGCAAGATGTTGTTTCTGTTGGCAGCTTTTGTTACTCGTCAGTGCCATTTAGACTGATTACGAATAATTAATATAAGCTTTGGGTTACATGGAGCTGCTGCTAAATATGTTTTCCTTCACAGCCTTATTCCTGTATGCTGTTAGGATTTTTACCTTGTTAGAAATGATTTATCCTTGCTCGGAGACTTGGTCTGGGAGTTCATTTGGACATGTCTTCTCATGTGGTTTACAAGCACATGCTTGCTGAGGTTTGAAACCTGTAGCTAAATGACAGATATGTTGAGACAATTGGCTACTTTGACACGTATTTCAAAAGATCGATCCAAAGGGAGGTAGCATAGTGGTTGTGCTGTAGACTTCTACTTTTTTTCCTTGGAGGTCTGGTTTTCAGATACCATTTGACACATTGCAAAATTACCAAGCTTCAGCACTGCTTTGCATCAACCCATGCACTGGTAATGTAACAAAGTTACCTTACACTGCCATTGTAAATGCCACAGCGAAACCGATGCATCTTTCTTAATGACAGCTCGGATATGGTAAGACGCTTCCAACAAACTGTCTGTGGGTTGACGGAATCGTGGAAACCGTCTCCGAGAAGATCCTGCAGCGCCTGTTCACGCGCTACGGTCAGGTGCTGTCAAGTCTGGTGGACAAAGAGATGCACCGCTGCCTCGTCTACTACGACAGTTCCAAGCATGCGCAAAGAGCTCTGACGGAACTACAGGGCAAGGCACTTGCCGGAAAAAGAATACAGGTACTTGCCAAACGCTCGTACCATCTGAGTACTTGCCAAATGTCATTGTACTTTGTCAGTATGGTACTATCATTAGAAATTGTTAATCTAGTTTTATTAGGTATTATTACCAACATTGTTTCACTGTTGTTCTATATAGTCATATACATATATACATATTAATGCATATATGTGTACAGTTCAAGCAGTACAATTTATGCAGCATTCAGTTCAACACCGCAAGTGTTTTGCAACTCTCTATGCCAGGCCACAGACATAACATAGGCGTGATGTTTGTTTTGTGGTGTCTAAATACAGCTTTTCTGTTTGGGTTGGTGTTTGATGTTGGCAGTTTCGTAAACTTGCAGATTGACTTCGCGAGTAAGGAATGTCAAGCGATTTTCTACAAGAATCTGGAGCAGACGGGGCAGGCTAGTAAACTGACGGTGGGCGACAATCGACACACGACCACAGTGACGTCTGTTGGCCCTCTGCACCGACCGACTGGCTCACAAAGGTCAGCGCAGACGTCTTTGATGGAGTTTTTTGTAATGAAGTGTAAAATATAACTAAACATTAAGATAGCACCATCTGAGTACTTTTCAAAGGTGTTTCCTTCCACTTAAGTGATGTTGGCAGGCGTAAATAACGACAAGTTTATCCCCACGTGACCTGGAGAGTCTCCATTGTATGCCTCTCAACATTTTACAGTGCCTTTACGGGACTCAGGTGGGTGCAGTTGTGCCTTTTTATGGATGTTTCATTGTGGCTGTGCCTGACATGTGTTTCCTTACTGTGGCTGTGGCTGACATGTATTTCCATACTGTCTAGATCAAGTGATTTAAATGACACACATGCAACATGGCTGAAGTAGTCCAGAACTTTTGAAGTGTTAAAAAAGTCAACCACTCAGTTACAGGTGATGGCCAACCACAAACTTCAGTAATGGACTAAACGCTTGGCTGAAACTCGTTTCTGTTAGGTTGTTGAATATGGATTTGATTGACACTAGCTCCTGAAAAAGCAAACAGAAGTGACTTTTGAGAAATCTCTGTTGCTTGACATTTAACCCTTGTCGTATTTTTGGCTTTCAGTAACCGAGATGACTTTGGTGGAAAAGCTCTCAGGGATAATGGGTTAGGGGACCTAGGACCACTACGAGCTACCAACTTGTTGGAGCGGTTGTCGAGTCATTCTGACCAGCGACATGACAGAAGCCAACATCTTGCGTCTGACCGGAACAAAGGGACGGATGTCGAAACACGCAGCAAGGCCCCATCGGTGGTGGACCCTGACGTGCAAAGGCCAACCAGCGCTGCGAGGGACACACCTTCGTCGAGTCGTATTCCAGCAAGCAGTGACTGCGTCGTTCGATCCAAGTGTCCGGGTGACACATTCATTCCAGGGTCAGGAAGTCTTTGCTTGGACTCTGTCAAGACTGTAACGGATAGAAACTCTAGCGTTTCGCAGTCGTCCCTGCGAAACAGCCGCACCTCCTACGATTCACCAGCATGTGAAGGGGGTCAGTCGCAGGGTCTTAGGGGTAAAGCTGCCGTACATCCATCCTCGAACCTTGATGCTGAGGACGATCGGTTGGCAGAAGCCCAACATCGAGCGGGACATTCAAAAACTTTTTCTGACCCTTCAACCTGCGATCTCAGAATTTCTTCTGCGTCAAAGGATGTACACAAGAAACAAACACTAGCAGAGCATTTTGTAAAACAGCTGTCACAAGAAAAGCCCGAGAATCTGGAGAGCCACCAAGCAAGGACCGACCGCCGATTCTCCACCAGCAGCAACAGCAGCAACGGTGGTAGTGCCAGCTTGAAAAACTCGCCTGCTTCTGGCACTCCAAGTCATCACGAAACTTTGCAGAGAAACTCGGACCAACCGGCACAAAGCAACTGTGATGGCTTTCAGGCAAAAAGGAACACGAGAGAACAGCCGGGGGTAAAGTCCACAAACGAAAAGACCCAGGACTCGTTAATGGGGCTTCCAAGGCCCCATTCCTCCAAACTCGTTTCTGGCAAAAACATAGCACTAGGGGAAGGATCAGTGTGGGACAAAAATCACTATTCCAAAGAGACAAAGGATGTATTACACCCCTTCCCTGCCGGCTCAAAGAATGACACTTTTGCCAAAACACTTGCAAATCCACAAAACTTGACAGTGTGGAGTGCAACAGAAAGCAGACACTTGACTGGGGAGGGTAAATATCTGAAAAATCGCATTCCTGACACTGCCTCCCAAATAGGAGTGGCCGCTGTTGACTCGCCCCGAAGCTCGCGAAAATTTTCTGATGATGAATCAAGGAATCATCAAGTGGAAGAGCACATAATGCCTGGAACCAGTCTATCTCAGTCGATGACTAAACAGTTCCAAGCTGGAAGAACAAGGACTGACGACAACATTGGAGACTTAACAACAGCCCAGCCATCCTCAACTGAGACAGTTTTACCAGAATCTTCCAGTCGGATCCGGCGAAAGTCTGACATGATAGACATAGATAATCTCCAGCAGATGAAACGATATTACCAGACGAAACACAAGAGAATGGAAGATCTTAAGGCAGCGGCTGTACATATCAAGCCCTCTGCCTCCGAACCGCATCTGGAAAATGACAATCCGCCTGCACCATCTCTAAAGTCGTCTGACTCGAAGCTGAGTCGCTCAGTGGCCGGTCTGCCCGTTCCTTGGCACGAACACACGGAGTCTAGTGCCAGTGTCAAACAGGACCCAAGAGTGCTGTCTTCAAAGACGGGCCGAGTCATCTTTGAGCCAAAACTTAACGACCCTTCCAGCAGTGGCCTGGAGGGAGTTGTCTTGAAAAGAGGAAGGGCACTGTCTCTTCCACTGCCCAGGTTTGCTCACTGGGTACGATCGTCCTCAAGTGAACATGGCCCGAAGAGAAGGATGTCGGACGAAGCGTGTCTGCTTGAAGCAAAAACTTGTTCTTCAGGCATACTGTCACCACACCTGTCTCCAAATCCAACTAGATCAGAAGATTCCTGTCTGGGATTTAAGTTAGAGTCGCAAAGCGCCAGCCGGATCTCCATCGAAGACTGCGTCAGCCAGGACGACGTCGACTTTGGCTCCAGGTCACAGAGTGAAGACCAGAATCTTACATCTTTTTTCGCTGAAGACAAACACCAGCACAGTTTACTGGTGGACACGCTTGAACAGTCCCAGATCACTGGAACAAATGAGGATAACTGCAGATCACCTGATCAGCAAATATCTGGGGAAGAAGGTGATCTGTTTGCCATGACATTGTCCAAAAACATGGCACAGAAAGTAGAAGAAGGTGGAGATCGGAATATTACTGCTTTGAAGCTAATGGATGCAATGAGAACAGATGGAAGAGCCTCACTACCAGTTTCTCTGGAAACAAATGATGCTATGGCAAAGGTTCCGGGACAACCTGGTGCCTTGGAAGATCAGCCAGAAAGCAAAAGCGTTGACACTGAATGTTGTCCATTGGTGTTTTCCCAAAACAGTTGTGACTTGGCATACAACCCATTGCTGGCCACAGATTCCACCCAAATCATGAAAGAGTGCCCACCTGTAGAGCCATCACACAATGATGAAGTAGTCCAGTCAGAAATCTTACCTGAGCCCCTAGGAGGTGTTGATACTTCAGCAAATACTTGGCAGTCATCGGAAGTTTTGTCAGATGCCTTGGATGCTAAGAAGAGCCAGCCTGCTTCTGTATGTCTGTTGCCACAGTCAGATCCCACGCCAGCAACGGACTGTGCTACAGAATGGGTGGAAGAGTCAGACACGAAATCTAAGGATCAAAAGTTGGAGAATTCTACAGAATCTGTTACATCTGTGAAACTAGAAGAAGACTCCATTGCAGTCGGTGGTCAGAACTCGAAGGACAGTAAGCTAGACACTGGTGCTGAACAATGTGGCAATTCGCTGGTTAAGACAGAGCCTGTGGAAGAGAAAAGAGAACAGCCAATGAAGCAAGAAGATACAAAACCCATTCGAGAAGGTGTGGGTCTGAAACGGAAAGCAGATGTTGCCTTCCAGAGTCAAGACAGCCTGGTTACGAGTTCCATAGTAACCTGTGTCACGACTACTGGTTCTGAAACTAAAAAGGAAAGATGTAAGAGTGATGAGGCAGAATCATCTTGCAGTAAACACAGGAAGCTAGATGACAGCCAGATAGTTGCAGACAGTAAAACACTCGATTCATCTGCATGCAAGCAACACCGAAAAGAATCCGAGAAAACTCACCATTCCTCGTCAAAGAGTTCATCTGGTTCGTCGAGTGTTAACAAGCACAGTTCACACTCGCACTCAAAAACTGCCTCCGAGGTTCGAATTAAAAAGGAGCACCATGACAAACCTGTGGTTTCTGACAATTCACGCAGCCATGGCAAAGTCACAGACCATGCTGGAACTTCTATTCTGACAAAAAGGCATGATGGTATTCGAGAGGAGAAAGACAGAAAATTTCTAAATGGTAATGACCGTGGTGACATGAAGTCAGGAAGCGTGAAAAAGTCGTCCGAGTCACTGTCACGTGCAACAACAAAAAAATCCAATCATCACAAAGATGGCAGTAAGAAGCAGTCGAGTCTGCCAGGTGGAAGCAATGATGAGAAGAAAGGGAGCAAGACACTACTAGCTCACAGCAGCGAAAAGAGTACAGAGAGTCAGTACAGTTTGAATAGTGCTGATGCAAGAGTGAGCAAGATAAGTAGTGTTAGCTGCGACAAGGGCCATGAGAAGAAAGTTCGTTGTGATGGTGAGCAAAGCTCCAGTACAAAGCGGCAGGCAGAGTTCGAGACGTCAGATGTAAAAGCAAGAAAAGGATCAGAAAAAGCTTTGGACAGTCATAAAGTATCAGACAAATCTGTGAAAAACAAAGATCAAGCAAAGAAAACAACAGCCAAAATAAATGAAGTGAATGATAGCAAGCAAGAGCATCATATAAAGAAAAGTGGCCTTGGGAATGTTTCCTCAACTGGAAAATCTGCAAATGGAGAAAAGAGGTCAGAACATCACTTCCACGAACGTACAAAGAATTCAGATATGAATAGAAAAGCAGAAAACAGCAGCAACAGCACTAAGAAGCTAGAAACTGGTTCATTTGTTTTAAGTTCAGTCTCCAAATCAGTGGGTTGTCCCGACCGGAAAAAACATTCCAGCAGTGATAAGAATACACCAGAATCTCGTAAGACACAGGAAAATCACAGCAAAGAGGGATCGACATTGTCTGAAAACAAAATCAGAGACTCGGACCACAAGACCAAGTCCAACTGTCTGGCTAGCGAGGGAAAACGGTCATTTGAACTGACCGCACACAAGAAAGTATCTGAAACGAATGGAAACAGTTGTGAAAAGAGCCACAAAAGTCGCAAGGAGCCAAGTGAAGAAAAGGAGGGGAAAAGTCTAAATCAGAGGCTTCATAAAAGCCATACACCAAGCAGTGATGCAAAAACTTATGTCAGAACAAAAGATGAAAAAGCATCAACGTCAAAAAGTTTGCCCGAAACCAAGACAAATAACAAGCTGTCAATAAGCGGCAGCGTCATGAAATCTGAAAAATCCCATTCTAGAAAGAACAGCATATCAGACAAGATACGGGATAGTTCAAGTACCCCAACAGAACGATCTTTAGTCACCGTTGCAAAGCACGAAGGAACGACATCAAAGGAGGGTACCTCAACGGAGGAGATGCAAAAAACGCAACGGCATAGTGAAAAGTGTTCGTCCCACACACCCAAACATAGACCAGGGAAAAGTAATCAAAAGATTAGCGCAGGGTCTCGACCAGAAAAAGACTTGAAGCAACCAAAAGATGCTAATCACTCACTGGAACTTTCCTTGGTGAAGAAAGAGAAGTCGACAAAACGCCCTGAAGAAAAGCGAGAGCTGAAAGCACTGCTGCAAGAACAGGATGAAGAACTGATGCTGGCACCGTACTTGTCGATGTATGACATGGTCAAGCGGCGGTCAAACAAAGAACGTGAAAAAGAACAGGCAGTTAAAATGGAACAGCTGCGATCCAAAACCCTGAACCGTCTTCAGGTGTGTATTCACATTTTTATGTTTCACTTTAGCCTGATGTGCTCACAGGTAGCTATGTAATTATTCTCAATAATTTTGGAATTGCTTGTGAGTAGTTGTGATTTTCCCTTTAAAATCAGAAGACCATGTCCCCTTGAATATCCAAGAAAGTGCTTCTGAAGGCAATGCACATTGCATAATAAATTCTTTCAGTAATTGTAATTTAATTTTATTTATTTACGCACCTGTTAGAGCATAAACTCAACAGAGGCACTCCCGACCCAAACAGGTAAAATCACTGTTTAAATAGTACAGCCTTCAGGCACCTGCGAAACCCTGAGAGGGGAAGAGAGGAGCTCAAGTCAGTTTTGAAGCCAGCGAGTACTGCTAATGACTTTCCTTGAAGCGACGCTAAAGAAACGTCTGTTTACATTATATTGTATTCCTTCTTTGATTTTAAAGAAACAATTGCTTGGAGATTTGACCATAACTTGACTGCAGGAATCGCACAAGTTTCCTTCAAGTTCCTGAATTTTGTTTTAAGCTGGTTGTAAACTGAGTGGCATTTGGGAAGCAGTCTGTGGGACAGAGGAATGTGATCATCAGATGTCTTTTAAGAACACCAATTCTCTGTTTTAGGCAAGCCGAACTCGACAGAGGAAGAAGTCTAACGTGAGTGCCGATGACAACTATATACACGGAGCAGAAGGCACCAACAGTTCTCGATTTAAGTCCAGCAGCACAAGAAGAAAAAGCTCCTACGATGAACAGCAGTCAAAGACAAGAAACTGGATCGTGGAGAGCTCATCATTATCATCATCATCATCATCATCTGCTGAGGATGATGATGACAATGATGACAATGGTCCCGTGAAAATGACCTCCAGGTCTAAAGCGTTGCACGGCCAGGCGCAGAAAATTCCCAATGACTCAGCAAAATCAGAAGACAATAGTCTGAGCAGCAGTGAGGAAGAGGAGTATGTGCCAGCAAGTAGGAAACGATTGCCATCTGGTGCAGGATTGAAGAAGAGCGCTCAGAAGCAGCAAAAGCCAAGGAAGTCTGCCACGCTGCCTGTCTATAGATCAAGTGATAACACCGACTCTGATGACGACAAGTCTGATGCAGAATTTTTGACTCTGAGACGAAACAAACCAGGTGTGACGATGAAAGGACCCCAACAGACGCCACGTTCCCAAGCAGCCAGCAGGGCAGAAAGTTCAAAGACTGTCAATCGAAAAGAAAAGCCAAGAAGATTTGCACTGTTCACATCGTCATCGTCTTCATCAGAATCAGAATCATCTGATGAAGAAGCCAAGTCAGCTTTAGCTATGAGCAGCATGTCAAAGAAGATAAATGATCAGTTTGATCTGGAGAGAAAGCATGCTCATGAGAAAGCTGTTTCATTGAAAGAAAACAAGTTAAGGTCACCATCAAATGATGCTCTGACTCCACTGGTTTCCAAAACATGTGATGAAATTATCAGAAAAAAGGAAGGAAAGAATTCTTTGCAGAAAAATTTTAAGAAGTGTGAACCTAAAAAGACTGTTTCATCAGTTGCTAATGGTAACGGTACAGACGGTTCTCTGGATAGTCAAAATAATTCAAGACATGTTTTCGAACAGATTCAAGATCGCAACAAGGTGACAAAGAAAAGAAAGAAGTTTGGTTTGCAGTTGGATGAAAGTGAAAAGCCAGATTTTGTCAAAGTTGTGATCAGCGTAACTGATGAGGTGCAGCAACACAAAATCACCAAGAACTTCAGTCAAATCGATGTAATCTGGACAGAGGAGAGCGACAGTGAAAGAAGATTCGGGTGTGCGAAGCTCACGGCAGCCGACAAGAACAGGCAACAGGATGTTAAGGAAAGAAATGATACCAAGGTTAGGGATGGTGATGGTAGAACCTTGAATGACCCAGTGCCGATACTGGCAGATGAAATAATGGAGCTGAACTTCAAAGCAGGTGCGGACCGAGGTCTTGAGCCGTCGATGCGCAGCAGTGGCCAGCCTCCCATGTTGATGGACAGGGGCCAAAAAGAGCCAGCCAGGGAGGATGTGACAAAAAGCTGTTCTTTTTCACGGTTGGATAACATTTTTGAAAAAATGGAACAAAATGATGGAAGGACTGACAGAGGTTTGGCATTTGTGGATGAAAGCCTTACAGCGGTGGAAAAGAGAGCAGATGATGACAGTGAGGATCAGCAACTACAGTGCAAGGAAGAGGAGAAAGTCACGAAGAACGAATGGGACTTGAAGAAGGAAGAGGAGGATCCGTCCGTGGCAGATGACGTGAAGTCCTTTCTCTCAGAGGCTGAATGCGACAGTGACGATGCAAGTGCTAGCAATCTGGGCTACGAAGAGGACGATGGTATGCCGTGTGCGGATGCTTCTGACTTGGGACCTGCAAAGGATGAGAAGGAAACTATTGCAGAATCTAATGGTGCGTTACTGGAACTGCCAAAGCAGGAGTTAGCAAAAGAAGAACCACAGAAGCCAGTAACGACATCAGAGGAAGAGTTCACAAATCTGAAAGAAACAACTGACACAACGATTAAGAAGCACGATACAGAAGCTGATTGTACGCATGACGTACCAAGTTGCAACGAAACACCAGGGATGCTCGAACCAGAAGAGGCTCTGCGCGAACTATCAGCAGCTATTGAGAACCTCATCGAGAAAGAACTGGAAATGGAAAATGAGGAACTACAAATTTATAGTAAGGAATCAGAACCCAGCAGTGAGGAACAAGAACCAAGAAGTGAAGAACCAAATCCCTGTGGGGAGGTGATGGAGGAACAGGTGCATTTGGATTTGAAATACGCTGAAGAGAAGGAACAGCTAGGTTTGGACGAGGACACGGCCGAGGAATTTCTGGTAGAGGATGTTAGGTTTGTGAAGCTTGATAGCATAACAGAACGGCGAGACAACATGGTGGATCGAGTGATAACTGCTGATCGCCCTGTGGATTTTCCGTATCCACTGCCATCATTCCTGAATATGTTTGTCTGGGTTAAAGCGGTCCAATCATGTCATGAACACGAGCCTCAAGATTGTTGTAGTGTGACTTCAGATATCCATGTCGAAGAACCAGTTAATCCATCAGCCCTGGAAATACCCGTGGAAATTCCTGCGAAGAGCCATGAGCAGCAGCATGTAGACATTGAAGTTCATACAGCTGATGGTGAACTGAAGAAGGAGCCACTGGATGAAATGACCAATGAAATAAAGAATGATCTGTTTAAAGATATAACCAGTGAAGTAAAACCGGATCCACTCGAAGAAGCAACCAAATTTGAATTGCCTGCCGAGTGCAAGAGCACTGAAACAAATGATGAAGTACCTAATGCCTCACAAGATGAAGAAGTTGGCAGTAGACCTGCAGTTGAAGATGAGAAAGTGCCCAGTGAAAAGGGCTCTCTTGATGTTGAAAGTGTCAGTAGCACTCCACCCGAAAGCACAGTGTCCCCTGAGTTTGATGAACCTGATGTGGTGCAGTCAAAAAACGGGAATCGACGACTGGTAACGAAGAATGGAGGCAACAGGAGAACTGGAGCTGGTGGTGACAGGAGTGGAAGAGCTTCAGCAGTTACATCGGGAATTCCTGCAACACCAAAGGGGGCGATTCTTCGAACTCGACTCCAGGGAAATGTCCAGATTGTTGAAAGCTTCTCATCGAGAGGAAGGAAGATCATTCCAAAGGAAAGAGATGTAGATTTCATGCAGCCAGGTTCAAAGGGTCCAGGCAAGACGGGAGCAGTGAATGCAGCTGGGGGTGGGATCGGAGGATGTGGCAGAGGACGAGGCAGGAAGGGCAAACTGCCTGCTGGTGTTGACGTCAGGCCTGGAAAGAAGGCAAATGATGAGGGAATAGTGGTGGAGAAAACTCGTGATCAGGAGGAAATTCCTGTGGAAATGTCCCTGCGGCCACTAGTGCAGCGAAGACTGTTAGCTCAAGACATGGGCAGTAGCTGGAAAAAGGACAATGCATATCGAGGCAAAAGAATAGAGAGCCTGCGTTCAAATGATGTTCAGAAGATCAGTGCCAAAGATACGGCAACGCTAACGATCGCCCGCAAGTATGGACGTTCGACTGCCAGAGGCCGATGTCTCAAGTCAGACGCCGGCTCAGCCAAGTCACTGGTGATTCAGCTTGACAAGATCACCATGCCTTCAGGTTTCACATCTCTGGGAGGAAAAGAAAGCGCTAAAAGACCAATAGTAGGAAAAGGGAAAAAGGAAGAAAAGATGGTGACCAACGGTGTCAAAGATCTCTATGAATTTGAGGATGAGGATGAAGTCGGTCCAATTCCAGAGTACACCCACAAACGGCCCCTAAAACGTGTCAAGGAGACACCACCAGCCAACGTGGCCAAAACCGAGCTTCGCACAGATGACGATGAAGAACAATCTGGCTCGCAGCCGCCGCCACCAAAACGGCCCAAGAGAATGGTGAAAGGCAGGACGAGAGGTCGTCAGGCTAGGTCTACTAAGCTGTCACAGAGGAAGACACGAGGGAAGCTGACACGAAGCAAACCGGCCGAGATGAATGTGGCATTAAACGAGTCATCAGTTTCATCTGGAAGTACTGGACTGGAAAACAGGGCAAGTATCCAGACAAAAAGTGCTCCAATCTGTGTGTCTGATGACCAATCTTCTCAAAAGTTAACTTCGTTGGAGCCACGACACCTTCCACTGAAGCTTGAGATGAAAGAACAGCGCCAAGCAGCTGCTGCTTGTGCTGCGGCACTTAGCAATCGAAAGGACATGGTTGTCACGGTAACAACATCCGCAGCTGTTGCAGAACTCCCTTCGATGCCAACCGTCGAGGCTGCTCCGGTCGACGAAGTACAGAGCAACGTGGAGAAGGTGATAAACGAGGTTGCCAAAGGAAACTTTGATCACGGAAATACCACATCCTCAGATGACGTACCAACTATAGCCGATTTGCCGATTGTCCAACAAACTGTGCTGCCACTTAGAATTGTTCGGTCAGCATCGGTTGTTGCCGAGAATTGCAACTCTCCACAGTGCTATCAGAAGACTGCTTCAGGTGAGCCATAGCTGTTCCGTAATACTCTTCTGTTGGGAAGAATACGCTTTCACCGTGCAACTTATATGTTTTACCATGTTCTTAGGATTTAAGAACTGTACTAGAAGTGGTGGTGTACAAGTCTGGAACAACCAGTAGTCTGTTCCAGTTGGCTCTGATGGGATGAATAAAGATTTAGGTTTGAGCACCAGGTAAATTCTGTGTATTGTATTGTATTAGTAAATTTATTTAGTGCCTGTCACAAAGTAAAACTACTAGACATTTATGTTTCAGTGTTTACGGACCTGAGTTAAACCGAGTTCTTTACTTTACATGGCTTTCCTTTGTTGCTTATCCACAGAGATTAACAGCCTATGGAGTGAGGCTGAGACGGAACAATCAGAAGAAGGAAGCACCTTGACGTCTACTATTTCCACCCACCTTCGCGAAGGATCCAGTCATGTGGTTGACTTAACTGATGATGCACCACCTGGTGTATCTCGTCATCGTCTACCACATGAACAGGTAAGGATTTCAACAATGTTTGCACCTGGATAGAATATATAGCACCTTTTAGCAAATCCTGAAAGGTGCTGGAATATGGCCATCTAACTGATCTACAAAGAAGTGCTTCAGACAGAATAATTGGATTTTCAGCAGAACATTGTTTCAGGAAGACAGTTCAACACACGAGAAAGCTTGCCATGCTTAAGCCACTTATATGAGAGCATGAGAAAAATGGGTGCTCGGGTTTGAAAGAATGTGTTGGTTTGTCAGTCCATCCAGGAGCCGCCTGATGCACTCTGGGGCCATTCCAACCATTGTAGAGAAGATTATCTTGAATCTGATTATGTCCTCAATCAGGAGCCAGTACATGTTTCAAGCATATCATCCGATTCTGTTCTGTTTTGCAGGTGATTGAAAGAATTCCAAATCCGAACACGAGGACAGTACCTGCAGAAGGAGACGACCAGTCCGCAAGAGACCCTGCGTTAATGGCTATTGCTGCTGCAGAGCCAGGTCAGCGCATGTCTCCCCTCCCTGCAGCCCCTCAAGACAACAGCTTGCGAACTGCGATTGCCAACAACAGAGGTCTGCACTTCCTTATGTAGTCTCGTTGAATTTCAGTTAAACTAAGTGTTGAACAAGTGTCACGTTTTAGTGTCATTCTTTCAATCATATTGCTGTTACTAATTATGTCTAAGGCACTAAATGGCCAATGTGTTGTGCTGATGCAACCATTCAATCCGTCAATCAATAACGTATTGCTGCTGTAACAGTGCATGTTATATCGACTGATTGCTGCTAACAATTGAAACAACAAAGCTTATTTACTACAAGAGCCTCATAGTATATTTCTGAATGTAGCGATACTTGCTCTAGCAACCATTTAAGGGATTGGCTCTAACACTCACCCTCCACCTCAAGGGGTGACTGCTCAACCAAAGCAAGAAGGGCTTAAAACAGTTGCACAAGTTCAATACTGCAGCATTTTTTTCATTTAGACGTAAATCAGATTCTGGTGCAGATGCGAGGAGGAGACAGCGCCGACTTCCAGGAATCGGTTGGAACCAGCACAAGGAACAGGTCGCAGGGTTTCCTCGCTGCTTCTGTTCCAGCTGGCTCTGGGGAGCATCTGAGATTTGTGCTGGCACAGTCAACACAGATGGCTCAGCAACAGGAGCGCCTCTTGCAACAGCAGCAACGTCACCAGCATGAGTCGCAGTCCATTTCACAGAGCAGTCTGTCCTCACAGAGCAACCCAGTTGGCTTCCTGCCTCCGGACATCGTCTCCGGCATCGAACCGCAGCACTGGAGCCAGATGAAGCTGCAGAGCAGCATTGCGCCATCAAGACTGGATGCCAAGTCTGCTCCATCAACTCCGTCGCAATCTCAGGTTCACCCGCCGACCGCTGCTGTTGCGCCCCACTTCGCCGACACGTACCTAACACCGAGCGTGAGTGGGATACGCCCAGATGCACGCGGCTCGCATGCCGCACAGTCGCCCGTGGCCGGCGTCTACCCACAGCCGCTCTATTCGAACCTTCGTCTCATGTCGTACCTGCATGTTGGCGTCGATCTTCCGTCGTACGAGCGGATGCTTTTAGCTATGACACAGCAGCAGCAGCAGCAGCATCTTATCAGCCAGGGTCTCATTCTGCCACCAAGCATCATTGCGATGCCACCACATGAAGCCCTTGTTCCAAAGCGTCCCGAGCACATTGCGGTCCACTGTCCGCCAAGGAGCATGGCCGCAGCTACGTCACCAGAGCATGCGGCCACAACTACCAAGCCAGAACTGGTTGCCATCTCCCGGTCACTTCCAGAGCATACAGACGTTTTGCTGCTACTGCTCAAGGTCAGTGCCGAGTTTGTGATCTGTTGATGTGGTCACCCACCATACTACCATGGTGGCCAAGTAAAGGTAGGCCCATAATGGTAACATGGTGGCCGAGTCATTAGCATATGTCTCGTCATCCAAGGATTGCTGGGTTAAGCCGGTTGAGTGGACTCAACGTAGCAACCTTGGACAAGCCTACGTCACACAAGAACAGAATTTGGTAGATGCATCAGCTTGGAGGTAAACCCCAAGTCTTGCAGATCTATTCTAATGACTCTATAGTGCCATTATCATAATGCCCAAGGAATCAGTTGATGGTTGCGCCAAGTGAAACCATAATTAAAATCGTAATCCACTGGAAAGCCAGGTTGAATTCTGATAGATCAGAGAAACCAGAAGTTAGACTAGAGATGAGTTACCTGACATGCAAGACTGCTTATTTAAGTCAAGGTAAGGTATGTGATTTCTACACAAATGCAGCAGAAGGTAACGGCACAAAAGGTGGTGTAGTTATTTTCACGCTTTCATCGGCTGTATTGTTTATGGCGTCACTGACACCACAATAGCATTTTGAAACTACCTTCACTTGACACATTTTGTTGCGGTATTGGCACTACAGAAATGTATAGATTATGTAAAACAGTAGGATGCTGAAAGGTAGAGGTGAAATGACAGGGAGAGAAACATCGTGGTCTCCGTTGAGTAACTGAAGTGTATTTGATTTGCCTGTAGAAATATCCGGTTGTCTGGCAGGGCCTGCTGTCTCTCAAGAATGACTTTTCAGCTGTTCAGATGCATTTTGTGGCTGGCAACAAACAGCTCGTTGAGCTGTCGCTGCCTGAAAACTCACAGCTCCGACTGTCACAGCGCATGCGTCTTGAACAGTCACAGCTCGAACAGGTCTCCAAACGAATGATGGTAAGCTCATGATTTACAAGGCTCCTATAAATGCTGGATTTTGAGCTCGTTTTCTGCTATAGGGGACGTACAATAATCCAGTGGTTAGTAAGCTGGAAGTAAAGAAGAAGAGGCATCTCTGGGTAAGAAGTGTGCGTGACTTCATTTTCTTAGCCTGCCCTCACTTGCCATCGTATATTCCCAGCAACGGTGCTTGGACGGCATATTAGTAGTTATTTTATGGCCGAGTACGCGAGGGGCACAAGTGGAACAGAATTCTTGAAAAATCTTTGAGCCTTGATGGGGATATGAACCCTGGCCTCTGTGTTGATAGTCCTGCACACTAACCACTAGACTGTTCATAGCACCAGCTGCCACCTTGTATCCATGTCTGTCTATTTCTGGGAAGTGCTTCTTGCTAAAAGTAAAACTGTTGTTGATCTCAACAAGCCTTTGGATAGCAAGGTAAGAACCAGAGGTTGGAGACCAGAAAGCAGACTAATGGGTAAGCGGATTTGAAAAGATAAGTTCCAAGTCTGAGTCTGAATGACAACAGTGTCATAAGTGCAGGCGCTGAACTCTGGTGGTCTTGCTTCTGCTCATGGATCTTGTAATCGCAGAACATCAAGAGCAAACGACTGTTGTTGACAGAATTTCAGTTTCTCTAGTATCTGAAAGTAAATGCATAGATGAAATTCCATTGTGTCTTGACTCAGTCCCCAGACCAGTGTAGAATTGTGTTGTGTCTGTGTTTCAGAATCCAAACGAGTACTGTATGCTGGTCGCTCTTCCGTGTGGACAGGACCATCTGGACATAATTATGCAAAGTAACAATCTGAGGGCCGGTTTTATCAGCTACCTGCAGCAAAAGCAAGCGGCCGGCATAGTCAACATAACAAATCCCGTTTCATCACAGGTAATTCAGTTTGGTAACTGAAAGTTACAAGGTAAAGGTAATATGCTTGCCTATGTGGTTCAGTAGAAACTCCTCTGAAGCATGCTTCCAGGGCTTGACAGTTTATGATGGAGGACTGAGTTGGCCCAGCTGGCCTGATATTTTATGTAAGGTCACCAATCTTCTAATGGGCTCAGCGTTGCATTCGAAAGAACTATCCATAGCATCGAGTCCATGTCCGTCTGCACGTGAGCGTGTGTCTCTCAGAGCAAAGCAACGTGTATGTATCCCCATGTATATATACATAGATTTGTAATATGCACAAGGTTATACCCCTTAGCCTACCTTCTGTATTGATGACAGGTACTCACAATGATGCCAGAATACCCAACTATTGTAGATGACCCAAAACAGTATTGGATCTAATGTGGGAAAATCTTGCTGGAGATGCTGACTACTGACTGCTCCACTGAATCTACTGTCATTCAAATCCAGACCTGGAACTCATCTTTTCCAATTTGATGTTCATCACCCCTTCTGGTGTCACTGACCTGAATTTGATGTGGAATATGATTTTCCTTCAAACAAACCTTCAACTGACGCCCTATGTTGTCAGTAGGTTAGGAGTTGTTAAGATGTGACATTTTGCTCTTTTGTTTATGTTTTAGACTGCTTACGTAGTTCACATCTTTCCACCTTGTCAGTTCACATCTGGACACCTTTCCGACCAGGCCTCTGATCTCCTTCTCAGCATAAATGACATGGCTTACCTTCTCATTGTCATAGCAACTGTATGAAATGGACGGCAGTTCTGCCCAAGCGGCATTCTCGTATCAAATCTACAGAGGAAATATCACTTGGCATTCTAATGCTGTGGCAGTGGAGATGCATTGAGAACTACCACGGCAATGACCGCCATGGCTACGATCATCTTTGAGGCACTGACCTGCGATTGGGGGTCTCGGATTCCATTTTTATCCAGCTCGATGATTTACTTTCAACGATCACGTGTGATGATGACGACAGGTCCTGCTGCTGACCATGATGTTTTTGGCACAGAGCAGAACACAAATCATTACAAAGTTATACAAATTAAGTTTGTTAAAAGTGGAACTATGCCCCATGTATTGTGTAAAACATGGTAACAACTGATCTTCATAGATTAAAATATGGTAGGACACGCTTTGCAGTCGCCTGGTAAGGGACTAGTGCCAGCCTCGCCTGAATCATAAAATATACAGTACTAATTGTGTGATTTTTGATTGTGGACATCCAGCTGCAAGAGTTAAGAACTTTGTTCAACTAATTAGTTGAACAAAACCGGTACAAATTCTGGTGACATAACCAAGCATGGTCTGACTGATGAACTCATTTTTTATTCGTGGCTCTGCAGGTGTGAAAAGAGTGGTAAAATCGTGCTCTTCAGCTTTGCTACCTGATAAGCAGTGTGTCTGACAGAAAATGGTACAGTCATGCTTTTTAAAACTGTTACCAGTTAAGAAGTGGTAGCAGAGATCTGCACATTGTTGCGTCATGATCAAGGGATTTTTGAGCTACAGAAGACTTCTTAAAAATCAGTAATTAATTCCACAAGAACTGTTTGATCAGATTGTGTGTTAGGTCAATGGAACGGACCTCTTGCACAAAACCAAAACACGGCATAAATGTCTGGAACGACTACGTCACAAGCATTCAGTTGCAGTTAGACAGTTTTTACTGTAGTTTGTTGAATATTTTGTTTTTGATCTCAGCAGTTTGTTCTTTGGATTCGTTATGTCATCATCGCCTTCATGTTTCGTCATTTATCGTCAGTGTTAGCTAATTTTCTTATTATGACAGTTGTTAATTCAACTGCTTTTACTATTATTTTATTATTTTTTCGTTAATGATTTTAAATTTTTTTATTGTAATAATGTTGAGGGACAACATTATCTCTATGTTTTATCTTTGTTGCATAATATTTTTTGTGTAAGCACCGAACTGATTGTAAACCGAGTGCTTAGTGATGTCTTTGATCAACTGAACTTTGTAAATATTGTTGTAAACATGGAACTGACTTTACATGTAAAGATATGTGTAAAACTTTGACGTTGTGACTGTTGCCTGGTGTTTACCGAACCAGTCTCCTGTTTTTTCAGCTAGTGTTCTTGGTTTTTCCAGCTAGCTGCCCTTAACAGACTGGTTTCTGTTCTTGCTTGACTGACCTCAGCAAATTTGGACCGGCATTTTCTGACTTTGTTCAAGCAACTGTTAATTAAGAGTCTGAAAAGAAGCACTTTGATAAATCTCTTCTGCAGTACAAGGCATACTATCGCAAGTGGTTTGTCAAGAAATATTTCAACTGTTGGGACAGAACAGTTTCTGAAGTGTGGTGGAAGGTTTCAGAACCAGAAGTGAATGTACTTCTGTTTTAGAAATGTTGATGGGGCATTTTGGTATTGGTAAAAATACTTAGATATCAAGTTTGTATAATCTGGCAGATGGTTTTTAAATCTGTATTGAATGCAGTGCATATGCTGGAACTGCCTTTGGCAGTCATAGCAAGAACCGTCTTATAACAAGGTCAAGTTGGGTTAGTATGTTAGGAGAGAAAATGGAAACCTGTCATTAAATTGCTATGGATCATGTTGCACAATCAGCCGAATGATACTTTGACTGCGCTTCTTAAGGAGTGTCTATAGTGTTACCTTTGCCATTTTACCTTTATTCATCCATTGTTGTGAGACAGTTTCTCTGTTTCACGAGTTTGACTAGAGACTGTGTTTAACAGTTGGACAAACAGCTGTTCTTTAGAAATTGGTGTTTGCTGTAGTACTCATGCAATCCTGAAATTGTGCAGTGTTTGACTTGTAGCATTTCAAATTATGAGATGCACCTGGACAAACTCCTTTTAAGTGTTGTCAGCTTTTGACCTGTTATTCTGATATCTTTTGGTCTTCTTGCAACAGCTGTAGTCACGAATTGTCAATTTGTGGCTAAATTAAATATTTTTAAATCTTATTCATCAAGTGTTTTGGTAACTGCTGGTTTAACTGGAGTGCCAGGGTTGTATGTAACACAGATGAAATACCTTTTAACCTCTTGAAATTCATAATTTGTTTTTGATCATTTTAGCTCCTGCTGTTTACTTGGGTAGGGGGTTGCTGTTGAGTGTTGAAGTTGGAAGTCTTGAAGCACCATTTCAGTCATCTCAACACTAGTGTTACGTGCTGGCTGTGTTGAAATGTGTCAGCTTCTTACCGCTGCATTTAGGGTTTTAATTCCATGTGTGTCTTGTGAAATTGGATGCTTTGAGGAACTTATGGGAGGGAATAATGTAAAATGGGTGAAGGGTGATCATTTTGTTAGGACATAACTGTGTGGCTTGTGGAATTGATTGAATTGAAGTGAATTGGTCAAATTTCATTACAGTATTTTCCTTTAGCTATTAAATTGTTTGCCTCTGATTTTGAGAAATATATTTACCTTTATAAAGTAGGCAATTTTTACACTGTGCTGGTTTATTCAATTCAATGCAGAATTCGGGCAGAAGGATTTTACAGTGTGTAGATTTAGTGATGTTGAGTGATGTGCTAATAGCTTGACTCTGCTTAAAGCGTTCCTGATACTTGGTTTCTGATGAATATGAAACGTCGGATGGAGTACGGATGGAACGGCAGTGCTGCTTACGTTTTGTTCTTGGCTTTAAAAAACACTGCTTTCTTTTCAGCAGTGGCAAGGCTTTCAGGGCTGTGATTAGCAGAGTACCTGTAGTTTTCAAGTCTTGTCAAGTTTATTTGCACCAAAGTGCATTTTTTGGGGAATTTTTAGAATATCCATTAGACATCTTGATGTTGATGGTGTCAGTCTGGTGTTGGATGTACCATATAATATTTCAGATATGTTGTGGTTGTTGATTAGTCAATATCAGTTAAGGAATGGTACAGCATCTCTCATTTATCAGTTTTAATTTAGTGAATGTTGAGCATTGCAAATGGTCCAAGTGAAGAATGTTACACCCATTGTTATTGGTCAGTGTTCCAATCTCTCTCCTAATTGGCTGAGATAAACATAAGTGGACGTTTGGAAACGTATAACGGTTTGTAGAATTACACTCATCGAACACTGTGTGGCTACAGCAGCTTGGCTAACTGTCCTTCCTGTGTTCAGAATTATTTTATCGTGTTTCTGTGCTGCTTTAACTGTAGATAAATCTGAATGGTCCAACTCGATGCATAGAAAAACGGGAAAAAACACATTCTGATAAACTGTTTGACAGAGAGGTCATAGGTTGACTCTCTGTGTAAATATTTAATAGTCTGGCTGTGGTGTATATATCTAAATGTAAGTATATAAATATTGATATAAACATACGCAGACAGATTGGGACCGCAATTAAGCGTCTCCGCAAAGTTGCGCGCACACGCGGACGGATGGACAAAAACTGTTGTGAAACAGATGTAACTCTGTAGATGTCTCTATAGTGTCTTTGTAAAATTGATTGTTGGCCAGTTGAGTGAGCCTCGCAGAAATACAGACTCCAAAATTTCTGCGTTTTCTTGTTCAGTTGCATGCGATGGTCTAGTGGCGCAAAATAAATATTTTGTTGTATCAAAACGCACTATCACCCGACCACAGTCTTCACTTGCTGTAAAACTTGTTTAAATGTCCGTGTTTATTTCCACAAATCAATTTAAAATGCTGTTACTAACACCAAAACCTGCACATAATCTGGTTTTCGTCTGTCATGTTTATGTGGAAGGGAACCAGCGTCGCGGCGTCTGCGCTTTATTTCTCAATTCTATATTTTCTAACTTTTTCGACGTCTTTTCTGAATTTTTAAATTTTTCTTTCTTACCGGATTTATGCTCTGTCTTTGGTGAGTTCGTTCCTATTTGTTTCAACATTTAATCAACTTAAGATTCGCCTAATTTTTGTCCTTTTTGCACTCGTTCGCCTGCGTCTTTACCTTCCGCCATTTTAGCTTCATCAAACTGCCACGTCATCTTAGATCACATAATGTACAATTCAATCATTCTTCTTATTTTTGATCTAAGTTTCATGATCGCCTTCCATATTAGTTGCCAACCCTTCCACATCTGCTTGCTCTACATTGTTCCTACAGCCAAACATTCTTGCTGCGCCCAATTTGGCACAACGACTATGCAGTATGGACGTATGTGTTTTATTCCTTTATCGTTCTTCCTAACTTCATCTCAGGCGACTACCACAGCACCTCACCCGCCATACCATCTTCAACATACTAATCCTGCTTTCCGGGGACATCCACCCAAATCCTGGCCCACTGGATTTGTATTCATGTCCTCCTCCCTCACCTCCTACCTATCCTCCTTCCAGAATTTCTTCCTCCAGCATCCTCGACAATGCTCAAAATACTGACAACAGCCGCTTCTCACTTTGCACGCTAAATATTCGATCATTACTACATCCTGCACATTCCCAAGAAATCAGTGATATAGCCCTCTCTTCTCACCCGCCTGACATATTTGCCTTATCTAAAACCTGGTTTAATCTAAACACCACTCTTGCTCAATATGAAGACTGTATTCCTCCTGGCTACCATCTTTACAGTACACCTCGTCCCTGCAAACCATCTAGCCCTTCTCATAAAAATCCAACTGGCGGTGGTATTGCCTTTCTCACCCGAGAACCTGCCACAGTTTTAGGCTCACCTGGTTACTGTTTCCACTCTTTTGAATGTGCATCAGTTACGCATCTTGCTCACACAAATCTGACTATCTTTAATGTATATCGCCCTCCATCCTCCTCTTCATATTCAAGTCCTCCATCGGTCTTCTTGAAAGAATTTACCACCCTCCTCTCTACTGCCGCCACTACACCTCGTGAATTTCCGATTGAAGGTGACTTCAATATACATGTCGATAACCCGTCTGACACATTTGCTTCTGAATTCCTCACCCTATTGTCCTCAACTAATCTGGTTCAACATTTCAAATTCCCCACCCACATTCACAATCACACACTTGACCTTATTATCACATCATCATGCTCCACTCTATCACCTGATATATCTTTCTCTTTTGACACGCCATCTGATCATTACCCCATCTTTACATATTTTAACATTCTTCCGACTCCACGTCCTGATCTTGTCTTTCATTCTTTTCGTCGCATCAGTTCAATAAACATTGAAGCCTTCATACAAGATTTTTCCTGCTCTGACCTCGTGTTAAATCCACCCTCCTCCCTGAATGACCTTCTCTCTTCCTATAACACCACTCTTTCCACTATCCTTGACAAGCATGCTCCTATTATTACCAAATCCCGTTCTCACTCTAACAGTCTCTTTTCCTATAACACCACTCTTTCCACTATCCTTGACAAGCATGCTCCTATTATTACCAAATCCCGTTCTCACTCCAACAATCCTTGGTTCAATTCCTATCTCCAGGGCTTCAAATCTGTCCGGCGACGCCTTGAGCGCGTCTACAAACGCACCAAGGATCCTCAACTTCTCTCTGCCCTTAAATCTGCCACAAATAAATACCATCGCCTTCTTACTGCAGCTAAACAGAGATTTTACTCCTCACTAGTTCGTTCTCGATCCTCTAGCCCTCGCCTTCTCTGGAAAACCATTAACCAACTCCTCCATCGGAACTCATCTAGCCCACTTCCAAATTCTCTTCCGTCTTTTTCAATAGCCGACTCGTTCTGTTCTTTCTTTTCGAACAAAATTAGTACCCTCCGTCTCTCTCTTCAATCTCTCCTCCCCAAAGCCACCAATAACCAACCTGATGATGCTCCCTCCCCCACTCATGACTCCCCACCCTCCCCACCTCGATCCTCATTATCTGTCTTTCAACCCACTTCAGAGTCTGAAATATTACACCTGTTAAAATCACTTCCAAACAAACAGTGGGAACTTGACCATAAACCCACATCCTTACTGAAAGACTGTGCAGCTGTCCTTGTCCCAATCATTACCATTAGGGATTGTCCTCTCTCGAATCAATAACTATTTAGCTTCTAACTCACTCATTAACCCACACCAGTCTGGTTTTAGTAAACGCCACTCAACCGAAACTCTGCTGACATCTCTCTACAACAAGCTTGTTTCTGCCATTTCTCATCAACAGGTTTCTTGCCTCTGTCTCCTCGATATCTCTGCAGCCTTCGACACCATAGATCACAATATCTTACTCCACCGACTTTCAACCTGGTTTGGTTTTGCTGACACTGCTCTCCTATGGATACAGTCTTATCTCTCATCCCGCTCTTTCTCTGTTAAAACTTCGGAAGCCTCTTCTAAATCATGCCCTCTCACTTGCGGAGTCACACAAGGCTCCGTTCTTGGACCTCTTCTCTTTATCCTCCACACTACCCCACTCAGTTCACTCATTAAAGCATCCTCCGTTGACCATCACCTCTATGCTGATGACACCCAACTATTCATCTCTTTCTCTTCAAATTGTTTCAATGAATCTACAGATCATCTTCTTTGTGTGGTTAAACAAATCTCCTTTTGGGTGACATCTAATCTCTTATGCCTGAACCCGTCTAAAACTGAATTCATTCTTATAGGCCTACGTGACCAGCTCAAGAAAATTCCTGACCCCTCTATCTCCGTCAGCCACCCACACCTTTAATACTAACTCCTCTGTCCGTAATTTAGGTGTTATTTTCGACCAGAACCTTACTTTTTCTGATCATATCACCCATCTTTCCCGCTCTTGCTTTATGCATATCCGCGATCTTTGCAGAATCCGTCCTATGCTTGACTTCAAAACCGCATCTATCATTGCCACATCCATAGTCCATGCAGAACTTGACTACTGCAATTCACTTTTCCTCAATATTGACACAACCCAGATAAATCGCCTACAAGCTATCCAGAATGCTCTCACTAAAACCCCCAAACACCATCACATCACCCCTGTTCTCAAATCACTGCACTGGCTTAAAATACCAGAACGAATAGAGTACAAAGTCTTATCCCTCACCTACAACACACTTCAATCCTCCCAACCCTCCTATCTTCGTCAATTATTTACTATCCAACCACTCCGTTCAACCCGCTCCTCACATGTCCTAACACTTCTTCGCCCTCCCGTCACCTCATCCTTAAAATTTGGAAATCGCTCCATAGCCATAGCTGCCCCACCCCTTTGGAATAAACTCCCGCCAGAATTGCGACAGTTGTCTGGTCAATCATACGAACTCACCAACACTTCACCTCTTTCAGTTTCTGCGCAGGTCTTTCACTCAAGACTGAAAACACTTCTTTTCCAGAAATCTTATCCTGATTCTTCCTTTTCCCCTTATCTCTCTTCTCGCTTCAATTTCAAACAGCATCCACCGTAGCCGTCCGACTGTCTGAGTGCCTGACTCCTGGATCTTGACCCGTTTGCCTATCGATTTTGTTTTGACTGAGCGCCTGTGAATGAGCTGGTTCCCGCGACTTAGCTTTCGTTGAGCGCTGTAGAAATCTCGAGATTACGATTACGATTACGATGTGATATAATCCTAGCATGCACGCTGGCACCTTAGTGCAGTGCTTCACAACCTGTGTGCCCCGGCACACAAGTGTGCCGCGAGCGCGGTAGAAGTGTGCCGTGGCCAATTGTCGGAAATCAAAAGTTTTAAATGACAATAATATCACTCTAGCAGACTATAAGCGCTGTCCCAGAATGATAAATTAGTCAAGTACAATTTCTTATCAGGCTGATTTAGCTGTATGTGCAATGTTGAATGCACTGAATTCGAGTATGCACGGCAACGATTCAAACATATTGTCTGTTACTGACAAGCTTCAAGCTTTTCGTCGTAAACTTCTGATGCGGAGAAATGAAATAGAAACAAATCAAACAACAAATTCAATTTCTATGTTTCCTCGCACAGTTGAAGTTGATCCACGTGCATTTGTGTTACATGAAATTGTTACTGAGCATTTATCAGATTTGGAAGACAAGTTGCAATATTATTTTCCAAGTTTAAATGTCTCTGAACCTTACTTTTTCTGATCATGTCACCCATCTTTCCCGCTCTTGCTTTATGCATATCCGCGACCTTCGCAGAATCCGTCCTATGCTTAACTTCAAAACCGCATCTATCATTGCCATATCCATAGTCCATGTAAAACTTGACTACTGCAATTCACTTTTCCTCAATATTGACACAACCCAGATAAATCGCCTACAAGCTATCCAGAATGCTCTCGCACGTGCTGTCACCAAAACCCCCAAACACCATCACATCACCTCTGTTCTCAAATCACTGCACTGGCTTAAAATACCAGAACGAATAGAGTACAAAGTCTCATCCCTCACCTACAACACACTTCAATCCTCCCAACCCTCCTATCTTCGTCAATTATTTACTATCCAACCACGCCGTTCAACCCGCTCATTATCTGTCCTAACACTTCTTCGCCCTCCCGTCACCTCGTCCTTAAAATTTGGAAATCGCTCCATAGCCATAGCTGCCCCACCGCTTTGGAATAAACTCCCGCCAGAATTGCGACAGTTGTCTGGTCAATCATACGAACTCACCAGCACTTCACCTCTTTCAGTTTCTGCGCAGGTCTTTCACTCAAGACTGAAAACACTTCTTTTCCAAAAATCTTATCATGATAATTCCTCTTCCCCTTATCTCTCTTCTCGCTTCAATTTCAAACATCATCCACCGTAGCCGTCGGACTGTCTGAGTGCCTGACTCCTGGATCTTGACCTGGAACCGAACCCTTTGCCTATCGATTTTGTTTTGACTGAGCGCCTGTGAATAAGCTGGTTCCCGCGACTTAGCTTTTGTTGAGCGCTGTAGAAATCTCGAGATTACGATTACGATTTACATACTTACTAGAACCGTTGCCGGCACCGCAAGGCAGCAGCCTGTATAATTATGCATGACGTATTATTTAGATTAATATTAAATTATTCATGAGCGTTCGTTGTCGTGTTTTGTTCCATTCCAGGGAAGGAGGCCAGACGAATACGTTGAAATAAAACAGAAAAAGGAGCTGATCGGCGCTTTTAGAAAGGAATCGACAGATTCTGCTTGTTAAATAAACCGCGGAGATTTTTTGCGGCCCATCGACATATAGGTAGGACATATTTCTGTGAAACAATTACTGTATTATGGCAATGTTCGTGGATTATATCAGTGTGACGCTAGCAGCTTGCCCGGCGAGTTAGCTGTCATTGCTTCACTTGGCTTCAGTTCTACGCGCCTTTGAAATAGTTGGATCATATTAATTAGAGCTGCCCTAGAACCTCTGCCTCCTTGCAATCCATGACTTGGCGTTGGTCATCGTTTGAAAACTCTCACAATCCGCCATAAGCGCACAGTCGCATTTACATTGGAGTTAATATCAATCCTATCGGGCGCTATATCACTTTTATATTTAGGTCCAAAATTAGAATTGGATGCGGTTGTGTGCAAACGCTTTCATTTGATTTAGAAGCGACAGTCGATTGATGCCTTGTGCTGTGGCGGCTCCAGGATTGCTTGCGTGGCGGGTCAAGAGCATTTCCAGAGGGGCGCCACATTCTGGCAGTCCACCATGCACGGGTCTTGTCTGAGAGGGGGCCGGCATATAACGAGGAGGGGTCGGGGGCCAACCGCCCCCTCACGCCAATAGCTAAATCCGCCACTGGCTTTGTGCATTGTTATAGTGGCGTATTCCACCCTTGCACGCTCTTTCAGTCGCAGCTGGAATATTACAGTTCATTCCTTCTAGTCTCTGTATGACTCTTTCCACTCTATGCCGTGTGTCGCTGTCACACACTGGGCCAACAGAGCAAAGCGAGAGATGGAACATTATTGTGCTCATATATTTGTGATGTTGTGAAGTTTTCTTCTTTGCCAGAGACGTTGTTGGTTGACACAACAGATCTCAACTTTCTGAAGGTCAGTTACGAAATTCCATTACGAAAGCAGAGTTCACATAGACTCTCTTTAGGCCAATAATTTCCTAATAATTTCAGTTATGTATTTTACTATTATTATTGTTATTGTTAATATTGTTATTACTATTATTATTAACCTCCCTATTTGTGCTGTTCCTTGTGAGGAAGCAAGGGCATGCTGCATTAGTCATATAAACATTTAAATTTAAATACATTTAAATTACGAAACAGAAACAAATAAAAAAAATGAAACAAAATGACAAAATAAAGAATTGCCATTGTGTATGCAAAGAACAAAGGATGAAAAGCAACGTGATTGTGCAGAGAATTACTGGCTGTGTCGGAGCAAAGAAAGATTCTTAGAAAAAAAGAAAAATTTAGGGTTTTCTTTGAGTGAATCCAGTGATATAAACAAACTTAATTACGTTTCTGAGTCATTACTGTTTGTTAAAATGGAATTATATATATCTTCAATCACTTTCTTAGATACAGGAGTCACAAATGTATGAACACAATAAATGATCCATCTTTTGCTCTGCTGTCAATACTATATTTTCAACTTGCTTACCCATCATAGCCAGCCTTCTGATTTCCCTGACCTGTCAAGTTTCAGCCAGGTTTCTCCAGCAGATTAAAATTTTTGACTTAGGTGTCACTTGAAGTGACCATTGTTTGATACCTTGTGCATTATAACAATGGTGCTATAGAAGTCCTTAGATTAGATTCTGAAAACTGTTGCTGGTGGAAGATACACCTAACTAAAAGCAAAACTTTGGAGAAAGGTGTGGTTGAACTTAAATCTTTTAGTATTGGTTGGAATACTTATCAATTTCTTATTTTAAATTGTGGTTCATTGAAACCTCCTATGTCATGCACCAGGCAGTCGGTTTCGTTTAGAAATTATTTGTGTTACGTTAAGTCTTTGAAATCCATTATTATTTTTAAAATGACTTATTTGCATTTTCAGTTATTTTAAGAGACAACGAAAAGCTGAATTAATTCATTTGTCATGGAAAGCTAGTGTTTCGTCATTTTATTTGATTACAGCCGTTAGTTTTAACTGTTTTTATTTTCTGTCACCACAAGAAAAGTCTTTCGAAAACTTAGAGAAAAAATGTAAAACCTCTAAGTCTTCGAAAAATTCGCTCATTTTTGTGCACAGTGATTGACGAAAGAATTGTGATTTACCTATGTGTGAAGCTGCACAGATTTGCTGTTGTACCTAAGTGAATCACTTCGTCTTTCCACGTCAAATCCGCCAGATGCTGTCTGTTTCGTTTTGTTCCAATGGGTAGAAGCAGACCACTGATGACCACTCCTGTTTTCTTGAGCAGTTTCCTTGTTTTGTTGTTGTGTAAACCTTTACTGCAAATCTGGATTCTCTCCTTGCCTGCGCTAACTGTATGCATGTATGTGTGTGTGTGTATTCGAAGAGTTATACAGCTCCTCATAAGAACCTGTCTAAGACATGGAAACGTGGTGTTTTGATGGATCTGAAGAAGTAAGAGCTGAAGATGTTTCACGAGCTGTTTTGTCAGAACAGTTCAAGTGTGGGATTTTAAATCAGTTATGCTTTTTAAGCCCTGGACGTAATCCGCTTGGCGAGATATTCCTGTTGCAGGATTGCTATTGTCGTGATTGCACTACTGGTAAAAATGGTGTAATGCCAGAACTACAATGTAACTCTACCGGGCACCCAGAAGCCCATGTATCCGCCAGAAGGGTGAAATATATAACCTGAAACCTGGCCAAAGAAGCATAATGATTGTTTTAGGCATATAGCTGTACTAGTCACGGGCTTGCAGCTTAATAATGCACAGTTGTCTATGGCCTGTGAAGCCAAGAGGCTGGAGGTATTGGGTTGCACCCGAGAATTATCAGTGACTGAAGCATAAAGAATAAAAAATTTCTTTCGTCTCCCGAAGTCGGTAGAAATGGGCTGAAGGATATTGTGGACTCGTGTGTGACTGCTTAACTAACTTTGAACTAGGCCTGAGTGCGTATTATGACTCATGTGCTCCGTTGGATGATTGTTTTATTACTTTATGACGGAGTGGCGGATAGTCGAGTACCCGCTCGGAACTGACTTGGGTACCGGGCCGTCGTTTACCAGACTTTTGACACCTCAAGTAGCAACTTTCCTTACATCGCTAATTCTGCAGTTGGGAACATTAATCCCAAAATGGAGCCAGTTTTTGAAACTGACTGCATGATCACACAACCTGGCTGTAAAAGAGTACTTGATTTGACGTCCAAAGATAACGTTGTAAGGAGTTTCCTGTGTGTATGCATACCCGATTATGCCTAGATTATGTATATGGTCTTACTGCCACATCCTGTGCCAGAACGAGGTATGACTGTAGTCACTGTATAGTTCATTATGGTTTTTCACTGTTGATCTTTTGCGGGCAGTGGCTTTTAATTTCCGGCTTCATCGTTAACAGAGAATAATAGGTTTGAAATATTTGCTGGGATGTCAAGCTGTTGTTTGTGTTGCCTGATTCTGAGTGTAACCAATTAATCGGGAATTCCTTAAGTGTTCGTTTATTTACTATTTCTCGTAAGTTCTGTTGATCTTCTAAACCAAGTCTTGGAGACTCTCGTTTCATTTCCATAATCACTGTTCCTTTTTCATTACTGTCTGTTGATGTATTTTGCCTATTTATGCGACATTGTTGCCTACAAGAAATCCGTTTGTTCCGGATTTTGATTGTGTTTGATTTCTGTTCAACCCACGGTGGATGTATCAGCGACTGTGTTCTGAATAAATGTCTGGTTTAATTTCTCGGCAATTACTGTTAGTAATGTGCTACTTTGGGTTTTTCTGTTTGTTTCATTTCCAGCATTTTCTAATTTTTGGATTGCTTAGTACTGTGCTATATTTGCCAAGATTCACGGCTGATTAGTAGAATATGTCGTCAAAGGGTTAGTGCCACTTCAACTGTTTCCTATTTCGTAATGGTTTCTATATTCTCCTTCGGATTGCTGCTCAGATTATGATTTAAGTTACATGGTTATAACAAAGCCTACACAGGCTTCTCAGGTGCTCAGGCTGATGGGTCAAGATAGACACATCATATTTGTTCATTAATGTTTGTCCAGTGCAAGCTTAGAGAAAGCAGTTTCAGTTTCTGAACTGCACAGCTTGTATTTTGATACAGAACGCCGCATATTTCATTTAATTTATTTACTTAATATCTTTTTTTTGCGATTTTTGTGCCATTATAGTGAGTAAGCAAATTCCAGGTGCAGAATATTGTGCAACCAGATAAATTTCATCAGAGATTTTTTGGCGTTTGGGACTTAAAATAAGAAAGCTCCAGATATGCTTAGATTTTCTTGTCCAGCATGGAGGGTTTCGGTGGAGTTGGGTTGAAATATTTCCATCCGGCTCAGCTAGTCTCGAGGGTCCTGTACTTAAACTTCTTAAGCTTGTTGAACTAGTTGTAGACGGGATACTGTTGAGAAAAGTTAAGGAACTGTACATGTTGGCCTTGTTTTTGAAGCAGGAACTCTCAGTTGAAGTTTTTGAAGGAGTAAGACTGGAAATGTAAATTCTGACTGTTGTAGTATGTTAATCTCAGTTGTAGTTACTGAGCAGCCTTCGACTTAGAGTTCTTTTCAGTGTTCATAAGTTAATTCTCGATATTTGTTAATATGTGCATGACTTGTCTCAGACTTTCGTTTAACGTGATTTCGACTTTGCGTTAGGGTTGAGTGTTAACCAGGGTTTCTGATTTGAGAATTTCTTTTAATATGGCTGACTCATAGTATGATTTAATTGATTTTGATTTTTATTACTTAGTTTTATTATCTATTTTACAGTTACTCACGGATTTTATTATTTATGTAAATTTCTTTCGAACCATGATAAATATAGTCTGTCTGTGCTCATATAGTTGGTGATAGGTTGCCACTGTGTTTTCTGTATTTGTTGTGCGTTCTTTAACTGAATTTCTTCCTTAATTAATTTCCTTCATTAGATAAATTGGAAAATGTTTCCTTTGGGAGTGAGATCGATGAGGAAGTACAGGACATTCTTCGCGATTCATACTTGGATCCAGAGTTTGAATCGAAATGGAGTCCGGCCAAAATTCAGATCATCCGAAACCAAAATCTCCAGAAACAGTTTGAAGGTGAGCATCACTGGTATTAACTTATTAAATACCTCTAACTTAACTTATTAAATAAACATTGTAACTTATTAACACCACCAGCGTTGACTTATTAAATCAATATCTAACAAAACCAAGAATTTATGAGTTTCAAGCTTTTCATAATAGCCTTCACAATGTACCAACATGTGTGCACCTGATTTTTGTCACCATATTTTGGAAATTAGGTTAATAAAACTTCGTTGAAAATCATGTTTCAGCATCTTTGAGTAGTTTGCAAAAGGTGATATGTATGCATATATATATGTATGTCTATTTACATTGATACAACTTTAAACACGGTTTCAACTATGTTCTCTGATGTGTCTTTCAATATGTCGTATTAAAAATGCATGCTACACCCTTAAAGTGCTTGGTAACGACACTATAGATGTATCTGAAAAGTGCCTTTTAAGAACCTCATAAAGATATGTCCTTATTCATTCATTCATTCATTCATTCATTCAGAGTGCTTATTTAGTGCCCCTCCAACATACCTACTTAGAGGCACTTCCAGCCCAGCCTCGTCAAAAGAGAACAGTTTTCAAGAGTTTATGGGAGGAGCATGTGGCATCCCTGATTAAAAGGACATTTTTATCTAGAGGGAGGCCATTCCAGGTGGAAAATGGTTAAAAGTGGCTGATATGTTACATTACATTTCGTTAAACATATAACCAGAGAAGAGGCAGGAGTTCTTCGTGCACGGACACAAAGCCGAGGAAATGGAAGAGAAGTTCGGTTTCCTGGTGGAGAACAACGTTGCCCGACTCGAGGCGCTTTGCGACTTTGGTCTACACACGGAGGACTCAGAATACAATGCGCTTGGATACAATTGCATGGGCGTCTACCTGTGTCGATACGTCGACGTCTGTCTTCAACACGCTCTCGTCAAGTTCTGTGGATCAAACGTCATCCGGCTGGTCATCTGTAAAGTATGTATTTATGTGTATGCATGTATGTTTGTATGTGTATGTGAAAAATGATAGAGTGCCTTTAAGGAATCTCTAAGATACTGAGCTGCTTGTGGTGTGGCATGGCCTGTCGAATAGTTTGGATGAAACTACTACCTCGGTGGACACAAGTATCGCCTCTCAAAGGAAGGTAGGAGAGGTTGGCTGTTGGCAAGTTAAAGTCTAACAAAAATAGAGAATCTTTCAGAACTTAAAACCCACGTCATGTTATTCTTCCTCTTCCCCTTATCTCACTGTCCGGTTCAATTCCAGACACCACACACCGTATTTGTCTGACTGTCTGCCTGCCTGATTCTTGGATCTTGACCTGGAGCCGAACCCTTCCTGCCTATTGATTTTATTTTGACAGCTCCGGTGAATAAGCTGGTTCCCTTGAGTTGGTATTCATTGGGTGTTGTGGAAACCTCGAGCTTACGATTACGATTACATTATGCTATGCTATGTTTTGATCCGTTTAGTACATGGCCGGGCGACAGACGACGGCAATTCCTCGCGTCGCATCAGCTGCTGAGTTCATTGAACCGACGCAGGGCTTTGACAGCCACGTCTCTGTCATTCATCCGTGTCGCACGGACTCCCTCCAGAACCAATTCGACCGGTCACAGGTCCGTATTTCTCACCCACGGTTACCCCCACCTCTTCTTACATGCACTCATTCAGTCATTCAGAGCATCTATATAGCGCCCCTTCAAGTTGTGTACCCAGACTTTGTGTTTGCCTGGTCTGAGACAAACGTTGTTCGTTATACTCGGCTTAGTGACAGTTTTAACTCTGAAAGTACAAATGATCTTTCACTGATGAAAAGATTTAGACAGAAGTTAGTTAAATTTGTATATTTATATCAGGAAAATTAGTCTTCAAGATTTTCAGGGGAGAAGTGTGTGAGAAGGCAATTATTATCTATAATAATCCATAATTACAAGTATCGATATTACTACTACTGTAGTAGTAGTAGTTTAATATTTTGAATATTGTGGAAGTCAGAAGGCAGCAAGAGAGAGACCGAGATATAGAGACGGAGAAATGGATGGTGGCTTAGTACCTGAAAATTTTTTCATTTTTTTTATCAAGCTCTCAACCCTAAATATTGAGCGTTCTCGGTTGCTGGTCCATGACTTTGGAATTCGCTGCCTAGTTTCCTTCATTCTGTCAGTTCTGTGATGTCATTTAAGTCTAGACTTAAGACTTGTCTTTCACCTTGCCTATCCACCGTGGCCGAACTTCTGGTTTCTCTGACCTATCAGAATTCGACCTGGCTTTTCCAACGGATTATGATTTTGATTACGATTTCACTTGAAGCAACCATCAATTGATGCCTTGATCTTTATGATAACGGAGTTACAGAAGTCTTTAGATTAGATTAGATATTGGTTAAGGATAGCCAAAGAAAGTGTGACAAGCATTACATCACTCTAACAGGAGATCATTTGATGTAGCAAGATGCATGATGATGATGATGATTCGTCTGTTGGCAGGTGTTTCTGTATGAAATAAACAAATTGCTGCAACCGGCCTCTTGTCCACGCCACCTCCTCCCTTATGCTGTCGTCACGTACACACCAGATGGCACCTACAACGCCGCCATTGATGCCGAACCAACCGGAGCCGAGAAGTTGGCCAGCAACCCACAGCTTCAGCTCATCATCAAGCAGATCAACTCCCGTGGCGACCTCCTGCCCGAAGCAGCTCCTCTGGCCACTCCCTCGGCTGGAAAGCCACCGCTCGGAGTGCCAGTCGGTACAAACAGTCGACCAGTTACTACCACTGGACAGGTGATAGTAGGCTCTTCTGGCCAGTTTGTGATGCCGGTTCCTGGACTAGGGTCGGCTGCGAAGGTAGTCGATTCAAGCGATCCAACCAAGAACTCGGAAAACGCCAAACTCCAGAAAGTCATCAATGAGCTGAATGCCAAACTCGGTGCCGAAGAAATGAAGAAGTTTACGTTTGGGGATCTCGGGGCGAAGGGCGTCGCCGCCCTGTCCAGCACGTCAGTGGCATCGCTGAGCCACGACTACGGCGCCCGACCGACCCTGTCCGCCAGTCTACCTGGTGGCCTCATGCCGTCAGTTGGCGTCCTACCAGCTACCGGACTTCTCAACGTCCATGCGGCAGCGGCGGCACAGTTCACGTCAGCCGGAGGGACAGGCACCCTGTCCGCTTACGGTCTGCTCAAGCCCGGTCTGCCGGGCATGACCACTTTGCAGCAGCCGGCGATGGCTGGGTTCTTCCCCAGCGGCCAGCAGCCGGTTGTGTCTCGGCCGGGGGCCAGCGACCCTGCGGCTGGGGCAATGACGGCTTTTGCCAGCTACTTTAGCATCCCAAGCTCCTTCTTTCCACAGAACACCGTCTACCCGTTTGACTATGTCCCGACTGTTCTCAGTGCCGCTGGCAAGGACAACAGTGCCATGTCTGCTGCTGCTGCTGCTGCTGCAGGGTTTTACCCAATACAGGCGATCAATCCGGCTGCAGCGGCGGCGGCGGGGTACGCTGTGGTCAGTCAGGGCGTCAAACGGCCTCTGACCGGAGACTTTGTTACTTATGCGGTCGACAAGAGACAGAAGTTCTTCTAGAGCTTCTTCTTCTTCGTCTGATCGGTTTGATCTTATTAACGGCTTGCGTTTCTGTTCTCTGATCTCACTTTTAACGGGGATTGCATGTGATTGAAGCCCTTACGTTAGTTCCTGTTGATCTCTGCTTCAGGCGTAATGTAAGACATAATAACCTTTATGTGGCATCTTTTCTGTACTTAAACGCAACCCACCCTAACAGCTCCTTTTGCCTTCTGTCTCTGGTCTTCTGGTAACAGGACTTGGTTCTTGACATGGCATCTTTGGACATCTCTTTGGACATCCCCACTGACTTGACGCAGTGCTTATGAATAAGCTGGTGCCCTGCGCTTAGCTTCTAAGTAGCGCTTTAGAAATTTGGGGTTTATGATTACGAGTTGCAGGACAAAAGGAGCAGCAGCAACACTGGAATTTTTTAGCACAGAACTATATAAAATTTTCACTAGTGGTTCCAAAAGTGTGGGAGATCTGTTGTCACCAGACTCTTGAGTGATTGGCTGGCGCTTTATCCCGTCAAGCATTTCCTGATGTTTTTGACGATGACCACTTGCTTTAAATGCTTGCTAGTTGTTGTCTGCAATTTGTGATTTTGAATGAGTCAAGAGTTATATGTGAGCATTTGAACGAATCACTCTCTTCTCATATAACTAAATCATATAACTTATTAAAAGAGTTGAGAGTGATTTATGAGCATCTGAGTTAGTGAGTTATGACGTTTTGTGCTCTCGAGTATATGCCGTTGTTGGGTCTGATTTGTCAGAACCAACTTCTAATTAACTTCTAAAAATTTTCTTATGTACTCGCGTGCAGTTTTATGCATGTTACGTCAGTGGGAATTTTACGCCACAAGTTAAAAGAATTATTCCAAATCAAAGCATTCTGCAAATTATTTATATTTTGTAACTTAATTACAACTTCAGTATCAAAAGCTCTTGCTTACTTGCTCGATGTTGTTTTTATTTATGTTGTTTAAGTATTTAATTGTTTTCTTGTTGGCAATTTAATTATGTACCCTAGATGTTTTAATTTATGTCGAACTGATGATAACGAGTCATTCCTTGTTGACTGTTTTTTAAAGGTTTTTTAAAGCATTCCATTTGAACATCAAACTGAAGTACACTTCAAGCGGTTATGACGTTCAGCTTAGTTGGCAATAGCTAGAGCAACACGGGTTTTCGGGACTCATTGCCGATCATGGAAATGTTGATAAACTTTCTTAGGTTGATAGATTATTGTCGCAATTATTATTTTATTAATCAGATACTTATATCATGCTAATATGTGAATTCACGGGTAAAGCGTGGGTAGCTGGAAAAAAGATAGGTCTTCAATTGTTTGTGAAATGAAACGAGAGAAAGAGAAGGGTCCGTCAAAGCTGGTGGTAGTGAATTCCATAGAAGTGGACCAGCATGTGAAAAGGCAGGAAACAATAGATCTTTTGTTAGATCTTTTGTGGTAAGTTGGGACAACGGTTGGCCAGAGGAAGCTGATCTTAATTAAGCTCGTTAATTAAGTGTGCGTGTAATGCATCAGTCAGCAAGGTTGCTCGGTGCTAGACCATGAAGCGCCTTTTATGCATGGACAGCAGCTTTAAACTGAACCTGATCTGGAAAAGATAACCAGGTAATTTGAAGACATTAGGTCTGTATGTAGCTGGAGATCTTGGAAGAAGCCGAAGAACAAGATGAACAGCTGCACATGGAACTGATTGTAAATTATCTAAATTCAAAATCAGATTATGTCAATTTTATTGTTAATATGAATAACTGTTAGTGTTATATTAATAAAATATTTAAAATTTTCTAATATATTCCAAATGCTTTTAAAATAAAAATATAAAGTTTTTTTGAATATGCTAATAATATAATTGCTTAAAGGATTATTTACAACTCAGGTTAATAATATTATTTTGTAAATAATAATTTTAATAATTAGGGTGTTTTCTCGTAATTTTGGAGTCCTATTGGTGATTTATTATTTTTGGTACAAACTATTACTGACTAAATGAATAATACATTATATTCAGGTATTATCATATTTAATTATGAGTATTATATATGTAAAAAGAAGAGAGTACACTGGTAATAATGAATATTGGGGTTTATTTAAGAGCAACAATTGTTTTAAAAGAGAAAACATATCCAGAAAGTTAAGCCGTCTTTCGATAGTTTTCTTTTAAATTTGTTAATGTGTAGCTTGTAACTTAATTTCTTAGAATTGACTTGTTTCAGATTTTTTGTGTTTTTTCGATTCTGTTTTGTGTTCCGTTTGTTGTTTTTTGATGTTGAACTTCTTTGAGCTGTTCGTTCATTATTTGAGAAGTTGTGTTCTTTCGATCTTCATGTAGCTTACTGCAGTGGCAGCTTGTGAAATGTATTTGCCTTTGTGTTCAGGGTTTGAATCCCGTTGGTCATGCGAATCTGACAACTCGTAACCAAGCCCTGATCTCTTCTTCAGTGCTCTGGCCTCAGGCACATCCAGGAATCCAACGACACCATCGTTCTCTGTTCTGTAGCATTTTAAACTTCTTTGTAGCTCCGTCTGCTTCCTCTATCCATCGTCTAGTCCAACGGCACAACTCTTGGTCATCCTGTGGCTTTTGGACCTTCAATTCTCCCTTCAGGCACTGTCTTCAGGAGAAATTCCCATGAAGTATAGGTGACCGATCCACTTCATTTGTCTCCTGTGTGGTTCATTCACCAGGGTTCTCGCCTCTTGCACCACACAAAGCTCTTCTTCGTTTGTCTTACGATCAGGCCGTAAGGAACCCTTAGATTAAGATCTTCCATTTGTTGGACGATATGACACGGTGGCTGATTGGTTTGATCGCTTATCTTCAAACATAGAGGGTACGGGTCAAGCCTCCTCCTCCTCCTCCTCCTCCTCCTCCTCCTCCTCCTCCTCCTCCTCCTCCTCCTCCTCCTCCTCCTCCTCCTCCTCCTCCTCCTCCTCCTCCTCCTCCTCCTCCTCCTCCTCCTCCTCCTCCTCCTCCTCCTCCTCCTCCTCCTCCTCCTCCTCCTCCTCCTCCTCCTCCTCTGAGACGGTTAGTGTGTAGGGACCTTGTGGATGTCCCTGAGGCACGGTTGCTGAGCGCCATCTATTGATGCTGTGTCGTTCGGTAGTGGCGCTTAATAAGTAAAGAAATATAATTATCGGATTGCCGTTGTTGTGTTTGAACTTCGGCCGATATATCCTCCAACCCAAAGACCTCTGAGCCTCCAAGGAATCGTGTTGATTGAAGTCTAATGATGGAATGATTATGTTAACTTCATCAAAAACAAGTCTAGTCTGAAGGGGTAGTTGATTTTGATGGCGTCTTTACGCTGATAACTTTGTGAGAGATCTCAGACATTGCTTTTGTATATTCTAGTATTTTCTGGTTTAATTAGCATTTATTTTCTTATGTTGCAAAGTCATTTTTATGGCAGTCACTTTATTTCAAGCAGTCAAATGTGTTATTATCAGTTGTTTGTGAGATGTTGTTATGCAAGATATGTTTCTGTTCTTTAGTGCATCTCGTGATTTTGTCTCACGCCAGACAGTCTTCTACATAAGGCGTTTTTTTCTTAATTGTATCTCTTTAGCCTAAGCGAATTTTTGAATAATTTTGATTTTATGATGACATTTTGCCCGGCAATCAGTCCTACACTGGACTGTGAAATCGTTTAAAGGACAATTTTCTGTCTGTTTTAAATGTTGCATGAATTTTACTAACATCACTGACTTCTCGTCACGGCAGAGGGGATTCTCGCTTGTAGTTTTTACTTGTAATTTTTTCTGGTTTTTCTTTAAGGTGCTTTGAAATCTTATCGAAGGCGAGTTCTGATTGGCATTGTGCAGTGGGCCTCTAGTGAGCATGTGTGTCGTCTTCTGTTAGGTTTGACTGAGAGTCTGCTTTGTGAAACGTAGCCATTTACTAACATCCAATATCCTTTACTGGTAGCTGAACATTCGTTCGTTCATTCATTCACTTAATTTATGTAGCCCAACTTGTGGATACCCCTTTCAACAACTGTTCCTTTACTTCTCTTGTTTCCAATCTTTGTAGTAAACGTTGTACTGTTTCATGTTGACAAGTCTCTGCCAGGTTTGCATGTATGTTATCCGTTTTATCTAGGGCTGCAAAAGTTAACGATTAATTAATCGATTAATCGTCAAAATTTTTTAACGATTAAATTTTTTTTTAACGATTAATCGACCCATCACTTACAAATGTACCGGAAGTCAAAAAGTAAAAAAATGGCGGCCGAGAAATATAAACAAATTTCCGGACGATTACACGAACATTTTGGTTTTAAACTATTGACTGACGGGAATGTTGAAAATGTTGATAAAGTTTATTGTATCCATTGTGAGAAATCGTTTGCCTACCATGGTTCTAACACTTCGCTTACTTATCACCTGCAAACCAAACATCCACTACAGTATCAGAAACTTCCGCTGAGACAGTCTACACCAGCATCATCTACTTCATCTACTTCGAAGCAGGGTACTTTGAGTCACTTTTGTCGTTCATCAGATCGTCCAGTCAGCGTTACTTTACAGCGTGATATTAAAGTGGCACTTGCAAATTGGATTGCTAGCAGTGGCAATAAGACCCGCTCATCACTTGAACCAAATAATGTCAACACACTTGTCTGTTTGCGTAGTTGGTTAAAAGATGACATATGAAGGAGACATTCCAGTGTTATTTCGATTTTCGACAAGTACGTTTAATAAATGTTACTTATGACACCATAAATTTTAATTTTTGGCTTTAATCGAAATTAACTATTAATTAATCGTTAATTTTTCAAAAGTTAACTATTAAATTTAAATTAATCGTTAACAGCCCTAGTTTTATCATCATTCTTATTCGTCTGCATTGATCTCAACTTCTCATAAATTATTTGAGAAGAATTCTGTTTTTTTCTCGCACTAGTTATTGTCGTTTTATTCAAAGAACTTAAATTTCAGTACATATTTAGCTCAAGTCAAGCAACAGTGGATAGTTCTTCCTGTAAATATTTTTAGACTAGTGTGGTCTAAGTCAAGCTTGTAGTTGCAGCACATTAGTTGTCTGGTCTTGGAGAATTTGTTATTCTAATCAGCAATTTGTGTAGCGCCTCTTCTAGAAAAACTAATTACAGGCGCTTTGTAGACTAAGGTGTGGCCTAACAAGCAGACAATAAAGCCCTGTTGTGGCATGGATTTAGGCCACACTTCTGTCAACAAAAACCAGACAGTTATCTTTGCTTAAGTTTATGAGTCGCTACTGTAGAGGCATTTCCCAGACGCTAGTTTTAGAGGAATGAAAAGTGATCGAAAGAAGACATGTTTTACCAGTTTTCAAATTTTTAATATTTTTTGTTACATCAAAATAGACTTATTGATGAGCATAATGATAATAACCTCTGCTCAGTGTTGCTTTGTGACGTGAAAATTAGAGTCGCCAGGTAACCTATAGATTTAGCGATAGTCCAATACTCTAGTTTTTCATCTGTTGGATTGTAGCGGTGCGATTACTTACACCAGAGGGGTTTGGACCAGAGCTCCAGTTGCTGGCATGGCCGCCTACGGTAATGGGAAAATTTGCGTGAATATTGGAGACAATTTTCGAGCTTATTTGAGCCAACAATTCATCGCAGAGGTCTGTAACTGTAGAAGAACCGCACGTGCGGACACGAATCGCCCCTATCCAGGCACTATTCTGATATCTGATACAAATCAATAGCGGACCAATCGAACTGTGGAATCGTCTTGGATGTGACAGTCTCTCTTGTCAGTTCCAAGACACGCGCAAGAGCGAATGCTTCCGAGCGACGGTCGTATATCGACGCGTTTTTGTTTTGCTCGGCAAGTAATCGGTTCCTTCGCTGCTCGGAATTCTGTAGCTGTTAACAAGACATAAAGTTCTAGGGTTCTAAGTGATTCAGAAGACAGTGGAACCCCTGCACATAAACTATGAATGCTGTTTAACAGCCAATGCTTTCTGGCTTCTTTAAAGGCTGCGAGTGTCCACAGAGACGGTGGGTTACTGTCATCCAAACCTATCCGCTAGAGTCTACAAGTCTTGCACTAGAAAATCTCTGCCCTAATCTTCCTTTCGGTTTCTTAACTAATTTATATCTGTGTCCTCGAGTCGCCTTGGTTGGCGCTAATTCGAAGAACCTCCTCCACTGCACTGCCTCCCCTCCACTGATAATCTTATGAGCTTCAATTAGGTCTCCTCCTCTGTTCCTCCTTCTCTCTATAGTTGTTATCCCACACCTATTGAACCGTTCTTTATAGCTCAGACCCTTATTACCCCAATCAGCTTGGTAGGTCTCCTTTGCCCTTTTAACCCGCTGTTACTATGTCGTGTTTCAGGCATGGATTTCATACCTGTACCCCAACTGTGAACTCAACAAAATTAGTACAAACTCAGTATTACATCCTTATCTCTTCTAAATGTTGTCCTCTTAATCATACCTAAGGTTGAGTTGGCCTTTTTGGCTGCTTCAGCACATTGCTTTGAAGGTTTCGGACTCTATGCAGAATCACTCTCAAGATCCTTTCTTCCGCGTTCACTTTCGATACGTTACCCCGTTTCTTTGTTTCTTCGGTTCTTTGTTTCTTTTTCCAAGTTAAAAAGCATCTGCCAGTCCTGAGACCATTTACACATTCTACGTTGATTCTCTCGCAGCTTCTCCGATTCTTCTTCAAAAACCACGTATGTCACAATATACGCGTCACTAAAGGTTCAATGTACAGGGTCAGACTAAAGAGGTCAATGCCAGACCATTCGAAATGATTCAAGGACAAGGAAAGACACCAAAGCAAAGGCCAGACCTTCCAGGACCAATGAAAGTCACTTGAGTCCAAGGCCGGACCATTTAGAAGCAAAAATTGCTGGACTCCAAGGAAAGTTCATGTCGCATGAAAATGAGAGCTTTAAATGTTAAACTATGTGGAGTCACTGATAACTTTAGCTTAACGGTCAACTGTTCTAACGATAATGATACAACTATATCTTATTAGATCCCCGATGGGTGGTCTAAACAGGTTTAGTAGTAGCAGCAGCAGCAGTAGTAATAGGCCTAATTATAATGCAATTTCTACAGCGGGTAAGGACATGTCTTCGAGGAATCCATATTTTAAGTATCATGAAGGCCTAATTTAATGGAATTAAATATCCCAACACCTGGAATTCCACCAATCAATCCAGTATATTCAGAATCGACAGCAACATAGAAACGATGCGACCATTTAGTGTGATCACAATGCGACTCTTATTGTTAGAAATTGTATAATTAAGGTCATATCGACGTCCGTAGTAACAACTATGTTCTGCAGTTGGGTATGTAACAATGTCATCCCTCTCGTGGAAATTAGTATCAGTGTACGTATCACACGCGATCAGATAAGGAAAACAGCGCTTTCTGCAGCTCAGACTTTAGGGAACATATCGGGCAGGGTAGTTCGGCTTCCCAGGCCCCCCTGGACCCATCTCGCCGGCAGCCGGGGCCTTGAGTTGTGGATAGGAGGGTGGAGGCGGTTGTTTCATGGTGTTCGGGTCCATCCATGGCAACGGCTTGGCTCCAGCTGTTGGCTGTCCTGGTGGACCCCTGTTGACGGGAGCTGGAGGCTGTCGTGGGGGCATCTGCGGTTGAGCGTTCGGCCCTCTCAGCATCTGGGGAGGAGGCTGCCCTGCATTGCCTTCTTCTTTTTCGTCATCTTCGTCTGGCTTCACGATGCCCAGCTTCTCCCCGAGCCACCGGAACTTGGCGACGATCTCGTCCTGTAACAAAGTCATGGTCGGATGATAGAACCTCTTATCGAAGAAAAAGCAATGAACTGCTCACCAGAAAACAGAGACCAAACACGATCCAAGAATTTGTCGAAATAGAAATCGTAGCTCTGAAATTCTGCAGGACTCTAGGAAGCCCACAACAGTTGAATTTTTCAAAGGCTGTTATGCTAAAGTTGACTTGGCTTTCTCATCCAGGCGTAATGCAATCGATGTTACCGGGATGAGTAAGACAGTATTACCTGGCTGGGCAAGACGGTGTAACCCGGGTGAGTAAGCTGATGTTACCTGGATGAGTAAGATGATGTTAACTGGACGAGTAAGACGATGTTACCTGGATGAGATTGAAAGCCATCGACAGAATCGCCATGCCGAAGACCATGTAAACGGCCGTTCCGACGAGCTGCAGCTTTCCGCTGACCGTATTGAGACACTGTGTCCCCGGAACGATATCTCCAAAGCCAATGGTGGCGATCGTGATGAAGCAGAAGTAGGCAGCTTCCAGCCAGTCGAGGTTACTCCAGACTCCGAAAAGCAGAGCCCCGACGAACAGGTAAGAGGCGACGAGGCTCAGGGTGATGGTCAGAGGCACGCTGATCTTTTCTTCCTCGTCCTCGTCGTCATCATCATCATCTGCATCGACCACAGCCGGTGGTTGACCTGCCTTCTGGGCGCTGTACTGGTCCTTCCATGCCTCCATCGGAGCATGGTTGTTGGACGGGGCAGCTGACCGTTGTTGCTGTTGCAGCTGCTGAGCTCTGACCCTCTTCTGGAGGAATCCGCAGCAGCAGATGTTGATGTAGACGTAGCGGAAGATGTTGGCCATGATCTCGCCGATGTTGGCGAGGACGAGGAGCATCAGTGGAATGCCTAGAACGGCGTAGGCGATGCAGACCAACCGACCCCAGAAGGTCTTCGGAGCAATGTTACCATAACCTGCAATCAGACATCAATGCAACAGAAGCATTCCAATTCGCTCTCTGATCTGTGCATCTGTGGTGGATGTCGTTCATGTCTAGTCTCTTATTGAATTAAAAAACTGAATTAAAAGTTGAATTAAAACATGAATCGTTAAAGCACTAGAAATAAACTAAGTCGAATGGAGTACCTTAAATATACGATCCGTGCATAATGGGAAAAGAATCATTATGATTTATGAATGCTATCTATAGACAAGCCTTTGTGACCGATCCAATACAGTGGTCTTGTGTCGTCAGATTGGGAGCCCTTTCGGGAGTTTCTCTGAAAAGGCGCTATACAAACTTGTGATTACAATTACAGTCACACGTGCATGGCAGTGAAGCATCCTGTTCTTCTGCACTACGTACCCACAGTAGTAAAGATGGTCGTAGCAAACAGCAGGGCTCCGGGGTAGGACCACTGGTAGGGCGGTCCATCCGGTTCTCCCATGGCTGTGCAGTTGTTTCCATTGTAGCCCAGCGACAGGACGTCATCGCGGAACTTGGACAGCTGCTTCCGGTAGGCGTCCATTGCGTACGGAGCGTCGTCTAGAGACCGGAATCCGCTCGAGATGGTCCAGATCTTGTAGACGGTTTCGTTCTCCATCGGTATGTACTTGTTGCGTCCCTGGATGCACTGTTCCTTCTCGTTCGTCGCCTCCAAGTGCTGGAAGATGAATCCACCGGCCACCGCGTACAGGATGACGACGACCAGAAGACCGATCTGCGAGAGGCTGAACTTGAGCGCCCGCTTGCAACAGTCCTTGCGCTGCTCCTTCTTCTCAATCTCTTCCCTCTCCTTCTCGCTCAGAACGCCCCTCGGTTGGCCCCTCACGGGCGGCGTGTCCTTCATGGGTGCCATATGAAGTCAGACGCTGGACAGATGTGCCCGAGTCCAGTGTATGTGATCTACGCACAGAAATCGTCAAGGTGCGAATTGAAAGAGCAACAGTGTTTCTAAATCAAACAAGGTTATTGTTTCTGTATTTATGTTCGGCAAGGTGGTCTATCGGTAATGCTTTTGGTCAATGATCATGCGGTTGCGGGTTCGACTCAGTTAACGACCCTGGGCAAGTTGTTTGCACACACCGTGCCTCTGTCACCAAGCAGCATCATTTGGTACCTGCGTAAGCTGGGAAATAAACGGAAAATGCTCGATGCGCTGGCTCCGTGTCCAGGGCCTTGGGATTCGTCAAATGCCGGCTTACAAATGAAGATCTGATTTAGAATTTTGTTTTCTAAAAAGATGCGCCTGGAAAGTTTTGCTATGATTCAAGTATAGAATGGCAGCGGCTAAAGTAAATATTTAATAATGGCGTCAGGTAGCATATTGAGTGTGTGCGTCTAATGACGACGATGATGATGTTGACGATGATGATGATGTTGATGATGACGACGATGATGATGATAATGACGATGATGATGTTGATGATGATGATGTTGATGATGATGATGTTGATGATGATGATGGTGTTGATGATGCTGATGATGATGATGTTGATGATGACGACGACGATGACGATGATGATGTTGATGATGATGAAGTGCGAGTGGAGATGGGACTTCGCTTGGGCCGTGACCTTGGCCGCCCCTACAACTCTGAATGTGATGAGACAGTGGCCCAGAGGGGCACCAAGGGTTTGTCTGAAGACTAGCACCCCATAAATGACACCATTTGGCGTGCACTCCATAGTGCAGACACCCCACGAACAAAAGAACCCACAGGTCTTGAGCTGACCGACAGCAAGCGACCTGATGGTGCTGGCCTAGTTCCTTGGACTTGTGGTAAATATTTGGATTGCGATGCAAGATATGCCGGAAAACCTGAAACACATATTTCTGTGCATGTCGCTTTGAAATTCTTGGTCCTGTTTACACCAAACGAGCAGAATTCATTTAGGAGTTTGACCGCCGGCCGTCAGCTGTCTTGGGAGATAAACGCAAAGCACACTACCCCTCCCAAAGTCTTTCCATCTGTGTATAACGCCACAATGCCACTGTCTGCAGAAACACTTTTCCGGACGGTCTTAGAAACGAAGCTTGTGTTCCATAAATAACATCCTATCTCTTAACGTACCTAGCAGTCCGCGGTAATTACCTCAGTGAATAATGTGATTGCAATGCGCTTCACTCTCTGGTCTTCTGGCATGGCATCTTTGGACAACCCCACTTACTTGACGCAGCACTCGTGAATAAGCTGGTGGCCTGCACTTAGCTTTTAAGTAACGCTTTAGAAATTTGGAGCTTACGGTTACGATTACGACTACGAATTTTGACGCTCTGAAAGAACTGTTTAAAAGAGAGACAGAGACAGACAAACAGACAGATAGAGAAGGAGGCTGGGACAGAGACAGAGAAAGACAGATAGATTCAGAGCGAGATGAACCCAAACTGAGCTTCAGAACGTGCTGGATTTTGACTGAAAATTGGTTTGCCTGGCGGTTTTACTTACAAGCGAACACCAGTAGTGACTAATACAATGGGTGCACATGTGCATACTAAAAAGGTCCAGCAATATTATGTTTATGATACCTAACTGTAGGTCGTTTTGTCTGCCACAGATCCTTCAGCTGATTTATTCCATTATCAGACAAATTTAAAACCTCTGGGGTCACCATTTGAAACTCATTTACAATGTCTTCGCACGTATCGTCTATTTGCAGACCTTGTTTCTACCACATCAAGGTATTTCGTCCCATGAGGAGGTATTCTCTGCGTGATGACGTGGCTAAAAGTGTCTTGTGCAATAATTGCTGGTTCTTGGCTAGGCCATGCGAATCCGGTGTAGTATGGTATAGGCCTACCTTCTTTTAATCTAAAAAGCTCAAGATGATTTAAAACTCTCTTGTTAAGGCTGTTACATGTTTTTCATCACCAAATGCATAAAATCGTCTCGTCGGCTTCACTGGCGTCTGTTTAATAAGTTTAAAGTCTCTAAAATTATCAGCTTTACTGGCTTTCCTGTGAATAAATTTAGAAATCGCTCCATAGCCATAGTTGCTCCATCAGTTTGGAATAAGCTCCCAACAGAATTACGGCAATTATCTGACCCATCTTATGAACTCATCGACACTTCACCCTTTGCAACCTCTGCGCAGGTCTTTCACTGAAGACTGAAAACACTCCTCTTCCACAAATTACATCATCATTCCTTCTCTTCCCCTTCTCTATATTGCCGCTCCAATTCCAAACACTATCCACCTTAGCCTTCTGACCGTCTACCTTCCTGACCCTTGGATCTTTTCCCAGAACCGAATCTGACCCTACCTGCCTATCGAATTTGTTTGACTGAGCGCCTATGAATAAGTTGGTCCCCGCGACTTAACGTTGGATGCTGTAGAAATCTCGAGTTTAGGATTACAATTACGATGTTGATGCGAATAAGTGACAACATTCACTCTGTTTACCTAGTATTTAAAATTACTTAACTAGAAGAAAAGCCCCTGGATCTTATGACAACATATTCTGTCACCAAATGATTCTGGATTATCGGGCCGGGAGCGCCTCTGATGAGATTAGGTCTATCTTGAAGTGGCGCTTTATAAATTCTTGATTACGATTACGATTTGAATCAGTTATAACTTTTGCGATTAGATCAGAATAGATTAGCGAATAATTCTCTCGTCGTGAATTTACCTTCGGTAGAAAGAAGTTTGTCGTGCCGTTTCCTAGGCGTTTTCCGTGTATGCGATCTCCGACATTCGACGACGAAATGACCGACTTTGCTGCACACGTCTTAGCACGAAGAATCCCGAATATTGATACAGCACACAGACTATCGGATTATCCCGTGCGGTGTTGCACGGCCGGAGTCCAACTGGACGTGTTGCAACGAACGGGGGCAACTGATCCCTTACTTTCCCCTTCCTCTGTTGTCATCCGGCGCGTGCAGATTGGGTTATGGGTGGGGGAATATTGCGTCAATCGGGCGCAAGGAACTAAATAAAAAAATTGATCGCAAAACAAAGAAGAGAGACAATGACAAGGTTGCTGCCTGCCTACCTGCCCGCCTGCCCCACGCCGCTGTGTCGTACCTGCTACCTCGTACAGGTAGATAGATCGGGCCTCCAATGGATCCGCATGGGCTGCCACCGATGGCAGCAGTTGGAGAGGGGATGAGACGGTTGCGGAGGCAAAGCGGATGGGGTGAGGATGAAACGCGTCGCAACTGTAACGATCGGTGTCCCTTAGCGGCTGCGACATGGAGGAGAGAACCGGTACAAAGGAATTGAGCTGATGGCGACGCTTTTGTGCTTTCCATGACAACGGCCGTAAACAACAACGCCGATACAGCCCCACCCCACACTGGATCCTCTCCAGCATTCGCCAGTCCCTCTCTGCCTCACACGGCGGTGCGTGGTATATGCACGCATTCATATTCAAATACACATTCATATGCAAATACATGCTCATATTCAAATACATATTCACAGTAGGAGCGTTTACCAGACGGCAGAGATCAGCGAAGAACGATTATTTTGAGAAACGATGCTTGAATTTTACTACTGTATCTCTGTCTGTGTCTGTGTATCTGTCTGTCTCTATCTATCTCTATCTCTGTGTCTATCTCTGTCTCTCGAAACACCGTTGACAGATTAAATTATATGACTCCGTTTTGTTTTCACGGTGATTTGAGTGAAAGGAAAGATGTCTGGCCAATCCATAATTCATGATGACGTTTGTCGCTGAGCTGTGTGATTATGTCGTGGTGGTGGTGGAGGCGAAGGCGGTGCTGATGAAATTACGCTAGCGGTGTGTAAAAAGCAGATCTCTGAAAAATCGTTGCCATTATTATTATTATTATTATTAATATTATTAATATTAATATTACTACTACTACTATACTACTACTACTACTGCTGTTGTTGTTGTCGTTGCTGTTGTTGTTGTATTACAATTATTGCTGTTGTTGTTGTTCTTGAAAAATTCTCTTGAGACACCTTTAAGACGCTTCCAGTTGTGCTTTCTCGTGAATTGGGTCAGCTTTCTGGAGCAGTCTTCCACTGATTGTCGAACCTCTTCCTCTGATTCAGCTCAAGAAACATTCAAAGCTTATCACAAAAACAAATCCATTGGTGGAAATTATCGATTGTTATTAAGCCTGAAACAGTCACGTAGCTTATGCTAGAAGAGATTTTTGATACTGGAAAACAATTTTGGAAAAAACAATCCTAGGAAAAAACCTGTCCTTATAAATTCATTTTTGGCACAAATAAAGCATACTGTATTTATGTTAATACCAATTAATTATTTTTAATTATTCAGTGACGTTTGATGAAATAGATCTAGTAGAAATCCGGTTAGATAAAGTTAAACAAATGATAGAGGCTCAGTTTTTGATCATATTTTAAAGACATAGAAACATATGGGAGACCTATTATCTGACTTTGCGAACTGAAATTCAGTCGTTCATGTTAAGGAACTGCAACAATTGATGCACTGTTTTGCCAAATAATTCGCCTTAGTTGTAATTCATGCATTTAGTAATAAACGATGCTTCGATATTGAAGGATTTTTTAAAATTTCAGTAAACTTATGCTAGAAAGAGTACTTATGCTAGAAAGAGTAAATTGTTGATTTAAAAAGATCGTCTGCATACCGAAGGAATTCTTATTTTTAGCTGTTGGTCGATTTCGTGGAAAGTCTTAGCGAATGATCGTACATCATGCAATCTGAGAAAATTATCAGCCGTTCATCATGCAATCTGAGAAAATTATCAGCCGTTCTGAAGTTCTTTGAAGTCGAAATTGTCTGTTAAATCATTCCTGAGTGGCCTTAGAGTAAACTTTTATCGCTACATCTTTACCAGTAGAAACAGTCCAAGAAACATTCTCAGCTTATCTTAAGCTGTACATTTTTAGATCATCTGATAGATAGCCCTGCTTCAGCTCTTTTGCGACGTTCATAAAGGCGCTATATCAGTATCAAGATACACACATACACACACATACGTACATACATACATACATGCATACATACATGCATTCATATATGCATACATACATAAATACATACATACATACATTCATATATATATACATATATGAATACAAACATTATACATAATGTACACGTACAAGCATACATACATATTGTCAGCGACCTTATGAATTGCTCATCGGTCGAGCATCGAACTGTATATTACAGCGTTCAAATAATCAATAAACAATAGTAATTCTATCTATCATGTGACTTAGTATTTCCGCTGACAATAGACATTGCAAAGTACCCTAGATGTCGACGTAGTTCGCTCCTTAGGATGCTATATAAATTGTTGTCAGTAAAATTACAATTACATACATGAAATCGATCTGGCAATGCTTGGGATATTGTCGTGCTCCGTTTATAACCAAAAGTCTTAATGAGTCGGTTCATTCATCTATTCAGTAAAGCCACTGCCCGCAATGCTGACATATGATGTTAGGAAGCGGAGAGGCAGGTATAGATCAACTGAACGCATTTGGGAATTCCGTTAGAGCTTATAGAAGGTTATTTGGCTTTAGCAGATGGAAATCTGTGAAAAGCTTCAACTGTGTCCTCAGCAGATTGGACTTAAAATCGCAGAATTAAGAAATGTTCTTTTGTTCTCTCTTTGATCACCAAATTTTCTTAAAGACATATATTTTGTGGTGTTACTTGGCTGAACTTGGCTTTCTCTGCAACTTTAATTCTAATTTCATCGACAATATGTATTGATAAATAGTAAAGGCAAAAGGAGTTATGGCAGGGCTAAACAACATCTGGAAAAGCAGGAAAATCAGCCACAAGACCAAACTAAACGTCTTGAAAACATTTGTGTTTAGCACAGCTCTGTATGCATGTGAGGCATGGACAATCAAAAAGACGGATAAAGATAAGATATTAGCATTTGAAATGTACTGCTATAGACGAATATTACATCTGAATTGGACAATGAAGGTAACAAATACGGAGGTCCGAAGAAGACTGAGCATAAAAGAAGATCTAATACAAGTAATAATGAGAAGGAAATTACGCTTGTTTGGACATATATGCAGGATGGATGACAGTAGAAAAATAAAAAGCGTGATGATGGGAATTATGGACGGAAATGGGAGACGAGGAAGACCTAACAGGGAGTGAACAGATGATATAAGGGATTGGTGTAAGCAAGACTTGCACGCCTTGATAAGAACAGCACAAGATCGGGAACTGTGGAGACAAGTGACAATGCATGCAGTGGAAACCTACGGGCTCTCGGCCCATGGATCATGATGATGATGATCTATTGACATTTTCACGGTTTATGCATTTGCTGTTGTAACATTTGACTTCTCTCATCTCTTGCCTTCGCACATAATAAAGAATTCATCGTGAAAATATATTACACAGCACCACACAATGCGAATCAGCAACGAAGTTAAAGTGGAAGCCGAATCGAGCCTGACAGAGATCGTATATATAAAGATGTTTTATTTATGGGCGCAATCTCTCCAATGGATTCGTTGCCACATTGAAGAACCGGTTTGAAGCGGCGACGGTGCAAAGAAACTGAAGATAAAGGGCAGTGGGCAGAAACTTAAAGAATGAAATCCGAGAAGATCAGAAGGCTTATGAAAACGCGCAGAGAAGTTGGAAAGGAAAGAAAGATGACTAAGATAAGATGAGGGTCAAAGTTCGGCCAAAAGGCTTGTCTGTAGATGCCGACAGTTTTGGAAATAGAATATCTAAAAGGTGGAGAATCCTCAGAATACAGACGAATGGATGAGCGAAGTAGCGAAGAAGGAGAAGAAGAAGCTGGAAAGAAGATGAGGATAAACATGGGAAGAAGCGAAGAGTGATGGAGTAGAAATCATGGAAGAGCTGAGATACGGTTTCGTGAGACATGACTTCAGTTCTTAGTTCAACTTCTGTGAAGCTCTTCCCTCGTCCTTCCTTCCTTCCTTCCTTCCTTCCTTCCTTCCTTCATTCCATCCTTCATTCCTTTCTTCCTTAATTCATTCTACCCTCATTCTTTCCTTCCTTCCTTCCTTCCTTCTTTCCTTCCTTCCTTCCTTCCTTCCTTCCTGTATTCTGTCCTTCATTCTCATCTTTCTTTCTTCATTCCATCCTTTATTCCAATCTTCTTTCCTTCATGCTATATATTTTTCCTTTCTTCCTTCCATCCTTCTTTCTTTTCTTTCTTCCTTCCATCCTTCTTGCTTTTCTTTCTTCCTTCCTTCCTTCATTCATTCCATCCATCACTCATTCTTTTCTTCCTTCATTTCTGCCTCCTTTCCTCCTTCCTTTCTTTTCTTTCTTCCTTCCTCCTTCCTTCCTTCCTTTCCTTCTTTCCTTCTTTCCTTCTTTCCTTCTTTCCTTCTTTCCTTCCTTCCTTCCTTCTTTCCTTCCTTCCTTCCTTCCTTCCTTCCTTCCTTCCTTCCTTCCTTCCTTCCTTCCTTCCTTCCTTCCTTCCTTCCTTCCTTCCTTCCTTCCTTTCTTCCTTCATTTAGTACTGCCTTACCCTTTACTCTAACTTAAACAAACAGTCGTTAAATGGCTCCCGACTGAAAAAACAACGAAACCGGAGATTCACAGAGAGACGTAGCTTCACACGCATTTTGAGAGACAGATATAGAGGCAGATAGCGAGACCCACTGACAGACAGACAGGCAGGCAGGCAGACTTGCAGGCAGGCAGACAGACAGACAGGCAGACAATCAGACAGGCAGAGAATGCGATGGATATGGTGAGACAAGTTAGTTAATTAGCAAGAGTCAGATTTACAAACGGACCAGCGAGTGGACGAATTTGGGGCATAGAATCAGACGGGCAGACGGAGAGAGAAGCAAGCGGACAGACAGGCTGGCAGAGAGTAGGAGACAAGAAATTATTGAAGAGCGAATTATAAATAAATGAGAGCAGGCGCAGAAGACGAGAGGCGCCGAGAAATAGCATCAGGTGCCTAGTAAATACTTTCCGTCTTTCTGCGTCTCTACCTACGTCAGTTTGACTCAGCGCTTGGTCATCAACGGATACACTCCCACAGGACCTCTCTCTGTCCGTCAGTCTGTCAGTCCTTCTGCCTGCCTGTCTATGTGTGTGCCGATGTGTCCATCTCTCTGTAAGTGTCCCGTTCTGTACGTCCGTTCGTAAAGTATGTCTGTGATTTCTTGGGTGTCAATAGCAGTCTGTCTGTCTGTCTGTCTCTCCGTCTGTCTCTCTGTCTCTCTGTCTATACTAGCCAATGGCCCTCCGTTAACGAACTCCAACTGTAGAGTCCCGCGGGGAGGTAAGCTAGTAGCTTCGGCGGCAGGAGCATCATTCGGCTCTAGCTCGACCGCATCTCTCGCCCTCTTCTTTTTCCCCTGCGTGCGCAACAAGCCGGAAAAGTGTGATGCCAGAAGCATCGCGTCGACGTAGGCGCAGCAGCTGAAGCCGTTTGTGGAAGGCGCGACTTTGCACCAACATCCGCATTCGACGAATCAGCTTCATTAACCAGTCATATATCTACAGTTGGACGTCGACAGAACGGCGATGATTTAGGAGTGGCTCTTGTTTTTGCGTTCGGAAGTATTTTTCATTGGCTAGAACAGGGTATCAACAAAAGCTTCGCAATATTCCAGATTATGAGTTTCTGCGAAAGGTTGCAAAATATCCACACCAATTTGTCTCGGCATAAGCAAAGTGATCCAGCTAATACTGCGCTGAAGTAAGTCGTAATCATAATTGTAAACTTGAAATTTCTAAACAGAACTTAAAAGCTAAGCGCAGGGAACCAACTTATTCATAAGCGCTGCATCAAGTCAGTGAGATTGTCCAAAGATGCTCTGCGAGAAACCAAGTCCGGTTGTCAGAAGACCAGAGAGAGAAGGGGAGAGGAGCTGTTAGGGTGAGTTGTGTTTAAGTAGGCGCGATAAACTCTACCCGATAAAATCAATTCGGTGAGAGTTTCACAGACTATAAATTCCGATTAAGTTGCTAAAAATGTCTTAAAAGAATATCTGAAGTTCCATTAGAAATGACGACGTGTGTGTTAACACAATGTTTTCTTCGAGTAAGTTTGATATCAGCCCTTGGGTTGCAAATAATCGCAGTCGTAAACTCAAAAATTTCTACAGCGCTACTTAAAAGGCTAAGCGCAGGTCACGAGCACTGCGTCAAGTAAGAGGTGTTGTCCTGAGATGCCGTGTGAAGAGCAAAATCCGGTTGCCAGGATACCAGAAGAGCAGAAGACGGAGGGACTGTTGCTATGTGTTGCGTTCAGACTGAGAGAAACTGTGGAAAGGTGGCAGGTTGGATTGAATGCGGTAAGATTCTTTAAATGGTTGGACTTTACTTTTCTAAAGTTGTTTTTTTTAATAAACAACAACCGACAATCTAGACAGTGTTACTTTTGAATGGAAAGCCTGAGGAATAATGAAAAAAATAAATGAAAAACAAATTACCAGTCTTTTAAATACGAATTATAAGCCTATGATAATATTGGTTTGCAATTTGCTTCTAATGAAAGCTAAAAAAAGTTGGACAGCGATTCCCAACTTGCATATGAAGCAAAGTGAATCCATTGAATGAATCAATCAATTTACAGTAACTAGTAATTTATCCTGATCTTTTCAAGAAATCTCACCCTGATCCATTGAATCCGCTGCCTTCCCATTTCTGTCAGCTTAAACACAACCCAACCTAACAGCTCATCTCCTTCTTCTCTGTCTGTCTGTCTGTCTATCTGTATGTCTGTCTGTCTCCTTCTCTTTCTCTTTCTCTATCAGTCTTTCTCTCTATCTCTGTCTGCCTCTCTGTCTGTCTGTCTCCTTCTCTTTCTCTTTCTCTATCTGTCTTTCTCTCTATCTCTGTCTGCCTCTCTGTCTGTCTGTCTGTCTATCTGTCTGTCTGTCTGTCTGTCTCTCTCTCTCTCCCTCCCTCTCTCTCTCTCTCTCTCTCTCTCTCTCTCTTTCTCTCTGGTCTTCTGGCAACCGGACTTGGTTCTTGGCGTGGCATCTTAGCACATCCCAATTGACTTGAGGCAGCGCTAATGAATAAGCTGGTGCCCTGCGCTCAGATTTTTAAGTAGCGCTTTAGAAATTACGATTACGATTACGATTACGATTATCCTACACTTCTGAGCAGACGTAGGTAGAGACGCAGAAAGACGGAAGCTGTCTGCCTCTATATCTGTATTAATATCAGTGGAAAATTGAATTGTGACAGAGGAAGTGACGTTGTCAATGGTCGACCTGTAACGACGATAACTGACAAGGAACTGGAAGAAGGACGGATTCAGGATCAACTGGATCAGCTGGAAGAAGACTAGAGAAGAAGAAGAATGGATGAATCTAAATTGGAAGCGGAGAAGATGGAAGTGTTACGGAAACTGTCGCGAAGCCACGTGACTCTACACATCCGGGTACTGTACGGAGTCTGCGCACTTATGTCGGTCGCTGGCCTGGCTTCGCACTTCCTTTACCGCGACGAGCTGAGATCCCTGAGGGACACACTTGGAACAGAACTGGCCGAACTACGCCGGGAACACGAGGGTCTTCTGCTGGAAGGGGTGAAGTTCAGGGTGGCGATGGACCGGGTGAATAGGACGCGACGGGGAAGGCGTCACCCTGAGGCAAGGGCGAGCGACGGTGCCTCGGTGATGGGCCGGCTAAAGAGGACGGTTGCTGAGGCCGGTGACGGAGAAAAGAAGGAGGAGCAGGAGGAGCAGGAGGAGGCGGATGAGGAAGGTGAAGGGCAGCAGACGACGGACGAAACTTACGACTACACGACCGATGACTACGGGTCAGGGGTCACGACCTCTGGCATTCACGAGGCCGCCTTCTGGATCAGCAGCGACTCTAGACTTCCGGTAGGCCTATTCGTTCATTCGTTCGTAAGTTTACATCCGCCGCTTGAACCATTTTCAGGAGCAAATTTCCAGCGGCAGATGGCAGAAATCTTGAATTACATTGGTTTAATGGTTTCCTGCAAAGTGAGTGAGCGAGCAAAAGAACGAACGATTGAGTAAGGAAGTAAATTAATACAGAGGAAGTATAGGAAGAAAAAACGAAAGACAGAAAGAAAGGAAATAAGGAAGCAAGGTAGGAAGGAAGCAAGGTAGTTAGCAAGTAGGTCGGTAGTTAGGTAGGTAGTTAGGTAGTTAGGTAGACGTAATTAATTATTAATAATTTTACCTATGACCTCCTTTGCCGCAACTCTGGCAAGAATGGTCAGATTAAGAAAATCCACGACTCTTCAATCCACCTATCAACTAATTCCTTCGCCTCTAATTCACCTATACGCAATCTTGACATCACCCTTAGCCCACATACAGTATCTCGTTTTCAAATCACATCTCCAACCTCTCACGCACCTGCTTTATTCAAATTCTTGACCTTCGCCGTATTTGATTTGTGCTCGATTTTAAAACTGCTTCTGCTATCGCTACTCTATTGTCCACTTCACGCTTGACTAGTGCAATTCGTTCTTAGCCTTGATTCCACTCAAAGTAAACATCTTCAGCTCATCCAAAATTCACTTGCCCGATCTGTCATCAGCTCACCTAGGCATCGCCATTTCATTCCTATCGTTAAACCACTTCACTGGCTGAAATTCCCAGAAAGCAATTATTTCAAATGTTCTTTTGCTAACCTACAACTATCCGCAACTACTTCTAAACCACTTATCTTCACAAACACTTTACCATTTAATCACTCCGCTCTTCCCGGTCTTTCCTCTTACCTCACTCTTAAATAGTAAGTAATGTAAACAGGAAGACTGTTCCATATGGCTGGTGCAGGATTAATTAGACCGAAGGCAGATATACAGACAGACAGACAGACAGACAGACAGATAGACAGACAGGCAGGCAGACAGACAGACAGACACGCAGACTGACAGATAGACACGCAGGCAGACAGACACCCAGATGCACAAACACATAATTATGCCTAATGTTAGTCCCGAGATACACCATGCATCGTTATGTCCACAGCACATTTAGGCTACAATGGGACATAGAAAAAATATATATACATATATTTACACATAGATACATACATACACACACACGTGCATACATACATAAATTGAGGTCCATGTAACAACTGACTGTTGAAGGCAGAATAAGCGAATTCTGCTGCTGTCTATCGTGACATTAATCGGCGAATAATAAGTGAGTAAGTATTAGAGATCGGTTGATATCCACTGACGGCTGTTTATTCAGGGCCCATAAAATTAATTGGACGGAACTGGTGCTTCATGTGCGGTCAGCTGATGCGTTGCTAAGCATCGTTATCCGTAATGGTCTCCCAGGGGCTTTCGCCAGCCACGAAGGGAGGGAGGGAGGTAGCAGCAAGACGATGGTCAGTGTGGGTGGTGGTGGAGAGGCCGATCTCTCTGCCTCCCTGTGAAGGATCTCGGAGGGTAGGGCTATCAACTTGTTTGTCGAAAGGAAATATGACGCCTACGCTTTTCACCTCCATCTGGACTCCCTCTGTCTATTACTCCTTATGTATTCCATTCAAAACTGAAGTCTCACCTTTTCAAGAAATCTCACCCTGATCCATCGAATCCGCTGCCTTCCCATTTCTCTGAGCTTGAACATAACCCACCCTAACAGCTCCTTTCCCTCTGCCCTCTCTGGTCGTCTGCCAACCGGACTTCGTTCTTGACATGACATCTTTGGACAACTCCTCTGACTTACCGCAGCGTTCGTGAATAAGTTGGTGTCCTGCACTTAGCTTTTAAACAGCGCTATAGAAATTGCGAATTTACGATTACGATTACGACTAATCTAATCTGGTGTGACTTGGGCAAGTCTAATCTATACCAAGAGAAAGATACACACACACACACACATATATATCGAGAGAGAGAGAGAGAAAGAGAGAGAGCGGGAGAGAGAGAGGGAGAGAGAGAAAGAAAAAGATAGATAGAGCGAGAAAGCGAGAAAGAGAGAGAGTGTGTGAGAGAGAGAGCGAGAGAGAGCGAAAGAAAGAGAGAGAAAGAGTGTGTGTGTGAGAGAGAGAGAGAGAGAGAGAGAGCGAGAAAGAGAGCGAAAGAAAGAGAGAGAAAGAGAGTGTGTGTGTGAGAGAGAAAGAGAGGGAGAGAGAGACAGAGAGAGACAGAAAGAAAGAAAGAGAGAGAGAGAGAGAGAGAGAGAGAGAGAGAGAGAGACGGAGCGATATATCTCAACAGATAAGGAAAACCACAGCCATTATTATCTTCAGACCAAGTCAGAGGATCGATAGATAACGACTAGTTTACATCTTAATATATTTTGTCTTTATTTTCTCTTTCATATATATATATATATATATATAAGTTTGAGAGAATGAAAGTTCTGCAATGCAAAAACAGAAAATCTTTTCAGCTTTACTCAGCCGTTATTGATAGACCGACTGCATCTATAAATAAGTGACACACACATACATACACACACATACACATACACACATATACAGATAGGCCTATGCATACTTACACGTACATACATATATATATATTTGTACATACATATATATATATATTTGTATATACATATGTATATATATATATATATCTGTATAGACTTTTATGATATACGTATCGTCGGGCGGCGACATCTAAGACAAAAGAAGGAAACGGGAGAAGATGATTATCTGGCCTTACACGATGTTTATAGTTGCAGCCGGGATTTAGCTGCTGCTGCTGCTGCTGAAGCCGATGCGTATGGTGCTGTTGATGGCTCACTTGTCAAGCGTTTGTCTTTGACAGTTTACGCTACAAAGAATGCCATATTGATCACGTGACACAACGATAGTACGAACGTGACAACGAATGACCTACATACGGGTGCTGTTTGCGGACGGCCTTTATGGGCGACACCTTAGGAGGGTTTCAGGACCAGTCCTTCCTTTACTATTAGCATGTATGGGAATGGAGTCCAATTCTCTGTGCTTTGCTACCAGACAATCGTTCTGGCCATATTGCAGTGTTTGATGCTGGCAGACAATATCTTTAGAAGTCGGGTATTTTTGGAAGTCGGCGTCGAATGTTGCAGTGAGAGTCAGCGATGATTCAGATGTGGAATTTAGAAGCTGATAAGTTTCAGTCAGGTGAGGAACAGGAAGACTGTTTGGATACTACCTGAACTGAAAACCTGGCGACGCCCATTTATAATGATTTATATACGTATATATATATATATATATATATATATATATATATATATATATATATATATATATATATATATATATATATATATATATATATATATATATATATATATATATATATATATATATATATATTGTTGAAAGGAGACTATGAGCGGGAAGAGTGTGTGTCAAGTGAAGACACGTGCCCATGGAACAGTTTGGTAGTAGCCAGTGCTTAGGTACCTGTGTTGAAGGAGTGGTTGAAGGAGTGTCTGGTGGAGGAGAGTTGTCTCGTTGGTCGAAGAAATGGTAAAAAAGAGGGAGCCTAGACTATTAAGAAGAGAGTGAGTCTGTGAGTCGTGAAGTAGAAGTCGAAGGCAGAATTCGGGAACCGTGAATCGTGTATCGAGAGTCGAGGAACGAATGTCGAAGAGAGTGAATCGAATGTCGAATGTCTGATGTTACCGTTTTTGCAGTGAAAAGAAAGATTTTAAACTACAGAACGCTGTATGCTGATTCTACCTTGAACGACTACGAGCCTAGATATCCAGAAAGACGGCGTTGAAAGGCTCAAATACATACTTACACTCATATACTGTCCGTATACATATTGGTACATACGGTGTATATGGTAAAACCGAGTAGGTTGGGTTGGTGTAGGCTTTATTCCATCTGTACATTTTTACGGAAGCCGACCTTATAAAAGGTGTGTCAAAGTAATGGGATCAGCCATAAGACGGCGTTAATCTCTGAAAAATTTGGCTCAGACTGAATATTGGTTTTGTTCATGCGTGACCGTTTTATTGCCAGTCTGTCGACCAGTCGTGTTGGTCTCCCTCCGTAGATGACTGTTTTGGTTCTTCGTGGGCCGTTTTGGGTTTTTTGGAGCCGTTCTTCGTCACCCTCTGTTTGTGGACTTTTCTTTTTCTTTTGTTTTTTCTCTTCGTGGAGGTTTTCGCTGGTTTTGTCGCCACTGCTTCAGGTCGACGTTGCTGCATAGGAGTCATGATGCGCTTGTAAATAGCTTAGGAATTAAAATTTTACCATTAAACTAGTATCCTATTACATCTTACCTATAACATATAGGCCTACATATTAGGCGATATATATTATATATCTATAGACAACCTGCAACAGTATACATCTTCACACAGAGACTAAATATTTAGAGTTTTAAGTAACATGTCAAAATCCGAACATATAACCACTGTATTTAAATCCCGACTCTGACCTTGCTGACTTCCTGTTCAGCAAAGAATTCTTTTCAAATTGGGGCTTATAGTTTATAAGACAATGAACTTTGGCGAACCACAATACTTAAAATCAGTCGTCATTCCACAGCGTTATTCAACCAAGTCATCGGATTGACTTTCTCTAGTCATACCTAAGACTAGAATTCTTGCTGAAAGAAGTTTTTTCGGGCTGGACCTAAACTTTAGAACTTCCTCTCTCTGTATGTTCATTCTACTCAGTCGCTTCTGTCATTTCGTTCTGAACTTAAGACTTGCCTTTTCAAACTGCTTATCCACCACAGGCTGCCTCACTGTCTTGGCTGATCTTCTGGATGTTGACCTGACTGCGGCTTGGTTTTGGTGCGCCATCGTTTAATGGCTCATGCATTACACACCGGTGCTATAGAAGTTATTAATTACTACTACTACTACCACTACTACTACTACTACTACTACTACTACTACTAATAATAATAATAATAAATACAAGGCAGGACAGGCAGACAAAGGCAGAAAGTCACGCATATAGATAAGAGACACTTAGGCAGAGAGAGACAGAAGAACTTACGGACTTACGGAAGCAGCAAATATCTGCAGAGCAAAAAGAGGTGGCGGAAACGGATAAGTGGAATTCAAAGATGTGAATGAGTGAGTGAACGGGTGAATGAACGAATGGATGAATGGATGAAAAGAGATGCAACTGAGCCTTGATTTGTGAATGTCAGGCACGGAACGAAAGGTCGGTGCTGTTGGTTGAGGCTGATACAAGACAAACGATCTGTCGACACGAATCCAGGTCCAACGCTCAAACCTACCTGCTCCACATCAACACCCCTGCTGCTGCTCTTCCTCCTCTTTCCCTCCCGCTTTAACTCCCTACCTAGCTCCCTCCTTCCCTCCCTTATGTTGCAGGTTTTTTGCCTTGTGAGTTATAACAACGGCGCTATAGAAGTCACTAGATGAAAATGTCCGCAAAGCAGACCAGATGAAACGAGAACAGATGATGTTTGTCGCTCATCTGAAAGCAAGATACCCACAGAGCGTCGACAAGCCCTGGGAGATTCAGAGAGGCCACGCTTGCCATGGTTTCTTCCATCTGAGTGTATGGGAGGTGCCTGGCCAGAGTGGTCCCTGGCATTGCATCAGACCTTGCCGAAAAGTATACGTTGGCAGTCAACCAACGAGTTTCAGTACGTACACAAGGACGACAATTACTGATAGGTTTTTGACACTGCTGATTGAAGATGCCCACCACCATTCGTCTCAAGCCGCGCTGTCTAGTAATCCTCAGGTACCCACTCTTATAGCTCCTTTCCCCTTCTTTCTCTCTCTCTCTCTCTCTCTCTCTCTCTCTCTCTCTCTCTTTGGTCTTCTGGCAACCGGATTTGGTTCTTGACATGGCAGTGCTTGTGAACAATCTAATGCCCTGCCCTTAGCTTTAAGTAGCGCGTTTAGAAATTTCGAGTTTACGATTACGATTTAAGACGAGCAGAAGAGACAGGTCTAACCCGGTGGAATCTGAGCAGAAAGAAACGAAAGAGTCGAGTTATTTGACAGACGTCGAAGGAGAAGCAGAAGGAACTGATTACTAGCAGCCATCGTCCTCATTCTGCAGACATCAATGGCAACCAGCTGGAGAAATTCGCCGAGTGTTTTTATTGCCTTGAAACCCGATGAATCGTTAACAGCTCAAGAAAAGATCCATATGTCTTCTTCTTCTCTTACCTATCTCTCTATCTCTCCCTGTCTCTCTTCCTCTCTGTCTCTGCCTTTCTGTCTGTGTTTGTCTGTGCGTTTGTCTGTCTGTGTGTGTCTATCTGTCTGTGTGTGTCTGTATATCTGTCTGTGTGTTTGTTTGTCTGCCTGTCTATAGCAACATATTCATGTCTCTGTCTCTCTCTGTCTTTTTGTGTATCTTTGACTTTGTCTCCGTAAGACTTTCTGCTCCATCTATGTGCTTTTTACGGTCCATTGACGTCAGCTTCGGTGCTAGACTGATTCCAATTGGAATCTCTTTCTTCGATCGCTGCCACAAAAGACTCGACGCGATTAAGAGAAACACACCAGCAACCGGTTACTCCACCATTTCCCACGCCTTGGGTGGTCTTCAGTGGATCAAGAGGCAACGGAGGAGGGGAAGAGGTGTTGAGAGACGGAGTAAAAGACGGAAGTGTGTTGGACAAGCGACGAAAGCAGGCATATATATATATATATGTATCAAGACGTTAACATTATAGCGCATTTTGAGTAGCTCTCAAAGGCCCTCCACAAATTCCGCTTCTTCCCCTTATCTATCCTGCAGATCCAGTTCCAAACACCATCCACCGTAGCCGTCTGACTGCCTGTCTGCCTGACTCTTTCATCTTGACATGGAACCGAACCCTTCTTGCCTATCGATTTTGTTTTGACTGAGCGCCTGTGAATAAGCTGGTTCCCGCGACTTAGCTTTCGTTGAGCGCTGTAGAAATCTCGAGATTACGATTACGATTACGATTACGATGCCTATCTAAATGGTCTAAACAAGATTGTTGAAAATATCTGTTGAGGATAGTTAAGTGAAACAGGACGTCTATGCAGTGGAAGACTGTTCCAGAAGGAAGGTCCAACACAGAAGAAGAGACGATGGGTTCCAGTTGATGCTGCGTTCGTTTACGAAATAAACCAAGTTGCGCTGACGCGCGATCCTAAATATTCCATAACAAAAAGTGTCTGAAACAGGCTTAATTATTATCTAATAAGTATTTAGCACGCAGTAAATCTGAATTGAGAAGAAGAAGAACACAGCGAGGCCCACGCAATGCACGGTTAGGCCGAACGCCTCGAATACACGTACTCAGTTGGCCCAATTTCGTCCAAACCTAAGACTAATCTGTTTTAATTTACTCACCCACCGTAGTCCGACTTCTGACTTCCCTGAAATAATGCATTTCCACACGACCTAAATGTCAAACGGATTGCGATTTCTGTCTCGGGTTTCGCCTGAACTGAACATCAATTGATTCTTAGTGCGTCATGACAACGACGCTACATATTAGACTAGATTAGATGAGATTAGATTATATGAGACTAGATTAGATGAGATCAGATTAGATGAGATTAGATTAGATGAGATGAGATTAGATTAGTGTCCATTACACATGTAATCATGTCGCGGGGCTTAATTGTAGACTCGGGCGACGTCTGAACCTGCGTTGCGTTGTTGAAATTATCATGTGCCACGGACTTCTGTTGTCTTTTCTGCACCTATTCGTCCACGACCCCTCCCCCTTTTTCGAGGCTTGGGACTGGCTTTTATATCCCAGGACGAGGTGCTCAATTTAAAGCAGCATTAAGAATTCGTAATGAGCGAGGTTTGGCGGACAGTCTGTTGTCTAATTGTCTAATCTAATCTAAACTAATCTAATCTAATGATTTCTGTATATGATAACGACGGCATAGAAGTCACTAGATTAGATCAGATCGGATTAGAATAGAATAGATTATTTTAGATTAGAAGCAGACAACGTTTTCCTCAGACCGACTTCCTCAATGACTCCGATCTTCGTCAGTGCACTGTTTCATATTTTTCCAATCATTGTCTTTCTAATCAGGTTTCACTGTCTGTCTGTCTGTCTGTCTGTCTGTCTGTCTGTCTGTCTCACGACAGCACGACTGCTGTTGACGTTTCCAACTTTGATGGAGGCTGGAGGAGGATATGTTGGTTGGGTTCTACGAGAGTACGGCAGCTTTCTAGCGGAGACTTATCCAACTGTTCGAGCATCGATCGCCAAACACAAATCGCACGTGCGTGTGTGTGTAAATTTTCTAGATTATATTTACAACTAGATGCAATGACGTTACATGACGTAGTGTTGACGTTGCACAGGTGGCTGTTGTGAAAGAATATTGCTATTCGTTGTCGGAACATTGTCCACCAGGAACACCAGGCAAGTAATAACTCTCTCTCTCTCTCTCTCTCTCTCTCTCTCTCTCTCTCTCTCTCTCTCTCTCTCTATCTCTCTCTCACTCACTCACTCACTCTCTCTCTCACTCACTCACACTTTTACTCTCTCACTCGCTATCTGTATATTTATCTATCTACTTGTCTGTCTGTCTGTCTGTCTGTCTGTCTGTCTGTCTGCGTGTCTGTCTGTCTGTACTCTCTCCGATTGAACAATCTATTGGAAAAGAAGAAAGTTCCTCCCATCGATGTCTTGAATGCGCTCTTGATCTGACAGACGGTTAAAGACTTTCTCCGAAGCCTACAAAGCATTTATTCGTCCCATTGTTCTATCAAAACTTACGCAGCAGTAATTAACGGCTCTTGATCTTGAGAGGTGCTTCAGAGGCGCCACAGAAATACACAGAGATACATATACATGCATACTTAGTTCATACATACACGCATACGTACGTACAAATATACATACATACACTCATACAGATATGTACATACTACATGCATAATTACATATATACATAAGTATATACATACATATATACATGCATACGCATACATACATACATAGGCCTACATACATAGGCTTACATACATACATACATACATACATACATAGACATGCGTACATACATACATACATCATGTACATACACAAATCTCTATCTCTGCATTTCTGTCCCCTTCTCTTTATCCTGGCTACCCATGTCCCTTCTTCCCCATTCACATCTGTTCTCCTCTGCGCTACCATATAACAATCTCTTATCCTCTTCCCCGTCTCCTCCTCTCGCTTCCTCTACCCTCCCCTTCCTCCTCATGCAATTTCCTGCTTCCTCATCGTGACGTGCTCCTGCTGCTACCGTGATACCTCTGGTATTTGATACTCATTAATGCTGCTCTAACACTCCGGCCGTCCATCTGCTGGCGCTATATCACCCCCGAAATCCTCGCCGCGATTTCAAGGTCACGTGTCTCGTGCCAGTGCATGCCCATCGTGATTTAAATGGCGCCCTGGCCGTCACGAACCCATTACCGGCCACGTGCCCTAAGCCAACGAGTGCGGGAAACATCTGTAGCAGAGGATTTGGTTGCCGCATTCCTCGTCACCGGTTCAACTGTTCATCACGCCTAATGGCATCGCAATCGCAGAACGCGAGGCGGCCGAGCGATAATCAAAGGACTAGTTGCTGACGTTTGCGGCAGGCTAACAGTTGTGCAGTCGTCGGCTCTTGTTTCGAAAACATCTCCGCAGGGTGAGGAATACAAATTGGAAGAGAAGCAGGAGGAACCGAAACAGAGGAAGAAGATGAAAGAACGCAAGTTCTTCCCGATGAATTCCGATAAGGCACTTCGTATTAGAGCTTCGCTGCGTGCCAAACAGACTTATTAGATAATAATTAAGTCTGTTTTCGGACATGTTTATTATGGAATATTTAGGATCGCGCGTCAGCGCAACTTTGTTTATTTCATAAACGAACGCAGCATCAACTGGAACCCATCGTCTCTTCTTCTGTGTTGGACCTTCCTTCTGGAACAGTCTTCCATTCCATAGACGTCCTGTTTCACTTAACTATCCTCAACAGACATTTTCAACGAACTTGTTTAGACCATTTAGAAAGGCATTTATGGAGAGCTGTCGACAGCTACTCAAAATGCGCTATAATATTAACATCTTGATACATATATATTCCTACTTTCGTCGCTCGTAACGTCGTCGTTGTAAATATTAGCAGACTTGTTGCAGATGCTCTTCGAAGCACATGCAAGGAACCAGTGGAAAGTACAAACTCAGGAGAAACGGCAATGCGTCTGTTGAGTTCAACAGAACTACATCAGTCAAGACTGATTTGCCTCATTATCCTTCCTTCTTACCTTCCAACTTCTTTCAAACTAAATGCAACCGACCACAGTAGATCTTCTATTCCCTTCACATTTGGTCGTCTGGCATCTGGACCTTGTTTTTAACACAGTTTCCCTCTCGGCAAACCCTCTGACTTGACGCAGAACTCTTGAATAAGATGGCGCTTAGCTTTAAAGTAGCGCAATATAAATTTCGGATTTTACTATTACATGGCTTTTAGCGTTTTTGTGGCGTTACCAAGTGATCTCGAGTCTAAATCTTTGAGAACGTGTTCGTTGTTTGTAGGACCACCTGGACAGCAGGGTCTGCCTGGCCCACCTGGACTCGCAGGAGACCAAGGACGGCCTGGAGAGCCCGGGCCTAGGGGGCTTCCCGGTGAAAGGGGTTCACAGGGTGAAAAGGGAGACCGAGGCCCGGAGGGACCCGAGGGTCGCCCTGGAGAGCGTGGGGTTTCGGGCTTTCCGGGGTTCAACGGATTTGCAGGCGAGAAGGGAGACAAAGGCGATCAAGGAGCCAAAGGAGAACCGGGGGTACCTGGGCCAGACGGTCCACCGGGGCCACCTGGAATAGTGGGTCAGCCCGGACTACAAGGTCTCGAGGGCCAGCATGGACTGCATGGGGAGCCTGGAGCACCTGGTCTTCAGGGCGAACCGGGGCCAGTGGGCCCACCGGGACCACAGGGTTCAAAGGGAGAGCCAGGGTCGCCAGGTCCTGAGGGTCCTACAGGGATGAAAGGTCCGGAGGGGCCTCCAGGACCACAGGGCCCAGATGGTCAGCCGGGGCCTCAGGGAGAAATGGGCGTCCCTGGTGTTGCTGGAGAAACGGGAACAAAGGGTGACCAGGGAGAGCCTGGAATTCCCGGAATGCCAGGACAGAATGGCGAGAAAGGGGACAGAGGAAAGCCGGGTTCGAAAGGAGATCAAGGTCCGGATGGCGATCCAGGTGTTAAGGGAGAGCCTGGCACACCAGGGGATCCAGGGATAAAGGGCGATAAAGGCGAATTCGGAATTCCGGGTTCGAAAGGGGATCCAGGCGAACCGGGAAGCAAAGGGAAGTCGGGAATCGTTGGTGCACCTGGAGACAATGGAGACATCGGACCACCTGGACCTGTAGGTAGGTCAGAAAAGCAACATCTCTTCAGCTGTTTCTGCCATTCTTCGTTCTAATCGCTTCGTGTCTTCAATTTATATCCCTACCCAGGAGTCAACCTAGCTACTTATATTCACAAATCCAATACCTGACCACAAACTCTGATTCTTTTCTAAAATCCGGATTTGTCTCTTCTGCTACGGCACCAGACGAGCTTTGTCCAGAAAGTTCCTTAGTTAACTCTAAGATGATGGCGATGTCTTATGTGTGTGTGTTTCTGTGTAGGTCCTCGTGGCGAAAGAGGGAGGCGAGGTAAACGGGGTGAAGTTGGTCCGAAAGGGGACACTGGCGCATCTGGACCGATTGGAGAAAAAGGCGACATTGGGCCCAAGGGAGACCAAGGGCCCAAAGGAGACAAAGGACTCAAAGGAGACCAAGGACCCAAAGGAGACAAAGGACTCAAAGGGGACGCAGCAGTTGGAGGATACCACAGTCCGAGGAGTACAGGTATTGAGCGGTAACAGCGTTCTAACAATTCGTAAACTACTTTAATGCAGAGTTACGGTATGTAAGCAATAAAGTGTAAAAATAGCGTAAAATCGTACTTTGCACTGAATGGCCTTACTGGCGAATTAGCAACGAATGGCTAATCATTTCACGGTCGAGCGCTGCTCTAGATATCTGTGTCAAGACACTTAATATAGCACCTCTTTTTAAATTGATATTTGAAAACTGAGACGACAATGAGCAGACCAGCTGAGCAGGACTGAGTGATACCACCCTATAGTTGAAAACAGACGTTGACCTTCAGAGCCCCTGGCCCGTCAATATTCTTAGGATCGAAATCGCTCCAACCAAGACGAAACACGATCCCAGTTGGAAACATTTAGGATGGTGCCATCCTGGGTTGGAGCCTCGGAATGCCATGCATGTGAAGCTGAAGAATTGCTGTCAAGCCATCTGATATCCGACAAGAATTGTATTGGGACATGGGGGGCGGGAAGCTCGATCGCTGGCCTGCTCTTTCATCTAAATTCTCTCTCACTTAAATCCACCCGCTTTCGCCTCCATTCCTGCGCACTAGAAGTTGGAGCTACTGAAGAGTTGTTGAGGTCGTTTGGTTATAGGTTATGGGTTTTAAGGCTGTAAGAGTATTATAGCTTAACTGATGCACGCAGTGGGTGATTTGTGTTGTTGTAGATTATCGTGGCTCAAGAGGTCTTCCGGGACCACCCGGTCTACCAGGTCCCAGAGGAGACCCCGGATGTGCGTATTATGCATCCATTAATTCTACTCATCTATATGTTTTGTTTCCTATAAAATCGTTTGCACGGTTTGTACAGGCTTGCAGTTTTTTCATCGGACCGAAATTCTGAAACTTGAACTGATTTTCGGTTTGGTCAGTGGTTATTGCTTTACGCATTAGGCACCGACGCCAATAAAGTTACTCCTTGTTTATTAACGTGATATAATAAAGGTTTTAAGTGGTTCGGAAAAGATGTTGAAACCACTGAAAATTAACTGACAATGGTTAATAGCCAATCCTTCGCAGCTTCTTCTTAAAAGCTGTGATTGTGTTCACTGAGACAGAAGTATCATCCAAACTATGCTGCAAATCTACAACTCAATTCTGCCCTAATGTTTCTTAAATAACTGACATCTTTCGGTTTCTTAAATAACTTACATCTGTAGCCGCAATCTTTTCGTGAGACGATGATGGCGACAACGACAATGCCAACTACGACAAAAGCGACTACAATGAAAATGATTATGACGCAGATGAGGACCATGACCGTTAGGCCTACTGCTAGGCAGCATTAAGAATAATTTCTCAGTGAGTAAAATATTAAATTTGTTGTTTTAATCAGTCTCTTGCGGATGTGAAACAACGGAAGGAACGACTGAAGGTAGGTCTCTTGTGCAGACAAGATAAGACAAGATAAGCGAGAAAACTGAATCGCATAACCTTGGACCTGCATGACCTCAAATGCAGTGACGAAGGATATGAACTGACAAATTTAATTTTCATTCTATAAGTTCAGTTCTTTTCTATTAACAACCAAAAATAAAGTTCTGTTTGGTTTGACCCTGTCATATCTTATACCTACAGACTAAACATTTAGTTAAGAGTGTTCATTTGTGTCATCTAGCGAACAGACTAAAAAGGTCCGTTACTGTTACTGCCATCTGCTGAATAACTAATTCTCCTTAATGTCTAACATGTACTGCCATAGAACATCTGGGGTCAGAGGAGCTCTTGTCCTTCCCAGCATATCTGATCCTAAAGATTTTAAATTTTGATGCGCCAAAGGTCGACTTTGCCTACATTTTTCGTGAATCACTAACCCGCGACATGGCTATATTTAGTCGCCGTAGAAATCTCGAGGTTACAACTACGATTACGATGGCAGACACATTCACACCGTATTTTCTACAGCGACCGCACATTTATATCGAAGTAGCTATAGCATAGCCTTGCGGATTAGCCCAGTTAGGTAGTAGTTAGGTAGTTTGGGGCCGGGGCGAGTGGTCAATTCCTTCAAACAACCGATAGAAAGATTGAATTTTAACGGCAATGTAGCGAAACGTCAGGTGTCGAACATTAAGCGATGACTACTCTATGACACCAAAAACTCCTTTCGAAACTTTGGGACATAGGTTCTCATCGTTTTCAATGTGATCACCACTGAAAACTTGGGTTAAAATGTTAAAAAGGTTTTTAAAAACTTGCAGTTTGCTGCACACTTTGCTGCTCTTTGAACAGTGCCAACAAACGTTATAGGCCTATTACCTAATCCCATGTAAATATCTTTATGTTTATCCTGTAAAATTTCGTTCCAGAGCTGACGACAACGCCACCAACGACAACAGTTGAGCCGACCGTCGACCCACGACTCTTTGGTGAGGAACTGGAAAACATATTCAAATCAGGTTTTGTTTCTGGCCAAGTAACGATCGAAGTTCGCGTACCTAAAATTGCGCCATGTACTGACCCAGTCTATACGAATATCAGATTATTAAACTTTATTGGGCCAACGGTGTACTGTAACAGTTATCAGATTTTGCATAATCGTAATCGAAAGCTCTAGATTTCTACAGCGACTAACGAAAGCTAAGTCGAAGGAACCAGCTTATTCGCAGGCGCTCAGTCAAAATAAAATCGATGGACAAGAATGGATCGGTTCCAGTTCAGGATCTAAGAGGCAGGAAGGCATTCAGACTGCTACGTGGGTAGTGTTTGGAGTTAGATTCACAGGACAGATAAGGAATATCTCAGCGCCGTAGAAAAAGTTGCGTATGAGAACTTAGCTCCTTTACCAGCATCGATTGAGTCCAAACAAACCATCAAACGCTAGGTTGTTGTGTTAGTTTCAGCTCCATGGTCAAAATCCAGATGGAGAGGTCAAGCCAAGAGAGTCATGGAGTTGCCAAGGCGGAAAAAGTTTGTGATATCGTGGATATTGACAGAAAGAAAGGATTCATAGTCGGACAGACTGAAAAGTTCGGTTTTCGAAGTGCGATAAAGGCGCGATACAAATAAGGCAAACGGGAATTGGACAGAGCGCTCAGCTTGTAAGTAGGTAACGGTAGCCGATTGGGTATAACGCCCGGCTTGTAAGTAGGTCACGGTAGCCGATTGGACAGAGCGCTCGGCTTGTAACGCGAAGAGTACGGGTTTGAGCCTCCTCCCCCAAAACGGTTTCTGTGTAGGGGCCTTGAGCAAATCCTTCACTCACAATTGCTCACCGCCATCGATTGATGCTTAATCAATAGAAAGTGGCGCTTAACAAATGCAGAAATAATAGTAAAAAGTTATAATTGTAATTGAAACTTTGTATAGCGTCTCTTCATGTAAATGGATAGCCTACATTAATGAACGAATCAATAACTTTTTTCACTCAGTCAGTCAGTAAGTCAAGGTCTGTTAGGATGACTCAGCATATTGTAGAATTTGATCATCAGTCAATCAATCGGTCAATCGATGACTTTTGGGGTCGTTGAGCAGAGTGTTTGACTCGTTGATTCCATCAATAGTTATTTGACTGTTGAGCAGAATGTAAGATTCAAAAGATCGGAAAGCCCTTGTTTCACAAGTACACGAACACGTATTGGGGTACGTGGATGAAGGACACGAAGGACCGGTCAGAACTTGCAGACAAGTTCTGGATGACGAAACACTTCTCCGGAAAACATCTCTTCAGCTATGCGAACCTCGACAAGTTCAAGCAGGACGAACCAGAAACCATCTACGAACTCAATGAACTCTACTTCGGTACGGGACACGTCGTCTACGACAGCTCCTTCATCTACCACCGCGCCGGATTCAGCGAACTCGTCAAATACGACCTTGTGCGCAATGAAACGCGCGCCACGGTCTACATTCCGAGAGCCGTCTACCACGGCAAGGACTACGTCTACTACACGGAATACAATTTCTTCGATCTGTCTGTCGACGAGAACGGACTGTGGGCTGTCTATGCAGCCGAGGCTGAGCCGAACAGTCTGCTCGTGTCGAAGCTGAACACCGAGGACCTGCGCATCGAAAAGACTTGGAACATCTCCGTCAAACACCACGACTATGGCAACGGCTTCATGTCTTGCGGGATCTTATATCTGTTGAAGGATACGACGTCCAAGGAGACGACAATAGACTTCGCCTACGATGTGTATACGAAACAGAGGCTGCAATCGATAAACTTGAAGTTCAACAACCCATTCCAAATGAATAACATGGTCTCTTACAATCCGGTCGAAAAGAAGATCTACAGCTGGGACAAAGGAAACCAACTCACCTATCCTCTTCTCGTCAACCCTTGAAATACCTCTATCGATTACTTTTGCAAATGTTATGCAGTTTCAATTCGATCAAGTTTCGTTGTGACAGCCACGTAACTGTTGCTGCCTTCATCGAAGAAAATTATTCAAATATTGTGCTTCCAAGCTGCCAATGACCTGGTATAGGATTGAATCCTCGATCAAATATCCAAGTTTAAAGAGAGTCACTGTGACTTAAGACAATAGGTCATTTATCCAGTTGCTTGTCAAAGGACGAGATGTTAGAATCTAAAAACGTCTTCAATGCTTTGTACCACTGTTATAAGTTTAGAGTGAAGCAATCAAGGCAAGTGAGCAATCGGAACAAAAATGATCCAAGGAGTGGCTAAACTGATTAGCAAAGACCAGTGGTGGATTAAGAGGAAAATAACGGACATGTGCTCCCTTAAAACTTGTTGGACCGGCGGCGTTTTTCTTACACGCTTCTTCATACAATGCTCAGCAGATGTAATTACTTCTCCAATTTCAAATCTTGGATCTGCCCTCAACAAGAATTTGTTTCAAAGAACACAGGCTAGAAATAAGGACACAACAGCGCCCCAAGCATGGACAGGCCAACGTTTATATATATATATATATATATCGCATGTATGAGGTTTTTAAGACACTATGTGTATATATATATATACTGTATTAAGTGTGTAACTTGAGTAATCAAAACGTCATGCAAAATCAAGAGCAAAAAGGCTGTGAAATGTTAAACCTGCATCTGCTATTGAATTACGCTATGGGAATTTACGCAAAACCTTTGTAGATATTTCACTAGACGCATCTCGGAAAAAGGTTGTAATTTTTATGATGTTTGTTTAGATTGGAGAGTAAATCATAATTGTTGACGTCTTTCATTTTTCTCTTTTTTCCTAATTTTAATGTGGCTTACAAACAGGCAGAGAAGACTGCCCCCCACGAGTGCAAGTGAGTAAAATTCACTGACAATCAAATTGATAAAATACAGCATTTAAAAACTTTGTTTGTGACAATCACAGCAGATCTCTGAAAATTTGAAGCAGAACAAGAGCTACTGCAGATGAACTGCAGTCCATGGTTTCAAAAACTTATCAGTCAACAGAAGAAACTTTCTTCAGTTTGATTTCAACTAATCTTTTCCTCAACAAAAAAGTTTCAATAAACTCGTCACTACAAATGTCATCACAATTAAAGCAGACTTTGGGAAACACTATCAAACACCACAGAGGTTCTCCAAAATAAAATCTAAGCCACTCACACTGGAGCACACCACTTCAGAAATCCAAAAGCTACTTTCATCTAAACAATCCAAATTTTCAATTCGTAAAAACCAACATTTGGTCTGAACACATTAGCGATAATAAAACAGTTCTGATAAAAAACTAAAAACCATTAAATATCAAGTGCAGCCGATAACTTGAGACTTGCAAAAGAACCATAGAAGCGAACAAAGAATTTGCTGTTCTCATCCGAGTCTCCATTTTACAGCTCTTATATGGCTGAAGTCTTGGTCTTCCTAAAAGAGAAGAAAAAATACAAAAGATGTAATAAAATTAATTAAAATAACACATAGATATCGTCACACATGTTTACATTACACATTGATATAAAAAACCATATTATTACACAAACAAATGCATCATTTTACGACCCAATTGCAACACTACTACTTAAATGGAAATGGTCACTTTTTTCTGGTCAATATCTCAGTAAAAATCACTGTCTAAGCTTAATAGTCCCTTAACATGAATGACACAGTTGTGAACAAACTATTCCCTTGTTAGACTGCATCAGATTCAAAAAGTGGTAGAAATTTCACATTTAGTGGCTGACTAACTTTCAAAGCTTGCTTCATAACCAAAGTCATGGTAATGGTAAAGAAAGTTGCCCCTTATTGCTCGCCTCCAGTCACTGCTGCCCTCCCCCCCCCCCCCCCCCAATCGCCTGATGCAGTGACTCAAGCAAAAACACAACCATAGCTACCCAACAACCTTAGCATGGCTCAACGTCAAATGGAAACTCGGAACCACGGACGCAGAGCAGAAAAGAAATTTCTCCGCAATCTGTCACCATACAACTACAGTTAAGCAGCATGACTTAGTAGCAACCACACATATCGGATTCAACATTGCATGGCCATATCCTACGATCAGTGACATAAATGTAATGTAAAATGTACACATTTTCTATAGCGACTGTAGGGCCTCGACCTGGCTCATTTTCCAATGAATTAATCTGGCGAGACCTTTCACCACTGCTGCCTGGGCGCTCTGCACCCTCCACAGCTCCTATAATTGGTAATCCATGTAAATTAGACGCAGTTTCACAGAGGATTATTGTTACAGCCACAAACAACTTGTATGCGCATAACTCGTACTTTGAAAGGCCATGACCCTCGAGTGCAATGTTACAACGCATCTCTACGTCTGTCCAGTCGCCATCAAAGTCTTCCGGCCGAGTAGAAGGAGAACGACGTTTACTGACATCAACAAACAGAACACAAACTCATCATATGTGCTAGAGACAGCAACAATCAGGCAGATATCATTCATCTGCACAACAGTATCCAATCGAATCCAAAATGCTGTCTTTGGGTGCCATAATTTATTTCCTGTTATATATCATTTTTATTTTATTTTATTTCTATTTAGTTATTTGTCCTTCCTGTGCAGGTCTGCATGTCGAGCAACGCAGCATCTCCATTCATCTCTGTCCATATCCAGTCTTTCAGCCTTGTCTAATGACATCTTCAGACATCTCAGATCATCTCTGATGGTCTCCAGCCATTTCTTTCTTCGACTTCTCTTCCCCATTTCCTTTCAGGTATCCAGTTCACTGGACTAAAAAGGTTAAAGGGCAATAGGCTAAGACACATGGACTTTGTAGATGATCTCGTTTTAAAAATTCATATTTTCTACAGTTGAATAAATTTTTGGATTCATGTTCCCAACCGTGTTATAACAGAATTCAAGTCATAATGATGCGTATTATAACAAGTCTCTGGAGTAACAGCCAGAGCCCTACAGGAGACAAAGTATTTGATATCATTGGCTGCTCTTCCCACTTCACTGTGATGACCAAATGGTTAACCTCTTTGTCACCACAGGCACAAGTAGCACAAATCAGAAATGCAACGCTATGTCTCGATCTGGCAACTGAATAAGAAGATTTTCACAGGCCGAAGAGAATTAAACCAGACATTTACCGATCTCCGGGAGATTTTCTGGTGATGACTTCGACATCATTAAAAACGACAGCTGTCCCTCCACCTGGGGTTGTCAGAATATCACCCTGAGAAACACAGAAACAATCACACCGTTTATAACACATTCGGATGCGACGTTAATATTCCTTAAAATTCTTCTGCAAATCGTTTGGTTAATCAAATATGGCTGATTCTTCAGTTAATACAAAACTTTCCATTCTACAGGAGTCGGCAACAAACTTCAGAAGTAAGGGCAACTTTGAAAATGGAAACATTTATACTGAACCCCTTACTGTACCTACTTACAATTTCAATCCCTTAGAGTTTGAACCCTAGACTTACAGTTTAAACTTGTACTGAAATTTTAGGAATAGTTTTCACTCGAATGAGGCAGCAAATTTACATAACTATGGGAGAATTAATACATTAAACCAGAAATATTAAATACTTCCTTCACACGCATCACTTAGTTGTAACAACTCCCTTGCAATGCTTACTCAAAGAAATGGGAATGAGTCAAACTTGCAGAAAATGTAGACAGTGTTCAGGGTAACGTCTTAATCAAGGGAAGTGGAACATAGCATACCTTGATGAGTGAAATCTTAATCAAGCGAGGTGAAATCTCAATCAAGGTAAGTAGCAGAACGTACCTTGACGAGTTTTGTGGCAAAGCCACCATCAGAATCCAGATCTTGATGTGTGAGAACGTATTTGGTGGCATCTTTGGTGTCCTTTTCGTTCAGTGTCGTCACAGACTTTCGTTTCTTCATTTTCGGCTGCAGCAGTGTACCTTCGATACAAAAAACAACACTGTCTTCATTTGTTCATCCGGTAAACCTGTGTAGTTTCTATCCAAGATATCTACTGAGAAGCACTTCCAGTCTAAATCAATCTAATGACTTCTATAGTGCCGTTATCATAATGCCCAATGCATTAATCAAGTCAAAATCGCAATCCAAAATCATAATCTACAGGAGAAGACAGGTCAAATTCCAACAGGTCAGAGAAACCAGAAGCCAGGCTACGGTGGGTAAGCAAAGTTGAAACAGACGAGTCTTAAGTTTAGACCTGAATGACATCACACAACTGACAGAACGAAAAAAACTTGGCAGTAATTTCCAAATCCGTGGACCAGCAACAGGGAATGCTTTAGAACACCACAGTGTCTGTGAAGATCAAATTTTCAAAAGCTAAAAATGTGCAAAAAGTCCCTGTTCAGAAGCTGCAGACCAAAAGGAAGTCCACTCAAGGTAGATGGCAGTGAAGTCCAAAGCTTTTTTGGACCATCCACCAAGAACACCCAAGACATGAGTGCTTCAACTTAATTACCCACCAAGCCCTGACTTTGATTTCCTTAACCAATTGGAATTCTACTGGACTGCTCCAACAGATGAAGATTTTGACAACGGTTCTCTGGAGGCAACCATCAACAACAGCACAATATAAGTCCACAGATTAGATTAGCTTTGTTACAACACAAATGCTGATACTACGCAGTCGAGGACAAGGATCTCAAATTTAATTCAACTTTTGAACATAACTTCATGAAAATGCAATCCCAACCTTCAAATTTTCTTATAGTTTAAAAGAAATTTCAATCACTGTCCCATTTTAGACATATGCTCAGTTTCTCAAGCTGGCCTATATTACCAAAATGTAAATTTGAACGCAAATGAATAATAGCAGGCATCACAATGAAAGAAACCTTAAATTTGTTATCGCTATATCCTGTAATCAGACAAAATTAAAACTTAGTGTCACCACTGAAAAATTGTTTGCAATGCCCTCACACATATCTTTGATTTGCTGGTCTAGTTTATAACACATCATGGCATTTTGTGACATCAGGCATACTCCAACAGCCTTCCATCATATCTTAACACACGGTTAGCTCTAGAATGTAGCAATCTTCAGGTGCTGGTTGTTGCAAGAACCTAAGTTCAGGACAATTGTAGGATAGCGTGCCGTTAGCTGCTGTGCTCCTCACATTTGAAATCGTCGACCACAAAAGGATCGACTTGTAAACTCGCCATCATCTTTTAAATCACTTGCTAAGACTCGCTATTTCACCCTGGCTTTTGCAAGATTTCATCTTGGTCCCCTAGCAAACACTCACCCACATCTGAGATTCAGATTTACTCACACTGTAAGTAAAATAATTCCTTTTAACCAACAAATTATTAAATTTTATGATCTTGAAGCTGTAAAAAATGGGATTACAATAATTCATAAGAAGACTGCAATATTAGAATTAAAAAATCATTGATAGTAGGAAATAACTACTGGCAAAATGTTATTACTACTACTACTAGCAATAGCGCAAACCACTCAATGTGAAAGAACTTTTCAAGAAAAAGCATAAACAATAACAGTATTGAAAACAATGCAAACACGTTAATCAAAACGTTAGCACAGCAAAAGCTACTCACAGAATTTATGCAATGAAACGTATTAGACAACAGTGAGAAACCATTCGGACATTACTTGCCGTAGGGAAAGACTTGATTCCAAAATGCATCATCCGCTTATGGAAGAGCAAAAAATCAGAAATTCACCATCTCTGCAAATCTTAGGCTTATTTCAGCAGATGCATGCAACCCTATTATGCAGGTCATCTAAGCCAGTGACAAACAGCTATGGTCGACTCGTGTTTTCAATTCACAACAGCAGTTAACTTGCTTAAGATGGCATTTTAACACTCGATGTGGCTGCCAAACACGGAGTTAAAAGGGCTTTAAAGCAACAGTTACATCTCAGACTTTAGACTACCCGTGTAAGGCAGTGTTTAACTGCAACTGCGTCTGACAAAATGCTTACAAACTGAGCTGCACTTAATAAATGCAGTAATAATAATAATATGTACCTAATTATATGGCACATTTCACAAATCTCTCAAAGGTGCCAGAAAATGGTCACTTAACAGATCTAAAAGGTGCATCTTCATCCCAGCTGGAATAAGACTAGAATGGCTGAGCCAAGAGAATCTCTTCTGTAACACTAAATTACACTACAAGCCGAAACACAGCTGCTCGTCATCCTGAAACAAATGCTTGTGGATACACAAAGCAACTCCGCCGAATCCATCCCATTCTCCAGAAGACTCACCAATTTCGACGGTCCCTTGCGGACGGTGATCCAACCAGACGTCATCCGAAGTCGACTTTGATCGACGGTGGAATTTTGCATTTATTACAGGCTTCTGAAAGCAAAATGACCAAAAATAAATCAGACATCTGTTAAGAATCAAGTAGAATCATCTATTTGTGTTCTCCATTCTTAATGCAATGGTTTCACACCTACACATTGCAATTAGCAACCACTGGACAGACATTCTTATTTTTAACCTACCATGGTCGTGTTTTGTCAGGTTGAGAACGCCTCTGATGAGTCTGTCTTGACAAGGTGCTACACAGAGCTGTGATTACAATTACTTGTTTTTTGAATGACCTAATAAAGAAGGTGTAACTGCAATTCAGTTACTGGGGAAAGGGTTCTTTGGAAACCTAAAGACCAGTTTGTAGATATAAGAAACTAGCCTCTCAACTACTAATCTGGTAACCGCTACAGCGTCACCCATCAAAACACACAAGGCATCAATTGCCAAGATGCCTTTTTCTTCAAACACATCCACAACAGCTAAATTGCGTTGCAAGACACTGCATCAGTTACCTGCCCATTCTGGCACTTTGCAAACTGTCTATGTCTAATGTTCAATCCATCAATCAATAAAGTTATCACTCACTCAATCAACCAATCAAATAATCAATCAATCAATAAAATAATTACACAATCAACTGGTGCTTCAAACTCAAACCAGATTCCATAACCACAACATAGGCCTAACTTGGTGTATATGTTGCAAATCAGCTGATAGCTCAAACCCCCAAACTGCACACCCACCAAATCTTCCTAAGACAAAAACTGACCGGTTTGACAGGAGGTGGAGACCTCGCCCGACTCGTGCGGGAAACAACCGAGGGCTTTGCAGACTGCGCAGTCGCTGCTGTACGCGGCACAAACTTTGGAGTTGGTGGCGGCATTTTGTTGGAGTCGGTGACAGACGACAAGTTCGGCTCCGACTGAGCCGGATAGATCTTAGACGAGCCATACTTGGGCGGCACAGGAGTCGCACGGAGTCGATTCATCGGAGTGCTAGACGCATCGCTGTCCTGGTTGATGATGTTTCTCAGGAGGTCCAGCTTCTGCTGCTTCGCATTCAGCTGGGCAAACGTCTCCTGCTTCAGCTTACGAGTCGTCTGCTCCTAAAAGACGCCAAAAGTGCAACATGAAACTCTATAGGAATTTGTGTGTCATGACGCAGCAGCAGATCCAGAAGACACACAAGGCAGTTTATAAGATATGCATCTCTCTTGAATACCACAGCTGAATATTAATGTAGCACCTTTAAAGACCATCTCAACAGTTCACAGTAAAAGCAAATTCAGAATTTTCTTTTACAAAGGTTTTCCATCAGCAAGAAGCAAAATGGAGAAGGAATTCGACAAACCATTCGCTGGTTGAACTGCTGTTCCGTGAGAACAAGCTTCGCCTTGTAGTCCTGTCGCAGACGATCTTTTTCCATCTTCTCGTGCAGGATCTTCCACTCCCTCTCACCAATCTATCACAAAAACATTTCACCCGATACTAACACGATAGCTTTGCCTATATTAAGAAAGACGAGAAGATGAGAAATCCCTAAAAACTTTTCTCGACAGGCAACAAACTCACACTGCCACCCCACAATGTGTGGTTTTTGTTCACCCAGTATTTTACTGTATGTCAATTTATACAGTGCCTTTTACGAAACAAACTACTCAAAGGCGCTTCTAGTGTGACAGCCTCAAAGAAATAGGTGAGAAAGAAAACAAGCAAGCAGTGAGCATACAGTCTCATCACCAGAGAAATGGACAACTGGCAGACTGCCATTGAAGCATGTTGGGGACAACTGACAACAATTGTGAAATATCTTAACTGATGCATCAATCATCTTAGATGATGTACCAATATTACCAGATGACAACCTTGAGAAATGAATGAAAACAGACTGAAAGCAACTTTCCAACCTCTCGTTCAAGATCCCGTCGCTCCTGTTCATAGACAGAAGTTCTGCGTTGAAGGCTTTCGTTTGATTTCTCCAGACTGCGCAGACGTTTCTGAACTTTGGTCAAGTCCGAGTCCTTTGCAGCCATATGCGACTCCACTTCCACAAGACGACTTCGAAGGTCGTTGTTCTCCGACTCAACCTCCAGCAAACGCTGACGAAATTTCTGCTCTAAAACGATATCAAGAAATCTCTTTTTAAGTTCTTCAAGACTAGAAACATCACCCGACAACCACAACACATTATGCTAACAAAATTAACGGCTAATAAGTTGATCTAAATTCAAACATTTGCTACACATGCAAATCAGAACATCTTAAATCTGAGGTGAACATTTTACTTTAATCTGAAGAATTATTCCACCGCCATAATACCCTATTATCGTTTGATATTGCTACTAAGTAAAATACAGAGGCAAGAAGCAGCATTGGGTTCAATCAAGAATGGCAATTAAGAGCAATAATCTACTTGATTTATGGTGAAGTACATGTTAGACTGTGATGGCAGCACCTGAGATAGTTAATAAACTAAAAACAGAATCAAATCTGGATTATTCCAATTCACTACTTTCCGATTGTGTGGTGTGTTTAAAAAGTTAAGTAGAGTTTGACTCTCAAATTCTAAGAATGTAGATGCTTTAAAACCCTGGGGTCTACAAGAGACCAATAAAATTTAACACAGCTTCCACAAAAACCCCTTTTGCTTGAGAAACAAAAGCCCAGATTTCACCACACACTGTAAATCTCCGTCAGTGGGGTGATTGAGGAATTCTCACCCCTTTTCTCGAGGTCACCCAGAAGCGCATTTCGTCGCGTTTCCCTTTCTTTGAGGAACGCTGCGAGGGTCATCAGAGTGCGATCATCGCTAGGGTCTGTCAACTGAAACAATCACCAGACAAATGCGGGAAAACGTTACACAAACCACTTTCCGTGATGGCATTTCAGCCCTGTTCTGTTTTGGACCACGAACAGCTCCAGGTTTCGCAAAGCAAGGACTTATTTCAGGATTTCCACAGTAGACTGTTTCCATGTCTTCCCAAACTTTCCTAATCATAATTTCAGAGGGAAAGCATCAGAGTTCCCACTTTTTGGAAGAATAACTATCAGCCAAGTTTCTCAAAGACCTAGAGATTAACGATTTGAGGATGGCTAAACAGTGCAGCCAAACTTATGATCTTATTTATTAGAGACACATAAATTCTAACAAGAAGCTTGAACAAAAGTGTGTGGACTATTCTGCAAAACCAGATACAGAAAAAGCCAAAAGCCTAGTTTGCTGATGAGAGGCAAAAAACACTGCTAAGTCACAATATTTCGAAATTTCACTATTTATGACCGATGCTGATGTTTACGATGTCGTACGCAACAAGCTTATAAAAACAGCCACCAGGGGCCATTGACGTATTCCAGGGCAGCTTGCTAACTCTGTACACGATATACATGCGCAGGCATTGCTGAAAAAACATCACACAGACTCTGCCTGAATCTAACTTAAAAACATTCTTTTCTGACAGAAGTTTCAAGGGCTTTTGTAGTTTAAATTTATACTTCTCAAAAAGTTTTAATGGTTGTGACTCCCATCAGCCCCATATTACCCGAGTTTTACAACCTTTTTTTGTATACAACCTTTCACGAAGCAAAGCGCATACACTTACCGTGAGAGTCGGAAAAGTCGGACCCATCGAGTAAGCGCGCAAGTCGGTCAACTGTACATCGTTCACCTCTGTAGTAAACAAAGAAACAGCATCAAGTAACAACTTACAAGTTTTACCTGTTCACACAGTTGCGGATCCAGGATTGCTTGCAAGGGGGCAAGGAGATTTCCACAGGGATACCCATTCTGGCAGTCCACCATGCACTGGTCTGGTCTGAGGGGCGCCGGCATAAAACCACGCCTATAGTTAACTGTGTTCATGCATTATTCTGCAGAAGAAGAGCAGACGCTTATATTAGCCCCAAGAAGCAGCTAAGGGCATGAAGTGTTAGCAACTTCATTTTTCTTAGCCTTGGCATACGAGGGCAAATAGCCGGCCCTCTTCCTCGTTGCCTGACATTGTACAGTCAGAGCACACAGCAATTCGTCATGTAATCAACTGGTGGAGGAAGGAAGGCAAATACAAGCAGAAGAGCTGACCAAGAGAAAGACAGAGACAAAGTGAGAGAGAGAGAGACAGCAAGACAGAGAGACAGACTGACCTGTGGGTGGTAGGCTGGCCAGTGCTTCCTTGTAATGTTGATGGATCCTTCGTCTTCCAGGTGTGAGGCCAATGTCAAAGTAGGCTCCGATCGGCCGAGCCACCTGCACTTCCTGTGTCATCTCGGCAAACTTCATCACTTGCTGCAAACAGAAAACAACAAAATCATCCAATGAAAAATAACAAACCGAGACAAATGTGTAAACGGTTTCATCATGATAAAATGCAAGACACGTGAGCGTTGAATCTTCATTGACTAATGCATGACCACATCAGCTTTGTTAATATGATGCTTCCAGGTACAGCCAAGTTAAGTAACATCGAGCAAGATTAATAATTTGAGGCAACTGTCTTGAATCACAGACTTGAATCTTGGGTCATCACAGTCCGCGCAAGGGGACCTTAAACGGCTTGGCGCCCATTCAAATGGGCAGCAGTGGTGAAAGATCTCATCCGATCAATTCATCGAAAAATTAGCAAAGGTCAAAGAGGCCATACGGTCACTATAGAAAACCGTGTACATTTACAATCCTTCTGAGCTTGGTAAATGAATACCCATACAAGAAAAGTTTAAACATGTATCTTGTTGTTGGATTGTTTCGGCTTTGAGAGGTTCTTATAAGGCGTAAGGCGTTGTTAAGTCTATCATCTTGTTGCATTTGTGTCTGCACCTCAGTCAAATGCCTCCAGGTTTTCTACTCAAATGCTCGATTACAAAAAATTTCAGCTCAAATTGCAGTCATCCACCAGCAAGTCATTTGGAGGTGATCAGTACAAACACCAAATGCTCAACTGAAATGTTTGACATTAACTGAAAATAATCTCGAGTGCCTTTGTTAATCAATCCAAACCAAACCTCATTTGTGATGAGACGTGGTGAAATCCTAATTAAGTAACCTAACGTATCCTAACCACATTTATACAGTGCCTTCAAAGATCTCTGTCAAAGGCTCTACAGAAATAAATAAAAGCAATCGAATGATTTGGCACAAATTGTTGCATAGACTGACCAGCGTTTCGTCATATTCGCCAGCGCTTGGATTGACGCAGACGATCATCCGCACTTTTCCTTCTCCGTCAAAGTAGTTCTTGAAAAGATGCGTCAGACGCGAGTCTCTGTACTGCACCATCTGATCACAACATCCAACAACACGAATAACGCACACAATGCGATGCATCAGTCACTGATTCAGTCTCTGACATGTGTGAACCACTCAAATTCACATGACTCACTGATTCAATCCCTGACATGTGTGAATTACTCACAGATTCAGCCTGATTCACATTCAGACTCATATTTAGACAAACAGCATAAGTCTTGACAAAATAATTTCTAAATATTCCGTTATGCCACTCTTAACACAAGACAATAAGATTTCATTTAAATAGAATAAATAGATAAACAGAATTTAATAAATATAAATAAATAGAACTTAAATAGAATAAATAGATAAACAGAATTTAATAAATATAAATAAATAGAACTTAAATAGAATAGATATTGCTGTCCTATTCAGTTGATGGTTCTCACCTTATTTGTTCCGTATTTCTGGTTCTCTCTCAAGGTCTCAATGCACGTTCGTAAAACCATCAGCGACTGATTTATACTTCCTGAAAGGACAGAAATTTAAAATAAATTATCTACAGATGTAAAGAAATTGTCTTCATATATAAAATGGAAAACAGTACTGAGGGTATTGTGTATTTTCCCTTTATTTATCAACCGTACATATACAATGTATTCGCTAGCTTATTTCTGACTCTCTGGCCAATGGCGTTAGCTATCTATATATGTGTGTGTCACTTGTGCCCTCTGTCGGGCCAACCCTGGCTGGCCAATGAACGTCAAGCATTCTGCTAGACCCTGCATACACTACAGAGGGCAAATTATGTAGTTTAAAATAAAATTTCAACTGAAAACTTTTTAAAATCCATAATCAATTTTTGAAAATAAATTTTAAAACAACTGGTTATAAACGCAGAACAATCCACAGAGAAAACAAAAGGTAAGTCCTCCATTTCCAGAGAAAGTTGTCTTTAAAAACAAGACATTCAAAGAAAAACAACCCCAGAGAAAAAATCAACACACACAGAATACGCATAAACTTTTAAAGATTAAATAATTAGTCAAAAAGAAATCTTAGGAAAGTCGTGAATTTCGATGACTGACCCGCCTCACGAAGTCGATCTCCCGCATTTCCCGTTCTTAACGTTCGTTCACTGCCAGCCAAATCGACGAGAGCCAACTGACTAACGCACACTTTGTCTTTGTCCTAATCGCAAGAAAAACCACTACACGTCCAATATCAACAACTGAAGTCAGTAACAAAGAATAAACTCCACGCAAGACAAGCAGACTTAACTTCATCCTTCACACTTAATTGGTGTTTTGCTAAAATAAATCAAAATGCTAATTAAAATGAGTACTATAACTGAAAATCATCAGTACCACAACTGCTGAAAAATGACCTGCAGGTGGGTTAGCATATGGAAACCAGTGAGTCTAAATTTAGACCCGAAAGACATTAATGAACTGACAAATGCACAGAACTGGGCGGTGAACTCCATAGCCTCGGGCCAGCCACTGAGCATGCCTAAGAACCTAGCACTATCCTGGTTCATGGCATAACAAGAGTCAATGTGTCCACTGATGGAGTCAAACATTTGTTGAAATATAGGGTAAGCAAGGAGCAGAGATAGATAGGCTAGAAAAACGGGACTTGGACTTTGTAAAAAGGCTTGTAGTTACAGATTGTTGTCACCTGAAGGACTTCTTCTCCGATCGGATCCAAAGGCGCCTGGACGACACGGATGCAGAAGACACTGTGACTCCGACTTGACTCCGTATTAAGAGCTGTGTGTGCCACCTTTCGTCGTTTCTGCCCTAAAGACACAAAACCAAGAAAAATTCACAGACCTGCCTAAGCTTCTTGCAAATTATGAGTAAGAATCAACCTATGTGAGATTATTGCAGCTGGAAACAGTTCATGCCATTGAAACTCCATATAGCTCATAAAACGAACCATCTGCTATCTCTCTACCAAAAGTTAAATGCAACACATTAATGCAATGCCAGAAGACGTTTACAGCAATAGTTTCCTTCAGATACACACATACTTATGCGCTTACAAGGTCTTTGATTTCATTTCACTGACTGATGCCCTGCTTGTTTCAACAGTGGTGCAACAGAAGTCTTAGATTAGAACAGATTAGATTAGATTAAATTAAGGTTAGAATTTGCACCTTTGTAGAACATTTCGTAAGCCTCTTCTGTCGACTTGACCTCCATTTCAACAACGCCGCTCACGTACATGTTGTGACTGCTGTCCTCACGTAAGATCTTTGACGTCGGTGCTCTGCAAAAGATGCCAACATCATCTTTCAGAAAGAAATTATAGCAATAAGTTGTAAGAAGGGTTGTCAGATGCTAATGTCAGATGCTACTTACTTATTTACTTAAAAAATGATTAATACTTTGTCATCAGATATTGGTTCCACATAAATACAAGAATCTTTGAGATCCAAAAGATGGAAACTAAACATCGTCTGACACTCACTTGTATCCCGTAATCGGATCATACGGCAACTCTTCGAGTAAATCGTAAATGTAGTTGTTGTAAATCTCGACGTAAGACACAAAAACGCTGTAACTGTTGTCTTCGTCGACATCCATTACCCGAGTCGTATCGCGAACACGAGGCATCTGAAGGCCATCGTACAGGTCTCTGAAGACAAAAGAAAAATAGTAAAACCAGATCAGTGGTCGAATCTTAAAGAACGTTCAAGAAATTCCTCCACCCAAATGCCACGTCGATCAATAGCGAATTTCAGGTGAGCAAACAGCAACATCTTCATAAATAGAAAATAAAAATTCATGCTGCATTTCAGTCCTCAGTGAAATCCTTATCAGTAAATGTAAATGCTTTCTCATAGCGACTGTATGGCCTCGATCCTGCTCATTTTTCAATGAATTAATCGGGCAAGATCCTTCACCGCTGCTGCCCATTTGAATGGGAGCCAAGCCACTTAAGGTCCACGTGTATGGATCATCCTAGGAAATATCATTAGCTTCTTCTCACCCATTCAGAAAAAATATTTCAAGTATGGCAAAAACTGAACAAGAAAGGCCAAGAAACACATGCGATTACACAAATCTACAGTTGTTCAGGATCAAGAGAATTTGGCTGAGGTGCACCTTATTAAACCTCCAACTTGCATTAGTAATCATTTATCTCCAAAAGGATGGAGGGTTGAGTTGGCACCAGATAGCCTGACATTCCATGGATTGTCACCCATCCAAGTGCAAATCAGGTTTAACTTAACTGTTCCTGCTGTTGTAGCATTTACATTGCCAGTTAAATCTCCTATTTCATGTCCTACCTTCCTCCAGGCGTTGGTGGGGCCGTGTTTAACATTTTCGGGGTGATGTCTCTCCTCTGTCTCTCGAGCATTGCATCGGCTTCAGTCTGGACGTCAAACCCATTCATTTTGTCTGGTTTAAAAACCTGCCAACAAAACAGACCATCACATCAACATCCAACAGAAACCCAGTCATATAATCTAACCTACTGACTTTTATGATGTTGTTATCAGTTAGTTATGAATTTGTTAACATGCCATTTGTCCATTGACAGAGTGAGGAATCGTAGGCATGGTGGGTCACAGTGGCGAGACAGCTAAAGCAAGACGGTACAAATAGGTCTTAATCCGCTTTGTGAATAGGTCTATCGAGACACTGTTGAGTAATTTAAACAGGGAGACTATTCCAGATGAAAGGTACAGAATTGCTGAATCCGCGTCAGGAGAATTCAGACCGAAGGTCTCGGACGTCACGAAGAGACACGTTGCATTATGTAGCAGATCAGAGATCTGGATGGCTAGTTGCACTGCAGGGAAGACAACAGACCTGTATGCAGGTTATTAATATTTTTGCATAATTTACTAAGCGCCACTATCTATTGACTAAGGATGGTGCTTAGCATATGTGAATGAAGGACTTGCTCATGATCCCTACATAGTAACCATCTCACAGGAGGATCAAATATGTACTCTCTGGGTTACATGCCGAGCACTCTAACCAATCAGCTATTATGCCCCACTAATATAACAGAAGCACTCACATATTTTTTGGCCTGTAGGTCCTGAAGGCTGTTGAATATGACGTCAAGGGAGCGAGGAAGGATGCCCTGGTCCTGAGGGGAACCGGTCATCGTGTGAGTCTTCCCCGAGTTCGTCACACCATAGGCAAACAGCAGAGCTATAACACAACAACCTTATCAGTCTTCAAATCAATCACTCCTTCTTCATATGGCTATATGCTGACAGAAAAATCCAATCCACTAAAGTCCGTAGCGATATTATCATGATTTACAAGACATCGGTCCGAACAAGGAGACCTTAAATGGCGTGGCGCCCATTCAAACGGCAAGTGGTGGTGAAGGATCTCACCCGATTAATTCATTGAAAAATTAGTAAGGTGGAAGCCATACGGTCGCTATAGAAAAACGCATACATTTACATTAAGTTATGGGTGCTTCAACTGAAACTAGTCAAATCAAGTAGGTCAGAGGCGGTCAAGGTATCGTTCAACGGCACATCAAATCCTGTTACAAGGTCTGCTAACACACGGTCGCTGTGGATAGGACTTCCAGCATCTGCACATTAATGGGTCTTTGCACTTTCAAGAATTTACAAAGATACACCTAAATTTCATTTTAAAACTAAACACATTTAATATCACATATAAAACCTGTGTAGAGCTTTTCTGACTTGTAGATTTGATGAAACCTGACTTCTTTATCACTTGAATTTATACGACCTAACTAAACTTGTAACCAATAAGAATAAATTCATTTAATATAAAACCAACGAACCATTTTTGCCATGAAGAACATCTGTGACAAGAGGCAAAGCAATGCGATCGAACAACGCCTTCTGCGATGTCTTCTCATCAAACACATTCTGAAATGTGTTCTGCACCTGAAAATAAGAAACATTTCTTCCTTACACCATTAAAGAAAAACCAAGTAAGATGCAGGTTTGTTTTTTCTCCACAGCTTTTTAAGAAACATTTAATCATGAGGTGCAACCGTCCACATTTTTGCATCCAATATCTGCAGATATTTCAATTTCACCAGTAATCCATAATAAAACTTCTGTAAACATCAACGTTACAGTGGTTCAAAGTATCAATGTATAACTAGAAAATAAGCCTAAATCCTCGTTAATCTGATTGCAACCGCAAATTTCTTGCTTTTTGTCTCAAACCATAGAGAGATGAACAGTAAGATTAGCGCTCCTTACACCAAGAAGGTGTAATACGCAGAAAACATTTTAAAAAATTAAATGAGAGAAAAGCTTCATGAGCACTAAAACTGGTGAAGCTAAGGTAGCAAAGGAAATGTCAAGAAAATAACAGTAATTTATTCATAAAAAACAGAAGAGAATTAAAGCAAAGGAGATCTCACCTCTTTGTAAACCCCTCCGTTTCGTGCAGCCTGTGCGGCCATCGAACTCTATTAAATGCAGAACAAGGTAAACACACAAAAGTCATCAACATGCCACAGATGAAGCCACTGAAACACAGTCATTAATTTTAAGCATTTGCTCTGTTTATTTAGTCCATTGCTACCTAAAAAATTGTTTTCAAATATTTCAGATTATTGCTTAAGTTTGGTACTGTTAATTTAGATATAAACGTTTTTTAACTTTAAGCAATTCAATTGACGCCTAGAGCAGCTAGCATGGTCCATACATGGGACCTTAACTGAAGTGACACCCACTTAAACAGGCTGTGGTGGTGAAGGATCTCACCCAATTATTTCATTGAAAAATGACCATGGTCAACACCATGTGGTCACTGTAGAAACAAGTGTACAGTTACATTTTACATTAAGACAACAGCGCTATAGAAGTCACTGGTACAGAACAGAACACAAGCGAACAAAAATAATAACAGAAATAAATAAAGTTATGGAATAAAACAAGTGAACTGATTTATTCTAAGAAATGTCTACCTCAGGCATTGACAAAAGAAGAGTGCTTGTGCCGACCACTTTGACGCACGACACATCGTTTGCATCTTCCAGCGGACGAAGTCGACAGAAAACCTATTCAAGTAAAATCCACTTCAAGAAAACACAATCCGGTTGGAAGTAGGTACTACTATTTGAACTTGAACCCAAGGTCGGACCAATTCCTCATAACGATACAAAGAAAATTAACCCAATTAATGGCTTAATTAACTCGGGCTAGCACAGTTTGTACAAGGGGACCTTACATGGTGTGGTGTCCATTCAAACAGGCAGCAGAGGCAAAGTATCTCAACTAACTAATTCATTGAAAAAATAAGCAGGGTTGACACCATGTGGTCGCTCTACAAAAACGTTTACATTTATTTACTTTATTACCAGCAATAAACCTTATTAAACCTTTAATTAACCTGATTATCAAATTAGCCTTACTAATTACAGGTGGGAGCAATGGAATGTCCACCGACCCTCATAAGCCAAGACTAAGAAAATGACGACGCTTCACAGCGAAGGCTGGCTCTAGAGGTTGGCCTAAGGATCTGCTCTTTCTCTCTTCCAGCTACTTACTTGCAACCTAAATGATTCAATTCTGTGCATATTTACTGAGATTGTCTGAAAAGTGTCTGGAGGGGTAAAAAAGCACTTGTAACATTTAGGCACTGCATACTTTACCCACTAGGTACTACGGTTGAGTATGCCATACTGGCCATGTTTGCTCCTTCAGTATGAACGGTAATCGTTAGACTGCATTCCTGAGATTTGTATTACAGTACATATACGGGGACCTAAAATGGCATTCACTCGTTCAAAAAGGCAGTAGTGGGTAAGGACTTCACCCAAGAAATTCAGCGAGAAGTAAGCACGGTCGAGACCATATTTAGGCCATGTAGAAAAAAATGAATGTAAATAACACACAGGTGATCATATTAAAAGACAAGGAGAAAAAAATAACAGAGAAATATTCTTCGTCACCTCCACTGGGTCCGTCTGTGTTGGGTAAGGCTTCCGTCCTGGAGTCTTCTTCGGTGTTTTTCCTCTTCTGTCAATTTAAAGCAAACGTAACATAAAATAATTGGTAAAATCGCCTTCCATGTAAAACTCACCCTACATGTTGTTTAAGAATTTAACATTTCATGGGTAAGTGAACCCAGAAACAAAGTTGACAGAAGCAAATTATTTTGGGTCCAAGATCACATCTCAACAAGACTTACAAAGCAATGGCTACAATCAAGCGATTAGGATGGCATTCATGGGCAAGTGGCACAGTGGCAAATGTATCAATTTTCGCCTCTGCAAACTGAGTTCAAACCCTGGGTTCATCGTGAGAACTATTCCAACTATTCATAATCATAATCTCAAAAATTTCTAACTTGTATTACCTGAAAGTTGAAAGCAGGGTAACAGCTTATTCACAAGTGCTGCGTCAAGTCAGAGGGGTTCTCCAGAGATACCATATGAAGAACAAAGTAATGTTTCGTGATGCTGCCTTCACAGTGCACTTTTTATCTATTGTAAGAGGGACACTATCGAATTATGGTTGTCGCACTTTCTATTGCTCTGGTGAACTGCTCATCAAGCCATTCTGAACTTGACATCGATTAAGAAAATGATAAACTGCATCAACTATCTGCTCAAACACGTTGAAGCAGATAAGTCTAAAGCTTAGATATGAATAACATTCAGGAACTGACAGAACGCACAAAACTGGACATAGATTAGGGCAAGCCACTGAGAATGCCCGACATCCCAACGCCAACATTTAGGGAGTGCGAGGTTCAACAGGATTCGAAGTGTCCAAAGATCCATTACGTGCGCTAGACAGCGATTAGATCTTGAAAGCTAACGGCAAAACTTTGGTCATAATCTGTCTCCATTCAGTAGCTACAGGACACGCTCCGATCCCACGGCTTCTTGTTGTGAACAGCAACAAAGCAAAAGCCAAAACGGCGCACAAAATATCACGCTGGCGCACCAAAAATTATCCTGGCGCACCAAAAATTATCCTGGCGCACCAAAAATCACGGTGGTCATCAGTCAATAGCAACATCCAAACTGACGATAAAACGAAAAATTATGTTTAAAAAGCGGGTGAATATTTTTAACATACTGTGGTTTCATCATGGTTGTATTTGTCAACTCAAACTATTAAAATACAATTTAATAAAAAATAAGGTTTATTTTGACAGTTTCTCTGTCTTAATTTCAACTAAAACGGCCGCCAAAAACCATATTTAAACCTATAGCCAATCAGAAGGAGGCGGCCATTACTGACCAATCAGATCTAGACGCTGCTCAACAGGTTGTTCTGGATACGATACTAATGCTGCTCCTATCCTTAACCTGGATTTCTACAGCGCCCAACGAAAGTCACATCACGGGAACCAGTATTCACAGGCGCTCAGTCAAAACCAAATCGATAGGCAAAAGAGGTTCGGTTCCAGGTCAATATCCAAAAGTCAGGCAGAGAGACAGCGTGGCGGCTACGGTGGGTGATGTTTGGGATTGGAAAGCTGATCGTAAACATAATCGTATAGGTAGCTCGAGATTTCCACAGTGTCCAGCGAAAGCTAAGTCGGGGTATCAGCTTATTCACAGGCGCTCAGTTAAAACAAAATCGATAGGTAGGAACGGTTCGGTTTCAAGTCAAGGCCCGAGAGTCAGTCAAGCAGACAGGTTGGCGGTGTTTAGACTTTTTGCCACCGACGCAACTTTTTTCTTTAACTTATGGCCATCTGATTTTTTGCCATTCTCTGTCCACTTTATTCCCCCAACTGTACGAATCACCTCGCAAGAATTATCATTTTTTTGTCTAGGTATATGCAATTCAACATTGCCAATTCTTCAAAACTTAAAATCCAGACACCGAAATTTTCTCTACTCGTTATTGTGAACACCATTCATCGTTGTCATAATCTTTTTTACTAGTCCACCGAATGGATTTCCAGAGAGACCCAGTGTGATGTAATTTTTTCCAATATTATCTTGATAGTCTGCGGATGAACTAATTGTCCCTTCATTTTTTTTGTTTTGTTTAGAATTCCGATTTTCGTTACCATTTTGCATTTTTTTAAGTTTAAATGCCCTAATAACCTGAATAGTGCCATAGTGGTTAGAAGGATTTCTGTTCTCTATGGGTACTGCCATAATACCAGCTAATGTTAGAAAACGTGAAACAGATCTGTAGCAATAAAACAGAATCCTTTGAGTAAGACATTGTTTTATTAAGGCGCGTTATAAATATAAGTTGTAGTGTATTGTATTGTAAAACAGTTTAAAGAGCTATTTCTCCCTCCCGAATTTCGCAAATTCTTCGTTCCTCTATACCATCCGTCGTTCACCCGCTATCACCTGTCTCAAGTCCCTCTATTTGTTACTCCTCAGGCATTCCATTGGGAACTAAAGCCCCATCTTTTCAAGAAATCCAACTCTGAACAATTCATTTCGCCGCCTTACAATTTCTGTCATCCTAAACATAACCCACCGTATCAGCGCTGATACGGTGGGTTATGTTAAAAGACAGGTCTGCTGACAACCGGACTTTGTTCATCACAAATATATTTCGACAACCCCTCCGAACTAACGCAGCGCTTGCGAATAAGCTAGTGCTCTGTGCTTAACTTTAAAGTAGCGCTTTAGAAATCTTCGAGATAATGAAATAATTCTTTAGCGCCATTATTTCACGTGTTCGGCCGTTAGACGGCGCAGCTTTTATGGCTCACCATGATATAACGTCTGCGGAAAATCTACCACTCGACGTGGGTTCCGTCATAAACATTGACCTCTGAATTAATCATAACAACAACAACAAAGAGAACAGCAATAAAAGAAGCGATTCATATCGAAGGGCGCGACAGAAACAACCAAGAACAACGACGACACGGGCGAGTTGCGACGCAGTTGGGCAATGATAATCTTGAAGTCGATTAAGAATGGGGTGTAACTGTTTTAAGGCGTCTACGCAGGATGACATATCGCTGCTTAGGGGGTTAGACCCCTCTGCTGAAGTCAGCGAGCCGCCTTCTGGCCGCGGCGATCTCCCACCTCCTCCATATGTTCAGCACGAGAGGGTATAATCCCCACGTAATTTTATTAAATTAGTTGATTCATTAATTTAATTGACATTTATCTGAAAATTTTCTTACGAAAGTTTATTTGAAGTTACAAGTAGCCGCCTGAATTCAAGATAAAGAAATGTGGTTCGATTAGTCGTAGAAAATGTAACCCGAACAGAACAGAACTTCTGGTCTTTGTTTTGCCGATTGTGTCTTTGTGTACGTGGAATGTTTACAAATGGAAACAGACGAGTCAGACGGAAGTGAAACTTCATTTCTTTTAGCTGTTCTTATAATCAAGAACTTCATATTCTTGTCGACTTTGTGTCCATAAGATATGTTGCTACGCTAAATTGTCTTGTTAACTTAATGCAGGAATGAGTGTAATTCTGCAGTAAATAAAATTGATGTGTCAGCATGTACACTGTATTCGAACACTAAACTTATTATCTGTGACAGGCACACATCTAAATAGAACTTTAGTTTCATCTACAGTGGATAGATAGTTGAAGTTTCTTCTGAGTTTGTTTCTGGATTTCTGTTTGCTTATCTGCCTTGTGCAAATAAAGCATCTAAAACCATTATTGTAAATTTCTAATATCAACCATATGGCCTCGACCCTGCTCATTTTTAATGAATTTATTGGCTGAGATCCTTCGCCAATGCTGCCCATTTAAATGGACGCCATGCCATCTAAGGTCCCCATACTATTCCTCTCTGAGTCGAAGATATGTGGTGTGTTAACAAAAACAAAAGACTAACCAACTAACCACAGAGCACTCTTATTCCACAAGCATTCCTTATTAAATTGTGTGCGTGTCATATATATGTTATTGTTACAGCGGTTACATTTGGGCATGGATGTAAGTCAGCCAGTCTTACAGTTGTCCGAGGACGAGCAGATAAAGATAGCAAAGCGAATTGGTCTCATAAACCACCTACCGTGGGGAATCTACGAAGGCACAAAGAAAATCCGAGAGTAAGCAGGAAACTTGGCTTATTACAGGCTTTATGTAATCAGAAATTTATATAGCACCACTTCAGGAAAACCTGTTAATGTTTTGTTGACTTGTCTGATGGAGAAGATGGTATCCAACTAGGAATGGAGTGAAGAAATCAGTAGTGAGTCCAGAAATTTGTGAATCAAAACCAATCTGCAAAGTAAGTATTTCAGTGCATTTGTGCAGTATTAAAAAGTGCTACAGTAAGTATCTTTATACATACATTTACATACTTGCATACATACACATATACGTACAATGTCTTCCAAACTCTCCCCCATCTCCCATAGCTGAATCAATTTTCTTTTTCAGATGTAGTCGTTTCCCATGGTGTTTCTTTTCAGTTTGTCCTTTTCAGAGCTGCCAGTATTCCACATTCTGCAAACATGCCCTCTTACTACTGTCCTCCCTTCCCTCCTTGCTGTTCATTTTCTTTATTTTTTAACCCATCTTAGAGGCTGAAGTGTACTTCTCCTAAAGTCTCTTCCAAATGTACAGCATAAACTTGACCCTACATGAACTTCCTTTCCAAAATCTTTGGATCTGTATGTTGTGTAGTATCCCTAAAAAATCTCTCTACAGCGTGTGCAACTTGTAATCGTAATTTGAAATTTGTATAGCGCCTCTTCAAGATAAACTCATCAGAAACGCTCTCTCTGTGCTAATGATGTTAAATGTCATTAAGAACGGAACATTCGTCCACAAGTAAACATTGGTCAGAATACTAGAAGAGTCACCAGTGGCAAGCTCGCGCACACACGCAAAGCCCAACCAACAGGTTCCCAACTAGAGTTGAAAGATGACAACATGTTCGGAGTTTCTGAAGCACGCATGTGGCATGCTTTGAATTGGGAAAAATCTTGTAAAAGCGACATCTGGTGTTTGCTTGCAGGTGCGCCATCTGCATGGGCGAATTCATCATCGGCGACAAAGTGCGGTACCTGCCTTGTATGCATACTTACCATTGCGAGTGCATAGATGATTGGCTGATGCGCTCACTCACCTGTCCGTCCTGCATGGAACCAGTGGATGCGGCACTTCTGACGAGTTACGACATAAACAATTACTAACATCTGTTACAATCGTGTGTAATGTAGTCTTACACAAAGATATCACATAGGCTTTATCGGGAGTTTGTGAGAATGGATTTTTAGCGATGGTAACCTGCAGTACACTTGCGGTATACTTACCGTTTTGGTACTGGATGTACTGAAAATGGTTTGCTGAGTACCTTGTGGTTGTTGAATTCGAAATATAGATGGTTAAGTAGTTACTTTTTAGCATGAAAAACCACTAAATCTGTGATTGTGGGTACGGTGAAATCATGTTATTGTGAGGAACTTTAAAGCTCTGCTCAAACCCATGATATGGCAACGTCTTAGTTTTGCTAAATATCTGCAAATGAAGGCAAAATTAGACACATCTAAAGAAAATCTTGAAGCAATTAATGCCTACTCTAACTTAATCCATGCTTTATGCTTCTTAGGAAGTGGACTGCTCTAGAATTACTGTTCCACTGGTTTGCCCAAAGGAGGTTTCACTGTATCTCTGTACAAAGCTAATCAACAGTTCATAGACTGAGTTGCTTTTTTTACACGAAATCACTTGACTCAATGGTCGGTAATTTTTTAATGAGTTGTCACTGCACAGGCTGATTTTAAAATAAGTTAATGTATTTTGCCGTTTGTGCGTCTTTATTTTGTAAGAAATACGTTTGCACCAAACAGAGCATAATTAAACTTTATTCGGCCTTTATTCTGGTTGTTCAGGTTTTTTCGGCAGATTATCTGATATTTTTACTTGTTTGCTTCTGGGTCTTTTAACAACTAATTTGTCAGTGACCTTTTGTGATCTATGTGCTTTTATTCTGCTGTTTCATAACACACGGGATGTCAGTTAAACTACGTAAACCGTCTTTAGGAGGGCTACAGTAAATCTCTTTAAATGTGTGTGCATACATTAGAGCAGATGTCTGAGCCTTTAAAAACTGCTCAAAAGCACTGTCATAACTGGAACCTCTGCTGGGTTTTGGAACTTGTTTGCCAGTTGAAAGACGATCGATGAGGATGGTTGGGCGAGGTTTGGTTCAGAGTTGAAGTCAGACCAGTTGGGCAGGTTCAGAGTGATGAGGAAATGTTCTTTTTGTGACTGGCTGAGTAATTCTTTGAGTTGTTTCTCCATTCAAAGTCCACCTTTTCAGCTCTCATAGCCGGCTTTTGTTTGGTCTGCTTCGAATATTTATCAAGAATGTATTTGTTGGCTTTTGATCTTTTAAAATGTTTTACTTTGCAACAGAAATAACGAAACTGGATTTGTTTCGTTGTTGAAGCTTTTTCTGAAGGTTGTTGTGCTAATTAGATGTGTTCATCTTGGCTGAGGAAATGGAACAATATCCATATCATTGTTATTTTATTCTTATTATTGTGTTTTAGAATTCAGTTAAGGAATATTTGTTAGTTTAAAAGCAGTACCTGATCATACCAAGAAAACATTGTTGGGCATGCCATCTTAAGATGATTTTGAGACTATCCACAAAATTGTCTAAAAATTTGAAACATGGCTTTCTTAAGTGGTAATTCAGCCTGTGAATGACTGTGTTTTATTGGTGACCCTGTATAAATAGCTAGTTACATACATACATAAATGCATTACAGTCATCTTTGGTTCCTGATGCCAGGCATTTCTTGGCGACAGGTGTGAATAAATGATCTCCATTCTTTTTCGTCAGTTAGTGACTTCAACCATTTTCTTGTGTGAAGACGGGAAGTCTTGCTATCTGTTGTTAGATATGGCCCTGTTTATAAAAGAAGAAATGAAAAACTTCTTTGTTACGATGCTTATCCGAGCCGTGGTATCAGTTCGAAATATGTTTTTACTAAAGTTCTTGTTCTAAGGCTGACCGTGAAATTGGGATTTCCACGCATTTGAACGGTTATAAAAGCATTGCATATAGACGCAGATGTACGTAGAACATTAAATCAAAATTTGTGTTATTGTGAAGTTTATTAAGGCCATCTTCTGATTTTACCCAGTGTGACTTTACGATGTATGTGAGAGGAAAATGGCCAAATTTCTGATTAAGACAACAGTCTGTGATCTTAGGGCATGTGGCAATCTACTGGTTAACATTCTTTTTTCAAGACATCATCAGCGGACGATATGGGTGCAAATGGTTTCCGTTGCAACGTATATACATGCAAGAGGTTGTTGACTTGCATCACTAAATATGTATATATATTTGCTTTAGTAGTGTAGAAGACATTGTGTCCGGGTATGTATATAAATTATGGTGTTTATTACAAGGTTGTTCTGATTTTATTGAGGTTCATGTATTGATGGTTTAATCTGCATATTTTAAGAAGTTTTTATTGTTGCTTGTCCTATACCTTTTAATGGGAGGTAGTCTGAACCTGGGTGGATTGTCCCTCTGGCCTCTGCTATAAATCATACCCTGCTTGCCAACCCCAATGGTCATTTTCCTCTAGAAAGGTTGGGAAAGGAACTCAAGATGCACTGGTTGGCAGTCTCTTGTAAATCTTTCTGCATCAGTAATCAGTCAGTGAGTTGTCTCTTATGAAGAGGTTTTCGTTTTTGCTTCCTCTTGAGATATCTGCTAAATTCAAACAGGACTGGCTGCGTATGTGTGCGAACCTTTGGTGAAAAAACCTCTCAAAGGCTTTCAGATCTAGAGTGATATGATTTAAGATCTGTTAATCATAATGGTAAACTCGAGATGTCTACTGCGCCCTGAGAAAGCTAAGTCATGAGAACCAGCTTATTCACTGGCGCTCAGTCAAAGCAACATCAATAGGCAAGTTGGGTCAGATTTGGTTCCAGGTTGAGATTTAAGGGTCAGGCAGGCAGTCATGTGGCTACAGTGGATGGTGTTTGGAATTGGAGCGGCATGAGAGATGAGGGGAAGAAGAGGAATCAGGATATGATTTGTGGAAGAGGAATGCTTTCAGTTTTGAGATTGCAAGGGGTGAAGCATTGGTGAGTTCATAGGAAGGGTCAGATAAGTCGAGAATAATTCTGGCAAAAGAGTTTGGATTTTCGGAACTGCTGTTCTGAAGTTGAAACACGTTCAGTGTCTGAGGAATGGTGTCATTTCAAGTCAAACATCTATTCAAGCTCTCCAAGAAATCTGACATCTTTTGTTGAGCTTGTTTTAAATGATTTTGGTAGTACACTGTACATTCGTTACAACATGCATGATCATAGAACAAATTCTGATATGACGTGGCTTTTAACTATTACCCCGTTGTAATGGAATTTTGTTGTGAAGCAGAATTTTGTGAGATGACATCCAACAGAATCCTGTGTACATTTTTGATAGTAGTGCTTGCTAAAAACAGACACTAGTAGGACTAGAACTCTCATAGACTGTCTGGTGATGCTTGTTCGCTGTCGCCTGCCGCTAGACAAGTTTGCCTAATTACTTGCAAAGGCCACAATAATGAAACTGGCCATGGTGTAATTGTGCTTTATCACTAGACAGTTGATGTTCTGGCTGCGTTAATGTCTAGTTTTCAGGCGTTACTTGTTAGAGCGTAGATGTTTGCAGGATTTAACCTCATGGTTTTTGATCTAGCTTTCCCTTCGTGTTAGTAATCGTAAGCACACAAGAAAACTGAGAAGTTGGTTGCTAGTTGCATCTGATGAATTGTTAAAACCTTTCATCTTGGTTCACTTTAGCATTTTTCAGAGGTCTTCCAGTTGAGCGTTGACTGCTTAGCCGCTGGTTTCATCGGCAAAAATTGAGACCCAACTTCTGTTCTGCTTGCGGTTGATTCTGGTTTTAAATGTTGAAATATTAAGTGAATTCAGTTGCAATGGTTTCTATGTTTTAAATCTTTAAATGCAACCTCGGTTCTGTTGTAGATGCAGTATGTTATTTCTAAGAAGCAAAGCTTTGTTTTGTGAGTGTTTTCACTTAAACTGTTGCCTTCCGTGATATGTTTTACATTTTTGAACTGCTATTGGCTTTCCTGTATCCATGCTGAGTTGATTCAAATGTAACACTTTTACGAGAGTTATGTTGTTAATCCAGCAGTTAAACGTTATCACAGTTACAAGGCCAGTGGTTATCATTTCATACCTAGATGGCAGATACTATCAGAAAATTTCTTTTTCCAGATGCCTCTCTGAAAAGTATTTCTGTTAGGAGCAGAAACCAGTTTAGGTAGAATATTTACAAACATTGTAACACGGCGTCTGTCATCTTGGATTGAAACCTGTTGGTTGGGCTCAGCGTGTGTGCCTGCTGCTGGTGACATTTCTAGTTATCTGATCACTGCTTGCTAAATGCCAGAATTTTTGTTCTCAGTGACCATTTAGGCTAGCACCTTTGTGAGGTACTTTAGAGGCGCTATATCAGATTTTTTTATACATACAAACATAAGCTGTCTAATGTCAAAAGATATTCATTGTTGCTTGCTGCCTAAGTGTCTGATGTTTGCAGACATTACTTGCAGTCTGCAGTGGATTCTGCTTAGAAACCCTGGACAGTCTTTATACTGGTGGCGATGGAGCGCAATGGCCACTTTACATGCGAGGCCGAGAAAATGAAGTCGCCACATATTGGTACTCTTCACTTTTCACCTTCCCGAGATGGCAGAAAAGACCTTGACGACAGTTGAGTAGGGACTGTGAATTGGCCAACGAAATGGTTTAATGTTAAACATCTACGCTGTAACACGTTGCGCAAGACCGACTGATTGTAGCCATTTTGTCACGTCTTTTGTGATGGAAATAATAATAACAGAAATGTGATGTTTAGGTATGGTTGTGTTTTTCTCGTTTTATTTTACAATCTAAGCAATTGGGTGCAAAGTCTTCTTCGCAGTCAGCTCTGAATGCTGGAATTTAATTGTACAGACGTAGGCTTTGAATTGTGTGGAATAGCAAGGAACTTGGCCACAGGGACCCTTTGGCAAAACTACTAAAGCAAATAGGACAGAGGTAATGGCGCACTTACTACGCATCTGGTCGCATTTGCATGTAGGAGTCATTAAAGTCTAGTCCTGCACCTCCTTTAGATCATTCAGCTTAACTGCGGATCAAAGTTCAACCCAGCTTTGGCCCACTGCATTCCATTTTGTCTTTCTTCGTTCCATCAGTTTTCTTCGTTCATCAGTTCTTCCTTTTCCAATCAACTAAATCACTATGCTTTCTCAATAGTTTAAATGAAACATTATTTGAAAAATAAAATGTTAAATTAGCTTACCAGTATATTTAAAACTGTTTAAAACAATCATTTAGTAAACAATATTTATTATGAAAATAAAATTCTAATTACATATCCAATCATGACAAGCAAGTCCAAACTTTCAGTTACTGGTTTTAAAAGCAACAGTTAAGTGAATTCAGTAACGATTACTAATACACAAAGTACGTTTGCAAAATTTCATGCAGGCATTGTAAATCGAATGGCAATCATTATTTTCAAGCGAGTCAAACGCCTAAGAGAAATGCTTTGAATGTTCAAGTTAACCAGACAGATCTGCAGGAATCACGACTTTAATAATTTCAACGTTTGACCAGTTTTATTTAAACAAGTTCTTTGCAGAGACCAGTTTCTCTGGTTGTGAAGGACGTCAACTTGAAGATATGGGGAACCACTAAATGGGGCAACTTGGCTTTTCTTCTGGAAATAAAACCTTAATCAACAGCTACAACTGTGTCACGATTTCCCCCGAACAGATGGTCTAAAAACTTAACATAAATAAGACTCAAAGGAAGGTCTACAACCTAAAACATGCAAACATTTCAAAGGATTGATTTTCTCACCTCCTCATTTCAGCCTTTATGAATATTTATTTTTAAAATCTTGCATAAAATCCCATAACACATAAAAACAAAAGCTGTGTTGTGCTGGCATCACACAAAATAATCATAAAGAAGTTACTGTATTGGCAAGTGAAACCTGCTTTGCTAAATCCCCCCTAGTTTTGGACTTTAGAAGACGCGAGGCCTGATGGGATGTTGGTAGAGCAGTTTGCCGTTGGCAGCGTAGAACGAATACAGCAGCTGATCGGACGTCAATTTGACATCAGCAAATCCACCAAGACTGCTTTCATCAGCCCAGAAGAACTTCAGTGATCCCGTTGGAACGCTCCTCTTGTGTTCGGTAGATGGATCGATAAAGTTGGCCGCACCTGAGATGAAGTATTCGACGGTGGCGTCGTTGTGTGTGTATTGCAGATGCTACAGGTAGACGCAAGATTAGGTTACTGATAAGCCAACTGAAGTACGTTGAGCAGTTTAAAATGTGTCCAGTTGTGGCTTGGCTGAGTGATTCGGCTGAACTTCTTAAGACCAGGCTTTATGACAACATGAACTAGAGTATTTTTTATGTCTATGTGTCATTCTGTATGTCTGTCCTTGTGGTTGAGTGTCATTCTGTATGTCTACCTTTACAGCTGTGCATCTTCCTTTTTTGTTTGCTGTGTTACGTATTTGTTTGTGTGTTTGTCCATGCCTACGATTCCTCGCACAGCCGATGGACGTTTGCAAGTTAACAAGTGCATCACTTACTTACTTCTGATTGCTCTAACCTATCGGCCACCATGCTCCACACTCTAGAGGTGGCACTTACTTGGAGGTTGTGGTCGTGGCCGCAGAAGTAGGCAGAGACGTTGTATTTGTAGAGCAGAGGAAGGTACTGTTCAATCAGGCATTTAGTCGGTCCGTGTTTGCTGATGCTGAAAACGGGGTAGTGACCTGCAACGATCAGGTAGTCAGCCCTGAAACAGAAGGCAGAAAAACATGCAGTTACTCTGGCAAAATAGTTGCTCAAATATGAACTTTTTCTTTATAATTATAACGTCAGGTAGTGAGGTCACTAGGTTCTCAGCTGGCACTATATAAACGTTCAAGTAATGCAATGTCATGTGATGCAACTCAACACAGACATACCCGAACACAGCAATGCACGAGGTACTTTTCCAGTCAAAGCAAACTGGCTTTCTTCTTCTTGAGGCTCAGATTAATTGATAATTGCATTAGATCAAAGGATGCTGTGACCCTTCCTGTGCCCCGTACGATAGCTAGAGCTTGAAAAGTTTGGCTTTCAGTCTTGAGTGAAGAGCTGCAGGAGAGAGCAAGCAGAAGAGTCGTCAGGTAAGAAAGCTCAGATACAGAAAAGGCTGACCCCAAGCGAAGACCAGCCATTGTAAAGAAACACCGCAATCACTTTTGTAATCATGACAGAACATTTATATTGCAGGGAAAAAATAATAACGATTATAATAATAAGTTTAATAATAAGCTTAATAGTAACAATAACTTACTTGCTGTTTCTGAGGCGGTCTTCCAACCAGGCCAACTGCTTCGAGGCAAATAAGCTGTTCTCGGCTCCATTCGGCTGTAGACCAAGCTCATCACTATCAGAATTGCCACACTGAAGAACTGTATCCACCATAAGAATATCAATCGTCTTTGAACCAGACGGAAGAGAGAAATGAAGAGGATAGAAGTATGACGGAAAGTTCCTGAAAAAATTATTTTCAACTTTTCCTTCTAAAATGTGTAAAACTTCAATGAACTAATTACCAGTAATTGTAATTGTAAACTCGACATTTCTAAAGCATTACTTAAAAGCTAAGCACTAACTGGACGCAGTGCTCGAGAATAATATGGTACCCTGCGCTTAGCTCTTAAGTGGCACTTTAGACTAAATTCAAGTTTACAATTATGATTACAAGATTCAATCACATATAGCACCTTCTAAGCTTGGTGTGAAACAAAAGACCAGCGATGCTAATCACGTTTACATCAGCTAAACATATTCCGGCAAATAATTTTCCTGCCAAAACAGAAGCTGACAAAACTGACCAACTCATGGGTATGATTGAACGGTTAGTTATTTCAGAAGAGGTCCTTCATTTTGTTTTGCTATGTACAGAGCTCTTCTCTTTCACTCTAGCAATTATCTCCACTTTCCCTTCTGCTCATTTAATTGCCGATATATTGCAAAACTATTACAGACCAAATCAGAAATCACAGTTGAATGCCGAAGTTTTACACACCATCTCTTATCGACTTCACTGTATGCAATCTCTGCACTGACGTTTCCATTGTGGTCATGGTTTCCGGCAACCAGATACCAGTTGATGCCGAGCGCTGGATCAGTGAAGACATGTTCATAGGTCTCCTAAGAAAAGGAAATCCCTAATGGTTTGAAATTAAACTGGTTTTCTGGACAACCACAGACATATCAAAAGTGGACTCAGAAAAAACTTCCTTGAATTTGACATCAGTTAGCATACATTAAGGTCAAATAAGGTAAGATCTTCTCAAGTAAAAAAGGCAAAGCATCCAACTAAAGTCTAAAAGGTAATGCAAATAGGTGAGGTAACAAAGTAGCATAAGGCAAAAGCTCATCTGTTGCAAGGGCAGGAAGTTTTGGTAAACATCCATTGTGCCATAATTAGAAAAACTACTACCTCTCAGCTCCTTATTAGTTAATTTACAGCACAATGCATTGACAATTCTTAGGTTTATTTCATAAATAAAACAGTCCATGCCAAACCTACACTTTCCAACAATCCCACACTGACAATCAACTGTATTCTTGCAAAGACGCATCAAATAAACCACTATGAAAACTATCTGACCCATGCTACCCACTCTTTCCCTCTTCTCTGCAATCTTTGCACAAGCCTTTCATTCAACACTGAAAACTGAGCTTTAAAATAATCCCTGAACTTTTACAAAATCCCATTCTGAGCCCTCATTTCTCCTTTTCTTTTTCACCGCTCCAAGTCTAAACAACATCTGCCGGACCTTTCAATCTGGACACGTAACCCCACAAGACCGTACCTGCCTCACTGATTTTGTTTTGACTAAGCACCTGATTGGACACTAAAGAAATCCTGGGATCATGATTACTAATTACCGTCTGTTCACTCTTTATTACAGAGGAAAAGTTTACACTCAGCAAATTCTACTGACGCACCATAAATCGTTGATCATGAACATCCTGGACTCCTTCGTAGTAGAAGTTATCTCCAAGCGCAAGAACAAACTGAATGTTGTTAGCAGCGGCAAACTGTCCCATCTGGCGAGCAACAGCCTTTTCTATCTCGGTTGTAAATGGACTGTCAGGAAGTCCACCCCAATCACCGATAACCAAGAAGTTGAGGCTCTCATCTGCACTGGTTATAACTAAAATAATTCCATATCACACAGAGAATTAGTAAATAAACCAACAGTGGTATTTATATTTTTCAGTAACCAAGACTCGTGTAAAAATCATGAGAATTGGCCGGCATGCATTCAGCAGAACTTGTTCTATATTTATATATGTTGTACTCATTCTGGCTTCTCACATGTTCAGCCACTAGAAAATTTTAAACAATTAATCCAAATTGTGTCATAATTTAAAATACAAATTCCGAGTACAAGCAGTAAAATAAATAAAAAATAAACAATTAAATTTTACTGTAACAAAAAGGTAAGTAAGTACTCACGTTAAACTATTAATAAATACATGTATGAATGTGGGTTTTCGACCCTACAATTTTAGGCAGCATTCATCAAAATCTTTACTAAAGAGAATTTAAAATAAAAAATCAAGTCAGAGACGGATTATATGCCTAGATTTCGTCTGCAAACTTTATCTCTCATAGAGATCGGCAAAATACATCTATACACTAAAAGTTCTATGGTGCACCGACCCGAAAAAAACTTGTAAGAAGAAAGTCATCGCCCACCTTTTGCGCTAAGTCGCTCGACAGTTGAAAGTGTCGTCAGCGCCAAAAGAATCCACCACATGGCCATCTTTTCTCGTCCAGGTGCAGCTGCTAACTGACTCGATGAGATTTCTGCCCAGCTGTAAGTTTAAGAAAGGAAGAAAATTTATATACGACCACTCACGTGACGCCATTGTTTATTTATGCTAATTATAAACCGAGTCATGTGAGCGAAGAGCAACAATGGCCACAAAAAATACAACTTGATCGAAGTGTAAATAAATGGATTTCGTAGACTCAGAATTTCAACAGCACCGAAAGAAAGTGAAGTCGCGGGAACCAGCTTATTCACAAGCGATCAGCCAAAACAAAATCGTCAGGCAGGACAGTCGGAAACGATTCCAGGTCAAGATAATAAGCTTGAGATTTCTACAGCGCACGACTTCTGATGTAAGTCGCGGGAACCATCGTATTCACAGGTGCTCAGTGAAAACAAAATCGATATGCAAGAAGGGTTCAGTTCCAGGTCAAGATCCAAGTGTCAATCAGTCAGTCAGACGGCTACGGTGGGTGCCTGGGTGGTGCTTGGAATTGGATCTGAAGGACAGCTAAGGGGAAGAATAAGATCTGCGGAAGAGGAGTGTTTTCAGTTTTGAGTGGAAGACGTGCGCGTAGATTGCAAGGGGTGAAGACAGTGATAGTTCGTGAGGTGGATCAGATAATTGCCAAGAGTCAGAAGGGCAGGCAGGCAGTCATACGACTACGGTGGGTGGTGTTTGGAATGGAAGCAGCAAGACAGACAAGTGGAAGAAGAGGAATTAGGATGGGATTTGTAGAAGAGGAGTGTTTTAGTTTTGAGTGACATACCTGTGCAGAGATTGCAAGGGGTGATGTGTTGGTGAGTTCGTATGATGGTCAGAGGATTTTCACCAACGTCTGCCTCTACATTTCAGTAATAACAGACTGTTTTAGATTTGTAGGTGGGCATTAGTTGACGATATGTGCGTCTGGAAAAGAATTGGCCGATCTTCTCGTAAATAAGTCAGTCTCAGAACAGGAGGCGTGCAAGATATCTATGCTAATGAAGAGGGCGTCGATGAACTCTATGATCTCAGGCCAGCGATTATTCGAAGATGGCGGCTGTCTAAAACACAAGTGTTTAAACAGATGTTTATGTGGGACCATTGTGTCGATGGAACTATTTGTGAGTCTGATGCAAGTGACAGTGGGGAGAATCACGCGTGGTGCCCTTGGGGTTGGACAGTGAAACCCCGCTGCGATTACTTTAGGGGCGAATAGTGAACTCGAAAGACTGCCCACCGAATCTCGTTTGCTGTTGGCTAAAGGCCTACTTTTGTGGGTCAAGTACGGGTCGAACTATTTATGTTTATATATATGATTGTTGACATATATTTACTGTCATTGTTGTTCACTAATAAGTATGAAGAGTTAGGGACTTCATTTTCTTTACAGCATACATATAATGTATGCATTATCCGGACATTTATATAGTGTCTTATAAAAAGTTGAGTCGCCTTCGTCCATTTTCCAGCCAGAGCGGATGTTTCACTTCTGCTTTTTCATCGCCGGTTCTTTCCCTAGCGTTCATAAATGCTACAAGGTCAGAAACTCGAATTGCTTTCTGAATCCTAACAACTGAAAGGTCTGGAGGAACGTCATAAGCTGCCCAGCGGGATACGGGGCGAAGACTCGAAAACCAACGCATTTTTAAGCATTTACAGTGCAATTCACTTAAGACGAAAACGGATAGGACAAAATATCGCTTAGTACGAAATAACAAATTGGTCCGTTCCGATATTAATCGATAATAACGTTAAATTATTCTCTTAAGACAAAACTGATAAGATGAAAAGATCGGTTATTACGAAAATGGTTTTCGGTCCCGTGAATTTATTTCAGTGCCAAGTCCGTCGCATAAGACGAATGTTGACGGAAACACAACAGTTGCAGCTTGCAGCAAGGTTTCTGGTTCGCCTAAAATAGCTTGACAGCGTCCGTCTTTGATGAATGTCAACATTTGAGGAATAAGATAGCGTACATGTTTAAACTGTAACTGGGTGATTGATTACCGGTAAGAGACTCGCAGGTCATAGCATGAGGCATCAAAATGCGCTGGTACATGAGACCATAGATATCAAAATTACCATAATGATGCCTATGTATAGGAAGTAAACTTTTATAGCTGTCTTCACTAATGTGGCCATTTCATTCGTGGGTATAATTTTGTCTAACAATGAAGGACATTAAGCCATTCATGTGGCACATTTATGGTATTGAGAGATGTAACCAGTGGAAGTGCCCTATAGCTAGACGCATTAGACAGTTTGAATATCTTAGCCAGTTTAGTGCCTGCTGTTATCAGACATATATGTAACTTTCAGAACTCTTCTCGAGTAACCTAATATCCTCGTTGACAAGCCTTTACCATATGGCGAAGACATTCGGCAATGGTCAGCGTGTTGCAAACTACCGAGGCATCCGCCCCAAATCAATCAGCACATACATTTACATGCGTTGTACCCTCGTTCAAAGGCTTCTCGCTGTCTGATGCGCCCATCCGTCTCCGAGAACGAACGATTAGGATTCGCTGTCGAAATAGCATTGTAATGGAATGTATCGGCCTTAGCCCTTTCATAAAACCTCAAAATACCCCTCGCTTGCTGGTCCAGCGTGAAACAGACCAGTGGTTTACTTTCGTGTCTAAAAAAATGGCCACTAAAGTTCGTAGCCTACCGTGATCGGCCGCCTTTCACTCAAAACTCAAAACATTCTTCTTTCAAAGATCCTACCCAGACACCCCTCCTTCCTCTTATCTCCCTCTCTGATCCAATTCCAAACATCACCCACCGTAGCTGCCAGCTGTCTCTCTGCCTGATTTTGGATCTTGACCTGGAACCGAACCCTTTTTGCCTATCGATTTTATTTTGACTGAGCGCCTGTGAATAAGCTGATCCCTGCGGTGCGGCTTTCGTTGGGCGCTGTAGAAATCTCGTAATTACGATTACGATCATCTGCAGTAATGCGTCAGTTGCTGCTGCATGGCAAGTCATGCACCCATTACGTGTTTCTGGTTGGCATGCTTATGTTTGCCTAACGGTTAATACAAAATTCGGTTAAGACACAATATTTATGCTGGTACCCTGTCTTTCGTCTTAAACGAACTGCACTGTACATGCAGTTGAGCACATTTGACCTACGTACGTCATTGCTGTATTTTATAACATATACACTGTGTCCGGAAAAATTCCAAGGCTTTACGGTAAATATGAAAATAATTAGTAAACATTAATCGATTTTTAAAATTCCAAAAGCAGTTTAATCCTGAAATATTATTTGCACTATAATTGTTGTTTTGGCGTAAAAATTTTATAACAATTTTGTCTTCCTCGCTGAACGCCATTTTTCTAGCAACTTTCTTTACAAAATATAAAATTCAAATACGTCACTGTGACGTAATTTTAAACGGGGGCCGTTAATAAATTACAAAGAATTTTGTTGGTAATTATATATTTCAGGATTAAACTGTTTTTGGAATTTTAAAAATCGATTAATGTTTACTAATTATTTTCATATTTACCGTAAAGCCTTGGAATTTTTCCGGACACAGTGTATAGTCAACAAATCGGCCGGGAGAACACTTTACTGTAAGATACTCGTTAGCTATTCATCGACAGAGCAGTTTAGAGTCACAATAATTGGTGGTGGATTTAGCTGCAGGCTGGAAGTTCGCCCGACCCTCGCGCCCATATTGGCTATATGTCGGCGCCTCTCAGACCAGACCCTTGCATGGTGGACTGTCAGTATGTGACCCCCCTATGGAAACGCCCTTGTCCCTCCACGCAAGCAATCCTGGATCCACCACTGCACCTAAACATCGTATCTGAACGAATCCCAGGAGTTGTGGTCTTGGACACGGTGGGCCCTCTCGGTCACATATGACGTCGCTACTAACTATGCAGCGCTCTCGCCCACACACACGCTCTCTCTCTCTCTCTCTCTCTCTCTCTCTCTCTCTCTCTCTCTCTCTCTCTCTCTCTCTCTCTCTCTCTCTCTCTGTATGTAATCGTAATCGTAAACTCGAAATTTCTAAAGCGCTACTTAAAAGCTAAGCGCAGGGCACGAGCGCTGTCTTTATCTGTTTCTGTCTGTCTGACTGTCTGCTTCCCTGTCAAACTAAAAAATTAAAACTAAGAAAATCAACAAAACTCAAAGTGTCTAAATAAAAACAACTGAAAAGTATTCAAAGCAGCTGATTGCTTGGTTGACTTTTTCATTTCTACAAGATTGTCGTGGTAGATATTCTTATTTAAAATGAAAACTAACGACTCGTGTGAACCAAACACTGTATAATGAATTCCATGTCAGTTTTTATCACTGCAGGAAAATCTGACTTCTGTGGGGTGCTCCTGTGGGCGAGGACAGGGGGATCAATTGCATATTTGCATACTGCTTAATCCGGTTCTGTTTTAGGTTCACTCTGACAGTTGCACGACTCCATCCGGTGGATGACGTTTGCCTCACAGGGGCAGTTTGCCACGCTCCCCCAAACCTAGTCGTCAAGGGCGTCGTTGCTTGCCTTCCCGTCCAGGTACAGGACCCCCTAGCTAAAGAATTCGCCTCCGATGTAAAGAATAAAACACTTTTTAATGTTGAATTGTATGCGGCATATGATTTGAATCAGCTACGTAGACGCAGTTTCTCTGATAGCAATAATTTTTAACACACGAGTTTGACGTCGAATTCATAAGATTTCGTTGGTAGATAAACTGCCAGTGAACTGCTATGGTGTCTTAGGCCCGTATGCTGGCCTGGTTAGCTACATTGGTTAACGCCCACGTCAAGGCGCTTCTTGGCGTGAGGATGCCGGTTCGCGTCCCGGTCATGGCTTATTTCAAATTTAATCTCGGTCTAGCACGGTCCGTACACGGGGACCTTAAATGGCGTGGCGCCCACTCAAATGGGCAGCGGTGGTGACGGATCTCACCCAATCAATTCACTGAAAAATGAGTAGGGTCAGGCCATACGGTCGCTGTAGAAAAACGCGCCCATTTATATTCTGACCTGACGTCGAAGCTGATCAAACAACCTGACTCTTGCGGACTTGATTTAATGTGAATGCAAATTAACACACGTTTCTCTATAGCGACCGTGATGGCCTCGACCCTGCTCACTTTTCAATGAATTAATCGGGTGAGATCCTTCTCCACCCCATATAGCGCCAGCTGGTGTTTAATTAAACTGGTCTCCCTGACGCAGCTTTTGGGAAATTTCGGAGATTTTCGTTTACGTTACATTTACGTGATGTTCATAAAAACGGGACAACTTCTTGTGGAAACTGTTCATAGAGTTGCACCTATCGGTGGCAGAACTCCTGACGTGCTATATTGTGCTATGCTATGCTGTGCTTGTGCTGCTGTACATAGATATGTTTGTGGTGCTGTAGTATGCTATGTTTGTGCTGCTGTGCTATGCTATGCTAGCGTAATTTGAAAGACTCCATATTTGGTTAACTACATGAGGACTAAAGCACTGATTGGTATTTTCTAATTCACCAGACACCCAGCACTGATTGGTATTTTCTAATTCACCAGACACTGACCAGCAGTTGGCCTATCTTTCGCAGACGATATAAACGAAGACAAAACGAGACTTGGACTAAACATGAAAACAACACTTCTAAGCTAATACAGACAAATGACAGAAGGAGTGGAGACCGTTTATTCGCACTCATCGTTGTCATACATACGGCTGGCGTCAACAACTGATGATGACGTTGTTGTTGTCGATGATGATGCTGTTGATGATGAATGCGACTACTTAGTATGTAATAACATTGCTTTTATACTAATAACATAAACAAACGATATTACAAAATTAACCACTGTAATTATGTAACAATCCCTATTATAATTATATACGTAGCATAAACATAACGATAGCCTATTGTGTGTGAGAATAATAATTACCAAAAGCTTATTCCCCGCAGAGCATCGGCGCGCTAGTTCGGCAGAATGTCCCTTCTCGAGAAAATCCATTGCTTCGCCCTCCCTCCACCTAACTGGACTAAATCGACCGACCGACCGACCGACCGACCGACCGACCGACCGACCGACCGACCGACCGACCGACCGACCGACCGACCGACCGACCGACCGACTGTATTAGATGGACGCTGGACCACGGATAATTGTGCCTTATAGCCTTATAACATTAATATAAAAAATTACATATATAATAAAAGGTTCAGACACGTATGTGGTCCACTTTTATTTTTGCAGTTAGATTTTGAAAGGGGGGGGGCAGAGAGAGAGAGAGAGAGAGAGAGAGAGAGAGAGAGAGAGAGAGAGAGAGAGAGAGAGAGAGAGAGGTGGGGGGATAACAGAGGATTTCCCCACAAGGGACTTTTGCTGAACTTGAGCGCACGCAGATGTACATGAGATAGGCTATTTTAATAATAACACCACAGAATAATACGATAGGAGAATAAAAGTTCGACCAATATGGACTATCGTCATATCGCCGTATCTGTCTGTCTGTTTCTCTGATTGTGTCTGTGTGTGTCTGTCTGTCTCCTAACCTAGTCCGTCCGTCCGTCCGTCCGTCCGTCCGTCCGTCCGTCCGTCCGTCCGTCCGTCCGTCCGTCCGTCCGTCCGTCCGTCCGTCCGTCCGTCCGTCCGTCCGTCCGTCCGTCCGTCCGTCCGTCCGTCCGTCCGTCCGTCCGTCCGTCCGTCCGTCCGTCCGTCCGTCCGTCCGTCCGTCCGTCCGTCCGTCCGTCCGTCCGTCCGTCCGTCCGTCCGTCCGTCCGTCCGTCCGTCCGTCCGTCCGTCCGTCCGTCCGTCCGTCCGTCCGTCCGTCCGTCCGTCCGTCCGTCCGTCCGTCCGTCCGTCCGTCCGTCCGTCTCTATAATAGAGCGACTGTGTATTGTGTTAACTGTGACCCTGATCTTTTATAGATGGGACTTTGATATCAACGATAGATTTTTATTCCGACCGCTGCCAAAGAGCGTTCGCCGTACATAGCGGTCTGGGTGGCTGAGACAATATTAGTCCGTAAAGGCCTTAATAGACCGGACCTGACGAAACAGCGCATAAGGACCCAATAATTGAATGCCATGATCTGCAGATCAGCTGGAAAGCCATCGCTGGATAATAACGAAAGCTTTAGGCCTAAGTATGGCCAACTAATATACCGCGGTAATAATAATAATAATAATAATAATAATAATAATAATAATAATAATAATAGAAATAAAACTTATAATAATATAATAATAATAATTATAATAATAATAATATAATAATAATAATAATAATAATAATAAATAAAAATAAAAATTATAATATAATAATAATAATAACAACAACAATAACAACAGTAACAATAGCAATAACTATAATGATAATGATAACTCGATTTCTTATGCCATTGGATTCAGAGGCACATTTTCAGAAGGCTATGAAAACTATTGCAACGAGGCCTGGTTCTTCATTTATACACCTAACCTATTTTTTGTTTTCTGAGGGATCATTTCTACTTCTGGGGAAAATAATAACAACAGCAGATTAATAATCAAACACAAAGCTCTTTTCTTAACCTTGTTTAACGCCTTTCAGGGCTTTCGACAGATGACATATTACATTCATCATGTAAAGCGGCCACTCCTGAACCCTCCATGAAGCAAATGGAGACTACGTGCAGGGATAGTGCTGAACGACCATTCAGTATCGAGGGTAGAAGGGCAGATTCGGGTGGGTGTAGGTGCACTACTAAGCTGGAGTCACCCTGCTCCGAGAGTTTCGTTTGGACCGCGACCACCACATAACTGCGTACATGAATGTAGACATATAGATCTAATGGTTGATGATCAGTTACTCACCCGGATTCAGTCGTTATGTAAACTCATTTAAGGCGAATATTCTGCGGTTTGAGACTGTTCTTATGAAACCGAATCTATTTCCTCTCGGAAACGGACTTGACAAAAGCCAGGCATCTGTGTAAACATACAGGACTATGACTGTACTGACTTATTTATTCTAGAAAAAGTTTCTTTCATATGCAGATGACTCAGTAACACCTCGTCCTGAGGGGGATGAAACTCTGTATAAAATGTCTGCGTGATGCGTTTGCATGTATCTGTCTGTCTGTCTGTCTGTCTGTCTAGCTCGGTGTCTCTATCCTTCTGTCTGTTTCTGTCTGTCTGTGTTACTCTATGTCTACCATATTATATCGTAGGGCCAATTTATATCCATGAACAAAAAATGAAAGAGAGTCATGTGAACTTGTCGCAAAAGAGGAGGGGGCGACAAAAATCGATTAGAGATAGGAGATGTGCGTGTATGTGTGTGTGTGCGTGGTTGTACAATGTAAAAGTAAATGTACACGGTATTAACTAGCGGCCGTATGGCCTCGACTCAACTCATTTGGCAATGAATTGATGGGTGATATCCATCACCACGCTGGTCGTAATGATAGCGGTAGAGACAGACAGAAGAACGGACAGACAAACAGACAGACAGACAGACAGACAGACAGACAGACAGACAGACAGACAGACAGACAGACAGACAGACAGACAGACAGACAGACAGACAGAGTGTAACAACTCGTGTGGTTGTTAATAAGATTAGACGCTGTCTAATTTGCACTTTTAATTAGCTTTACTAAATCGGACATTGGCTGCAACTACGATTTAGGCTAATCTTTTAAGTTCTTATCTTCATCGCTAGCGCAATTCAGTGTCCAGTGCGCATGCGTATAAACGTCAAGGTTATATAGCGCATTCACAAATGACAGACAGAGATACATGTAGTAAAAAGATAATGACAGACAGACAGACAGCAAATGACGGAGACCATAAGCTTTGCACGCAAACTGCCAGAGAAGCGTAAAAGGGAGTAACCTCCTGGCGCTATATATTGACAGAAAGAGCGCTTAGGGGCGAGTAAAGTCCGGTAATTACTCATTTCGGGCAAATTTGAGACGCAAATGTGGCGCCATTAGCTAGCGGCGACGGCTGATGCGGGAGATGTTGGCTCTAGGACGATATGCATACTCATCCGCGGAGGACTCGTTATTCGATAATCAACTGTATCTAAATACTGTATCGGACTCTTCATATAGCGCAAACTACAAGCCTAACAAAAGCTTATCATGTGATGAAAACTGTCGAGGTGTATGCGTTATCGACCGCCACACAAAGCTACGTTTAATTTAGTTTCCAGTTTCCAGCGACCGCCTCTAGACTAACCTTGGTTAGCTACATTGGTTAACGCGTACGTTGATGCGCCTTTGTGCCTGAGGATGCCGGTTGGCATACCGATCGTGGCTTATTTCAGAGAGTTAAACCTCTGGTTTCCACGGTCCTTACACGGGGAACTTAAACGGCCTGGCACCCATTGAAAAGGGTATCGTGTCAAAGGATCTCACCCAATAAATTCATTGAAAAATTAGCAGGGTCAAGGTCATGCAGTCGTTTTAGAAAAAAATGTGCATTTACAATTAGGCCTGTTTACGCCTGATGGGTTTATGACGCTGATTCCGCGCACTATTTGATGGATAGCGTAATAATACACCATCAGACACGTCTAATGCTATTAATGTGTTATAGAGAGATTATATAACAATCGAAGAACAGTGTAGAGCCAATTAAAGAAGGCTGAAATAGTGGGCCAGGAAACAGCGTTTGTCGATGAGCTTAATAGCACCAGTTCCATACCTATCCTCCTCTAATCGTTCTTCATCGACAGAGGGCCGGCCAGCCATGCAGCATGTGAAGTGGTTCTCTAGTGACGACGCCATGCGCCATCTAACGGTCGATGCATTTTGAGCTGCGTTCATCAATAGATGGAGCGTGTAGCTGTATCGATCGACAACAAAGCGACGAAAGCCTTTGAGCCATATATAGAGAGTGCTTTCATATATGGCAGTAAGCAGGCGCTCTTATCCTGCATAGCTGGATGTCTTCTAGTCCATGATTGTAATCGTAATAGTAATCGTAATCTTGAGATTTATATAGCGCCCAAATAAAGGTAAATAAGCTAAACCATCTTATGCATAGGCGCTCAGTCAGAACAAAATCTATGGGCGGAAAGGATTCGGTTCCAAGTCAAATTCCAAGGATCAGACAGACAGACAGACAGACAGACAGACAGACAGACAGACAGACAGACAGACAGACAGACAGACAGACAGACAGACAGACAGACAGACAGACAGACAGACAGACAGACAGACAGACAGACAGACAGACAGACAGACAGACAGACAGACAGACAGACAGACAGACAGACAGACAGACAGACAGACAGACAGAGACGTTTAATGGTGTTTAGAATTGAAGCAGCGAGATACATAAGGGGAAAGGAGGAATCAGGATAGGATTTGTGGAAGAGGAGTGTTTCAGTTTTGAGTGAAAGACCTGCGTAGAGATTACTAAAGGTGAAGTGTTGATGAGTTCGTAAGTCTGAGCCGCTGACTGGTTCTGCCTAGTGTTTTTTTGTGTTTTCAGTTATTTGTGTGATTGATTTTTATTGATTGATTTCGAAATGCGGTTTCACTTGAAGCGACCATCGTCTGATGTCTTGTGCATTATCATAACGGCGCTATAAAAGTCGATCAAACTGCTTCGACGTCTTTCCAAGTTCTTTTCTGACCTGACCCAGATTACCGCCCTGCTTCAAGTAGGGCGACTATGGTCCTTCCGTTCAACGCGTTATGGATTAGCATTACGCCTAGGCCTACTTGCATTTGTTGGTACTATCTCAACGACTGGGAGCCGGTGCAAAGTCAAATGAGGCCCCGGGCAAAAAGTTCCGAAAATAGCGTTATTGGTTCATTTGACTGATAAATGTAAATGTATATGTACACGGTTTTCTATAGCAGCCGTATGGCCTCGACCCTACTCGGTTTCAATGAATTTATATGGTGAGATCCTTCACCACCGCTGCCCGTTCGAATGGCGCTGGAGCTGCTGGCTGCGAAGCATGCGGTAGATGAATGACGGCTCCTTTATCTCTCCAAAGTCACGTGCTACGCGTGACGCAACATCCGCCGCCGACACAATCTTTCGTCTTGTATACCTGAAAGTCTGTCTGCGGCTCTGCCTGTATGCCTCTCTGTGTCCATGCCTCTTTGTCTGCATCTCTATCTGCGTCTCTGCCTGTCTGTGTCTCTGTCGATATGCCTCCTTGTGTGTGTGTATGCCTCTCTGTCTGCTTGTGTCTCTGCATCTCTGTCCGCGTCTGTTTTGATGCCTCTATGTTTCTCTATCTGCCTCTCTATATCTGTCTGTCTGAATCAGTATCTGTCACTCTATCGGCGTGCCTAGACGTTGTGTCTGTTTCGCGCTGCCTGCTCGCCTGTCTGCCTGCCTGTCTGCCTGCCTGCTGCCTTTATGTCTGTCTGTCTGCCTGTCTGCCTGCCTACCTGTCTGTCTGCCTGCCAGCCTGTATGCATGCTTGACTGGCATTCTGACTGACTGGTCCTTTGATTGCCTGAGATGTCGCAAGCAGGCAGGCAGACAGATAGACAGAGACATCCACACGGGCAGGCAGGCGGACAGCTTCCCTGCATGTTTTTCCCCTACTTGTCACTCTGCGCAGCCTTTCATGTTTCTGGTTGACTGCATCTGCAGTTGCACGAATTGCACTCAGTGACGATCATTGGAGGAGGAGGAGAAGGAGGAGGAGGAGGAGGAAGAGGAGGAGGATTAATAGAGCAATAGACTGTGGGGAGGGATCTGATGCCCCGCTGGAATTGGACCATGGATCGCATAGTCGGTTTGATTATGGTTTCCAATACTCAGCGAATCGAGTTCTCCATTGCGTGACCTGCACTCGCTGGTCGTCGTAGGCAGCCGACATTTCAGCTACGATGAAGAATGGCCGTTGGTTTTCACCAGATCTTGTATTTTTAGTATGAGATCCGCAAATTTAGCCGAGTCCAGCTGCTGGAGGGATACAAGACTCGATTCTATAATCGCCAACGTAGAAGAGGCGAAGAGGAGTCTCTCAGAGAGACAGCCATCGCTATGAAGTGTTAGCGATTTCATTTTGCTTAGCCACGGCATATGAGGGCCGGTAACTAGTGCTTCCTATCTCTCTGTCTCTGTCTCTCTCTGTCTCTCTGTCTCTGTCTCTCTGTCTCTCTCTGTCTCTGTCTCTCTGTCTCTCTCTGTCTGTCTGTCTTTCTCTGTCTCTCCTCTCTCTTCCTCCCTTCTCTCTCCGGCAAATCTCGAATCCCAATACCCTTGACATGAGGCCAGTTTACGTTTACTTCCCAGCTTAAGCCGGTATCAAATTCTACTGTTTAGTGACAGAGGCACGGTGTGTGCAAACAACTTGTCCATGGTGGGTGGTTGTTTATACGGAGTCGAACCCGCAACCGCATGATCATTGACCAAACGCGTTACCAATAGACCACCGTGCCGCAAAACGATCAGCGTGCTAATTGTGTAACTGAGTTGACAGAGGGCACAAATGGGGCCGAAATGTCGAGACATTTCCGCCCTTGCGGTTATTTGAACCCCGACCTTTCGGTTGACAGTCGCGCAATAACCACCAGACTTTCGCGCACCGAACCTCGAATTGAATTCGAATCTCGATTCGATTCTCATCAGCAACGAAAATAGGCTGCGAGACTCGATTTATTTAATAGGCAGCCAAGGAAAAGCAGTTGACTGCAAACGACGCCTGTCTCGTCTTCGTCCGATCGGTCCGCTGCCCTGGGTCGCTGCCTGCAGCTGGGCTGGATGCGATCAGACTCGATGCCCGTCGTCCGTGGATGCTCGAGGCTGCCATTACTTGCGTGTGGACGAGCGCCAGCACCCGAAGCCACAGTCCCTGCACCATCGACTGCAGCAGCCTCAGCAGCAGAAGCAGCTGCGGTGGAGGATACAGAGGCGGCGTTCAAAGCGCCTTCCTCGCAGAGCAGCGATTCGGTCGGATCGGAGCTGGTCGATTTCTACGTCAGTCCCGAAGTGGGCTAAGTTACAAGTATCCAATATTCAGCGGACGAAGGAACGACGTCATTGGGAGCAGCAGACGCCCCACTGGACAACGTCACTGGAAAATCAGCCGATTTTTTAGCTGCGTCGCTGGAAAAAGTACACTAGCTACTCAGCAACGTCATTGAGAAAAGCAGACTATTCATTGAACGACGACACTAGGAAGTAACTGGGAATAGCAGATGACCTGCTCAAAGACGTCCCTGGGAAAGGCAGGCAACTTATTGGACAACGTCACTGGGAGAAGCAGACGACCTTAATAAAGTCACTGGGAATAGCCTTTAGAAAGACGTGAAACTGGAAAAGCAGACGAGTTTTTAGAAAACTTCACTGGTAGAAGCATGTGAACTTAGTAAACAAGGTCATGGGAAAATGGGACGACTTGGTTAAGTACGTCACTGGAAAGAACACGATTGGCTGGCAACAGATCAAGCGAGATCTCTCTGAGAAAGCAGAGTGACTGTCGATCGCTCTGGAGGTGAGAAGAAGGTCATCGGTCATCGGGGGCGGACAAGACGGACTGATCAGCCCTGGTGGTCGGTGGTCGGTCAGTCGGTCAGCTGTGCCGGACTTGCTTAAAGACAAGAAGAAGGCAGTGGTCAAGTGGTCAACCAATGGAGCAAATTGGAATTTAGATCTTCATTGACCACCATCGACGACGATAATAAACGATCAAAAACTAAAAAAGACACACAGGCCCTGGGCGAACGAACATAAACAAAGATGGATGTAAGTTCTGAGGCTGAGTTTGGAGAACTTGCCGAGCTGCGGGTAACGGGAATGGGCAGTCGACGGATGCCCAGCCGCGCGCGCAGACACACCCTCGCCATGGTCGGGTGAGTACGTCTAGCCATGCATGGCGGCCAATCAGTCTTCATGCTGCAATTTCCGTATTTGTTCGCTGCGAATAGAATTCCGAATCCGCCCGTGGTATTAGTAAGTGGTCCATAATGCAATTCATGATCAGCTGTGATTGCCAAAACACCCGAAGCATTTAAGAAGCACTTAAACCCATAAATAAGTTATCCTCGATATATTCCCAAAGTATTTAGTATGCCGAAAGGTTTTTCAGAGTCAATTTTCCTAAGTCTACGTGCTATTGTGCTATTGTGCCTCAAATCGCAATATCGTACCTCAAATCCCATTATCGTTAAACCGTTTACCCATAGAAAAAGATTAGTTTTCAAGATCGGGCTAATTGTCTATAAGGTTCTACATTTGAGCCAACCAATCCCTCTCATGCCTGCTCGCAAGAATTTGTAACTACTCGCCCAGGTTCTCTGAGTGTCTCCCACTGACTATACCGAGGACAAGCACCGCTCTTGGTGGTGCCTGCATGTATGTCTGTCTGTCTGTCTGCCTGTCTGTCTGTCTGCCTGCCTTTTCCGTTACTAGCGCCAGTGTGTGGAACTCTCTTCCGGCAAACGTTCGCTCTGCAAAGTCTGTGTTGGCCTTTATATCTCGACTAAAAATCCATCTTGTCATTTCCTTCTTAGGCTGAGTCTGTATTTTCTCAGAGTTCGATCTTGGCTTTCAACTGGACTCGGCCTGGAAATTGATATGCACACTGACTGTCTTCTTAATAGCGACTGGCAACTGTGGTCTTTAGCATTACTACAGTGGCGCTATAGAAGTTCTCGGATTATTACTGTTTTATTATTATTATCACTTCGCCTCAGAGTGGAAATCGTGGTATTGTTTTCACTGAGTCTTTGATTCACGTCTCATCCAGTTCTTGTATATGCCGAGCAATCAAACGAAATTGGATGACTGTCGTAAAGATGAGATTCCGAAAGATGTCTTTATAGGAAACATCTGAAAGTGGTTCCATAAGTAAGATAAGATAATGTAAGGTATTACATGAAAAAGTTCAACTGGTCTGTTTCAGCTTACTTACCCACAGTAGCCTCACTTCTGGTTTCCTCCTTTGCCTCTCGGATTTCTACTGGACTTCTCTGACAGATTATTTATGGCTTCCCTTTTGGGCGACTATACTGTATGTTGATGCCTTGTGAATTATGACAATGACGATTTAGAAGTCATTAGATTAGATTAGATTAGATTAGATTAGATTGAAGGATCTTTGCGCTGAAGAGCAAACATAGCAATTGACTATCCAACCGTCCAGCTCTACTCGTTCTTCATACCTTTCTCTATCTCTGCCTCCATTCTCCTTCTCTCTCAAATCCTGCATCCGTTCCTTAATCTACGCGGTGCCAGCTGTTTGGAACGAAATCCCTAGAGCCAGTTCGCTCATCCCTATTTCTCACCCATCAATACGAGCACTGCTTCGCTCGCCCTGTCTCCTCCAGCTTTACACTCAAAAGTGAAAACCGAGCTCTTGAATCTACCCTATCATGATGCTTCCACTCCCCCAACTATCTCGTGATCACCACCACCTACGACTTCCACCGTAACACCATGCTTGCTGTCTCCCTGGGTTGACCCCCAGATTCTGACCTGGCACTGAACCTCACCAAATATTACCTGGCTCTTATGGACTTGAATTGATGAAACGCTGGTGAATAAGCTGGTCTCCCTGGCGCGATTTTTGCGCGGCGCTGAGAAGTTACGGAGATTTACATTTATACTCATATTACAACAGCTGTCCAACAAATGTAAAACCTGGGCTACGTGTCGCATAAATTGCAAATGTTGCACAATGAGCAAGAATTTGATCCCTGGATACCAAGGTGAAAGGCTGCCTGCGGTCATACCTGTGGTGCTAACAAAGCCACTCTTCACGACAACAGGTGTGGTGCAATCAGAATGCTAATTAGTCGTTAGGTGTTGGCAAATGAAGACACATTACGAAGCTAATTTCACTAAGACATTGAGGCTATTGCGACCAACTCTAAGCCCCAAGCTGTCTGTCTACTTCTCTTTCTGGATATCTCTATACTGTTTGTGAGGAACACAGCAGGCAGTTCTAATCCGGTGTCTAAATCTGATGTATATTACTTGTAAATAATACTAAATATGTATGTTATATGCATGTGTTGTAATTGTAATTACACATTTGTATGGCGCCTTTTCAAGCGAAACTCCGCAAATGCGACGCTCCTGACCTGAAAATACAAAACCACATCGAACAGAATCGTTTCACATTTTAACATTTCTTAACACTTATCTAATATTTCTCCGCCCTTCCATCGCCTCATCCTTAAAATTTGGGTATCGCCCCATAGCCATAGCTATTCCACTGCTCAGGAATAAACTCCCACTAGAATTACAACAATTATATGACCCATCCTACGAACTCGCCAACACTTCACCCCTTGCAATCTCTGTGCAGGTCTTTCACTCAAAACTGAAAACACTTCCACAAATCCTCTCCTGATTCCTCCTATTCCCCTTATCTATCTTGGCGCTCCAATTCTAAACAGCATCGATCGTAGCCGTCTGACTGTCTGCCTGCCTGACACTTGGATCTTGACCTGGATCTGATTCTGACTCTTCCTGCTTATCGATTTTGTTAGACTGAGCGCCATTGAATTGGCTGGATATATACCGCGACTTAGCTTTCTTGGACGCTGTAGAAATCTCGAGTTACCGGTATATATATATATAGTCATTGAGTATATATATATATATTATTTATATATACAATATGTTTGTTTGATGATATTATGCCTGTCTTACCGCAGAACGAAGCCTCATGTGACCTCCGTAATGCACCGAGTGTCCATGAACTCTTGATGTCGTTTTCTGACTGATGAAGAAATGAGGAGTTTGCTAAGATATTTGCCAGATATTTCTAACCCGGTGTTTCTATAAATTACCTTTAGCCAAACTGCATGCAGGGTTATGAGATTCTGGCTGTTACAAGATCTTCAAAATTCGTTTTTCTGCTTGAGTTATGGAACTGGCTTCCTCTTCCACGAAAAGTTCACTATATTTCAGAATATATATTTTTTCTATAGAAATGGGAGCTTGTCTGCAAATCTCTTTCTTGCTCAATATATCATCAATGCGCTACTTATTCACTGAAAATCCGTCTAAAAGTATGCTGCATGATGTTAAATGTGCAACATTTTCTACATTTTGCGAAGTTGTAGGCCTATATCATTCCTTGGAATGCGCTTAAGACATGCGTTCGTGTACATCTATGGTCGGTTTTGCCGCCTATTTTCCCCAGATATCATAAAACGAACCGATTTCTGTAGTTCAAGGAACACAACCATAACGTCGTTAACGATGCTTTTAGTGTTCAATTTAACATAGTTCGGCGCTGGAGCGTTTTTGACCAGTCCGTGTTGAACTGCGTGTTTTACGGGTTGTGAGAGACACATATAAGCATGATGGACTCGTTGCCTTTGTTGCACGACGTTCGTCAGAGAGACAGATGGGTGATTTCGTGTGTTTTTTTATCACTTCTGTGGAGTTCATTAGCGCGGTCTAGATTTTTTCCGAGCTTGTTTCTGAGACGTATTTTCGGTTAGTTTACGCCAAGCTTTGATGATGGTTAGTTGGAGGAAATGTTGGTGAAACAGCACCAAGAAAAACTGTTCTCCTTCCTTGAGGTCGGGGTGGAAGCCGCTCAGAAAAGATATCTTGAAGGAGCGCTATATGAATGAGTGAATGAATGAATGAGTGAATTAATAAATGAATGAATGAATGATGAATGGGATATCTTGTACGGCTTCATGCTTATTATGATCGTATTCGTAAACTGCGATTTCTACAGCGCCCAAAGAAGGCAAAGTCACAGGAACCAGCTTATTCAAATGCCCTCAGTCAAAACAAAGTCGATAGGCAGGTACAGTCAGATTCGATTTTAGGAGTCGAGATCCAAGGGGCAGGCAGACAGTCAGACGGCTACGGTGGATATGTTTGGAATTGGAGAGGCGGGAGGGATAAGAGGAAGAGGAGAAATGATGCAGGATAGGATTAGTGGAAGAGAAATGTTTTCAGTTTTCAGTGAAAGATCCTTGCAGAGATTGCTAGAGGTGCAGTGTTGGTGAGTTTGTAGGACGGGTCAGATAAGTGTCCTAATTCTGATGGGAGTTTATTACAGAGGGGGAGCATCTATGGCTATGGAGCTTCAGCCAAGGAGATAAAGTAAAGTAAGGTACTTGTTCATTTGTTACCGTTTGCCTCTCTAAACTTTCTATTCTGATGTGTTGTTTATTGTCATAATTTCTCGATGTCCCATTAAAGCTGCGTCAGGGTCCGCAGAGACTTGGTCCAATGAGTGAAAGATCTTTTGGCTGAAGCACAAACACGATATCAGCAAAAAAGAAAACGTCTTTATGAACAGTTTACATGACTTTGTAATGTAACCCATTGGGACGATTTCACGAGCTTCTCTTTGAAGTCGTCGGGAATGACGCCTCTGTTCTCACTGGACTCTTATGCCACCAACGAGGCATAATTTCCTGCACGATGCAGAGGTTACGACTTTTTCTTTTATTGTCGAGGTTAGAGGTTAAATTCCTGTCTTCCGGTTAATTGTGTAGGAAAAAGCTGTGCTTGCAATGTTCCGAAAAATGCCTTTTCACAGCCTGTAAAGACGCGTAGAAATCATTTATTCATAGACAAAGGTATCGTCTGAGAGGCTCGTATTATGTTCTACCGCATAAAATTCATTAACCGAGCTGTTGTAGGCCTACAGTATGCATTATCGAATTTCAGTTGTACTAGATTGTACTGTATTGCATTTTATAGTTTGGTATCGTATTTTATTGCATTTTATAGATAGGACTCCTCTTCCACATATCATATCCCGATTCCTCTTCTTCCCCTATCTATCCTCCAGATCCAATTCCAAACGCCACCCACCGTAGCCGTCTGACTGCCTCCCTGCCTTACTCTTGGATATTTTCTCTGAACCGACCCTTATTGTCTATCGATTTTATTTTTGACTGAGCGCCTAAGAATAAGCTGGTTCCCGCGACTTAGTTTTCGTTGGACGATTCTGCCCAAATACTTGTGAATTCGGAACGTAGTTCTGCTTCGAAATGACCATCAATTGGTTTTTCCTTGAGCAAAGTTGCGATAATAGCTCCGAAGGAGATTCGATATCAGATAGAAGCACTGCTGAAATTGCAATTACAAAACAGAATTTGCCATCGCACACGAGGTGACGGTGCATATGAATTGGTGCGCAGTTGGAGGTGGAGGTGGATGTAGTGACAGAACTGACACATAGCTCTGTCATGTCTGCCAACATCACGACCGACTCCCTTTCTTCTCGGCTGCCAAAGCCCCTTTTACAAACAGCACGTTTCCAGTTGCTTTCGGAAGTTGGTCATTCGCTTATTCATTCAGTGACAAAGACACAGACGGACAGACAGACAGACACGTACACACAGAAACAGATACAGACAGGCAGACAGACAGGCAGACAAACAGACAGGCAGACAGACAGACAGGCAGACAGATAGACAGACGGTCGAGTGTGCTGAGCCATATTTACGGAATTCATTAGATGCCGTTTGCTATTTAGTTACCCGAACATCCGCTGAAAATTGCTCGCGGTCATCTGTCACGATCAGAAAAAACTGCCGACTGTTACACGAGTCACTGCTGGAAAAATTGACTGTTTTTCTTTTTTAAAAAAACAACACTGAACGTAAATTTGATTTAGAGAAATTCATTCATCTACGGCTGCGGTGAATATTGTTATTTGAGACACATATTGCGTGATATCTACGTGTGTGTGTTTTCAGTTTGTATACCCGATAAATCAATGAAATTCATTAAGTAAGCACTCATAGGCTATATATGTATATATGCATAAATATAAGCGTATGTACATAATCATGTATGTACATATATATGTGGTTGGTTGATTGTAGCTTACATAATACTGGTATGTTCGTATTTGCATGCTTTTATATTATCAGTGACTGTGGAAATTCGTTAATTCATTGAACGGAATTGTTTAAACTGAGTGACATGCATTGATCCGTGAAAAATAACTTCGCAATATTAGAAACTTTAATCAAATGAGAACCAATTATTTTTTCTTGTGGCCATGAAAAATTGTTTTGTCAACGTAACTGCCGTATGTTGTAAAGGTTTAGTGCTCAACCCGAATTGGAGTGGATAGGATTTGAGTCCTTGTCGTCGAGATGGTATATATATATATATGTGTGTGTGTGTGTAGGTATGCATGCCTGTGTATCTAGATAATTATGTAGCGCCTATATATAAATCGTCTCAAAGGCGTAATCAGCTGTGTAGTAGTAAATCCTTAAAAGACGATTGTTTAATGCGATTGGTTGATAATTGAGAACTAGGTGCTGGAGCTACATGGGTGTAGTAACTCTAATGGTTCTTTTGCACTGGCTTCTGATTTGCATGAAGATTTGATTGAAGATAAATGAAACATTCATGACTTTGTTGAGATGTTTTCCTCTCGGAAATTTTCAGTTCGTGTGAGATGGTGAAGTGTCCCTGGGGGGTCCAAAGGATTAGGCTTTAGAATGGAGCCAAGAAGTCTGGAAACCAATCGGCTGGTAATGCATCGGTTTTGCTTGGGATGGTCCTTCATCGGCTGGTCTTAAGGTCTTGCCTCAGTTGATCTTGCTTCTGATGGTCTTGATTGGCTGTTAGTTTTTCCAAAAATCTTATCCTAGTTCTTCCTCTTTCCCTTATCTCTCTTCTAGCTTCAATTTCAAGCACCATCCACCTTAGCCGTCTGACTGCCTGACTGCCTGACTCCTGGATCTTGACCTGGAAACGAACCCTTTTGCCTATCGATTTTGTTTTGACTGAGCGCCTGTGCATAAGCTGATTCAATCGACTTAGCTTTCGTTGGAAGCGGTAGAAATCTCGAGATTACGATTACTGTTTCAGTCAGTTTCCGGGTCTTGAAAGAGATTGCAAAAGGTGCAGTGTTGGTGAGTTCGTAGGATGTGTTAGGTAACACAAGGAATCGGTATCAGTTGGTCTCATTTGCATCAGTTGGTCTCAGTTGCATCAATTGGTCTCAGTTGCACCAGTTGGTCTCAGTTGCATCAGTTGGTCTCAGTTGCACCAGTTGGTCTCAGTTGGTCTCAGTTGCACCAGTTGGTCCCAGTTGCACCAGTTGGTCTCAGTTGCACCAGTTGGTCTCAATTGTATCAGTTGGTCTTTCTGTTGCATGTTCCTGCATCGGCTAAACGGGCAGCTGATGGGAAAGAGTCTATAAGTGCATTGTTCTGTCTGTTAGAACAATCGACCCTACAGAACGGATGTTATGCATATACCAAGTGCGTTCGGCTGTCATGAGTTGACGCAAGGTGGCCTCAGCTGCTTTATTCTTCTTTTGATCCGAGACCCTGACCACGTGGTCTGGTCTGGGTCTTGGTAGGGTCTCGTGTCCTCAGCGAGTGTGACAGGTCTGTGCCGATAGCAAACTGCGTGAGAAAGATGGCTGCACTGATAGTTCACACAAAAATCTCGCCATTATAATTAGTCACATGGTGTATTTTTCTGACAGAGCAGTGACTGTTGTGGCTAAAATGCCTCTAGACACGACTGTGCTGGTTGAAAACAAGCACAGTGTAAATGCACATGTTTTTCTATAGCGACCGTATGGTCTCCACCCTGTTATTTATCAATGAATCAATCGGGTCAGATCCTTCACCACCTTTGCCCGTTTGAATGGGCGCCACGTCATTTAAGGTCCCCGTGTACGGACCGTGTTAGCCCGAGATTCAAATCTTTGAAATAAGCCACGACCGGGACGCGAACCGGCATCCTCACGCAGAGAGGCGCCTTGACTGACGTACGCTTTAACCGATGTAGCTAACCACCCCAGTAAGTGTTGCCTAGTCAGACTGTTTCCTAAAGCCTCGCAATAAGAATGCACTGTTCGTACCTATTACTCAACACTCGTGAGTGTTCTGGATCGAATAATAAGTGTCCGTAGACAGTGTTCAGAAATTGGTGGCAGATGGCGTCATCTTTTTTCTCTGTCTCTCTGTCTCTCTCTCTTTCTCTGCCTCTCTGTCTCTCTCTCTTTCTCTCTCTGTCTCTCTGTCCTCTCTCTCTTTCTTTCTCTCTCTCTCTCTGTCTCTCTGTCTCTTTCTCTCTTTCTCTCTCTGTCTCTTTCTGCCCTCTCTCTCTTTCTCTTTCTCTTTCTCTCTCTTGTTCTCTCTCTGTCTTTATTTGTCTTTCTCTCTGTCTCTCTCAGTCTCTCTGTCTGTCTGTCGCTCTTTCTCTCGCTTTCTATTTCTTTCTCTTTCTGTCTCTCTCGGTCTTTGTCTGTCTGTCTGTCTCTCTGTCTGTCTGTCTCTGTGTGTGTGTGTTTGCTTGTGTGTATGTTTATCTATCGAAGATGGAAAAAGGATGGTAAAAATTCACAGAGATCATCTATTCAGGCTGTACTATTTGTCTGGTCTAGTTTCAACGGTGTCAGCTTCGACTGGACATTAATAGACGAAGCTCGTGTTTAGGCGACGTAAAGACTGAAGCCTGATAAACAGAGCGCGAAATTAATTGAAGTGGATATCGATGCGAAGTAAGACAGATTCGGCCGACGGGAAATCTCTTTGCAGTTATAACAAGGAACTCATGATAGAATGAATCTGACATTTCGCAAGGCACGTTCAAAAACAAACTGTACGAAAGAAATTCCAAATACTTTGGTTTCCTTTAAAAATGCAATATGTTGTTTATGTTCACTGAGGTTGAACTGATGAGTCTTGACGGCTGCCTTCCAATTTTTCTCAGGTTAAACACAATTCAACCAACAGTTCCATCTCTCTGGTCTTCTGGCAACCGGATTTGGTTCTTGAAATGACATCTATGAACAACCCCACTTACTTGACGCAGCGCTTGTGAATAAGCTGGTGCCCTGCGCTCGGTTTTTAAGTAGGGCTTTAGAATTTCGAGTTTACGATTACGATTACTTAGGTTGAGAAGTGACAGAATGATCAAAAGTGTGGTGTTGCGAATTGTAAATGTAAATGTAAATCTTCGGAATTTTTCAGCGCCACACAGAAGCTGCTTCAGGAAGACCAGCTTATTACTGGCGCTATATAAAATTACTGACGTCACGACAAGAAGAAGTCACTGCAGAGAATGACTATGGTACTGGAGCCAAACAAAAGTCCACAGCTTGACTCTGAAAGACAGAGAAGGGCCGAGGGAGAGTAATAATTGTGCAGTGGACACATAAGGATTTTCAGCCCAGGGATGGCATCCCAATGAAGATAATGATGATGTGAGGAAGAGAAGGAGGTATATGATGGTGATGATGATGATGGTAATGATGATGATAATGATGATGATGAAGAAGAGAAGAAGGATTGATGACGATGATGCTGTTGCTGCTATTGATGATGATGTTAATGATGATGTTGATGAGAAGAAGGAGAAAGAAGAGGAAGATGACGATGATTATGATGAGGATCCTGATGTTGTTGTTGTTGTTGATGATGATGATGATGATGATGATGTTGTTGCTGTTGCTGTTGATGATGATGCTGCTGCTGCTGCTGATGCTGATGATGATGATGTCTATTCAAGAACAGAATGAGAGAAATTCCAGAAACATTGATTTTATTTCGACTGACGTCCTTGGGAGAGATCTCTTAATCCTAGATTAAGAATCCAGTCTGTTCATTGTGCAGTAGTAGCTGTGGAAAGAGAACTGATCGTTGCATCAATGCTTCTCCGGCATTCTTCTTCTGCCAGGTCTTATATTTCACGCATCCTCCTCTTGTTCTGTCGTCGTTGGATTGGAGCGCGTTTTTGTTTGCGCTCCGGCTGCCGACAGATCCTTTGACCTCGTGACCATCCACCGAGTAGCTGAGAGTTTCTATAGAGGAGTGCAAACAAACGTCTTACCTTCACCTTTTACCGTCTTCTCTGGTGTTTGCTGGCAACTTATACTGATAACTTTGAATGTTGCCTGCCTGACTCTTGACCTTGACCTGAAACTGAATCTGACCTTACCTGCCTATCGATTTCGTTTTGACTTAGCGCTTGTGAATAAGCTGGTTTCCGGCAGTTCGCTTTCCTTGGGATCAATAGATACTTCGAGTTCACGATTACGATACCAGAGACCACAGATCCAGAGCTATACAGGAGTTGCATCTACACTCTGTAAAGTATTGTCAACAACAGCAGCAACAACAACAAACGACGACGACGACGACAACAACAACAACAACAATAATGATGATGATAATCTGAAAATGTAGTTTCTCTGAAACTTTTGCCAGTGGGAGTCAGCTTCTACTCTGTCATTATGTAATCTGTTGGTTAGATTTAGCACGGGATATTTGTTCACTGCAATGGCTATCGTGTGATCGGCCGACGTCAGAGTATTCAGTAGAGGAGATAGGATAGCAAGAGTTTCTTTGTTTTGATGGTGTCAATTGTTAAAAGATTTGCCCAGGGGTCGGGTGGTTAAATCCGAGCCAAGACAGTTCTGGTTTTCGTATGACTAGCACTCCCTAGGAACTCGGCTGTAATCTGAGTACACTTACTATACACTTCGTAATCGTAATCGTAATTCCGAGATTTCTACAGCGCCCAACGAAAGCCGCCCCGCGGGGACCAGCTTATTCACAGGCGCTCAGTCAAAACAAAATCGTTAGGCAAAAGGGTTCGGTTCCAGGTCAAGATCCAAAAGTCAGACGGAGAGACAGTGTGGCAGCTACGGGGTGGTGCTTGGGGTTGGAGAGTAGAGAGAGCTAAGAGGAAGAAGAGGTGTCAGGATACGATCTGTGAATGAGGAATGTTTTGAATTTTGAGTGAAAGGTCGAAGCAGAAATTGCAAGCGGTGGAGCACTTGCGATAGGAAGGTCAGAAACGGCTAGAGAGAGGACCGCCTTCAAATGCCAATGCCAAGAAACTGAAGGCGCGACCACTTCACACCCATGGCTGTCTTTTTGAGTTGGCTTAATGTACTAATTGTTTGTTTTTTTCCACTGAAATTGCGAAGTTCATCTTTGGTTTACAGGCCCAAAGTTAACCACTGGAGCCTTTCCTCTTAGACGGAGGCTTCACAAGTCTGTTTACCTGTTTTCATCCTATCTGTCTTCTTTATCTTACCTGTTTGTATCTTACCTACTTCCTATTTATTTTATCTTACCTGTTTATTAACGTTTCCTGCATATTTTCTCTACCTGTTTATTTACCTTACCTGTTAAATTACCTTACCTGCTTACTGATCCTACTGGCTGATTTATGTTACCTGTTTTTTGCCTCAACCGTCCTGTTCCATTTACCTCTGCCACCCTAGAGATTATGCTATTTGCACTGGAAGCCGTAAAGTTGTCGAGCGTCATTAGAGATTTACATCAGCCAGTTATGCGCCGTCTAAGACGAGAGAGACACAGGCAGACAGACAGACAGACAGACAGACATACATACATACAGGAGGAGTGTGAGAGCGCAGAGAGAGAGAGAAACAGAGAAAAAGACAGACGGAAAGAGATAGGCAGAGACAAAGACAAGAGGAGAGTGAGAGAGTAGAGACAGAGACAGACAGACAGACACATAGAGGGAGTGTGAAAGACACAAACAGACACAAGGAGAGTGAGAGAGTAGAGAGAGAGAGAGAGAGAGAGAGAGAGAGAGAGAGAGAGAGAGAGAGAGAGAGAGAGAGAGAGAAACGGACAGATAAAAAGAGACAGAGAAATGTTCGACAGGTGGCCACAAGATGGCTATTAGCCGGCCATTAGAAGACGTCCCTCCTTCTAAGCAAAGAGGAGGACGAGGACGAGGAAGAGGAGGAGGACGAGAACGAGGAGGAGGAGGAGGAGCCAGAGGGCGAGGCCTGCTGATGGGATTTAGTCGGACCCGTCGTATACATCACGATCTTCGCCAATATTCGGCGTCATTTACATTCTGCGTCTTATACTCGGCTTTCGTCTTATACTCGGCTTTCGTCTTATACTCGACGTTCGGAGCCCAGTAAAGAGAGACTAATGCCAGCGTCTCATAAACCACCGACTCGGTGTTGTCGAGATTTCTGGTGACTTAAAGGGCAATTATCCTGGCTTACCCCCTCTGGATCGACCAGTCGTCCAAGCCCCATCGCAACTTTTCACACCTGTCTGCCCCTCTGTGACTAACGTACGTAATAATAATCCAGCTTTCTCGCATAGTCAGAGTCACTTGTGATACTTTGTGATTAGCTCAGGACGAAAAGAGAATTGATCGCAGGTGTTCAGTTGTACTAGAAATGTCTAGGTGGCGCCACGTGTGGCGTTCCATGGAACCCACATTCAGTGACGTTTCTTTCAATCAGAGATAGCAACTTGTGCAGCGCTTCTGAGAGGCACTTGACAGAAGTTGTGTTAAGTGTCTTGGTTTACACAAGGCGGTAGTAGGAGTGGTTACTGGAGAAAAGACAATGAAACTGACAGACAGACAGACAGACAGACTGTCGTACAGAAGGACTGACAAATGTGGACAAATATGCAGAGCGAATATACAGATGGACAGACAGGGAGGCAGACAGAGATTGCGAGAGAAAGGTAGGCCTATCGGACTGAGGACAGGGGGTCATTATGAATCAAAGAGAACAAAGAAGACAGACAGAGACAGAGAACGAGAGAAACGGAGACGTTGGGAGACGGAGAGATAGGGGCAGGACTTTGGAGAAGACTGAAAGCTGGCTGTGAATTTTAATCGCTGATGTCCTAAGAGCGCAAACTTGCAAAAATAATGTGAGTTTTCCGAAGGACAATGAATACACTCTACTCTCGGCCAAATGGTGGCCTCTCCTAAACAGACTCTTTATGTTAACCGTGTCTTCGTGGCTTTCATTAACAGCTTTCAATTGAAACAAGAAATAAAATCTAACTGATCTACTATTTCTCTAATCGTTTAAGGTCGTCTTCTGCCATCAACGACTTAGCCACACTAATATTTGATGTTGACAGACATTACTGTTACTACTGCTACCTTATAATTTTTATGTGGAGTGAATGCAAGTGAATAAGCGGGTTCCCGTAACTTCAGAGGTTTTGGGGAGGGAGGCTGGCAGGTAGAAAACTGAACGAAGAAAATGCATTTGAATAAGACTTTCGTTGACCTTAGGTGACTGCACTGAATCTATTTCTGTCTGCGATCTTTGTGACAGTTTCAATTGATTTGGAAAACTCAGACGGGTGCCAGTTAATGGTATTAATTACTTAAACTACTTTGCATATTTCTGTCGCTACTTCCCCGATGGATACATCGGTTGAAAGCCACTGGCAGGCGTCAGTAGGATCGTTTTACGATTGCCTTTATTAGGGCAAAGAATCCAGTGCAAGATTAATGTGCAAACCAGTCTTCCTGTTTTGAAGTTTTTATTACGTGGCCTTAGTCTAACATAGCATGACACGAAATTGTAAATCTCCGGAATTTCTCAGCGTCACACGAGCACCGCGTCAGGGAGATCAGCTGATACACTGGCGCTATATCAAGTCTAGTGTACAAGCGCCAGGTTGTTTGGTCAGTTTCGGTGTAAGGTCAGAATCAGGGGAGGGGGTGAAGCGAGGGAGACAATATGTTGCTACGTGCTAGGGTGGTAATTGTTGGTGATGGTGGTCATGGCAAGGTGCAGAAGCCGAAGCAGGATAAGATAAAAGGATAAGGAAAAGTGTAGTCTTGAAAAGAAACAGTTCCTCTGAAGAAACAGTTCCTCCTAAAGAAATAGTTCCTCTGAAGAAATAGTTCCCCGATCAAGGAGTTCTAACAAAGAAATAGTTCCCCCGTAAAGAAATAGTTCCTCTGAAGAAATATTTTCCAAGAGGAAGAGTTCCCTGAAGAAATTGTTTCCCCTAAAGAGATCTTTCTCCTAAGGAACTATTTCCCGTGAAGAGGAGTTCTCTGAGCAAGAGTTCCCTGAAGAAATATTTACCTTAAAAGATTTCCTGATTTACTTTCTACGGAGTCATTTATCTCCACAAAGTTGACATTGTCATAGAATATTGGCCAACTGCCAATTTCGCAGATCTTTTTGTAACCCATTACTGGTGCGTTCGGTCGACAAGGAACCAAATTCCCTCGATTCGAAATTAGATTTGCGTAAACAAAATATTGCCCTGTTGATCCTTCAATGGGACACTTGTTCTGCGCCTCGTTTCCCAAGGGGCAAATGGTACCGTTTCATTTTGAAGGGAGAATACATGCCTTCTGTGGAGCTCTGGGATATTCTATCTGCTTCATGAGATGTATATCGTATCGTTTTCAAATGAAAATCCCATGTGATTCAACGAAGATTTGACCAGACCGTTTATCTCGTTCCAACTCTTTGGATCTAGCTCCAACCGGTTTCGCTGCCATCAAATTAAGTTTTTAAAATTATCTTTTTCAAATGCTACTACAACCTCTCCCGCGCACAGCGTCTTTTCGCTAGTGGGGCAAAACTACTCTCTGGGGAATACCCCGTTGCACCCCAATAGTTACATGCCATGAAAGCAATTGCCAAAACTGTCCCAGTTTAGAGAATTTTACCCAAGAATAGCGCCTTTTCTAAACAACCAGTTTTGTTCTCATATTAGTCACCATTGTTCGCTATCTAACGCACGCCTTCTGGGTGCTCGCATTATTTGCCAGATAGCGTCATGGCAGCTGATCGGACGATGCTTATGTCTAAGACTGTTACAAAGATTCTTACATATGCGAATACATTACCCCAAACCACAACACACTGGCTGTCGTTAAACTGCATTATGTAACAAGACCAAAATGCACTAAAAGGCAGTCAGTCAGGGTCTTGATATTCATCATGATTAGGAACATGATTGTCATCCTCGTCGTCGTCATCATCATCATCATCATCATCACCATCATCATCACCACCAACGCCACAATCGTCATCATCATCAACATCATCATCATTGTAAGTTGTCGTCAATTTATGAATGTTGTTAAATATTATTAATTAAAATTATTAAATTACACTAGTAAATCATTAATGATGCAATAAACATATAGGCTTAACTAACAAATAATTATAACTGAGAACTATTAGAATAAATTATTAATAAAACCATCATTGTTTGGCATTATTTTCGTTGCCAGCACTATCAACGTCGTTGATGTCGTGATGTTTTGATGGAAAAGTCTGGGTGTTATGTAAGAATTTTATGGCTTCCATAATACACAGTCCGTCGGCGTAGCCTCCATTTCACGGGCTTCCTTCATTGTTATCCGACCCCATTTGGCCCCAATCGTGCGGCCCCATAATTCCCCTCTCCAAGGGAAACGAAAAACAAAGATAATTATCCCCCAGTCGCACGTACGTTTCCTGCAAATTCCAACACGACTTTTCGACGACTGATTTATTCCCGAGGGGCGGGGAGAGACCTCAAATGAAAAGCTCGTCGGTCGTTCAATGAATCTGATGTCAAAGGCCTCTTGATTGATCACCTCATTAAAAGCCACACAAAGGCTGCAGATTTGTCCCATAATAACTGCGCCACCGTTGCTTTCATCCCGATCGAAGCACGGCCTCGTCGAAAGGTCCAAGGTCCATCCGCAATTACGTCCCTTACAGTACAAGGGCCGATCGAGGGAGGGGCGATCCCTCGGTGGCCTACCTCCTCAGCGGTCCTGGGATCCGGACCTACCCTCTGAGGCCAAGCCCATGAACGTTGGAATTCGTGTAGATCCGGTGAATTATTTGTATGTGTACCCCCCCCCCCCCCCCCCCGATTGGTCATTCTTGCTCTGTCGACGGATACGATTGCTATGCAAAACAGAATATCTACTAATTTTCCAGTTTCACATATTCAATTCCTGGTCTTTTTTTATTTCGGCAAAATTTCTTTGCTTCCTGGTCTTGCCCGAAACCCGCTGGGGAGTTTACAACGCTTCCATATAAGGCCTTCTATTCGTTAGAAGCTTTGCGTCATCGGAGCTTGCTGTCCCAGAATCCCTCAATTTTCGTCCAGGTACGAGACCTCTGACTATAAGAAGTTGCCAAACATGTAACCCAAATTGTAGTTCAATTTTATACTGAATAATGTAAAATGCGTGGGCTCTGGGTCTGTGTCCCTTAACCCGGTTAGGGAACTTACGACACTCCCAAGACCCCTTAGTCGTCGGGGGCTGGATGTCCACGCAGTGGCATAACTTCAAACTTCGGGTCCTCTTGTAGATTGCATTACGGCAGTTGCAAAAGTACCCACTTCATGAGGCTCTGAGGAGACCCCTGTGGCGTAAGCCGCTGCCCCGCTCCCATTTGATGGTCAAGCAATTGAGATGGTCCCCATATTGGTTTGTTTCTCTTGAAGTTTGCCTAGTAAACTACTGTATCACAAAAGAACCTGGGAAAGTAAAAAAACTAATAACAAATCTTCGATTTAAAAAGTTATAAAAATTCATGAGAATGTCGTGAAAATCCGATAAAGCAAGAAAGAAAAACTAAGAAAAAGATAAAAACAAACTGCTGAGTCAAAATGAGATCATAAAAAGTGACAACAGACTGGTTCACGAAAGGCAACAGGCAAGGTCGACCTCAATCGACCAAGCAGTCATAGGATGTTGTTAAATACTGCATATACTGTATATATATATATATATATATACATACTAGTTTTGCTATAGCCTACATCTTTCTAAGCAGTTGTTTTCAGAGGTTGTCGGGGACAGAGTTTTACAGCTGCATGCATCTGAACATTATATATCGCCTTTAATAACTTGTGAAACACGTAGAGAGATGATGATCCGAAAAGACTTAATTAAGAAAAGCTGAAAATGTTTCTTGCAAGACAAGACCTGTCCAAAAACAGTGAAACTTCTTCAGTGAGTTGTGCTTTCTTTTTCTGAACGTACTTGATTAGTTTCAAATGTGATATTTCATCTTTAGTTCTAAGATATTGTTTGTTCCTATACGGTACAGATGTAATGTTCTATAGTATCTGCAGATGAAATATTTCACCTTCACTTTAAAAGTCACGCTTGGTAGAAGACGAATCTCCAAACTTTCAATCAACAGGACCATGCAGCGAATGAAAGATTTTGTCAAAAACTTGATCCTTCCGACCTTTCAGCCAAGTAGAAACAACTTACTTGCCTCATCTGTTATCGTTTTTTGTCGGTGCAGTTCATCTAGAGATGTTGCGAAGTGATTATGAGCAGAGTCTAAGAAATGCTGTTAATCATTCTACGACTTGCTTCAGTGAGTACAAAATGCCTAAATAATTAAATCAGGACGATCGAAATTTTGAAACCTACAATACATTTCAATCATCGCAACCCTCCTGTCTTCGTCACTTATTTGTAATCCCACCACACCTTCAAACCCGCTTCTCTTCCGCCCTAACACTTCTCCGCCCTTCTATCAATTCTTCCTTAAAATTTGGAAATCTGTTCCTCCACTCCTGTGGAATAAACCCCCACTAGAATTACGACAATTACCTGATCCATCGTACGAACTCACCATCACTTCACCCCTTGCAATCTCTGCGCAGGTCTCTCAATCAAAACTGAAAACATACCTCTTCCACAAATCCTATCATGATTCTTCTCTTCCCCTTATCTATCTTGCCGCTCCAATTCTAAACACCGTCCACCGTAGCCGTCCGACTGTCTGCCTGTCTGACCCTTGGATCTTGACCTGGAACCCCATCTGACCTTACCTACGAATTGATTTCGTTTTGACTGGCTGCCTGTGAATAAACTGATTTCCACGACTTAGCTTACCTTGGGCGCTGTAGAAATCTTGAGATTACGAATACGAATAGGATCCTGATTACAATAACAAGGCTGATCTGGGAGAACACGACGCTGAATTAGTCCCTAACTTAAGCTATATAGAGAGCATCACTGATGGGAGAGAAAGAGAGCTGGAAGGACGGAGACTGGGAGGACGGAGGGAGAAACGGAGAGAGAGAGATGAGGGGACTTCAAGGCCTGAGCGACAGAGATTCATAGCATATTTAATATTGAAGAAATAGCGGGTGTATCGATAACTACTACAATCAATGCAAATCTACGCATATAGGGCAGATAGCCGGATGGGAAAACCCTCCTCTGGTGCCCGATATCTTGCCCGTCTGCCCGTCTGTCCGTCTGCCTGTCTATCTACCTGTCCGGTTGGTGGATCGGACAGCTGGAGAGACGATCGACTAGTAGGTCATGACTGGAAGGTGGAAAAACGGCGCTAACCAGCCAACAGCCAGGTGCATAGATAACAGCTATCTCATCCGGTGCCAAAGACCATTGAACGGCATTTGACATTTACCTGAAACTTCTGCTTTTATTTTGCCTTGTTCTTCTTCCTTTGGATCTTCCTCTTTCTTTTCCCACTGGATCCTCTTCCTTCTGTACTTTGTCCTCCTCTTCCTCTTTCTGCTCCGTTTCTCCTTTGCCTCTTCTTTCTTCTCATTCTCCGCTTTTTTGACTCTCCTTCCTCCTCCTTTGCCTCCTCATCTTCCTCCTCCATCACCACCAGTAGCACCTGCACTCTTGACGCCAGTGTCTGGAATAAACAGACACTAGAACTGTCAGAACGTTTTAAGACACCGACTGTCTGGTAGACTCTTAAAGCACAGTCACATCCAGTGACCTATATCCAAACAGTAGTGTGGCCTTTCATGGTTATTAAACAGAATTCTCTGGCAGCAAGCGACAGTGATCATACTTCGGCAAAAAAACAAAAAGTTTGTGAGTTTTCCAGTTAGGCTAGTGTCTGCTCTTAGCAGACCTTACTTTTAAGAGTGTGATAACATTCCTGGCAAATGTTGTAAGTGACCTCAACAGGAATCGCATCACTTGGTTTCCGCTTTGACCTGAGGGAAGGCAACTGCAGCAACACAAGTCCTCCTCATTGCTGGCTCACTTGTGTCCTTATCGCAAGTGTTTCGTTTCATGTGGTGTCTACCTCGAACCAAGAATACGTGGAAGGTTTCTTCGATACGAGAAACAAAACTCCAGCGTTTTACTCTGATATGAAAATAATTCAAAGACCTCAACTGCTGTTTGCTTTAACAGAAAATCCATTTATCTGCTGCAGCACAGACAGTAAATTGTTGAACAGTCAGAACTTTTTTATCCTGTAGTTCTGTACTTAGCAAATGCATATGGACAGTTTAGTTTCCCTTTTAGGTTTTTCTTCATTCTTTAGATTCTGCTCACGTTTTGTAGTCCATATTTGTGATTTGCTGCAGCGGATTTCGATGGCTCTCCAACACGGAAACGACATCTGCCTTTTCAACATCATTCTTCTGAGTCTTTTTTGTTTAATGGGACGTCAGACTGTAATAACAATAATAGCTTGAATCTTACAATTTTAGTTGAATAATAAAGATGATATTGTTATAAGTGCTTTTTTCCTGGGGCGTGTTTTGTCTTTTGCTGGTGCTAATTCACAGAGGCTGATTGTGACCGTATGGTTAGTTCTTTTCTCTTTTGCATTTCTTTGGTGTGCTGTCTCCCCGATGACCCTGTGAACTTTGCACTCGGATACTTTTTAAATGAATCAACTATCATCACAACAGAAAATGTTCCACTTAAAAATTTAGCTGCTATATTTCATCTGCGCGTTTATTTATGACATATTAATAAGAATGTATTAAACTAGTTCAAGAGGTTTGTTATATCATTTATTAGGATATCTCTTAATACTGTCTGTTTCTTTGCGCTCCGTCTCTGTCATTTCGCAAACCGTTAAACCTGTCTATCTTTAACACGAAGATTTTTATGAATCGATTGTCGGCTGTCAAAACGAGTTGCCCCTAGGCTGTCAAAACGAGTTGCCCCTAGGCTGTCAAATCGAGTTGAACCCTAGGCTGTCAAAACGAGTTGAACCCTAGGCTGTCAAAACGAATTGAACCCTAGGCTGTCAAATCGAGTTGCCCCTCGGCTGTCAAAACGAGTTGAACCTTAGGCTGTCAAAACGAGTTGCCCCTAGGCTGTCAAAACGAGTTGAACCCTAGGCTGTCAAAACGAGTTGCCCATTGACTGTCAAGACGAGTTGGCTCCACGGCTGTTAGTCGTCTTGATAGTTTTTCCTGTTGTAGCCAAACTGCGGACTATTTGACTCAAACACACGAAGATGGCAAAAAACTGTGCATAATTTATTCTTAATAGAACGACCTTCACGCATCCTTGAATTGTCAGAAATCTTTATCGCACTTGTGTGATCTACATCCTTACAATCTTACCTGCGACAGACCATTGAGTCATCGCCTCCTGTTGTCAAATGCAGAAATCTATTAACACATATGTTATCCTTTATAAAACGCAGAGAGAAGAAGAAAAATACTTTGCAAAAGCATCAGAATATGTTGCCAAAGTCACTCGCCAACAGTGTGTTGCTATGGCGAGAACAGGTGAACGCTAACACGTGCTGTGCTAGGCAATAATGTTTCTCAGAGAAAACAATGGGAACCCTGACCGCGAAGGCACTATAACCGAATTCGCATTTTATCGGAGCAAGATATAACGGGTGGATGGTGTACTAATGAGTGCGCATTATAGTATTAGAGTGAAGGCGCATTAGTGGGCTGTAAGATGTAACAAAAGGTATATTGCTTTGCGAATTGGTCTTCAAGTTTAACAATTCATGAGGCTTTTTTGTTGTGAACTCGCAAAGGCGCATTATTCCGGCCCATGGTAGCAAATGCCAGACAGACGGACTAAGCGAGGGACCGATAAAGACAGAACTCCTGACAGATAGCCAGGTTAATAACTGGACGGATAGAAGGACAGACTGAGGTAGAGACAGACGGACAGACACAGAGACGGACAGAGGGATCAGCCACTGTACTGGTTGAACTGTTGTCGTAATAGTTAGCTTCCAGATGCCAGGCACTGAGACGACTGCTGCCGCTGCTGCTACTGCAGCTGATGGGGATTTTGGTGCTGGCCGGCGGAATGGTACATAACGAACGGCCGACCTTTCCTTTAAAATATGCACCTCTGTTCCTCTCTTTTTCTCTGCTTCTCTGTCTCTGTCTCTCTCCCTCGCTCTCTCTGTCTCTCTCTGTCTCTCTCTGTCTCTGTCTCTTTCTCTCTCTATTTCTCGCTATCTCACTCTGCCTCACTCCCCTCTTCCGTTCCCTCTATCTTCCTCTCCGTCTCTTTTTCTCTTATTCTTTCTCTTTCTTTGCCTCCCTGCCTCTCTCTCTCTCTCTCTTTCTCTCTTTCTGTACTGTCTGTCTGTGTTCCTTGTCTGTCTTCTTGTGATTTTTCTAATCTGTCTGTCTGTCTGTTTGTCTGTCTGTCTGTGTATTGACAGTTATTGTCGGAAAGGGATCGGTTGGTTAAGACCTGCTTAAGTGACAAAAATTCGGCTACTGGACTTTGAGGAGGGGATGTTGTTAGACAGAAGAAGGAAAAGGGGGAGGAGAAGAAGGTGAAAGAGTGGGGAGAGGACGAGTAGGAGGAGGATGAATAGGAGGAGAATGTGGAAGAGTTGGAAGAGGAGGAGGTGGAAGAGAAGGGTTAGGGTTGGGGAGGAGGAGAGGAGGAAGAGTGCGACGAGGAGGGGCAGGAGAAGGTCACTATGGTTACAGAGACAAGCAATTCCACGCTTGGCCGATTCAGCTGATGCCTTTCGGATTGAAACAGACAGACAGGCAGACAGACAGACAGACAGGCAGTCAGACAGACAGACAGACAGACAGACATCGGTGCAGTAGAACAGGCGTCGACCGACGTATTCCATTTGATCCAGATGGAAGAAGATGAATTTCTCTCTGACGAATTGTTGTTCGAAGAAGAACAATCTTTAGAGCCACTTAACATTTAAGGCGCCGACAAGTGCAGCAGTGGTTGTGCGAAAAGGTTTCCCGGCGATGAAATGGAAGCCGGTGACTTCTAGCTCAGCCTCTGAATCAGCTCACGGTTTACATGGCTTTCCCAAGGTAAAGGCCACCTGTTAAAATCCCTCCCATCGCCATGTTGACAGCGAAGGGACAATGAAAGGCGCAATACAAAGGATCAGATACAAACACATGTATAAAGAGGAACTCCAAGTAACTGCAAATTTCAGTTCTTGTGTCTATTCACTTTTGATAGAATATTACTATTATTATTTTGCCCCGAGGTCGATGTGATCCGTCGGAATTTAAAAGCTTACTGGAGAAGCGAAGCAGCATCTGGAAATATTGCTACGCGTCAAGTTTTGACACGAAGGAGAATGTGCTGGTGAAAGCAATTGGACTGAAGCGCTGAATTGCCAATGCCTGGCGTTGGAGAAGATACGCCGTCTCCTTTGCATCTCCAGAGGCATTGCTTGTGCTTTCTTTCAGCGCTGTGATGAAGGCCAAACCAGAATTATTTATGGGACCGAGGGTTTCGAAGGCCAGAGGGACAGAGTGGTAAGTGGCAAGAAGTCGCCTGTATATAGCATTTTGTGTGAACAGCTGCCTGCTCATCTGCAGCAGTCGACTTGACTAAGGTATTTGGTAAGTAGGAAACGGTTTTAGGTATTTGTCGCAGGAGTGGCCCAAATGAGACTTCTTCGCGAAGTCTACTACTACTACTATTACTATTACTGTTATTATTATTACTATTATTACTATTGTTGTATTTTTATTGTTGTTGTTGTTATTATTATTATTATGATCATGATCATCATCACCACCACCATCATCATTATCATTATCATTATTATCATTATTGTAAAGCAAGTGCGGTTTTAAAAAATTTTTCGTCTGAAACAATTTTTGGATCTGATGAGAAAAGACGTATTTGTATCAGAGGAAAAAGGTCCAACTCGTGTGTCTTTCGTCGACCAGATGACAAATGTGACTAATTGAAGCTGGTAAATATTGAAGTAGTCGTCGTCCAGTGTGAACGCAGCCACAGTGTCGCGTTGACTACTGGCACGGAAAAGACTACGTGGCGCCCTCTGTCTGTCTGTCTGTCTGTCTGTTAGGAAATTAATTTTTTAATCTCATTTTCCTATCCGAGTTCACGTAGCAATATCCTGTCGGCTAAGCAGCACACACATTGGCCAGGCTTTGGAATATGGAAGAAGGTTATCTCTGCGCATTGTGTACCTATGGCGCCGTCTGGTGAGCTCAGCTATAAAATAAATGCACTGATCGGACACTGTTGATGGGAAGATCGGACGGTGAGATAGAGCACTGGCCATCTGCCCTCATATGCTGAGACTAAGAAAATGAAGTCTATAGCACTACCTCGATATGGATGCTTTCCGGATATTGATTGCAAATGGATTAACTTGACAAAATGGGTCAAATATATGAAAACTCCTCTTCCTCTACTGCCTACTTCTCGTCTTTCATATCCACCTCCTCTTCTTCTTCTTCTTCCTCTTCCTCCTCCTCCTCTTCCTCCTCATCCTACGCTGCCTTCTTCCCCTTCTCCTCCATTGCCTACTTCTCCTTCATCTCGTCGTATGCTCATTCATCCCACTGCTTCTATTATTCCTTCTCCATCAGTTGGTTGTTTTGCCCGGTATTTACCTGGAGAATAATTTCAGAAAGACGCGGTCATTCATTCCCTTAACTGTTGAGTAGAGAGAGCTGCTGTATCATATCCGAGATATGACTTCGTCAGCTGAATTGAACGAGAGGCCCTGCATGTTCTGTCTCCCAGCAAATAACCATCCGGGCATTCTAGAGGCAGATCGCAATTCCTCTTAGTCTGAATGCAGGTTATGCGCCGTACGAAGGCAAGCAGGGACCCTGGAAGGGGAAAGGAAGTCTGGAAAGAAGAAGGGAGACTGGAAGGAGGGACGAGATAGCCAAGTTTATGATACCAAGGTGATCCAAGTTCAACTTATGGCCAACTTTGAGTCCAAGGTGGCCTAACTAATTTGCGATCAGGGAGAGGCTTGGAAAGAAGGAAGGATGGAGGGAGAGAGGGATGCCTGGAAGGAGATATGGAGTGACGAAAGCCTGGAAGGAGGATGAGGGGAGGGAAGCGAAGAAGGGAGAGGAAAAATGGAAGCAGAGATATATTGGAAAAACTGGCAGCGTGTTACCATGACAGCCGACATGACTGATGGCCAAAACTTGCCGGGAGAACGTTCCCACGTAGCACTCCAGTGGAATAACAGTTTTGCAGAAGAAGAAGAAGGAGACTGACGTCATCTATGAACATTCCCTTTCCTCCCTCTCTTACAATCTCTTTCAATTTGGATTGCTTTCCGTATACGTTCCTCTTTACCTGGAAGCTGACGGCTTCCTTTTCGCTTTTCCAAGGCACTTCATTTGAATGCAAATCAGGCAATCAAAATTTATGCGAAAGAAAACAATTCTAAGAGCTTTTGTTGACATTTTAATTTAGAAAAGAGGATCCAATGGACCATCGTTTGTGCATTTCTCCACTGTCACCGGTCATATCAACTTCATTTAAGTAAATAACTGAGTGAGTGATGACTGAGTGATTACGTGTGACATTGTAGCCGATTGGATTGTAACGCGGAGAGAACGAGTTCGAGTCTCCTTCCCTGAGACGGTTACCGTATAGGAACCTTGAACAATTGTTCAGCGCCATCGACTGATGCTTAATCGTTAGATGGTGGCTTTTAATAAATGCAGAAATAATAGTAATAGTATTAGGACTCATCTCATCCACTGCTTTAGGCTTGTATGCTTAGGCATTATGGTCCAAGTTCCTCATTTTCTTTAGTACAACTCTTACATGGCTCCAGTCTAACATAGGCCTGACATCCTGAAGTTTTGCCGAGCTTGCGAGTCGGCCCACAAAGCTGAAAATTCCTGCCTTTCTCGTCTTTTAATCGGCTCCGTGTTCATACCCTATGCATGCTATATTCGCCGTTACAACGCTGTATGAGAATCTCTGTCTGCCGCTATACATTTTGACTGTAATGATGGCAATTTCTAACGATGGCAAGTTGTGTTGCACCGTAAAAGCAAGCAGCATGTGCTTCCGGGGTTCTATACAGTTACTTGCTGACTGATTGCACCTGTTGTTCATGCAGTATATATCCAAGACATATATACACATGCCAGTCAGAGCTCCGTATCACGTCATCGCTACAACCTGCACTGGTTTCTCAGCGGATCACCTCAAAACTGTGCCTAAGAACGCGCAAGGCACTGAACTGTCTTATTTGGACAATTGTATATTTATGTCTTCTGGAGTCGAGTAGCAGACAACCAGAAAAGATGTCAACTCATCCATAGATCAACTGTATGTCCCGGGACCGTCCATGATGTTTGACGAATGTTCCTTCCCTGTCGTTGGACTCACTGGTTGGAACAGCCTTCACGTCCATATAAAGAATGCACCCTAAAATGGCGTGGCGCCCATTCAAACTGGCCGCGGTGTTGAAGGATCTCACCCGATTAATTTATTGAAAAATGAGAAGGTCGAGTCCATACGGTCGCTATAGAAAAACATGTACATCCACATTTACCATCAGTGGACACATTCAAGTCACGGCTCAAGAAAGGTCTATACTTATAAAATATAATTTGACTGTCGTTGATTTGTGAACTCATGTACAGCGCTCTTTTTGGCCTCGACCGTGCTACGGCGATTCCAAATTCCTTCTCAGGCCCTCTGGATTTACCTCAGTCAGCCCTATATGAAATACCATTGCGCCCCTTTTTCCCTGGTGTTGGTCATGCCGCATATTGCGTTGCATCCTTATCTAGCTGACGTTATTATCTTTCCACTTTCTTATCTCTGACGACTTCTGTCTGTTGACGTTGATTCCGTGGTCTTCGTTGTCTTAAGACTATTGATATCTGCCATCTACACGTTCTCTTGTTTATATGAAACATTTCGCCATTTCTCCTAAATCATGTCTACAAGCATCTCATTGAGATTCTTGCCGGCACCAACCTTCTGACAGGCTTTCTTTCGTCTATAAATCATCAACCCATTATTTTTTCTCCAGAGCGAATTCAACGGAAGGGGCGGGGTGATATGCTGGCTGTTCTTTGTTGGTCCTATCGCAAAGCTGTCTCGCTTCCCTCAAGATTCCTATTCAATCCCCGGAATGTTTTGCATCTCTTGTCGATATTCTATGCTCTGGTAACAAGGCGCTCAGTTCTTGTCAGCATTAATTAACCTCTGTCACTTTCCCTCCCTGGCTTCTAATCGAATTTCGAGCTCTACTGCAAAGTGTGGTCTCGTCTCATCTCTTGTCGTCTGCGACACGCTCCTCTCTACAGTGTTGCCGTTTCCACATCTGTCACGAACGATTTTTACCCTACCACCATCCCCCGGCTTGAGCCGCAGAAACTGACCAAGAACTTGGCTCTTGTGGACATGATTTGATATAGCGCCGATATAATAGCTGGTCTCTCTGATACGGCTTTTATGTGGCGCTGAGAAATTTCAGGGATTTACACTTGCATCAAATGTCAGTTGATTGTGTTTATACTTTGGCTCAGGCTGTACATGTGACTTGTTTGGTTCCGGGATATCTATAGCAGATGGAGAAATAATCTCATGTCTGGGCTGCATCGATCAACTGTATAGCTTTCAAACATCTTTCGTTACTTAGGCTTCCACGACTCTGCAGCAAATACTCATAGAGTTCAGGTGACTCTGGCGCTCGACTCGACTGGAACTCGTCAGTTTTTATGGAGCATCGACAAGTAAATTTAATGGCTTGGCTGTTTGGGGCGCGTAGGCCTATAGAGATGGAGTTTCTGCTTTACCGGTGAGAACATCAGAGGCACAGTACTGAGGAATGTCGTTGAATGAGGTGTGCAGTCGATGAACAGTAATTGCAACAAGAGCTCAATTTCGACCACAGTTAATCGGATCAAATCCACAAGAACTGAGAATTTGGGTCAGGTCAAAAGGTATAGGGAGGTCATGCGAAGATTCCACTGAGGTGCTAAGGCGTGAAATGTTTATATGAGCTTTATGTTAAAATGAAATGTTTATGGCGTGTGCACTGGAGTTCGACGCTACATTAGTCGACTGCGAATGCGCTGCTTACAGCGCAGAGACGGACAAAACTAATTAACATTTTCTGGATTCAAGGTTCAAGTGGAAGATCATGAAACTTGATCAAATGTTTGCGCTGGTCTGTTACGATCGAGTTTTGCTCTCTTCGTAACTTTGATCTCGTAATTTCGGCTCATTTAATACTTGTAGGTCGTCCAGGAAGGACGTCCGCAAAAATGAATTACTCTCCCCTTGTCCGTACAGTATTTGGCATTATCCTCTCCGCCTCCTCTGTGGCCGTTACCAACCTCCAAGGCTAACTGTGCTTCGGGGTTGGGTACATTGAAATCGCCGCATCCAGCGAAGGGACTGTAATGATTCGATCCAATGGATCGAAACCTGTCTGTTGTCTGACTGAAGTTGATGATGTTTAAGGCACAGGCTGTACTGAATTCATCGTATGTACCAAACTTTGATGCATTGGGCATAACCCTCTTCCCCTTATCTGCATTTTTCTAACCCCCCCTTCCTCTTTGCAGAAGTCCTTAATGCACGACCCGTTTCTGTAACCTCTTTGTCACAATACCAATCTATATTTTTCTGTCTGTTCATGTGACTGGTAAATTTAAACAAAAGCTAATAAAAAATTATGAATTAGCAGTCAGATAATTAAAGACGCCTTTGTCAATGATCAGAAATCAAAATTTTCCTGTTTTATGATGTAAATGTGATTTATATAATCTCATCCTCCCTCAGATTCTACAACGGATCCTTTATCTACGCAGCACCAGCTCTTTGGAATGAACTCCCGAAAGACCTCCGCCCGTTTCTAACATCCCCTTCTTATCTCGCCTGTCAATACGAGCATTCCTTCGCTTGCCCTACCTCCTCTAGCTTTCACTGAAGACTGAAAACCGAGCTCTTCAAGCCATCCTATCCTGCTTCTGTTCCTGAATCATCCCATGACCACCACCACCAAAGGTTTCCACTGTAGACCCATGCTATCTTCCCGGCTTGCGCCACGCGGAATTCTGACCTGGCACTGAAGCTGACAAAACAACCTGGCTTTTGAGGACTTGAATTGATATAGCGCCGATGATTTAGCTGGTCTCCCTGACGCGGCATTTCTCTTATGTTCTTATCCTATGGTCGATCTAAACAAAAGATTATGTATTAATAATAAGCTAAAAAATTATGTTATGTAATGGAGATTTATTGAATGACTGATTATCTCGATAGAAACCTTATGGATCGATTGGAAGATCAATGGCTGTGGTGGTTCCAACAGCATTCACTTGACATGGCTTTCTTTACAGGCTGTGAAGCGTTGCTGACTGGCAACTAATTTGGACGACCTTAGAAGCAGTCGATGTGCTTGCATATCTGTCTGCGTCTGCGTCTGTCTGTCTGGCTGTCTGCCTGCGTGCGTCTGCCTTGTGTGAGTCTATTGACGTCATTCGTTCGCTGTTTTACGGTCGCGTCCTGATGAAATGTTTGGTGGCACCGTCTGCATTTGTCTTTATCTTCGGGTTATTGGCTGCTGCTGCTGCCGCCGCTGCTGCTGCTGACCGATATTACTTCGTCTGCCACACACATACATACACTGACACATGTTGCCTAGAATAAATCAGCTTTAGGTTAAAATGGTTTATTTCCTAAGCTATTTACAAGCATAGTATGATCCACATAGAAACAAGACATCGACCTTAGGTGCCGAGAGAATCAACGAACAGCCTCTCAAGAAGAAGAAAACATAACTTCCACCAACCAACCAACAGAGGGTGACGAAGAACGGTTCAAAAAGAACCAAGACGGCAAAAACGGCTCAGAAGAACGAAACACGATATCCACGCAGGAAGACTTAAATGCAACTGCCCGAAAGAGACTGGCAAGAAAAAAGGTTACACAGGGCCACAATCAAAATCCAGTCTGAGCCAAACATAAACACAAGGACTAGGACAAACACTTTTATAAGGTCGGCTATCCCGCCAAAATGTATTGAAGGCGTACGACGTACAACCACTAGTCCTACTCGGTCCTGTCCTATATGCCGTATGTAACAGTATATATATATATATACTGTGTATATATATATATACTGTGCCATAGAAATGTCCATTTGTATATTTATTTTATTATTTTAAATGTCATGTGCAAAGTAATCTAATCTAATCTGAGAACTTGTATAGCGCCACTGTAGAACGCTCAAGGCATCAGTCGATTATGATTATCGCTACTAAGCAAAACCGCTGTGAAAGCCAAATTCCATTAGTATGGGTATGTATGCATGTGAATGTATTTGTCTGCTTGTGACTGTTTAATTGTGCGTTTACGTAAGTCTCTAAGTACGTCTGTATGTGTGTTTGCATCAGTGTTTGTCTGTGTGGGTCTTTGGCTGTGTCGCCGTCTTGTCCAAGGGACCTCGTGAGTCGTGGCATAAGGTTACGTTGATAACCTCGAATCTGAGTTTATATGGCGCCACGTTGTCCCCGTCTTATGACGGACGCACGGCCAGAGCACGGTGAGAGGGAAGTAGAGAGAGGGGGAGAGAGTTGGTGGGAGGGAGTTGTGGTTGTACGTCTTATCTCTCTTCCTCTGTCGTTTACTCCCTCGCTCTCTCCATCCTTATTTCCATCTCGTTCTCTCTTTTTCCTGTCTTCCTACCGTCCTCTCTGCTTTCTTGCCTTTCCCCTTCATCCCTTCTGTCGCTCTCTCCCTCAGTCCCTACCTTCTGCCCTTGCTACCTGCCATTTCGTGCGGATTATGTGACCTTAAAGAAGCATTAAGCTTCATCTCATCTTTTTTCTGTTTAGGACTCAGCGTGACTCAGAGATGTTGATCTTCTGTCGCAGAGGAGACGGCGACGGTCTTTATGACTAATAGCGATGATAGTCAGGCTAATAAAAGATATACTATATTGTAGTAAAGGAACTTAAGTAGTGGCTATAAGTCTCTAATTTCACCTTTGTTTATATGAATTTGTCTTGTTACAGACCAATTGTCTTAAGACACAGGTCGGTCCAAGATTAGCGAAAGAGAACAAGTTCAGGTAATGGGTGTCGAAGATCTTGTGATCTTTTGAATTGTCAATACTTCTCCTAAATTTCTGAAGACCCTGCTCTAGTCCTCGACACATCTGGACCCAGTTTCAATGTTTCAAGGCGCCAAACTATCCCCAACCGTAACATATATGTAGGACACATGAAGCCCATGTGACGATATTCCCATATGGGTTTCATAATTGTTTACTGCAGATGACGTTGTTACTGCTGAGGATTTTAGTTGTTTCTGTGGGCATATTTAGCCAAAAGCGTTGGGAAAACTCCCTACAAGCATGCCCCTAAATCGAATACTGGGAGCGACTAAGTTGGCCTTTACGTGGATCTACCGTTGTCTTCAGAACACTGCAGAAGCGAATTGAACTTTGCTATACTGCATCCCCTGTCGATGTTTTAGGACAGGAACGAAGACTCTGGGACCTGGTGACATTTATGTTTCGTTGTTCTTGCATTTTTCTCCCAATATTACTGGTTTCAGCGAAGAACAGCGGAGACAGTAATAGAACGACGGACAAACCGGCGACCGGAAATACATCAAGCGCCATCGATGCAGTACTAAATGAAAAAAGCAAATGTATACGTTTTTCGATAGCGACCGTATGGCCTCGACCCTGTTCATTTTCCATGAATTAATTGCGTGAAATCCTTCACCACCCCTGCCCGTGTGAATGGGAGCCACGCCATTTGAGGTCCTCATGTACGGATCGTGCTACCCCAAGATTCAAATCTCTGAATATCGATATGCGAGCCGGCATCCTCCCGCACAGAGGCGCCTTGACCCATGTAGCTAATCAGTAGGCCAGTAGTGGCAACGGTATCGCCATTGGCCATTCTATCCAGCGTTCAACTCCGGATGTTGAATTGGATGAATGTATCTTTGTATGTTGTTACATTTAAAGGCATATGGAACCTATAAATTAACACAAGAATCTGGCAACATTGAAGCTTTATGTACAATATTTACAACCGCTGCATGAAATCAGAAAAAGAAGCCTCCATGAGGTACCAACCCAAGTTAGCACAACAAAAGATTTCAACCAACGAAAACATCCAGAAATACGAAAGGTTCCACGGACCAGACAACACGGGTCGTTCCATCTGGGCCAACCCCAAAACAGCCCCTGGACCGAAGACAGCAAACGTTCTGTCTGAATAATTACACAACGCTCCAAGGTCGTCTTTTTTTGTTGAAAGTGGCCACACATCCAGGCCAGGATAGGCAACCACCTGCAACAATGTATGCATGCAATCATGTAGATATGAATGTATTTTCAAGTGTATGTGCTGACTCTTGTGTAAGCCTATGTATGTGTGTATGCACACATACGTACGCATGCATGTATGTATCTGGGCATAACGATATTTTGTATGTCTGATATGAACTCAGCGTAACTTACTGTTGCATGCACAGAATGTGGAACTAACGGCAGATAAAAGAATTCCCAGACAGACGTCTGCGAAATTCTTTCTCCTCATCTCTTCAATCGGCTGAGGTCATTCAGTTCAGACTTATTAGCTTCTGACATGCGCACAAGCACTACATTGTTCAGGTGGATTACATACCTATTTAAAGAAGATGATAACAGGGGAAATATAACAGACTAGATTCCATAGACTGTCACCCATCCAAGTACTAGCCCTTGCTCAGCATTGTTTAACTTCTCTGCACCTGCCAGCATCGGATCAATAGCATCCGTTTGCTACTGGTGCATGATGAACAGTGTCACGACACTAGAGATGTATGTATACATATGTATATACACACACCACACACACATACATACACTTGGATACATGCTATAGGCCTACGCTACACATGAGGAGTATATAAGCACCACTCACACACATACTTTTGTATAAAAGGTCTACAATTCACGCAGTGTAGCGGTGCTACAGAAGTCAATATATTGAATCGACATCAAGTGCCGTGTGACAACAAGAATACTTGTGTCTGTGTGTTCATGTGTACCTGTATGTGCCTGTGTCTGTGTCTGTGTGCTCTTGTACGATTGCATACGTCTGCGTATGTCTGCATGTATCGCTCGGTTTGTAACGCGGAGGAGAGTACGACGTGTTCAAGCCCCTCCCCTGAGATGGCTACTGTGTAGAGACCTTGAGCCTCAAGTCCTTCACCCGCAATTGCTCAGCGCCATCGATTGATGCTTAGTCATTAGATAGCGGCGCTTAATAAATGCAGGAATAACAAGACTCGTGTACGCGTGCCTCTGTCTGCTGTGCGTCTGATTTGCCTTTCAAATGAGTCGTCGTCTTTTTCCCTCATCAGACGGACAAATAGAGATAAATTCATTGCAAAATCAATCGTCCATGCTGAGTCGAAGACCGTCTTGGACCGTCTCGCGAGGCCTCTTCCTCCTCCCCGTCTCCTCCGCCACCCAACCGACGAAGGCTTCGGGTGCCGCCGTAGACGAAACGACCGACATATCTGCTGCAGGCAAGACATTTTCTATCTCGCTCGCCTCACAGCCTCATTATAGCTCGCTTTTCTGCTGCCCAAGTTATTTGTCTTTTCAATTGATTTGCAGCGATGACGGAAAGATCTGTAGAAGGGAAGGGGACGTTACACCCCACTCTACTGGTTCTCACTTTGTCCCATTGAGGGTGTCCTATCGTTGGGTAGCTGGGGTCGTGTTTCCACCTGACCTTTGACATCAGGGCCATGTTTCTGAGGAGTTTCTGTAGGGTAATCGTAATCGCAAACTCGAAATTTCTAAAGCGCTACTTGAAAGCTAAACGCAGGGCACCAGCTTATTCACGAGCGCTGCGTCAAATCAGTGGGGTTATCCAAAGATGCCATGTCAAGAACCAAGTCCGGTTGGCAGAAGATCACAGAGAGAGAGAAAGAGAGAGAGAGAGAGAGAGAGAGAGATAAGGGGAATGGATCAGGGTGAGATTTCTTGAAAAGGTGAGAATTTAGTTTTGAATAGAACACCTGAGGATTAACAGATGTAGGGCCTTGAGACAGATGATGGCGAGTGAACGACGGAAGGGATAGAGGAACGGAGAATTTGCGAAATTCAGGAGGGATATCGTTCCAGTGGCTGGTAAAATTGCTCATCCAATGATGGTGGATCTTCAAATTTTTGCAAATTTAAAACCCTTAGCATATCTTGGGAACCTATAACCAATACTCGATTTTCAGATAAACACAGAATGTGTGAAAAACGATGCATATCGTCGATTGTTGTAACCAAAAACACATTTACTCAAAAGCTTTCGATAACAAGTTACCGGAGACTCGGCTGAAATCAAGATTTAGGTGATGGTCAGCTCTTTTTATAGTTCAGGCTGCAAACGTCAAATCATAGGCGCTGCCGGAACTCATATCCACTTAACTATAAACTATTGTGTTGTCTTTGCCTTCTTATCTTTCTTACCCATACAATTTGCTCTTTGCCCTCTGCTGGTCTGCCTCTCACTCGTTCAGACTATTTCCATTTGAACATAGATTTTCCCGTCGATGTATTTCACTCCTGCACTTAGGTCTTCCTGCCATTGGATCTCAGAGTATCTCCTACTGAAGGTGCATTTTCGAATTCAGAGACTGCGATTTATAGAAGCAAGGGGAACTCTGCGAAAGAATTCCCCATCCCTTAATATCTATATATGCCGCTGATTTACTTACATGACCCTCGTTGTCAATGCAAAGAATCTGCATTGACAGATCAAGAGTTGGCCAAACTTAACTCCGTCCCAGATGAGTTTATTTGGAGAAGGCTGAGGCGGAATTTCCCCCACTTGATGCGCCCTTGCACATCTCCTCTTTGTTCTCAGTTGGAGGGAGATATGATCTCTCCGTCCGTCAGCCCTGGAGTAAAAGGTTGTTGGTGTCTGGTTTGCGGCTGGTTTGCGGTTGTATTGTGTCTTGCTAACCAGTGACTTCTGAGAAATGTCTAATGATGTCAGGAGTTGATGACAGGACATTGGCGACCAGAAATTGAGAGAGAGTACAAGAGAGAGAGAGAGAGAGAGAGAGAGAGAGAGAGAGAGAGAGAGAGAGAAAGAGAGAGAGAGAGAGAGAAAGAGAGAGAGAGAGAGAGCGTACTGGTGCTTGAAATGCATCGACTGCGGTTTCTTTGGCAAATGGCCGTTGATCGGAATTTGCCGATGGTGTTCGTCTGTAGTCGGCGAAAAGTATTTACTCTGAACTTACGCAGATGACTGTCCTCTAGATAAAGACCCGCTGTGAGATTGTGAAGAGAGACAGACGGAGGAAGAAAGAGGGAGAGAGAAAGAGAGAGAGAGAAAGAGAGAGAGAGAGCAAAAGTGAATGGATGGATGGATGGATGGATGGATGGTTGGATGGAAGGATGGATAGATGGAGAGACGGACGGTCCGACTGACGTAGATACAAAGACAGAGTCAGACAGAGACAGCGATAGACGGAGACAGAGAGAAATATGGAAGCATAAATATATTTATACAGACAGACAGACAGACAGGCAGACAGACAGACAGACAGACAGACAGAGTTATAAGACATTAGCTGTGATCGTATGCACCAATGTGGCAAGTGAGTACTTGATACATTCCGTTGTCATCAATTTTTCAGTAACTAGAGTGACTTCTCTCTGCGTGACTTGAGTCTCATACATGACATGACACCCGAAATCCAATTATACAACGAGACCCGGACACACCCAACACCACACACACACACACAAACACACACCCACACATACACACACACATACCCGCACAAACACACACCAACAGGCACACACCGACGCACACCAGTGTTGATTCACTCATGAAAAATGCATCTGTAGACATTTTTGTCTGATACGATGAGGCCTTAGTGGCCGAGCGCTTATCTTGTTATCAGACCAAGTGTTAGGGGTTCGGCCCTTTCCCCTGAGATAGTCGAACGCTGCATATGCCTCAGGTCATCGATTGATGCCGTGAGCGTTGTTAAGTACTGGTGCTACATAAATTAAACAATAGACAAATGTGTACTCATGTTTTGTATGAAGATCCGCTATGCAGATAGAAATAGGTTAGATTAAATTGGATTTCTCATACGTGCTCTGTTCATGGACTCAAATGCATACATACATACATAGATGCATACATATATACATAAATACATACATACATAAATACATGCATACACAATACATACATACGTAAATACATAATATATACATACATACGTAAATACATAATATATACATACATACATACTTACATACGTACATAGGTAGGGATAAAGGGAAGATAATTACAAGTGCTTGATAAATTGCAAATGTGGATCATCGCTCGTGCATCGTTTTCCGAACGCAGTAACCCAATCACAGACGCAACGAATTGTTCTGCACTACATCAAAGAAGGAAAGTCAATTTGCGAGGGCGATGATCATCTCTCCTCCTCGGGCGATTTATCTCAGACTCAATCAGAAATTCCAAATTACTTCTGAAGTTTTCTTTCCATTAGCATTCCATGATCGACCGTAATTCGAGCCTATGTCCACTCAGTTGCATTCCCCGAATCAATATTCAACCTTAAGAAGTGCCTAACTACGTTGCATATTTGTCTTCGGTCATCTAATGCTGCAAGCAAGTTCGCAGTAGACTTCATTCAGGCTGTGGGACACGGTAGCCGAATGGATAGAGCTTTTGGCTTGTAACGAGGAGAATACGGGTTCGAACCTCCTCTGCGACGGTTACTGTGTACGGATCTTGAGCACTTTCTTCACTCACAATTGCTCAGCGCCATCGATTGATGCTTAGTCACTGGATAGTGCCCCACCTTATAATTGCAGAGATTATACAAAAATGTGCGAAAATGCATGAGCAAGCGCCCATAGTCACTCTGGTGATGATGGGACAGGAAACGCAGAAAGTTCAATTTGTTGTCAATGTGAAAATTGTTTTTGCTGCAAAATGTATGTTTTTATTCTCTTTATTTTGTAAAGTCGTATGTCATTTTTACTGGCTTGAGTAAGTACTCTGCCTGTTGTACCTACTCGTGTTCCAGAGCTCAACGGAGTATATATTTCAAGCAGGCTAAGAGCAGACGTGATAGAAACCAAATATCTCTTACAATACATAGCTCTGATTTAAGGGTTTGAAGGTCTTCTATCGTCTTGAATAGCAGGGGTCCTGTCTGATTGATCGCAGTCGTGAACTCCAAAGCTATAAAGCGCTATAATTAGGCGAGCAATGCGCACGACACCAGCCTTTCATAAGCATTGATAGCTAGCTTATTCACTGTACAACCACAATACAACTACTCACTTTTCTTCATATCTTTCTCTTTCTCTTTCAGCCGGAGAGTACGGGTTCTACTCCTCTCTCTAATTCGTTTACGGCTCCTTATCTACACCAGCTCTTTGGAACGAACTCCCGAAACACCTCCCCAGTTCGCACATTCCCTCTCCTTTCTCGATTGTCAATACTAGCACTCCTTCGCTTGCCGTCTCTCCTCCAGCTTTTCACCCCAAACTGAAAACCGAACTTTTCAAGTTATCCTCTTTTGGTTTCGGTCCTACACCATCCATTGACCACCATCACCAACGATTTCCACCGTAGCCCAATGTTACCTCGCGGCTTGAGTCGCTTGACTCCTCTGATTGTCACCTATCACCTAATCGAAACTGGCCAAACACCTGGCTCTTGCGAGCTTCATTTGATGAAGCGTCAGTGAATAAGCTGGCTTTTTAATGTGGGTTTTGTGTGGAGCTGAGAAATTTCGGAGATTTCGCTGTTTTTTCTAAGTCGGTAGGTTCTAAGTTGGTTATGGTGTACGACACACGCTTTCTTGTAAAGCATCAGCTCTCCAGTTAATAGAACTCCTTTAATCTGCCTATAGTTTTCTTTATAAACAAACCAATATGCGATCCTTTGCTCTGTTTACTCCGAATGCTCTTGTTTGGAGAGGGCTGTGCCGGAATGTTCCCCACTGGATGCGCCGCCCTTCGCACATCTCCTCTTTGGAGGGAGGTATGACGTTGTTGGTGTGATGAACTAGACAGACTAATACTTCTCAGCGCCGGTACTTGTGGTGCCAAATCGGTTCGGGGGCCAAGACGGTTCCGATGCCACCCTACAAAGTGGCACAACAGTGAGACGAATTTTAAAGTAATCTGTTGCCTTTGTAGGAAATTTGATAGGAAATTAACAGTTTAATACCTGGAAAATAGAAGCCCAGGAAGTCTGTAGACGGTGTCGGCGGAACAGTTCTATTTTTAGAAAGCAATTTAGGTGTCCTAATCAAATGAACCAATCGCAATATTTTTCGAAACTCTATTCGCCCGAGCTTCATTTGGCTTCACACCTCAGCTGTTGGACTAAGCTTCACTGAGAGGCTGCAGTCGTCCCTCGGAATTATTTTGGTTCAGTGGCCCAAATGGAATTTTTGTTTAATATTTAACATCCAACTCAAGATTGATTCTCTGGTCTACAGTTCGCATCAGTTACTCCTCGTGGGGGGCGGGGTGTTACAAGTAGTTTGTGAGTCAAATCAGGTGCTGTCTTCATTTCGTCTCCAGTTACAACGGCCCACAACAAAAGCCAGCAACAGACTGGCTTTTGAGCATGTATCTTTAAAGGATATGTCGTGATGATGATGATGGTAGCGGCGGTGATGACAATGATGATGATGATGGCGTTGGTGGTGGTGAAGATGATGGTGATGGTGATGATGATGATGATGATGATGATGATGATGATGATGATGATGATGATGATGATGATGATGATGATGATGATGATCCTGGATTCGCCTTAAACTTCTCCAGCAGGCGTGGAATTAGGCGACACAGCAGGTCAAGTTGCCAACGCCACTCTGTGAAGTGGGACGGAAGTCTTCGGCGCTCTTCAGCCAAGGCATTAGTTTCACGTTTGCCTACGGTAGCCCGTGTAGCCTGCTAATCTGATTTCCGTTTTTTATGGCTCTTGTCTGCCTGATGAGCGGTTGACAGACTTGTAATTTTTTGCCCCTTCTGCGGGCTGTAATCATTTTTATGGGCGCGATTACGACGAGTCGATTCGTCGGCCGTCCCGCGAGCGAGCGACGGCCGTTGATCGGGCAGACGCGTCAGGCAATCAGTCATCTGTCGCGTCGCTCTATATTCACCCAGTTCGTTAGTTAGTGTGGCTGGCGCGTTCTGTATCGCTATCAAGTAGGCACATGTTTGATTTTGGCCGGGCCCATCTGATTGGCACATGTAGACGCCAGTGACGAATACAGAGTATCGACCCGGACGGACGGACCCACATCTCGAGTGCATTCACCGCATTGACACATTCTCGCGTTTTGCCAGCGAAGTCGCTTGACTCGGAAGAATTGACTGCCGAACTTCGACGTTCCGTGTCTGGTTTGCGGACCAATCGATTCAGCAGAGATTTCTTTAGTAAATCAGTACGTGACCGTAACGCACTAGGAAGTGGTTTCGTTGCGACAAACGGAAAGGAGGAGGAGGAGGAGGAATTTTCGGACAAAGAGACAGTTGGCGTTTGCGTCACTGATGGGCGTGACATTCCTGTCCAATCGATTGTACGCCTTTGCGACACCTCCCACAGTTCACGCTACACTGAAGCAGACACGCTTCGTCAAGCAGTCACAGATTTTGATGAGTTGCAATCACGAGTGTCGTGTTGATCTGTGTTCGTTATCTATGTGAAGGATAAGTGCGTTCGTATCTGGGTCGTGTAGCAAGATGCTTGGATCTACTACGGTCGACATACGATGAATTCTAACGGAGGACTTAACTAAGAGCAGTCGACGCTGCTCGTTTCCTGCGTCATGTCCTGTCTTCTCGTGCATCCGGCCGTACTGGCGCTACAAAAGGAAGGCCGTAGACATTCATGGAACTGGTAAGTTAGCGTTGGGGTGGGCCTTGGGGTCACCGGGGTCACTGTGTTGTCGGGTTGTGAGAACGCCCCGTGCGCGTCCTGTTTTTCGGCTGCACATCTGATCTTTGTCGCTTTGTAGACGAGGCCTTGATGTTGTTTGAGTTGTTTGCTTGGGAGATCCGGCGGTGAAGCTAGCTCATGAATATTCAGTACTTGACTGACGCACATGCCCGCAATTTGCCAAAAGCAAAACTAACCACCAGTGGTCCAATATGAAGACACAGATACAAGATACACATTGAAACTAACCATCAAATATCGTAAAACGGTGTAGGCGTAATATATGTCACTAGCAGATACACCCAGACAGACAGCTAGGCAGGCTGACAGGCAGACAGACAGACAGACCATGTGTTGTGGGCATTTCTGCCTCAATCTTCCTACTAGCCATTTGCAATAGATCATAACATTGAAACAAAGACATGGTATATTTGTTTACTTAGCCCAATATTGAACACTTGTAAACGGATCTTTGATGATATCAGGCATATCCTCGTGTGTGTGTGTTTGTGTGCGTGTGTGTGTATTTATGTGTCTGTATGTGTGTGTGTTTACAATCTCCTTCGTTGTGGCTACTAAGACTTTGATTAGAATTGTATGGTATTAAGATGAGGCAAAGGCATACATGCGGTGATGTGCTTTAGCATCCATGTCCTCCTCAGACTGCGTGGTAATTACCGAAGGATCCCATCAGCTGGAGATATAACGAAACAGCTCTGTACCGTTTTTCTCCAGTAGCTCGATGGATCGTCTGCCTTTTCCAGCTGCTTATTTATAGATGGCTTTTTTGTCGAGGTTTACTTCCATGTGGGTCAGATTACAGCCACGTTTTCTAAACTAACTCAGGGCGAGTCAGTTACACAGCCGTCTGTCTATTAGAAGCCATGTCGAATTCCTACGGGAATTCGACATGGCTATAAAAGTCGTTAGAACAGATGTTATATGTAAATGTACCTCTTCTTCTATAACGACCGTATGGCCTCGACCCGGCTTGTTTTTCGGTCAATTTATGGGGCGAGATCCTTCATCACCGCTGCCCGTTTGAATGGTCCCCGTGCGAGGACAGTGAAAGCCCGAGATTTAAATCCCCTGAAATATTGCCACTATCAGTTGGCGAACCAGAAATATAATATAATAGAATAGAATGAGCCTGTCTGTCTGCCTGTATGTCTGTCTGCGTATCCATTTGGATTGGTCTGTCTGTGTGTAGACTGAGTCTGTCTGGGTCTGTGTCAGTCTGTCTGGGTTTGCCTGTATGTCCGGGTCTGTTTTTGCCATCCATTCTGTCTTGTCTGTGTGTATGTGTCTCTCTCTGTCTTTTATATCTCTGTAGCTCTGTCTTTCTCTGTCTCTGCCTGCTTCTTTCATTGTTGTTGATTCCCAAATGATTCCAGATAGTAAAATATTTTTGATTTCCTGTTTAGTGTTGAGTTCAGTCAGTTCACTTGGGTCATTCACTAACGAACTGTCTTCCCAATCCATTCATCCGTCCGTCCGTCCGTCCGTCCGTCCGTCCGTCCGTCCGTCCGTCCGTCCGTCCGTCCGTCCGTCCGTCCATGGATCCTTTCAGCCGCTGCTGCCTCTATTCAGCCGTCAGCTGTCTTTACGTAAATGCCGACGCTGCTGAACAGATTCCATCAGCAAAGAACAAAGAGAGAAAGAGAGAGAGAGAGAGAGAGAGAGAGAGAGAGAGAGAGAGAAAACAGAGAAATACACACAGAGAAAGAGACAGAGAGAGTGCGAGAAAAGAGAGACACACAGAGAAAGAGATACAGAGAGACAGAGAGAGAGTGGGAGAGAGAGACAGACACACAGAAAAAGAGACAGAGAGAGAGAGTGGGAGAGAGTGTGAGAAAGAGAGTGAGAGTGGGAGAGAGACATACAGAGAGAGACAAACACAGAGACAGAGAGAGACAGAGAGAGAAACAGAGAGAGACAGACAGACCGCTCACATAGATTCCCTTTTTAAAATCTTTGACTGAAGCTGCAAACTTTGATTTATTTGGCTATTCATGTTCTTCCAGTCTTGTCATCGCTGGTCTCCGTCACCCATCGACGTCATTCTTCGTTCCCTTATCTCTCCTGCAGATGCAATTCAAAACACTACCCACATTGCCGTCTGACTGTCTGCCTGTCTGACTCTTTGATCTTGCCCTGGAACCGAACCCTTCGTGACTGTCGATTTTGTTTTGACTGAGCGCCTGTGAATAACATGGTTCCCGCTACTTATCTTTAGTAGACATCTCGAGCTTGCGGTTAGGATCACTATTCCAGGGATCGGCGACTCGGCGGCTCCTTTAAAACTGGAACTTTTTGTTCTGGGTGATTAACTGCCGTTCGCGTCTTTCGTGGGTTCGATGTTCACCCGGACGGCACCTAAATCTCAGTCGTTGTCTTTTGGTGCTTAGAGGCTGTGCGTCGTAAATACTGCGACCTGCTGGGACCTGAAGGGCCACCGGGTTTCGCTGGATTAAGACAAAGAAGTGAACTGGATGAAGCATTGTGTTAACAGCGGCTGCGCGGTTGCCAGATATATGCTGCAGGTTTATTGTCTGCTAAAAAAATAGTCGGGCATTCGTTATTACAAGTTCTCTAAAAATCTTGTCTCCGTATTTTTATACGTGGTATGAAGCAATAAGTTATTACATCTTGTTATTATTTGTGCATTTATTAAGCGCCACAATCCAACGACTGAACATCAATCGATGGCGCTAAGCAATTGTCAGTGAAGGACTTGCTGGGTAACCATATCAGAGCAGGAGGCTCGAACCCGTACTCTCCGCGTTACAAGCCGAGCGTTCTAACCAATCGGCTACCCTGGCCCATATGGTCGGCTTCTGAGAAAAGAGTCATTGTAACTGAACGCAGATTTTAGGCCTCCGAGTCCTAGTTTTTGACCTCGTCATATTGAATTTAGGAAAAATCCGAGACATCGGAGACGAAAGGCCGAAGCATATGATGCCTTCATAGCCCGAAGTTTCATACACTATAGTTGCTGTTTAATGACTCTGCGTCACAAAGAAGCGTCGCCCTCCTCCTCCTTCTCCTCCTCCTCCTGCTCCTCTTCCTCCTCTTTCTCTTCTTCCTCCTCCTCCTTCTCCTCCTCCCGCTCCTCTTTTATCCAGGCTTCGGACTGGCACCACCCGACTAAGGGCAGGGGCGGAGTTAGTTCATAGGATTGCCTACACGACAATATATAGTCTACACGAAGGCCTAAACTTAACAAATGCAACAAATGTTTTTCTACAGCGACCATATGGCCTTGACCCTGCTCATTTTTCAATGAATTAATCGGGTGAGATCATTCACCATCGCTGCCCGTTTGAATGCTAGCCTGAGATTCAATTCTCTTTTGTAAGCCACAATTGGGACGCTCAGAGGCGCCTTGACGTACGCCGTAACCAGTGTAGCTAACCAGTTCAGTATATACAGACATACTTGTAGCCATAAAGAACATAGCTACATACATATGTATACAGACATGCATCCATACACACATTACATAAATACATACATTTTTGAAGGTTTAAAATGCGTCCATGATTTGTTGGAAGTGAATAGATAATATGGTGTCAATGGCAGAGGCGTATGCACCTGTATGCATTAGCGTGTGTGTGTGTGTGTGCGCGCGTGTGTGTAAATCATTAGCTCCAAATTTCTAAACCGCTACTTAAAAGCTAAGCGCAGGACACTAGCTTATTCACAAGCGCTGCGTCAAGTCAGTGGGGTTGTCCAAAGATGCCATGTCAAGCGCGAACCAAGTCCGGTTGCCAGAAGACCAGAGAGAGAATGTGGGAGCTGTTAGGGTGGGTTGTGTCTAAGCTGAGAGAAATAGGAAGGCAGCGGATTGGATGTAGGTGTTTGTGCGTGTGTCTTTCTCGCTGTATGTGTGTGTGAGTGTGTGAGAGTGATTTGTGAGTGTGTGACTTATAAATTCTGAGCTGCAGTGGATTGTTTGGTGTGACGAATGCAGGTGAGATACATTGACTTCTTGACTGTCGGCCGTGGTTGCAGCGTCACGCGTTGATCGTTTGATATCCATCTTAAAACAACCAACTGCCGTTAATTTCCCGAAGGAGAGTGGGTCATGTATGGGCCTACTTACATTGTATGGGCCTACTTACATTCTATAGGCCTACCTGCATTGTATGGGCCTACTTACATTCTATAGGCCTACTTGCATTCAATAGGCTTACTTACGTTGTATGGGCCTACTTACATTCTATAGGCCTACTTACATTGTATGGGCCTACTTACATTCTATAGGCCTACTTACGTTGTATGGGCCTACTTACATTCTATAGGCCTACTTACATTCAATAGGCTTACTTACATTGTATGGGCCTACTTACATTCTATAGGCCTACTTACATTATAGGGGCCTACTTACATTCTATAGGCCTACTTACGTTGTATGGGCCTACTTACATTCTATAGGCCTACTTACATTCAATAGGCTTACTTACATTGTATGGGCCTACTAACATTCTATAGGCTTACTTACATTCAATAGGCTTACTTACAATGTATGGGCCTACTAACATTGTACAGGCCTATTTACATTTTCCAGTGTCTAAAGAAGGGGGTTCCTTCGCAGGACCCAGTCCTGTTAGTGCCCTGACTCTCTGCCTCTCTGTCTGCATGTCTGTCTCTCTCTCTGTCTGCATGTCTGCCTCTCTTCCTCTGCAGGCTGCCTGTTACTGCGCTTTCACGATCAGCTGATCGAGGCCGATTATGCTTTTCTAGTCGTCTGTGTGTTTAGATATTAGGACCAGGGTTAATCTCGTATAGGGGATCAGACAGACAGACACACAGACAGACGGACGTATATAGAGCCAGACAGGCACACCCACATACTAAGATACAGACAGAGAAAGAGAGTAACAGACAGACAGACAGATGACAGCGATGTGCTTCTAACACGTTTATCGGCCGAGAGGCAATTTATATCCGAGATGTTGATAGAACAGCTTTATGCGCACCAACTGTCTGTCCGTCTCAGTTACTCGTGTATCTGGCTGAGTCTGTCTGTGTGTATGGCTGTCTGTCTGCTTGTCTAACTGTCGTTATGTCACCCGTTGTCTTTTCCTGTGCCTTTCTATGCCTTTCTATAGGGAAGCGAAATGCACCTCCGTTGTTGTGTGTGTGTCTGTGTAGGTGTGTGTGTGTGTCTAACTGCCTCTGTCCATTCCTTTGCCTGTCTAGGTAATATTTATCAGTTGGTACGGCCCCTGTGTTTGGCAGAATGCTCGGAGTCCTTAATAACGGTTGGGCGTATCTCAAGCCGACTAAATAAATCGGTCAGTCAGTCAGTCAGTCAGTCAGTCCGTCCGTCCGTCCGTCCGTCCGTCCGTCCGTCAGTCAGTCAGTCAGTCAGTCAGTCAGTCAGTCAGTCAGTCAGTCAGTCAGTCAGTGATGACCGAAGTCGTTGGAGGGGCGGGGGAGAACTACACCCCCGGATTCAAGGTTGATGTTTGACGCGTTATTCTCTTTTCTCACTGATTATTAAATACAGGAGCGAAATACTTTGAGAGAATTTATTTGCAGTCGGAGAAATATCCTAAGACACAGAGGGATTGTTCCCTTTTCACCCCTACGATATTCGCAGGGTGGATGTAGGAAAGGTGTATTCAGCTTTTCTTCCTTCGTCTGAGACTTGCATTCTTTGAGTCTGTGGTTGTCCGCCCCAAAGCAGATGCGCCTTAAAATAATTCCACTTGGAGAGTTAGTAAATCTATAATAACGTTGCCTATTTCTATAAGTTTATTTAATTCGTTCATTCACTCATGCATTCATTCACTCATTCATTCGTTCGTTCGTTCATTCGTTCATTCTTGGCCATTTTCTTTTTCTGTCGCTCATCACTGACGCCTTCGCCTTGTTCTTTTTCTTTATGACTTCAGGCCTCAGCTATTTGGAGCTTTGTTAGGTTGTGTAAATGAGTGACTCCCCCATGGACTGGAAGAGGACTCATTCATGGTAGACCCAAAACCTCGTGGACCACCGTAGTAGTCCTGGTTTGCTCCGTTGGTCAAAGCGTACTTCAAGGCGCCTCTGAGCGTCAGGATGAAGGTTACGTCCTAGTCGTGGCTTATTTCAGAGATTTGAATCTCGGGCTTGCACGGTCCATACACGGGGACTTTAAATTGCGTGGCACCCATTCAAACGGGCAGCGGTGGTGAAGAATCTCACTGGATAAATTCATTGGAAAATGAATAGGGTCGAGACCATATGGTCGCTACAGAAAAACACGTATATTTACATTTAGTGGCCAAATGATTTGGAACGACACCGTTAAATTCGACCGCACACGGAAGGCCCTGAAAAACAGGATGGCTTGGAGTTTTGTTGTCGATGTTCTACGCTAACTGGACGAATTTGTCCCGAGAAGGAGAGATTTTTCTGTGTTGTTTTCCAAGTTCAATGCGCTTCAAATCAGTTGAATTTTTTAGCCTGTTTCTTGTATTGTGCTAATTGTTCTTGGACTGGTATTCACCTCAAAATGATGGCCTCGTTTCTTTTAGGAAGCTTTGGCTTTTGAGTTTGTTAGGTCTTCACTTTCGGTCTACTTTGAGGTCACGACTCGCAACAAGGTTTTAATACGCGACACTGCTTCTTTATCTGCCTGGATCTGTGTGTGTGTATACGCGTATCTGTAGCCCTATGTATGCGTGTGTATGGCTGTTTATATGGCTTCTTGGGGAACGTCAAAAAGGCGCTAAAGCATGGCTATCTGTAGCAGAACACATGTGTTTGTTTCATTGAGCGTCGGTATCGCACTTTCTTCTATAGTGCTGGATGTTGCTTTGCCTCTGTCTGTCTGCTTGTCTGTCTGTCTGTGTGTTTGCTTCGTTCAGTCTGTGTTTCCGTCAGAGACTTGATTTCTGGCTCTTTGTCTTGTGTCTAAATGGCTTCTAGCGTTTATCGGCGTCTTTGTTTTGGCATCGATATTGTCCCTCTCCAGACTCTGCGCCTTACAACTTCCTGCATCGCTCCCTTCCTCACTCCTTCCCTCTCTCTCATTTATTCTCTTCCTCTCTCCTTCCCTCTCTCATTTCTTCTCTTCCTCATTCCTTGCCTTCCTTCTCCTACTGCCGCTCGTCGTCGTCTTCCTCCTCTTCTCCCTTTTCTCACATTTTACTCTCCCTTCTTTCTTCCCCTTCATCTGTTTCCTCTTCCTTTTCCCTCTTCCTTTATCTTCTTTTCCTCCTCATTCTTCTGCTCCTCTTCCTTCTCCTCTCATTCCTTCTTTTCTTTTCTCTTCTCCTCCTCTTCTTGTCCTTGCTGCTCGCTCTTGTGTTCGTCCATCTTTAACCTCCTTCAGACGCCTTTTCTTTTCCCCTTTCTTCATTCCCTTCAACTCTTAACCTCCTAGTCCTTCTCCTTCTTCGAGAGAGACAGATGCAGACAGACAGACAGACAGAGACAGGGGCAGAGACAGGGACAGAACGGAGTTTTCTGCGCGTTGTCTGGCTTGTCTTCACTTGATGCAAATGTCATTAGTAACTGCCATGCGCAGACGAAGCTCAATGTATTCCCATACCGTCTGCAATTATTCACGACGCATCACCACCACAACCACGACCACCACCACCACCACCATCACCACCACCACCATCACCACCACCACGAATGTGCTTTGCTACTTTTTAATAGCATGGACTCCCAAATGTCACGAGAAGGCCGTCGGCCTGGCTGCCGCAAATGAGCGTTACCATGCGTCTGTCTGTTTGTCTGTGTCTCTCTATCTCTCATTCTTTCTTCCTGTCTGTCTCTCTCTTTCTCGGTCTCTCTGTCTCTCCACCTATCTGTATCTCTCGTCCTGTGGATGACCAATTACTGTCCTCCATCGTTTATGTTCATGGCTCCTATTATGTTACCATCGTCGCCTATTCATCGCCTCGTCTTCCCTCGTCCCATAACATACACAGACCCACATACACAGCAGACGCATAATACAAGAGGTTATATATATATATATATACATACGTTGTACGTCTGTCTGTTTTGGTCATGTGATGTACACATTTGGTGATCGTATACCGTATGTGTGCACAGTTGCGCTTGTGCAGTGGCTTATAGCACAAACTCAACACACTGTGTGTTAGAAACAACAGAGGAATTGAGAGAAGAGGGTCATAGACGCAGACAGACAGACAGACAGACAGACAGACAGACAGACAGACAGACAGACAGACAGACAGACAGACAGAGACAGACAGACAGACACAGACACACATACACAAGCAGAAAGAGATAGAGGCAGAGAGAACAAGTAATGGAAATGTGAGTTGTTATAAACAATGAGGCTATTACACAAATTATGAAGAGTGGTCATTTATTGTGGCTCAGTCGAGATAATCGTAAATCGTAATCGTAAATTCGAGAATTTCTCAAAAGCGCAGGGCACGTGTTTATTTGAAAGTGACTATATTTCAGAGATTTGAATCTCAGGCTACCATGGTCCGTATACGCAGGGACCTCAAAATGGCATGGCACCCATTCAACCGGGCAACTGTGGTGAAGGATCTCACCCGATCTATTCATTGAAAAATTAGCAGGGTCGAGGCCATACGGTCGCTATAGAAAAACGTGTAGATTTACATAAATTTGCATTTATTCAAATCAGAGGGGTTGTACAAAGACACTATGTGAAGAATAAGATAGTTTTAAGAAGCCACATATAAGTTTTTTATAGCTCACGATCTGTACAAGGGACCTTAAATGGCATAGCGCCCATTCAAACGGGCAGCAAAGGTGAAGTATCTCACCCGATTAAATTATTTTAAAAAATGTAGAGTAAAAAATGTAAATCTATAGGTTTTATATAGCGACCGTATGGCCTCGACCCTGCTCATTCGAGCCCATACGGTCGCTGTAGAAATAGTGTACATTTTGCACTTACGTATATATAATTACTCTCTGGCAGTATAGGAATATAAATTATGTATCATGCGATGGGGATCTGAATAAGCCCAATATATAGATCTCCAATTATACAGTCGGACGCATGTTGCCGACCTATCGTTATCCGAACAATGCATTGGCTATGTATATAGCGACAACAATGTCTGTTGTTAGTAGATATTGCTTATAAGTCGACCTCAGAGAGAGAGAGAGAGAGAGAGAGAGAGAGAGAGAGAGAGAGAGAGAGAGAGAGAGAGAGAGAGAGAGAGAGAGAGAGAGAGAGAGAGAGAGAGAGAGAGAGAGAAAACAGAGGCTGTGTGTTGTGCGTTTCCTCGAAAAATCTGTCGGCCGTCAGAGAGGAACGTTTTTAAGCTCTTCTTCCTTTTCGTTATCGGCTGCTTAACGACATTTTTCTTTCTGACGCAATAGTAACAATCCATCAGATGCTTAATTAGAGTTAGGCTTCAAAACACGGCAAGGTCGAGTCCAGAACGGTATGAAATGGTAAGGTAATAAGTTATGAGAAGTTTGGCCTAAAATATAATTAAGTTAGGCCCTATAAGGTAAGGTAGGGTAATGTAAGGTAAGAACACGTAGAACCTGACTAATGGACTTATGAGCTGAGTATCAAGAAGATAAGCATAAACGCAGAAAAATCTACCGCAAACCAACGATCTGTGCATCTGTTTATCTGCATTCTATATGGCTGGGTGAAAAAATCGCGTCCGTTGCTGGGTAACAAATGGATTGGTTCATTTTTTGGCAGTGCAGTCGTCTGCCAATAAGTTGAAGCACTTGCTTTCATCTGCATAGAAGCGTGACAAACAGATATTTCGTGGCGGAAACGTGAAAAGCCTTTCGGTTTTTTCCGGCCGAGTTTCGATGTTTTGTATCGTGATTAACGAGGCGAAGACGACACGGAAAAGGTGGCGCCCGTATTGCGTCCGCGACCGCGATGACAGCCTCCGATTATATTTAATCCGCGGCGGATACGATAATGGTGTCGGTGTTTCTGTTCGGCCAGTAATTCAGATTTATTATTTATTCGGCTAATTTTATGCGAAGGGAATGAATACATATTGGTTCTTTAATTCCTTTCTGTCGTTTTAGATTTGACGACTAGGATGGCCAGGCCTTGGGGCATTTCAGTGTCGGTGTTTCGATAATGCGTCTTTTAGACATGACCCTCATGCGGCTAATGTACATCAGAGCAGAGTAATACTTCTTGCACTTTTCCTGTCGCGACTCTTGATGTGGACAAATGGGGCTGTTGCTTTTGTTTCTTGGCCGTCGTGAAGTTGTAGTAACTAGTGTTTTCCGATATCTTATGGCTGCCAGGACCGTTTTTCCAGGAAACGCACACACAGCCTCTGTTTCTCTGTAGTCGACTTGTGAGCAATGTCTACCAACGGCAGACATTGTTGTTTTGTCCGGTATAACCCCCCGGATTTTGACCTGGCTTCGAAATTGACAAAACAACCTGGCTCTTGCGGACTTGATTTGATAGAGCGACGGTGATTAAACTGGTTTCCTTGACGCAACTTTTTGTGTGGCGCTGAGAAATTTCGCAGATTTACATTTGCATTTACGTTATGTATGAACTTTCACCAGTGGAAGTTTGTAATTACAGTACTGCGCCTGCTGTAGGCCCCCTACACTCCATTCAAATATAGAACTAGAGCAGATAAACAGAATAGACTCGTGGAATGCACAGGGTTCGCTAGTAGGCAATGACGTTGGCTACCACCTAATTTTCTTGGTAGTGGTAGCTATGGTGTTTAACGACATCTTGTGGCGACCAGAGCCTTTAACTTTTACTTTACGTTGTGAAGGTGCATAGAAAATTTAATCAAAATGATTTTGGGTTATGGAGACTGGATGAGAGGGCATGGACAGACAGTGGGAAGATAGAGGAGCAACGGAGACTTGATTTAAGTTGATAGCTTTATCCCTTTAGCATCAAACAGGGCGACCAGAAGACACAGTTTGTAAATATTTTAGAATGCGACGGAAGTGAAGGTTTCGACCTTCATAAACAATTCCTTAAGACATGCGTCGCAGTTTGGACAGAAATTCTTTATTTGTAGACTTGTGGTATAGTGTTGACGATGGAAAATTACTGAGTCGGTGGACCCTGTTACAGCTTTTAAGACGCTACGAACAACTCACTTTTCCTCAATATTGACACAACCCAGATAAATCGCCTTCAAGCTATCCAGAATGCTCTCGCAGGTGCTGTCACCAAAACCCCCAAACACCATCACATCACCCCTGTTCTCAAATCACTGCACTGGCTTAAAATACCAGAACGAATAGAGTACAAAGTCTTATCCCTCACCTACAACACGCTTCAATCCTCCCAACCCTCTTATCTTCGTCAATTATTTACTATCCAACCACTCCGTTCAACCCGGTCCTCATCTGTCCTAACACTTCTTCGCCCTCCCGTCACCTCATCCTTAAAATTTGGAAATCGCTCCATAGCCATAGCTGCCCCAGCCCTTTGGAATAAACTCCCGCCAGAATTGCGACAGTTGTCTGGTCAATCATACGAACTCACCAACTCCTCACCTCTCAGTTTCTGCGCAGGTCTTTCACTCAAGACTGAAAACACTTCTTTTCCAAAAATCTTATCCTGATTCTTCCTCTTCCCCTCATCTCTCTTCTCGCTTCAATTTCAAACATCATCCACCGTAGCCGTCCGGCTGTCTGAGTGCCTGACTCCTGGATCTTGACCTGGAACCGAACCCTTTTGCCTATCGATTTTGTTTTGACTGAGCGCCTGTGAATAAGCTGGTTCCCGCGACTTAGCTTTCGTTGAGCGCTGTAGAAATCTCGAGATTACGATTACGATTACGATTGACGTCTTAAACTTGTAAATTGCGGTGATTCTAATTACACAAAGGAAATGTCTTATCTACAAACAGAACTCGTGTTATGTTACGTAGTGTTATGCTCTGCATATGTTATATAGTGTTATACTCTGGATATGTTAGAAATGTCTCATGAACCAAGAGAACCTCATGTTATGTAGTGTTATGTGATGCATATGTTATGTTACTCTATCTTCCCCAGAACATCAAATACAATTATCGAAATTATTAAAATTATTAAATCTAGTATTTCCCCCACCCACTCCCTCTGTTAACCCACTAACCCAACCCACTCCCGATAGACGCTGTATAGGTAACCGTTTCCAGTTTAGATTATTTAGATTCCCATGTCTTCGAAGACAACACAGAGCAAGAGAGAGCCAGATTGAGACAGAGAGAGAGGGGGGGGGGGGGGGGAGATAGTGTGTGTGAGAGAGAGAGTGTGTGTGTGTCGTATGAAGTTGACAGATGACTGGACCTTATCAGCCGAACACAAATGTCTAGTCGTGATTAGGAGCGGGTTAACGGGCGTTATGTTTCAGAGTGGCGCGAGTAAAGCAACGTGGGAAGGGGTCGTGTACGTGGAGGGCATGTGAAAGAGTAGGTCATCGTTTTATCCGTTTTTCCAGGCATCGTTCTCGTTCTTTCCGTGGCTGATCTTCTTCGACATCGGCGACTGTCGGAAATGGTTATCGATCCTAGGAAAATAATAACTCCTCCGATATCAGCTGCAGGATAGATGACCAGACTATCCCGGTCTGTCAGTTCGTCTGCAAATGCATCCATCGTGTGCGAGGCACGGTAGCCTAATGGTTAGAGTGCTTGGATTGCAAAGTGGTGTAGGGGTTCGAGCCTCTTCCGGAAAAGGTTTACTGTGCAGGGACCTCGAGCAATTGATTCGTGCACAATTGCTTCATGCCTCAGATTCAGATTCACTGACCTTGTGCGAGTACTATGTGCATAATAATAATAAAAATAATAATAATAATAAAAATAATTAATAATAATAATATAATAATAATTATTATTATTATTATTATTATCATTAATAAAAGAACAACAACAATATTAATATTAATAATAAGTCACTGCTTTTCTCGTGTCAGCAAAGCACTGGGAGACTAGAGGTGTCTATCTATGTGCTTACACGATGAGACAGCGACACGGGCAACAGAGAAACGGACGAACAGAGAGGGACATGGACGAGGATTGGGGAGAGAGAGACAGACACGGAAAGAGAGACAGAGAGTCATACAGACAGACAGACAGACAGTCATTTAGACAGTGACAGAGTGACACATAGACCGAGAGACGGAAAAACAGAAGTCTTGACTGATTGCAAGGCAGCCGACAAGATTGCGTCAACTGTCGAGGGATCGCTTCTTCTTTTCCAGAATAAATTCTTTGCCAGAGGTTTATCCGGTACATCCTTTATTCTTGTGGAAAGGCCTCTCCATGGGAGGGTGAGGGGATGAAGGTTCTTTCTTTATCCCCTCGTAAGGCTTCTTCCGGGCAGGACGGATCGCTTGAAGGTTTTCAGATTGAGGCTGTCACGGCGCTGATTGAAAGTCGGACTTTAAGAGATTTCCGAAAATTAAGTTGTTTCAGTCGTTTTGCTGATTGAATCTTAATTGCGATTTCAAAGGATTATTTGCCCCAAGCTCTTAGTCCTTCAGAGTCTTTACATTTTTTTCATTTTCGCTTTTTTTACTTCTGATGGGCCGCCCGTAATTCAAATAGCACTGCACCAGAAAGCCATTATTATTGTTTGTAATACGTGTGTACATGTACTCAAATATTGCTGTTATGCTAGTATTATTACTTTTATTAGACTAAGGGCAAAATCTCGAGGGATTGACAAACTGTGGGTTGTTTTCTGGCATTTTCTGACTTCGTCCTCAGCTGAAAGCTGTTTTTGTTCATTTGGCATTAAATGAAAAGGGTTTTCAGAAAATGCCAGAAACATCCCATAATTTGTCAGTTATTGCAGCACAAATGGCTAGTAGTAAATAGCGTGGAGCAAATAAGGAATTCATTGTGTCTTTATTGTGATAATTAATTAATTAATCAATTAATTAATGGCCAGTGAACAACGAGAATTTGTGCTAGAAGTTGCACCGATTTCCCTTTTATCTGGTACTTGAGACTACCCCAAATAGACCTGAACAAAATGTGAATGCAAAGTGTACTTAAAAGTATGCGACCTATACTTAGAGTGAATATATAGGAATGCATAAGAAGCAGTGACACGGACACAAACCCACAGAGATCCGGAGACAGACGCAGGGATACAGAAACAAAAACAGGGACAGATACACAGAGACAGAAACAGAGATAGAGACACACTAGAGAGATACAGCAGATACACGAGCACATAGATGCAGATGCAGACACAGGGACAGAAACAGACGCAGAAAGAAGCACAGAGACGATTGCAGAAGTAGGAACTGAGACTCAGACACAGAGATTGACGCAGAAACATAGGCAGAGACGCACAGACAGAGAAGCAGACATAATGACAGAAAGAGGCATCTACAAAACCTGTCATAAACTGAAGAGGCTTGGCCGGCACTTTTTCAAAGGACCATCATTCAGGATACGGTCGAGATATAGACACTACTCGGAGTATGCACCGGATGTATTCCGCACACACTTGGAGCAGTTTAGATGCACTCGCTCCGTGTTCCTGAGTGGCTGATGGTGGTCGGCATGTATTCAGAGCGGAGACTGAACTCACCCGCGGAGACCTAGATACGGGTTTGAAGACTGCTCTCAGTCATACATGTGTAAGGAGCAGTGGTTCTTGGGTGTTGCTGGGACAGTAGATTTATTCGATGCGCAGAACAGATGTGAGAATAAACGTCAAGTGTCGTCTTCCTGGTTTCGATTGTAAACGCCATGAATACAACCAGCAGACAGATTCAGTCATAAAGTAGGCTGACATCTGCATGATAGATGGCGCCAGGGCGGGATTTCTGGTGCAATATGAGCTCGTTCATCGATTTCTTTCAGAAGTTAGCTTCGCTCTAGATACATACACACATACATACATACACACATCATACATACATACATATGTGCATCTGTTTGTAAACATGCATGTATATCACGTGTACCCATTTTCACCCTCTCGTCATTCAACTGTACTGTATGTCTACTAATACTGTAGCAACATCAGTCAGTCTCAGCTCATTGCTGCCCCGGAGACGAACAACTGCTACACAAGATCAGTGGACGCTGACTCGTCTTATGATGCCCCGGACAAAGACAGGCTTCCTCGGTGTCATTCAAATCTAAACTTAAGACTCGTCTGTTTCAAGTTGCTTACTTACTTTCTCTTTTCGTATTGAATTCGTCCACTGATTTAAAACGATTTATGAATAATGTTACGTCTATCCTCACGCTCTCGGGGAATTCGACGTATACTGGAGGGGGATCACGGGCGGAAGGTTACACGTTTTCCCTGCTTTTATCGAGGATTAGAACCCCGGTCGGACAATACCAAGAGACGACCCCGAGATCCGTCTCCTCAGTAATAAACGGGAGCCTTAATGCTTAACCTCAGACTACGAAGAAGGGGTAGGGCGGCACTTCTTTCTCCTCACCAGGTGCCCTAATCGTGTCCGCGGTTCTCGGGCTGAGAACGGCCCCTTCTATGAGCTGACCAGAGGCCGAGAGGGGTTAGGTATTGAGGAACTACGATGAAGAAAGGCGTCTGAGTGTGATGATGCATAAGAGTGCAAAACCTTCAAGACGCTGTGCTGAAGAAAAGAAAAAGGCTAACTCGACCTTAGGTATGATCAAGTGGAAAACACTTAGAAGAGATAAGAATATAATACTGAGGTTGTAGAAATCATTGGTGAGGCCCCAGTTGGAAGAGTGCATCTAGGCATGGAATCCATATCTGAACTATGACATAGAACAACTGGAGGAAGTGCCTAGGAGAGGTACCAAACTGATATGGGGAAGTACGAGCAGAGAAAGCCTAATTGAACTGTTCTTTTAAGATTAATTATCGGTGGAAAGCAGACAGCGGTTCTTGAATTAGCACCAAACAAGGCAACTCGGGGTTACACGTATAAATTATCTAAGAAACCGAACGGAAGATTAGGGCAGAAATGTTTTCAGTTCAAGATTTGTGGACTATTGCGATGTCTCGGTGGACATTCACAGGCTATAAGACAAGAATACTCGTTGATCGAGTGCAATATTTGCTGGTACGAAGAGTGAGCAAGAAGCGAAGAAAAGTCGGCTGATCCAAATACGATGCCTTGTAAAGTATAAGCACATTTTAAACTGAATTCTTTGCTCGCTGGATAATCAGTTTAACAAATGCAATATTTGAGTAATATACTGATACTTAGCGATTATAAGAAGCTAGGAAGGATTGGCTATTCAGCAGTCCTGGTTAATTTGCAATGTTTCCAAGGGTGTCTGCCCTTGTACTTTATGTCGAAAGAAGCATCTCTTTCAAATTGCTGACACACCTTAGCCTGGCTTCCTGTTTAACTGACCTATTCGGAATTCGACCCGGCTTCTCTAACGAATTATGATTTCGATTGTGATTTTTACTAGAAGCGACCATCGACTTGGGCATTATGATAACGGCGCTATAGAAGTCTTTAGACCTTCTGAACCACTTAAAGCCCTTGTTATATTATGTTATGTGAACGTCATTTTTGGCTGCCAGGGTCGTTCAATGTTAAAAATGGTCTAAAAGTTTTCATTATTCCTTGGATTCCTTAGGTCGTGGTCCTGCCTTAGGCTTCTACCCCTCGAGACGACCTTTGGAGGAGTTTCAGTGGAGGCGTGTAAACAAGTTTTTACCTTTACATTTTTTATTTATGAATCTAGATACTTTTAAGAAGAAGAACTCTAATGCTCTACTTGCACCTATGCTAACGACCAGCCGTGCCTGCATGCCTGTGACGTACATAGATGTCTGGTCTACCTGTATTAAGCTGAGCAGCAAGCAGTTCTGTTAATGGCCTGTGTTTAATCAGCCGAGTCTTCGGTAAATTAGCTTTTCCAGTAGACATTTTCCGGGTTTCCATCTGTCACAACGGCGAGGCTTTGGCCGGCTGCTTTGGCAATCGATTGTTGTCATGCTAATTTATCAGAAAAATACAATCTGCGAGTTTGACGCGCAATCGTCCCTCTTGCTACATATATATGTGCATACCTGTGCATTTATATAGCTCCTCTGTCAGCTCTTTAATGTCGTTCAAGTCTAATTTTCAGAGACTCGTCTGTTTGAACTTGCTTACCCACAGTAGCTTGAATTCTGGTTTCCTGACATATTTCGTTTCGACTGGGATTGATCTCCAACTGATTATAATTTCTCACTATGGTTTAACTTGAAAGGATCACTGATTGATGCCTTGTGCACTATTACTACGACGCTATCGAAGCCAACTGATTAGATTAGATTACATTACCTTAGACAGTGAAGGACCTCTCCATGATCTTATGATCTGTGTAAGACCACGTGTCTTTTTCTGCTTCTTTGGAAGTTTCCCTCTTCCAACATCTTAACGTCCTTCTCTTTCCTTGGAAACTAATCTCCTTTTAAAGGGGAGTGATGGGAATCATTTGGTGCATTATTTAATTAATGGGTAAAGCATCAGTTAACTGAAAATGAATTAATCGGATTCGATTGTTCTGTTCAAACAGCTTTGACGTTGAGAATTCGGCGAATGCTGGTGCCCTGGCGGCGGTGGATGGGTCGTCACCGACTGGTCTGGCCATCCACGCTCTTCCACATCGCCGAGAGTCCTTCCTCTATCGATCCGACAGCAATTTCAGTCTTCTACCAAAGTCATTTAACCGAATTGGGTCAAACACCACCTCAAGCGAACAGTTAGTACTTCTCTCTTTACTTATATCCTATTTCGGCTTGTCTGCCTGTCGGTCTATCTGGCTTTCTGTCTGTCTGTGTGTCCCTGTTTCTGTTTCATTTTGTTTTCTTAACCCTTTTGTAATTGTAAATGTAAGGAAGACAATTTATATAGCTTCTTCTAAGGTGCTTTACAAGGTCAGTTGTTGTTCTGTGTGTCTGCCCTTGCACTTTCTGTCCATCGGTTTTCCTATACTTTCTGTCTACCAGTCTTCCTATACTTTCTGTCTACCAGTCTTCCTATACTTTCTGTCTACCAGTCTTCCTATACTTTCTGTCTACCAGTCTTCCTATACTTTCTGTCTACCAGTCTTCCTATACTTTCTGTCTACCAGTCTTCCTATACTTTCTGTCTACCAGTCTTCCTATACTTTCTGTCTTCCAGTCTTCCTATACTTTCTGTCTATCGGTCTTCCTATACTTTCTGTCTATCGGTCTTCCTATACTTTCTGTCTATCGGTCTTCCTATACTTTCTGTCTATCGGTCTTCCTATACTTTCTGTCTATCGGTCTTCCTATACTTTCTGTCTATCGGTCTTCCTATACTTTCTGTCTATCGGTCTTCCTATACTTTCTGTCTATCGGTCTTCCTAAACCTCTCGATCTCTGCGTCTTTCCGTCTTCGTGCTTCTTACTCTCTCTATCTCCCTGTCTCTCTCTGTTTCTGTCTGCCTGCTGTCTCATATGTCTATTTCTGTGTCTTCCTATGCCTCTGTCTCTCTGCTTTTCGGTCTTCCTCTGTTTATCTGCCTTCTTTTCTCTCTTCCTCCATGCCTTTCTGTGTTATTGTCTCTCTGCCTGCCTATGGCTGTCTTCCTGCCTCTCCGTTTATCTACAATTATGTCTGCCTGTCTCTCTTTGCCTATTTTTCTGTCTCTCCTGCTCTCAGTCTCTCTGCTCCGCTGTTATTTTGTGTCTTCTGTGTCTGGCTGCCTTCACATCTTCGCCAGTTATTTATAATTCAACCACTTCGCTCAACCGCTCGTCGTCTGCCACAGCACTTCTCCCCCCGCTCGTCAACTCATCCCTAAAATTTGGTAATCACTCCATAGCCATAGCTGCCCCACCAATTTGGAATTAAGTCCCTCCAGAACTGCGACAGTTATCTGACCCATCATAGAAACTCATCTATACTTCACTCCTTGCAGTTCTGCATTGACCTTTCACTCAAAACTGAAAACACTCCCCTTTAACAGATCCTACCCTGACTCCTCGTCTTCTTATCTCTGTTTCAGCTCCAATCCCAAACATCACCCACCGTAGCTGCCACACTGTCTCTCTGTCTGACTTTTGGATCTTGACCTTTTGCCTATCGATTTTGTTTTGACTGAACGCCTGTGAATGAGCTGGTTCACGTGACGTAGCTTTTGTTGGGCGCTGTAGAAATCTCAAGATTAGGATTACGATTCTTCTTTTCGCTGTTATCGTCGTCGTAAACCGAATATTTTCAAAGCTGCTTCTTTTTCTTCTTCTCTGGCGTCTGTTGTCTGGCTGGTCGTGTCCTCTCAGCTGTTGTTATTGGGCAGCATCACCATCATCACCATCATCACCATCATCACGTTCACCATCAGCAGTCGCGTCTTCAGACTTTATGGATGCGCCAGTTCTGAGACCATTGGAGCACTGGCGGCGATAGGTTTTCCGACATGGGGAGGGGACATTGAGGAAGCCAGTAGCTTCCAATGAAAGAGGTCATGCCAATCTTCAGTTCATGACAAATTCCGTTTGCTTATTAAAATTCAAAGAAGTAGCCTAGAAGTTTTGGGGGCTGTCGGAGGGATAGTGGTTCTGTTGGGGTAGGGGAATTGTTCCATGCCCTCCTTTGTAGAGCCGCCACTGCATTGGAGGGGGGTTGGTTGTTGCCGGAACCAGATTAGACTGTTTGGTGATGGGAGGCTTCCTGTGTTAGGCCGGCAGGTGTTGCCTAAACCCAGCTCTGCTGTCTGTCTGCGTCAGTCGAGGCTTTGAAGAGAAGTTATTGCATTTCTGACCGAGGAGCAGATTGACAGGAGAAACGAAAGCTATGTCGGAAACGAAGTTTCCCGTCGTCCCAGAATTAAATTCTGGTTCTGTTTTATCTGTCGACCTGCTTCACTCCGGGCATCGAGATCAAAGCAGCTGTGTTTGGTCGGCGATTCCTGTCCTTGTCTCGTTTTGTCCTCTTGCTTTTCATTCCTTTCTTGTCTTTTCCTCTCGTTCATTTCTTCCAGCTTTCTTTTTGTTCTTTATTCTATCTTCTTCCACCAATTTGTCGTCTTCTGTTCTCTCTGCGTGCGTCTCCTGTCTTGAAACTTTCCAAATGAAATTGTCATAATTTATTGCCCCTTGTTAAGCCACTTGGTTCTCAGAAGTGCCATTGGACTAACGCCTGAATGGGTCGTAAAATGTAAAAATAAAAGGTGATTTCGTTGTGGACAATTCCACCCATCGGTGGAATTGCTGTGGCAGGGGTGGAAAATTCATCAATCTATAGCCGGGGTGGTAAGTCTCGATTAATTGTAGTAAAAGGTGGAATTTTCTACCAAAACTGCCGAATTTAATGCATGAATTTTGAGTTAGAGAATGTATTACCAGTGCTATTATTGAAAATATATGAAGTAATTATTGGAAAGGCTTGCTATAATAACAGATTATGATGCGCATGACACCCTGTCAGAAAATAAATGATACGAAGCTCGATTGTGTTTTTCTGAATATTAATATAATAGCTTCGCACCATTTTGTGAGGAGTAAGAGTGCTTCACGCGTGTGCGTCTATGACACGTTGAAAGGCTATGCATTTGAACAGCTGCGCATTTGCGCAGTTGTGCTTTTGAGCAGTTGTACATTTGCGCAGTTGTTCGTGAGCAGTTGAGCTACCGAGCAAGGTCCTTTTTAGTCTTCTTTCTTTCACTTTTTTAACTTGTCTTTGCCTTGTGATATTCGTGAGAGTTCTGAAAATCTGCCACAGCAGTCTGCGATTTTTTATTCCTGACATATATCATATTTGAATGCTCGCTTGTGTACGCGCAGTAACACGACTGATCAATTAACAATATTCAGTAAGTCTTTGTCATTGTGCCGCATTCTAAGACAATGAAAATCATCTCGAATCAATCGATGCTTTCGGTCTGTATCGTTTATATTCAACGTCAAAAAGAAATTTCCAGCCGATGAAAATTCGGTTCCTTTGTCTGAAGGGAAATTCCATCAACCCGGTTTCAATTTCCAAGTTGTCGTCAATCGGATCATGATTTCCGGTTAGACGCGCTTGTTTCTCGGAAGATATTGTCGATTACAAGCCTCAGAGGAGACAGAGAGAGATATATATAGATAGAGAGAGAGAGAGAGAGAGAGAGAGAGAGAGAGAGAGAGAGAGAGAGAAAGAGAGAGAGAGAGAGACACGGAGACATCACCGTAAATACGTTTTACAGCGTCTATCTGTCTGCAGGGCGCAGCCATTTTGACCATTACAGCTGCCTGGTCTGCATCTGAAAGAGGCCTACGACTCCTTGACGTCGTCCTTCGGTGTCATTTGACGTGTTTGAAGTTGACGACCAATCGTTCGTTCGACTTCAGCGACGCTTTCAAGAGTCTTGCGACGGCTATTTGCTCTGCGACGGATCGCACCGAATTAATCGGGCATCGTCGCTTTAAGAGGAGGCGTGACGTTTATTTGAAAGACATAAACCCAACCCATTTTCTGTCTGTCCGTTCCTAATACCTCGGTCCATTGTCATTCCCTGCACCCTCCGTCCCTCTGTACATACTTCTCCGTCTCTTCCCGTCCCGCTGTGCGTTTCTTTCCGTCCCTCTGTCCCTCTCTGTCCCTCCCTTTCCGTCCCTCTGCCTCTGCCCATCCCTTTCCGTCTCTCTGTTTTCATTCCCTGTTGCTGGCTGTTGGTCCAGTGGAACAATGCTTTCGATTCGAAAGTTCGATGATGACATGCGAGGCGTTGGCTGCAGGAGGAGGAGGAGGAGGAGGAGGAGGAGGAGGAGGAGGAAGAAGAGAAGGAGGAAAAGGAAGAGGAGGAGGAGGAAGAAAAAGAAGAGGAGGAGAAGCAAGAGAAGGAGGAAAAGGAAGAGAATGAGGAGGAAGAAGAGAAGAAGAGGAGGAGGAGGAGGAGCAAGAGAAGGAGGAAAAGGAAGAGGAGGAGGAGAAAGAAGAGAAGGAGGAGGAAGAGGAGGAGGAGGAAGAAGAAGAAGAGGAGGAGGAGCAAGAGAAGGAGGAAAAGGAAGAGGATGAGGAGGAAGAAGAGGAAGAGGAGGAGAAGAGGAAGAGGAGGAGGAGCAAGAGAGGAGGAAAAGGAAGAGGAGGAGGAGAAAGAAGAGGAGGAGGAGGAAAAGAGGAGTCGTTCGTTGTAGAACCTATTAGTATGACTTAGATGCAACGGCGGCTGCGCAGCTGACAAATGGCGAGGCTGTCTCGAGTGAATTGCACATGCAAATGACGAGCCCTGCAGCAGCAGCAGCAGCATCCGGGTCATCATCATCAGCGATGCCAGAAAGCTGACTGCCGCGTGAGTTGGAGAGGAAGTGTGCAATGATAGAGGCATCGGATTGGCTGGCAACGTCGGCGCCGTGACTTTCAATATTTGGAATAAGTTCTTGGCTTGAAGTATATGCACTGACATTCGGTTTCCCCAAATATGCACTGATACCCCAGTCTCCCCAACCGCGTATGAGTTTTTGATCTCCCCATTTATGCACTGGTCCTTGGGCTTCCCTTGTGTGCTCGGATCTGCAGTATCCCCAAACAGCTGAGGTGCAAACATGACCAGAACAATTCAGTCAACAGTTCACCGCTGTTTACTTCCAAAATTGCACTGCTACTATTGCACCAGTCGTGAAGGTAAGGAGTTGAGTGGACACCAGGTGGCGTGGTATTCACCCATCCAACCAGCCAACCAACCACCAACCAGGATGAGTGCTGCTGCACTTAACTGCAGCTGCCACATTCGTACCCAGACAGCCACAAAGGCCTTTGCTATCTGTTTGTGGCTGGATCTAGTCTCATCTTATCCAATCTAGTCTAATCCAATGACTTCTACATCACTGTTTTCATAACGCATGAAACATCAATCGATGGTCGCTTCAACTGAACTCGCAGTCGCAATCGTTATCCGTTAGATAATCCAGGTTGAAATCCGCTAAATAAGAGAAACCAAAAGTCAAGCTACGGTGGGTAAGCAAAGCTGAAACACGTGAGTTTTAAATGTAATTCTGAACGACGCTAGAGAAGAGACAGAATGCAGAGAACGAGGCAGTGAGTTCCAAAGCCTAGGGCCAACCACCGAGAACGCCGCAGAGCCCAACATTGTTTTTGATTCATGGCACAAGAAGAGTTGATCGAGTGCAATATTTGCTGGTACAAGGAGTGACCAAAGAAGCGGAAAAAAGTCGACTGATCGAAGTATGATGCCTTGTAAGGTATAAGCACATTTTAAACTGAATTTTAAACTGAATTTTAATCTGAATTCTTAGCTCAATGGGCAATCAGTTTAACAAATGCAATATTTGAGTAGTATACTGATACATAGCGATTTTAATAATGGCTCCGGTCAGATAATTATTTTGAACCATCTCTAGTTTCCACAAATCTCTTTTAGCATTACCAATCAAATACGTAGAGTTGTTGATTTGCTCCTGAGAAGAGAAATTCAGTCTTCGAATGGTTCCCTAGAACGTTGTTCCAGGCCATCAAAGACTGAACATCACCGAAAACAGAAGCACTTAACTGGAGAGCTGAATTAGACGAGGAGCGATCACATGAAAGAAAAATTTCAGTATGGTCGGAATACAAGTGGTAGTCTAGACAGATTTCGACGAATAGTGAGTGAACCGAGAGGAGTGATGTATGGTGTAAACAGGAGAGATGAGAGGCATTCCAAAGGCATTGTTTGATCTCAAGAAGACATCTTTATTCAGCTCAAAGGACTCTTTATTTGCATTTATATTGGCTCGGGCTTCATTTTTATTGGACGTAATGTATTGCGATGCGTTGTGTTCTAGGCCTATTAGTAACACTGTTGACTTGCTTTAGTTTTAAGGTTTGGTCATTATGTAGATTTAGTCGAAGTTGGTGCACTTTTAAAAGTAAGTTGGATTCATGTTCAGCTCAGAAGAATTTAATTCGGATTGCGTCACAGTTAATATTCATGTTTTCGTTGAACTACGTTGAAATTTTTACGTGGGTTGGGTGATTTGCATTTTATCACTTAAAGACGATAACTTGAACACAGATAGGACCCACACTTTGAATATGTTTGCTTATGCGTTGTGCGTATCTGACTGGTCTTCTAAGATCATTTCAAGTAGGGTGCATCTGATTAAGATGTTCGTGGCCCCAACCGCTCGGGGCGACTCGCTTAACTGCAAACTGTTATCTCTGTATTCTATCTCGGTATATTTTCAACACGGACACGATATCAAATGTACGTGCTGCAAATGAAATACGTGTGTTCCGGTACGGTGCAGTTTTCCTTAAGCGATCGCTCGCTTACTACGACCTTCTTCAGCCGGCGAGGCTTGTGTTAAGTGGAAATCTTATTCTTAAGAGGCGAACGGAGTTAAAACATGATCTGTTGTTCACGTTAGGTGGCGCTTTGACAGAAAGGTCGGTTTATGTTGCAACGCAGGGAGCAGTTTGATGTAAGTTTTTATAGTCTAATGTGTCAGAATCAGCGTGGAGCGCTTCTAGGGTTTCAAGATGGGAGCAAAAGTAATAGTGTGGACTGGGATGTACTGAGAAAGACTATTAGGGAAGCATTTATCCGAAGAAGTTATTGGTTGGGATACAGGCACCTTCTTTCTCCCCCGTCTTCCTCTCCCGGATAATCCGTCACTGACAGGTCATTGCCTTTTGAAACCATGACCTAGTTTTCATACGAATGCGCAAGATATGTTGGCGAGAGAATGAATATCGTGTCATATGGTCGGGCGAGGCTAATGGATTGATAATTGCATACCACTGACGTCAAAGGCTGTCTCTGTCGGCTTTTTCGGTCTGTCAGCTTTTCAGCGGCTCACAAAACAGTTGAGTTCAGTGTGGACCTGGCACTCTGAATGCCGCTTTTGATCGTTTTCCAGCTCTTGGATTTGACAGCCAGAACTGTGCATAATTTCCTGGGAAGCGTCCAGCAGCCGTCTGGATGTCACCAGTCGTAGAACCTGCAAGTCTGTTCTTCCCAATATTTCTGTCTTTTAGGACGTTGTTCAGTTTCTGAGGCATAGAATGTTGGTGCTGAGGAATCTTTCTACTTGTGGGGCAAGCCTCGGTAGTTGATGCAGCTCTTGATTCATCAGATAACTGTTCCATGTGCTTATCTCGACCCTGCTAGATAGGCGATCACTGCACTTTGCAGATCGAATGGATCATCAGTCGGGATGTTTCTGTAATGCGAGTTTTAGAAACAGATCTCTTAGAGTCATTCAGTCAGCTTTGACCTGCATTATTCATGGTTACAACGACTGCAGGGTAAATTGCTTTCAGTCCAACCAATCCGCTTAAGTTGCTCCTGCCTTTACATGTCTCCACCCTTCCGCCACCTCATACCTCAAATTTGGAAATCGCTGTATAGCCATAGCTGTTCTGTCCCCTCTGGAATAAACTATCGCCAGAATTATGACCCATCTTACGAACCTAGCAACAATTCACCCCTTGTAATTTATGTGCAGGTCTTTCACTCAAAACTGAAAATACTGCTCTTCCACAAAACCTATCCTGTTTCCTTCTCTTTCCCTTATCTCTCCCGCTGCTCCAATTCTAAACACAGTCCACGTAGCCGTCCAACCTGCCTGGCCCATATATCTTGACCCAGAACCAAACCTGGTCCAACCTGCCTATCGATTTTGTTTTGCTAAGTGCCTGTAAATAGACTGGTTCCCGCGACTTAACTTTCGTTGGGCGTTGAAGAAATCTCGAGATTGCGATTTCAATCTCGTGCATAGGGCCGTTGCAGAATGCGGAGGTACATTCCCCCTATTGTTCACTTCTGTACTCACTTTTGTCAACTACAAATTACAACTGTTCGCAGATATTTCCTTGCTCAAGTTTCGTATCGCCGCAAATATTTCTCAAGTCAGTTGATAAGATGGAAGACACTAGAACCGCGCTGCTGACTTGAGGCTTTATGTCGCCATTTTCGACAGGCAGTAAGAGACTCCGTGCAGTCCTTGTCATCTACTAAGTCCACCAATAAATCCGGCTCAGCTGGCGCTTCCGACAATCTCCGAGTTCAACGGAAGCGAAATCCGTACACTGTCGATGGAATCACCAGGCGGCGAGGGAAGGGACTGGTTACACACTCTCACATGCGGAGGCTGAGAATGCCGCTAACACTTTAGCACTCTTGGGGTTCGCTTAAGACACCGATCTTCTTTCTCTTTTTCTTCTTCTTCTCTTCCTTCCTCCTCCTCCTTCTCCTCTTACTTTTCCTTCTCCTTCTTCTCTAGATGATTAGTTGAAGGGAACATCTGACGATTTGTGTTCTTAGCGATAGGGTTCTTTAAGAACGTGATTCTTCTGGAAATGTTCCTGACCAACTGATTGGCTGCACTGACTGTGTTCTGTTCTTGGCAAAGTAAACACAGAAACATTTACTGAACCTTGGCTAAATGTAGATTGTGGTAGACTGGTTGTAGTACGATCAGCCAGTCAACCAGTCGATTGATTGATTGATTGACTGACTGACTGACTGAATGAATGGATGAATGAATGACTGTCTATGTTATTGATTGCGTGAGTGATTGACTGCTATGCGTTCTTTGAATGTGAAATTTCGATGCCTTGCATGAGGTTGATATTGATTGATCATATAGGCATGCCGAAGACCAGATTGTCACGCCGTTTGCACAGATTCTTCACAGTCTTCGAAGAGTCCGAACGCACTACGTCAAGTTAACCGCAGTCTCAGATGCCAAGTAAGCACTTTCCTATAACATTAGGAAAACAATTGCTTTGTCGCTGCCTTGTTGTCTCTCGTTTACTTAGAAATATCGGTTCTTGTCTATAGCTAAGGGCAAATTGGTAAATTTATATTCTAACCACACACTCGAGTAAAGTAGGATAAGAAATTCTGCTTTGGGATTCACATTAAGTGTTAGATTTCTGTAATTATAAAATATGTAAGGACTTCAATAATTTATGATGTAGAGTTCAATATATACAACTTTGTCCCGATTGAAGGATTTCCATTTTCATTCTCTGTGATCTAACGACTAATCTGATCATTTCACCAGTGGATCTTTACCACTTATTCCGTTTTCTTCTCTTTTCTGAAAGAAGTTCTGACTTCCCAACCATTTATTGGATTCTAAAGTCTAACAGTCCACAATGCATTGCAACAGATGTTTCTGCACTCAATGACGCTCTTCCGCTGAGTGATTGACGAATATGCATAAATGACTAACAAATATTCGTGTTTTTAAGGTGACTTTTCATTTTTCATGTCTACAGTATTTCTCTTCTTCACACAAATAAGATACCTGTCTCTCAAAATGTTTCTCTAATGTCATTTTTGTCTTTTAAGAAATATTTTAATGATTTTTGTGTCTTTTATGCAGAAGCCATTTTTTCTCTTCCTGTGTCACCATTAATCAGTCACAAGTAAGTGAGCAAGTAACACAAAGGACCATTCTTTCATTCATTCAGAGTATTTATATAGCGCTCGTCCCTTCATATTATTTACTCAGAAGTGCTCCCAGACCAACCCCGGCAAAAGAGAACAGTTTTTCAGATGTTGTTGAAGGTGTATGTAGCATCCCTGCATTTGTTAACACATGGCGTGTTAACAAATGGCTTACTTACTTACTTACATTCATAATCAGAAGGATCTGAAAATGAAGAGGACAAACCATTCCACGTAGAGAGCCCAGCCACTGAAAAATCGCGACTTCACATGATTGTTGAAGGGCTTGCAGAAGGAAGAACAAGTTCACCTCGGGTAGTGGAGCGAAAATTTCTGCAGCCAGTCAACCGTGGAATAAGGCAACGAAGATCCCTTATATAAGTAGGCAGCAGCACCCAGCAACTGGCATCGCCAGACCCTCATGTATCAAAGTCTTAAATTCGATGCTCTGCGGAACCGGCAGCCAACGAAATACAATACTCCTATAATGCAAGATTAAATTCCTTGGCGTAATAAAGACAAACTTAAGCGGAACAATGAAGTTGGTATGATTGTAAATACTGTGTGAACAGTTGTTGAAATTCTGCCTACAGTTGGTCATCTGTTATTCCAAGAAAACCTTAAGTAATTATACTTTGCCTTATTTGACCCGTCTGTGACCCCCCTACCCGCTGCTGCATTATTTTGGCCATCACCTAATAAAACCTGTACCCCGACTGCATGTGGAAAATCCAGAAGGCAGCAGTTCGAATTATCTCCTGTTGGCTGTTCTTGGCTCCAAAAATTACGATTTTGTGTTACACATATATTCTGATTTTCATGTTTAAATTTTGGGTAATCTGTTCCTCCTCAGTTTAAAAAGTACTTTATTACGGTGTCTGCTGTTCACCCTTGTGAATTAATGTTCATTGTTCAAATAAGTATGCTATTCCTTATGTTGTTCTAATGTACTTGTCTATGCGGAGAGAGGATGAAAAGAGAATACTGGTGGGGGAAATGAACTGGCTCAGGAGAATTATGGGCAAGACAAGAAGAGACAGGATCCGCAATGAGACGATACGTAAAGAACTGGGGCAGCGAGAAGATATGGTGGAAAGGATAAGGAGGAAAAGACTAACGTGGTTCGGACACGTGTCGAGGATGGAGAGCGACAGACTACCGGCGAAGGCACTTTACCATCATGTGGAGGGAACAAGGAGCCGGGGGAGGCAGATACAGACCTGGATGGACAACATAAAGGAAGACCTGCAGTAAAGGGGAGTGGACATCACAGCAGCCGTGGGGCTAACGAAGGACAGAACAGCTTGGAGGCATTTCGTTCAGACCTCATCGTCGGCTATAGCCTGACGGACGAGAGAAAAGGAGAAAAAAAGAAGAACTTGTCTACTCCATTGTTTGAGAAATATTGGTCTTTGCTTTTGGAACTCTTCATCGGATGAATTAGCAATGAAAGTAGCTCTTATATTTTTAAAAGAGAAGTCATTGTTGTTGAAATGCTGTACCGTGGGCGGTTAATGAGTTGTTCTGTTACATATTTGCATTTGATTATCCTCCTCTCCTATTGTTTTTGTTTTGTCACTAATTTAAATTACATTATTATTGCAGCTGTTACTACTGTTGCTGTTATTATTATTATTATTATTATAATTATTATTATTATTATTATTATTATTATTATTATTACTATTACTATTACTATTACTATTATTATTCATGCTTTTGTTGCTGTTATTATTACTATTAGCATTGTTATCAGTAGGCCTATGATATGTTACTGATGTCACACATGTGCTGAGTTACACTTGATGAGATATATGGGCCAAGACTTGTACAAGCTTGTACTATTTTAATTGGCTACTCTTGTACTTATGTTCCTGCGACTTTATGACTGTTGGTGATACGTCAAACCGCACAAGTGCAAAAAAGTGTTATGTTCTACAATGACAAATGGACAACTTTTGAAATGCCACCAACAAGCCTAGCTGGCTCTTGCATTGTTTTGCGTTGAAGAACTGCGAGGAGTTATACACATCTGCTTGACACGGGCTCCATTACCTTCCTGGATTTTTTCTTTTTGGGTGTGACGGATGTAACATCCATAAGATCCTCGTCTGCTGGGAGAGAAACCCAGCACACACTGTGATATTTTTACATATGGACGAATATTGACAGGCACTTTTTCAGCGGTTGTTTAAGAAGAGGCCATAAATAAATGACCCACAAAAATGTGTTCCAAGTCTTATTGACTCATACTACCGGTAAAAGTGCCATTAATGGGTGGCTGAAGTGGGTAAGGTCAGTTTGCATAATTCTGTTAGCTTATGAGCATTAAATTCAGTAGCACTTTCTGAAGACTCATCTGAAGACTCATGTTGACAGCGATGTTTAATAAACGATCGATAGTCTTAAGAATCTCTCAAAGGCGATTAAACAATATGGCTATACTCTTAAAGGACCTTATATCTGCCCAAAGCAGACACTTTTGTGGTAGAGCGCTCCCAAGGACGACTTTATGACGTCAGAGGACATTCGTTGTCGCCTGCCACCTCCACAGTTTTGTCTGATTGCAAGGTGGACTCGGTGAGGTCACAAGGGTTCCTGCTAGTCTCTAATCGTCCGTTTGACATCAACCAATGACAGGCATTTGTCTGGGCATATCGAACAGACGTCAGAAGAACTCGACTAATTGTTATTAGTTTTTCTTACCTTGCTGTTGGGGACATAATATTAGATCCTAGTTGGTCATAGTTTTGAAACTCTTAATACTTCAATTAGCCTCTGTGCTTTGTGGCTATAGGCCACAGTGACTGTTCTTTATTGCCAGACAATTGGTGTCTTAGGGCATTCTGGCTGCAGTAGTTTCTGCCGTTTCGAGACATTTCATTTAAGAGTTGGTCTGGCAGATCGATAAAGATGTGACCGAAGAAGACGAGCAGATAATGTTTCTTTATCGTCTGGAATATATTCCTTGTTGATGGTCTTGCAGGTCAAAGTCTTCGCATCCTGTTATGGAAGCAGATTTTTCAAATTCAAACGATGCACCAAAGTTGACAGGTATGCGGTCAAGTGACTTCATCGCCAGATTAAATGTCATTAATTTGTTATGTTAATAATATTCTTCAGTTGGTGACACATATTGTTCATATGGTGAAACATATCGTTCCGATGGTGACACATATTGTTCAGATGGTGAAATATATTGTTCAGGTGGTGGTAGTTTATTGTAGAAATCATGTTTTGACGACGGAATTAAGGCCTTAGCTTAGAATTTCAGTGTGATTAAAACATTTGAGGGTTTGAATAGTTCGGTTTTCAGTCGAGTGAAATGCTCCAGGAGAGAGGTTAGCATGCCTGATTGTCAACCCAGAAGCTACGGGTTCAAATGCCTGCGAGGAGAAAAGACATTCCAAGATATTATTCCAGTTGTATCATATAGCCAACTCAGCCATGAAAAATGGGAAGTTTAGACGCTGAGGGAGAGGGCTGAACACGCGCCTTTATATGCCGAGACTAAGGAAATTAAGTCGCTAACGCTACATACCAATGGATGACTTCCTAGGTTAGAGAAAGGGTCTGCTCTTCTTCTTACACGTTTAGAAAACTTAGTTGGAATGTCATCACAGAGAACGTTAATCTGCAAAATAGGGTGATTCTGTGTTTCTCGTTTGGCGGTGTAGAGGAAGAGTTCCAGCTGTTGGCGAAGGAGACCCTTGAGGAACTCGACTGGTGCTTAGAACAACTCGAGACGATCCAGACGCACAGATCTGTCAGTGACATGGCAACTAGTAAGGTACAGTTTGGCTGCTCTACCTCTATCTCTTTTATTACACGGGTGAATGGAGCTTGTCCCACTTGTGGTCAGAGCAAGTGAATTCATCTGGCCAGTGTTGTTACTGTTCGGCTGATCCTGTGACTGAAATAGAGAATTTGGTTTCCTTGTGAGTTGCCAGCTTAAATTGCAAGACCTCTTCACAGTAGTAGGTGACTCAGATACGAGGCTTGCTCACATACTTCTATACACATTTCTCATAAGTATGAAGGATCACTCGGCTGAGGAGCAAATGCAACCAAAACAACACAAGGACAACTTCTTAACCTCCCATCTTGCATTGGTATTCATTTACCAACCGCTAAAGGATGGAGGGCTGAGTGGGCGCCAGATGGCATGGTATTCCATGAACAGTCACGCATCCAAGTACTAACCAAGCTTGATGGTGCTTAACTACTCTCAACCAAACCATGCAGTCATCAGCTGAAAGAGATTTAAATGGATATTTCGTGAGAAGGCTATCGTTACTGTTTACTATCACACCATGTCACTGATGACTCTTTTGAATCTCGACTGACTGTGTCCAGGAGATTATGCTTTTCGAATGCGGTGCTAATTTGAAGCGACAGTCGATTGATGCCGATTGGCGCTATAGAAGTTTCCGGATTGGGCCGGACTTTTGATCGTGCTTGCATTTTGTTTATTATTTGCTGATTAGCTCTTTGTGACTGTGAGAGGCTGTTTGAGTCCAACGACAGACTGGACATTACCTTTATCCCTCAACTTGCGTTGACACTCGTATACTGGCCAATAAAAAATGGAAGTAGCAGAGTACTCCAAGTACTAACCCAGCTCCATGCTGCCTAACTTCACCTGCCAGCGTCGCATCAGCACATTCAAACGGTTGAGCGGAATCACATAATATGGCCAGCACTGACTAAGCAGCAGCAGCAACTGAGAGGAAGAGGAACTGATTGGTCAGTCGTCCTAACTTTGTTTCTTGGAGCTGCGCCTCTATTTGCATTTACGAAGCGGCAAAGACGGTGAAGTTGGCATCAGTTTGCAAGTCAAACAGGACAGGAAAATCCCTGATCAAAGTTCTGTTAAACATGTCCCACGAAATCACGCAAATTGCCACTATGCCTCTGCTCAATGTCTTCGTTTGCATGCAGTGCTTTTTCGCGGAACAGAAGTTCACAAAAAAACAAACACTACCGTAAACATGACAATAACCCCGTCAACCAAACAAAGCCGTCAACCATTTGCCGGAATGTAGCACTAGGAAGGGACTTAAAACAGGCCCTGGACGACGCTATCAAAAGCCTTCAGCAGATCAACTGAACCAACGCCCAAGACGGTCATGGACAGACTCAAGCTGTTTTCGAGAACAATCAACGCTAACCGTCTTTAGGACTCGCACACCAAAGAAATTTGTTGCAGTTGTGCAAACCTTATGGTCTATAAAAGCGACATAAAGAGGACAGAGCAAGTCGTGCAGCTCATGCGTAACGGCCATCTGCCTCAACCTACACGCAATCTTCGAAACACAAGAGACGCCTTTCATGCATAAGATTGCACAGTTAAGCGAAGTCGAGGACAGCTACGCAACGCTCGAGTTGCATAAAAGATCTCAAGCGCTCGACAATGGAAATGAAATCACGAAAGTGGAGAAACGACAAAAGCAGGAAACAACTTCATGCTTCAATCTCTACAGAAAGCGAACAACCTCATTTATTTCTACCTGTCACAACATCTCAATTAAAACACACCCAAGACCGTTCTACAAACACAACCCTTCTAGCTTTAAAATGAATCTGATTTCGGACTAACAAATACTTAACTACTTTTAACATTTAAAACAATCTGCTTCAAGTTGCAGTTGCTCGGGTCACTTGAGTACAACGCTTCTGAGAGGTCCTCGAAAGGCATGCTATATTAAATGCCTTGATGCATGGCACATACATACATTAATACATTACAATTCCGTACTCAGTTCTTTCCTTCGTCATACTTATGACTCCACACAATCAGTTCTATGTGCAGCTGCTCGCTTTGTTTTTCAGCTTCTTCTAAGATCTGCAATTACAGACTTAATGTCTTCAAAATTACACTGGTTATCTTTTCCAGCTCGGGTCCAGTTTAAAGGCGCTTCATGGTCTAGGATCGAGCTATCTTGTTGACTTATGCATTCCACCCACACTTAATCTCACCAGGATAAACTTATGATCAGCTTCCTCTGTCCAACTATTTATCCCAACTTACAGACGATTTTTAAGTTTAGACCTGAATGACATCAAGAAATTGACAGAACGCACAGATTTCAGCAGTGAATTGCTAAGCTTTGGACCAGTTGCCGAGAACGATCGAGAGCACAACACTGTTTTGATGTATGGAACACCGAGTCCCGTTGATCAGGCGTGATATTGGTTGGCACGAGAGACGATCAAAGAGCAGAGAGATAGTTCGACTGTTTTACTGAAATATTGCAAAGTGAATGGAATGGAATTACGACGTGGCTCCTGATTAGCCTAAATGTAGAATAATTGCTTTATGGATACAGCAGATGTTTAGCAGCAGCAGCACAGATGAAGAATTCTGTGGTTCCATCATTAACGGAGCTATGGCATAATTATGGTATGGCGCTAAACAAGTTGGAGGATATAGAAGGATGAATGCCATATGAGGATTACGCTTAGAGGTTAACACTCAGCAAGGTAATCCGTAACAGAGCTACAGACACACGAAACAATTACCAACTAGATTTATAATAACAATACACGGAGTGTTATTAAACCCTCGAATCAACATTCCTTATTTCAGCATTGTCAAATTTCTTTCCAAAGATTGGTAAACATTCTTGAGTGCCGAAAAAAGTCGTCCAACGAAGGAAGCCGGCAGCGAACGTGCTTCCACAGAAATTATGAGACTTGAGTCGGAGCAATGTATACTTTGCGAATGACTTGAACGCCAATCCCAAATACGCTGAGGAATTCCGCAGAGACTGCTTGTACAAACACCCGTCCAATCCATAACCGGATCAGCAAAGAACGGCACTGGAAGTGGAAACGTCAAAAAAAGACAGAAACGACCACAGTATCCCAGTATCCCACGACAATCAACCAGAGACCTCAATTTCAGTCAAAAAACATACGTCGTTGGTACACACAAATACAGCTTCACGGAGTCACAAACAGCTTATCAGCAAACTGAAAATAAAATGCACGTACGATCAAAAGACAGACCGACCGACCGACGTTTAGCGTCAATCGGCCTCAATCTTCAAATCAACACCGCATTCCAAAAACATTTATCCATTGGACAGAATCAGACGAGATTCAAAACAGTCATTAGAGACATTGTGTAATGATAAACAGTAACAATAGCTTTCTCAAGAAATTTCCAATTAAATCTCTTTCAATTGCCTCTTTCAGTTGTCTGTGATCCAATTCAAGTTTAGCTGTTTGAATGGCTAGTTTTATTGAAGGTTTGTTGAACTGCTGGGTGCGTTGTTAACAATGGCCAGTTGACATTTAATGCCTTCATCAAGATATGGGACTGCTTCAGCAAACAATGCAATAAAAGAAAATGGGACTCGGGTTTACTGTCCTCACTCTACCTGACCCCAGTTATTATGCATGACTCAGGTGTACCCTTTGAGACCAGTCACGACAGAAGCACTGATATGTGCAAATCAATAATACTTCTGAGACGGGCTGATGTCAAAATGATGACTATGTTAACGACGACGACGACAACTACGATGGTGATGATGATGATGATGATGATGAGCATGACGAGGAGGATGGTGGTTGATGATCATGCAGGTCTGACATTCAGGTCTGCAGGTCCTTCTTTTACCAGATGCGTCAGATCCGAGTCATAAGGCGAAATTTATCCTTCGACGCCACTATGACTATTGTCCTTGCCTTCATTCTGACGCGCCTGGTCTTCTGTAACGCCGTACTAGCAAGGCTGCCGAGGTTCAGGACACGACAGCTTCTGTCTGTCCTGAATTGCGCTGCCACGATCGTCGCCAACCTACCGAAATTCTTGCACTTTGCGCTGGCTCCCGGTCAAGGAGAGAACCACATTCAAGATTCTCCTCATGGTACAAGCTTTGCTAGTTGGCGCTGCCCCAGAATGCATCAGGGAGCTCTGTGTTCCTGTCTCGAGCCGGCTGGGTCGACGATCATTGCAATGTTTAGATGTCCATGGAGATCTGCTGGTCCCGCGAGCACACCGATCTTTCTCATGTGTCGCACCGGCCTTCTGGAACAATCTTCCTCTGAAAATACATACTTTTCCCAAAGAGCCTTCTCAAGAAACATTTAAGCTCATATTGAACCGCATCTTTTTAGAACTGTTAGATAGTCATGGTCTAGCGCGTTTATGAGGTTCTTAAAAGGCGCTATATAAATGGCCAGATATATGCCTACATACATACATGACGACGACGACAATGATGATGATGATGATGACGGTTGATGATGATTAATGATGTTGAGCATGATAAGGATCATTACAATCATCATCTTCATTAATTACCTCACGGTGGCGATGATGATAACAGCGGTGTTGGCGGTGGTTTGAACAATTATTGTGTGATAACTTAATTGTAACTGTAAATGTAACTGTAATTTGCAACTTCTGTAGCGCCGGTATCTAATGCAGAAGGCTTCAACCGATGGTACTTCAAATCTAGCCCCAATCTGGTCAACAGGCAGAAAGTCAGTCTGCTGAAAACGCTCGTTCCTGTTGTAGTCACTGCTGGACAACTTATAACTCCGAATGAGAAAATTTCAGTGATTTAAAAAAATGACCAGATATATGTTGCTTATGTGTGTTGCTCACGTGTTGCTTATGGCTGTTGCTCATGAGTGTTGCTCATGACTGTTGCTCATGAGTGTTGCTCATGTGTGTTGTCGTTTGGTGTTGTTGACAGTTCAAGCGAATGCTCAACAAGGAGCTGAGTCATTTTGCAGAGTCGAGCCGAGCAGGGAATCAGGTCTCCAAATACATCTGTAATACGTTTCTCGGTTAGTCTCTGATTATTCCGCCTCAATTATTCCACCGGCTCCAATTAAACGCATACAGTCTCCCCGAAATCTGATCATATCTCGGTTGAAAATCCTCCCCTCAATCAATATGTTTGCCATTTGGTCACAGTTGCTGCCATTTGGTCACAGTTGCTTGATATTGTCACGGCTGACTGATAATTAACATAGTTGATTGGTTTCGGCATGGCTGCTCGTTATTATCGGCTGTTGTTATTCTTTTTCGTCGATTGATAATGTCACGGCTGATTGATATCGGCACAGTTGAATTGACTTGGGCAAGGTCAATGGTCGATTGCAAAGGTCAGTTGTATTGTTGGTTGCGGTCATTGCTAATTCGAAACGCAGCGCAGACCAGGGACTCCGCGCATGGTACCAACTGTCTGATTTTTTGCTGTGCCCTGTTCTATGCTCACCCCTCATCCTAATAGATATTGCCCTTGACCAAAGGACACTGAGATTTTGCTGTGCCCCTTACCCGAATCCTGTTGGGCTCTCGAGCCCTCTCCATGCAAAAACACCACCTCAGCTCTCATTGTTATATTATTATTTCTGCATTTACTAAGCGCCACTACGTAACGACAAAGCATCAATCGATTGTGCTGAGCAGTTGTAAGTGAAAGACTTGCTGAAGGTCCCTTTAACAGTAACCGTCTCAGGGGAGGAGCCTCGAACCCGTACTCTCGGCGTTACAAGCCGAGCGCTCTATCCAATCGGCTAATTGGTCTCATTGTGTAGGGACGTTGATTATCTGTCTAGGTATTTGGGCCTATGTCATTTCTGTGGACCATTTTAAGCACCACTCAAAGTCGCTGGCACATGGCTAACTAACAGTTCCAGCAAAGTGCCATTTCAGATGCAAATGTGAAACATGAAAATGTTTCTCGACCTGCATCAGCAGCAGCAGTTCGCATTTCCAGAGGATGCGATCCATTGCACAAGAAAGCAAGCCATTTTCAGATTAGATTATTATTATTATTATTATCATCATCATCATTATCATCGTCATCATTATTAATCGGATGCTAACATCGCGCTAATTTATGAATTCACCTGGGTAGATATCAGTGGTAAAATAAATTTAGAAACACTGATGATGCTCTAGCACTCTTTAATCTAATCTAATCTAATCTAATGATTTATGTTAATGTCAAATATGATACACTGGCCCATTGCTCGCCAAAGCTAATCTTATCCTTGTAAGTTATTTAAGCAATTGTGTTGCCATGGTTACAGACAAACAGCAGGACATTGAGCTGCTGCAGGTGGGTGAGAAAGAAGATGCGCCAGGTGAGAAGAAGGCGCCGATGTCAAAGATCTCAGGTGTTCGACGGTTGCATCATTCGAATAGCTTCACTGGCGCCGTTCCACGGTTTGGCATCGAGGTTGACGATGAACGAGAGCTCGCACAAGTAAGCAGCTGAATCTACATCCTCTGATTCACTTAGTTATGTCCACATCCGCTGAATCGTAATCGTAATCGTAAACTTGCAATTTCTACAGCGCCCAACGAAAGCCTGTTTCAGGCGCTCAGTCAAAACAAAATCGATAGGCAAGAAGGGTTCGGTTCCAGGTCAAGATCCAAGAGTGAGGCAGGTAGCATTCAGATGGTGTTTGGAATTGGATGTGCATGATAGGTAAGGGAAAGAAGAGGAATCAGGGTAAAATCTGTGGAAGAGGTGTTTATAGTTTTGAGTGGAAGATCTGTGGAGAGATTGCGAAGAGTGAACTGGTGGTGAGTTCGTATCATCAGTGAGATGAGACCATGTCTAGTGAATCAGAGGAATACATGGTAATAGCTGCCTCTGAATCAATTCGGTCGATGAAGATGTTTCACGTGAAGCGCAGGAACGTTAGCTGTGATCCATGGTGATTAAATGACAGCCAACAAAACATGAAAGCGCTCCCTGGTGGGAAGACTAAGTAACAACATGAGGACATGATTTGTTAACTGCGCCACTGTCAAAGGCACAGTGTACCAGCTGCTCCCAAGTTCAGCAAGTGTGGTGCTTACCTGGTCTAATTGCCCTCAGGGGACGCATTTGTCATGACATGTTTCGTGTCGTATCCCATTAACGACGAAGTCGGTCGTCATTTGATGTTGCACCTTTGTCCACTGGGTTTCCGGTCGACCAAAGCGCCACCTGGCGTCCCGTTTCGTGTCGAAAGAATGCGTTTTGCTTGATTGTTGTTGACGCAGAGCAATTTATCTATTGAAACGTGGCAGCATTTATTGAAAGGTTCTAATCGGCGCTATATTAATTTTCAGATACATGAAGGTAATAAAAAAGTAATGTACTTGTTTACATGCCTCTGTAGAAGCTCTTTAGAAGTATGGTCCCAAGGTTGAAAGATTATTCGGCAGAGTTACATCAAGTTCCTTCTAAGAGACAGGACAGAAGAGACGGGGTGAGGTGTAAACATGATCACAGCATTCCAACCTTTTTTCAACCTCCCAACTTGTGTTGGTACTCGTTCACTCTGACCAGTAAAGGATGGAAGGGAGCGCTTTCCAAGTACTAACCAAACTCAATTTATCTTAATCTGACAGCCTCGTATAAACAAAACGAAGCTGCCGGGTGGCATACAAGACTTCACTAGATGCCTCTGATAATCATAACTGTAAGTTCTGTACTTACTCAATGCCCAAAAAAACCAGCTTTTTCTCCAGCGTTATGCTTATTTTAGTAGCTTTGCTGTCATTTATTGAATATTGTAATTTTTGCACTATCAGTAGGCCTACAGAGAATTCAGGCCTTTTAAATGCCCTTTTGAACTTCCCCCTGCACTAATGTTTCTTATATGTAGTGTATGCAGTTTATGAGTTAATTATCGTAGAGCATATTTATAGTCTCTGTAGTTATTACTTCTGTATTTTGTTGTTCGTTTGGTGATTATATCTTTTTGCGCCTTGTAGTTTGTGTGGTGATTATATCTTTAATATCTTGTGGTTTGTGTAGTGACTATGTCTTTAATATCTTGTGGTTTGTGTGGTGATTATATCTTTAATATCTTGTGGTTTGTGTGGTGATTATATCTTTAATATCTTGTGGTTTGTGTGGTGATTATATCTTTAATATCTTGTGGTTTGTGTGATGATTATATCTTTAATATCTTGTGGTTTGTGTGATGATTACATCTTCTGTATCTTGTAGTTTGTAACTAATTATGTCTTTTATTTCTTGTGGTTTGTGCGGTGCCTTTACTTCTCATGTAAATAGTGCATTAATTTTGATAACGGCGAGAGACGTAACGGTTATCGTGAGTATTGGCAAGTGATGTTGATTGCGAGCGGAAACGTGAGGTCGTCCGCATTGTTTGCTGAAAAAACCTTTCCTTCGTGATCTGAAATCTTTTTCTTTTTTGCTGCGTCCCTTTTTTCTTGTCTCTGCTCAGATGTCAGAAGATGATGAGCGATTGAAATCGGCTGAACTTGAATTGGATTCTGTTTCGATTTCTTTAGCATTTCGTTTTCTTTTTTCTTTGTGTCGGTCGCAGGTGATGAATGACATCGACATCTGGGGCATTGACATTTTCCGGTTGGCTGAACTGGCCAAAAACCGACCGCTGACCGCAGTTACCTACACCATATGCAAGGTCAGGTCGCCGACATGTACCGGTTAATACACTGCTGCTGCTGCTGCTGCTGCTACTACTACTACTACTAGTAATAATAATAATTAATAATATACTACTTTTCAACCATGCCCGATTAAATATAGTGCACTTTAATATATTGTGTAAAAATAATAATAATTAGTAGCTTCTAATACCCCGGTGTCTAACGCATAAGACTGCGAAATCGACTGATTGGGTAGAGGCTGCAAAATAGATAACAGTTTTATCTGTGTAATTTCAGGAGCGCAATCTGTTGAAGACGTTCCAGATTCCGGCGAGTACCTTGGTGACTTATCTGATGCACGTGGAAAGCCATTACCACCCGGACGCCTCATACCACAACAACATTCACGCCGCCGACGTAACGCAGTGCGCTCACGTGCTGCTTAACCTGCCAGCGCTACAGGTAACTATGCCATCAAAGACTCTCACCTTGATGCCACTCGCCTGGATTCCAGGCTGAAAAATCTTCGGCATGCTATCTGTCAATGAATCGGCAGCAGACGTACAGGTAGATGGATGATGAGGGAATTCACTGGTGAATGAGATTAAGGGAAAGCCTTTGCACACCGGGACAAGCATTGATCTGTGGGGCAGAGCTACTCACTCCTCTCCTCCTTCCCCTTCTCCGCTGTAAGACCCCTCTAGCGGTCGCACTTACAGCAACTGTCGACGTTGACCAAAACAGATTATACTCCGTTTAAGCAGAGCACTGATAACCGTTGTTGCGGCCGCCCCAGTTGAGCCCAAAAGCTCTCGGTGCGCTGTGGGTATTAGAGACGAAAGGTGAGTGAGTAACTATTGCCTGCCACTGTGTGTTTCCTGTAGTCACATGGAAGAAACTGAAGGCGGTTGGATAGTCGTTTATGTAACATCTTTATCCTGTATAATTTCCATGACGACTCTTACCATCAGATTTCCTGATGCCCAGCTGCTCTCTGCTGTCTGCATGTTAAGCTGATCAACCCACACCAAAATTAAAATGTTGTGGTCAGAAATGCGAGCCAAAAGTAGGTATGTTGCCAAAATCTTTGAGTGGGGCTGTATTCCACATTTACTTTCATTCCCTTCATTTCCCCATTCATTCAAAACTGAAAACCCTCCTCTTCCAAAAATCCTACTCTGATTCCTTCTCTTTCCATTGTCTTTCTCGCCCATCTGATTCTAAACAGTATCCTCCATAAAAGCCGTCCGACTGTCTGCCTGCCTGACCCTTGGATCTTGACCTGGAACCGAATGTGACTCTACCTGCCTATAGAGTTTGTTTTGACAGAGCGCCTGGGAATAAGCTGGCTAGCGACATAGCTTTCTTTGGGCGCAGTAGAAATCTCAAGTTTACAATTACGGTTTTACAATTACGATTTCCCATCCTCACTGCCGACTCCCTTGCATCTATGAGTTCTATGGTCTTGACTTGATATTGGGACTTTTTAATTTCGCGCCCCTAAGAGTCCCTCGTAGCTTTTTGGAGTAGGAAAGAAATTCGCGCTTGAATGGGGACTTGGACGTGACAGTTGGACTGCTGTCACTGGTGAATGATCGACAGTGAGAAACAATCACCGAAGTCATTCCTCATTCAATGAACGTTGGTAATAGAGTCACTCGTGGATTTCATTGCATTACTGTCACTCACTGCCTCATCGAACCATCTCTTCGACGATCAATTCATCAACATTAGCCGCTTCATTCAACCACTTCATCAGGCGGAACCTTCACAGCAGATCGGTCTTAATCTGTCTGTGTGTCTGTCTGTGTGGCTGTCGCTGTGTCTGTCTGTCTGTGTCTGTGTCTGTGTCTGTCTGTCTGTCTGTTTAGCTTGCATGCATGTATACTTGTTTGCATGACTATCAGCCTTTTGCCTGTCTGCCTTCTTCCGTATCTGTTTGTGTGTCTCCTTGTGCGTCTGTCAACTTATTTGTCTGCATGTCTGCCTGTTTCATGTAATTTGTCAGCTTATCAGCGTGTCTGTTTGCCTGTCTGCCTGAATGTCTGTTTGCCTGTCTGCCTGAATGTCTGTTTGCCTGCCTGCCGGCTGAGTTTTTCTTGTTTCTGTGTGCATTGGAAAACGCAGTTGTGCTTAATGATGTTACTGGAGCCACTGACGTCGTGATTAAGAGAGGCTTTTAACTGGGCTTTCATCTCAAAAACGAGTTAAAAACCAAAGACGGTCCTTTGAAGCAACGATCGATTGTTTTTCCTTTGTTGTTTGTCTTCATACGACCGTATATATATATATATTAGTTCGTGTACGATTAGTTTGTCATCCAAAGAGCAGAACAAATCAACTGATTTTACTGCGTTTTACAGGAATATGGTTGATTGATTAATGGTCTCATTCATTGATTCATTGATTGATTGATTGAGCAGTGGATCAGCTGATTGGTCAGTCCGTTGATTGATTAACTGACAGATTGATTGATGGATTGGTTTCCTTGTGTCGTTTTTAGAATGTATTCACTGACCTCGAAATTCTAGCGACGATATTTGCCAGCACGATACACGATGTCGATCACCCCGGTCTCAGCAATCAGTTCCTCATCAACACAGGTAGTCACTCTCTCTCTGCCTCTCTGCCTGTCTCTCTCTGTCTCTGTCTCTGTCTGTCTGTCTCTCTCTCTCTCTCTCTGGAACAATCTTCCGCTTCTCGAATTCTGCTCAGTTCCATTCGATGCACGTCAAGAAACATTTTCAGCAAATACTAAGAAGCACCTTCGTAGATACCCTGTTAGACAGCCATGTCCAGCGTCTTTTTAGAGAGGTATATAAAGGGCGCTGTATAAACTATTCAGATAGATACATAACATATACAAACACGTTCATACAAACTTACATACACCTTCACCATTAAAGTCATAGCGGCACCTAAATACTTTAACATCTTTTACAGCAACGCTTTTCTGGGGCATTTTAAAGGTGCCATATTGAGTGTCTAGATAACTAACATACATACATACATATATACATACATAAATACATGCATAAATACATGCATACATAAATAAATGCATACATACATGCATACATTGATACATACATGCATACATTGATACATACATGCATACATTGATACATACGTACATGCATACATACATGCATTCATACTGACATACATACATACATATATACATACATATATACGTAAATACATGCATACATACATACGTAAATACATACACACATACATATATACATACATAAATACATGCATAAATACATGCATACTTGCATACATACATACATACATACATACATACATACATACATACATACATACATACATGCATACATACATACATGCATACATACATACATACATGCATACATTGATACATACATGCATACATTGATACATACATACATGCATACATTGATACATACATACATGCATACATACAGACAAACAGACAGACAGACAAACAGACAGACAGACGGACGGACATACATTTGTACGAATACACGAAGTCATTGGATCTATGTAATAAGTGGGACTTAAAGGATCTTCGTTTCAGATTACACGATTTTTGTGTTCTTGAATTATCCTGTCATGAGTGATGGCTGTAGATAGAATTTAACGGGGAAAAACAGTGAGAGACACTCATTCGTCCTCGGCTTTGTGCTAATTGGCTTAGTGCTTACGATGCAGACCTCGCGTTTCCTGTTTTTATCGGAACAGATTGAGATTCAGTTTCGTGTATGAGGAGCAACCGGATGCTCTGCTGTCTCTTCATGCAGCTGCATCAGCATCATGCTCTGATGCACCCAGATAATTGGTTGATAATTGGAACTAGCGCCATCAGTCCGTGGCCAAACATCGTCGAGGATGCTGGACAGAAATTGATGCTAGTCCCGTCCTAATCCGAGTAATCCCGAGAAGCATAAGAAATCCATGTGTGAATGTCTGATGAAGCAGTCAAGATCATCTAGATATTTACTGTACGTAAGACATACTTGAGGCATTTTCTTTTGTCCAATTCCATTTGTTCGTCACTCATTTCGAAGCCGTTGTTTACGCAGAGAAACTAGCAACAAAACATTCAGACAATGCCTAGAGTGATTTGTAATCCGGAAGAAGTTTGATAGAAAAAATCTTCATGCCAAAAAGTGCAATGGGTTTTTTAACTACAGGCAGACAGACAGGAGAGAAAAAACAACAGATGGTAGGAGAGAGAGACGGACAGACGGACAGACAGGCAGAGAGACGGAGAGCGTTGAGAGTGAGACAGAGAGAGAGAGAGAGGAGAGCGAGAGAGAACGAGAGAGAGAGAGAGAGAGAGAGAACGAGAGAGAGAGAGAGAGAGAGAGAGAGCCGAGTTCTCTAAGTGCAAGCTATATGAACTGGAAACTGTGGAGTGCAAGTAAGACTGAGGTCGAAAGTATCAGTGGCCGCCGACAGATAGAGATGAGATCTTGGAAACCAACTGTTCTGAAGTCGGTCAATATATGCTGCACAGTCAAGGACCGACCTGACAAAGGACGAAGATGGTGGCAGAACATCAGAGAACGATCGACCGATAAAAGTGCCAAGCAACCAGATGAGTGATTTCAATCTAGAACAGATTTTGGCACCTTTATTTGATCGCAACCAGGTCATTTTGGTGGGTGCATAAGATAACAGTTTGTCATGGGAGATAGGAAAATTGATGGGTGCAGAAGATAACAGTTAGGCAGCTGCTAACTTGGTTCTTGTGATAACAGTTCCAACCTCCACCTAAGAATAACTATCAGAGCCATATCAAATTCTGCCTTAAGATGTGGTTTTAATAGATGACGAGAGTTGCTTGGTGCAGCTGAATTGAACTTGAGATCGATGCCCTGGGCTTCTTTTGATGGAATTCGTGTAATAATACAATCAACTGTTGACTTTGGTGATAATCTCGCTTTGCAACAAACCATCAATTGATGCCTCGTGTGTTGTGATGGAGGTACTTGAGAAGTCTTTAGATTGCATTATAAATTGCATTCTATAGCGCTGTTATCATAACGCTGATCGCTTCAGGTTAAATCGTAATCAAAATCATAATCCACCAAAGAAGCCAGGTCGCATTCCTATAGATCAGAGAAACCATAAGTTAGGCTACGGTGGGTAAGCAAGTTGAAACAGACGAATCTTAAGTTTAGACCTGAATGACATCACAGAACTGACAGAACGGCAGCGAATTCCAAAGCCGTGGACCAGCAACTGAGAACCCAACACTGTTCTGGTACGAAGCACAACAAGAGTCATTGTGTCCATTGATCGAGGGAAATATTTACTGGTATGACACTTGAGCATGAAACAGAGATAGGTCGTCTGATTTAAGTGTAGTACTCTGTGGACTATAAAACAGATTTTAAAATATAAGACATCATCACCATCAACCACTGTGTATTGATCTCAACTAAAACATTTAAAACTTTGCGAATAGAGTGCAGTACAATACCAAGGTACCAAATCTGTTTTGATCTCTTAGACAGCCATGTAATTGCAATTGCAATTTAAAATTTGTAAATCGCCTCTTAGAGGATAACTCAACAGAGGCGCTCTCGACCCGAACAAGTAGAATCTATTAAGCAGTCTAGTCATGCTCAGTCATATTCACAGCACAGTTGAGACTTCTAAAAAGGCGCTCTATAAAAGCTTAGATATACATGGATACAAAGGCAAAGCCAGAAACGACACGCTCAATGCGGGTCGCCTGTCAAAGTGAGAACCGTTTTTGTGGCCTGCAGGTTCTGAGTTGGCGTTGATGTACAACGACGAATCGGTTCTTGAGAATCATCATTTGGCCGTTGCGTTTAAACTGCTTCAAGAGAATGGCTGCGACATTTTCTTCAGTCTACCGACGAAGCAAAGACAAAGCTTGCGACGAATGGTCATCAACATGGTCAGTAAGACATCCTCTCTTCTGCCTTCACGACTCATGTCTTAGGCCAATCTAATGTAAATGCAATATACACATTATGTGATGTGATGGAAATGTAATCTTTTTTTGTTCTAAGTTTGCCACAAATTGATTTATGGGTTTCTGATATCCATTTTGACAGTTTAGCTGAACTGTCATTTGAAGATGATGTAACATTATTTGTGAAGAGTTCTTCCTCTTCCGGAATAAGAGGAAAAGCCCTATTCATATTTGCTTGAGCATGTCTAAGCTCTTCTGGCCATTTAACTAGATCAACCTATTCTGAATTTAAAAGAGACCCTTCTGATATCGAAAGATGTAAAGCAGTCTTCCATCACGCGAAAGATATGACAAGACGCGTATGTCATCGTTTTGAGTTTGACAAATTGCAGACTATTTTACAAGCTGTGACTCTTATCTCTTTACTGTGGCCTTATGTGTTGAACTTATCTTGAGATATTTTTCTTGTGGTTGTGAAGGTCCTTGCAACAGATATGAGCAAACATATGGACCACTTGGCTCATCTCAAGACAATGGTCGAAACGCGCAAGATCTCTGGCAATGGTGTCCTTGATCTAGAAACCTACAGCGAACGCATACAGGTGGGCCAGTCTGTCAGAAAACAGGGGTCGTTCTCTCAGACTTAAAGGAGGGTCGATCTTCTAGACGTACAGGTGGGCGGTCTCATAGATAAATATACAGGTGGGCCAGCAGTCTCTCAGAAAACAGGGGTCGGTCTCTCAGACGTAAAGGAGGGTCGATCTTCTAGACGTACAGGTGGGCGGTCTTCTAGATATATATACAGGTGGGCCGGCTGGGCCGGCCTCTGTACGAAACACTTTGCATCCGAAAACCAGGACAATGAAGCCAATGTCCAATATTTTTATTGCGTCACCCCGAAAGAAACTGTAAATGTTGCTGAAAAGACGGCAACAGAAGATAGTATGTAAAGCACTTTCCTGTGATTGGAAATATGAGTTTCCCCTGAAACAAACAAAGGCATTGTCTGATATTGACAAGACCTCAGCCAAATTCGGTCCACAAGAGGACAAATTGAATTTAGTACCTGGATGGTTGACCGTTCATGGAATACGAAGCTGTCAACTCAGCCCGACATTCTTTATTGGTCAGTTAATGAGTACCAACACGAGTTGCCTGTTTAAAAGCTGTGCTGTCGTTGGATTGTTGTGGACGTGTTTGACCTGCAACCAAATGAACGTTCGACCGACTGCCTATGCCTTTGAGTAGTTTCTATAGAGGCCATTAAACTGGTTTCTATGGAGGAGTAAAAACCTTTACAATTTTGAGGAGTTTATACAGAGGCATGCAAACAAATGTTTACCTTTACCTTCTAAACAGTTGTCTCACCTTTACCTTTATCTAGTTCTGATGAGTTTCTTTATGAACAGGTGTGTTACCTTTACCTTTATCTACTTCTGATGAGTTTATTTATGAACTGGTGTGTCACCTTTATCTACTTCTGATGAATTTCGTTATGAACAAGTGTGTTACCTTTACCTTATCTACCGTCTGATGTGTTTACCTTTACCTTTTAACCAGGTGTGTTACCTTTACCTTATCTACCTCCTGATGAGTTTCTGTATGAGAAGGTGCTTATACCTGTTGGCGTTCGATGTCCAGGTGCTTCAGAATCTCGTGCACTGTGCCGACCTGAGCAATCCGACGAAACCGCTGGACATCTATCGCCAGTGGACGGACCGCATCATGGAGGAGTTCTTCAAGCAGGGCGACCTCGAGCGCCAGAGTGGAATCGACATCAGCCCCATGTGCGATCGACTGACCGCTTCCATCGAAAGGTCACAGGTCAGTACACACGAACGACACCTCGTGGTTACTCAATGCAACTGTTCTTGTGAACTTTTGCTGTGCAGTCGTTATCTTACTTACTTCTTACTTGGTCCGTCATGTGCTGGTCTGCACTTCAGACAGTGAAGCTTCTCCACTCACGTCTGTCCACTGCCTGTTTATTCCACGACATCTTCACACCTGTCAGATCATATCTGATGGTCTCTCTGTGTGTCTCTCTCTCTCTTTCGGGGCTTCTCTTCCCTTCAAGATGATAAAAGTCATGACGTTTGTCCATTTATTTCAATATCTTCGTCCTCTTTATATTCTATTTCTTCCAGTCCTTTTGTTTCTCTTACACTTTTATTTTGTATTTAGACTGCTTCGTTATGTTCTTTTGGAAAGGTGGGCTTCATCGATTACATAGTTCAGCCGCTCTGGGAGACCTGGGCCGATCTCTTGCAACCAGACTGTCAAGACATCCTCGATACCCTGGAGGACAATCGCAACTGGTATCAGAATATGATACCAAACAGTCCGTTGGATATCAACGCCCTTCGAACGCCTCCTTTGGACGGCGCAGAGAATGAAGACGATGAGAAGACGAGCGATGAACCGACCCGCTTCCCGTTTAAGTTGACGATTACGGAGGATGCAGGAACTGGGAGACAGACGAATGGACAGACAGCAGACGACTGTGATGTGGACGATGATGGCTGTGTATGATGCTGCTTAGGATCAGGATGTGCGATTACAGATGCAAATACCATGGTGATCTAGAGCTGCCAAATGGCCTCCCTCTCTCTCTCTCTCTCTCTCTCTGTCTGTCTGTCTGTCTGTCTGTCTGTCTGTCTGTCTGTCTGTCTGTCTGTCTGTCAATCTCTCTCTCATGTCACAGTCCTGGTTCCTACCTGCTCTTCCATCCGATACAAAGGCGTCTCCTGTCAACCAAGTCGCAAGGAAGTTATTTTGACGCATCCGCCTGCAAAACGTCGTTTCTTTTAGTCATTTCCTTATCGTTGAGAAACTGCGTGTGTCCTTGATGCTGTTGAACTTGTCCGGCAAGGAAGCAAGGCCTCTCGAAATGTCAGAACAACGCGAGATAAGATAACTGCAGGAGAACGAGATGAGAGGTAAAAAATGTAAATGTAAATCTCCGGAAGTTTCCCAGCGCCACATAAAAGCCACGGCAGGGAGACCATCTTTTCTCCGTCGCTATATCAAATCAAGTCCGCGGGAGCCAGGCTGTATGGCCAGTTCCGGTTCCAGCTCAGGAATCTGGAAGTCAAGCCTGGGAGACAATATAGTGCTGTGGTTGAAATCGTTGGTAACTGGACTCGTTAGAATGTGCAAGATCAGAAGCAGGATGAGATAATTTGAAGAGTTCGAGTTTTAGTCTTGAGTGAAAACCTGCAGGACTGAGGGCGATCGAAGGAGTGCTCGTATTGACAGGCGGAAAAGGATGTGAGCGAACTGGCGGAGATGTTTCGGGAGTTCGTTCCAAAGACATGGCTCCACGTAGATTAAGGAACGGCTGCAGATTTTTGTGAGAGGAGGAGACAGAAAAGATGCTGATGCTGACTGCACCCAGTTGGGATGAAACTCTACATCAGACGTTGAAGATGCTGGTGATAGCTTTGCCGAAATATGAGATCCATCCAGTCTTGACGTCATAAACACGTATTTAATATATTTATCTTTTTAGTTAATTTATTTTGACAGTTGTTTATAATGAGTCAGTAAGATTTGATGAAATTATTAACGTGCTCAACTCAAAACAAGTCGCCTGGCTTACACGACTTCTCAGTAATCACTTATTTTGTTATTTACGTTGTCATGAATTAAGATATTGGTTGCCAAAAACGGGATTTTCTTCAAGTAATGCTGCATTTTTGCTTAATAAGGTTTCTGGTCTTTTCAACTTTATTTAGTTTTAAGGAGCTGTTAGAGAAATTGCAGCTTTCAAAGGACAACTAAACGGTTTAACTCTTCTGTGTCTGGTATTTGGCTTTTGTCAGTGTCTAGTGTCATTTCTCTGATACGCGAAGTGGTCACACTCCAAAACGGGTTTTGTGGTTAATGCGGCTTTCTCGGTGGTATCGGAAAAAACTCGGCTTCTGAATGTTCCGTGATTCTGTTCGTAATCGTAATCGTAATTCCGACATTTCTACAGCGCCCAACGAAAGCCACGTCAAGGGGACTAGCTTATTTACAGGCGCTCAGTCAAAGCAAAATCGGTAGGCCAAAGGGTTCGGTTCCAGGTCAAGATCCAAAGGTCAAGCAGAGAGACAACGTGGCAGGCAGCCTACGGAGGGTGATGTTTAGGATTGGAGAGTTGGGGGACAAATGACAACAATTCAGTTTTGTTGCTTATGTGCAAGATGTTGTTTTACTGATAAATTCGACAATTTGTCTGCATTTCTAAGAAATGTTGATAGACGATAAGTTACCTGTTGTTAGACAAGCATTATGTCGCTATTAAGTGGTCGGCGGCGTGAATTCTTTCTTGTCACATCTTTTCATTCTAAATTCCAAACTATGCGGACTCTTCTTCGAGGTCAAAATAAATAACCCGTTTTTACATTACGATTTCTTACGCTAAATCAACGGAGTAAACTTCTGGCTGCAAACCGTCCTAATGGTTGTGCTGAAGTGTAGTGTAACGACATCGCTTTTGAGTAATAATAATCCTAATCGTAAACTCAAAAATCTAGAGCGCTACGTAAAAGCTAAGCACAGGGCACCAGTCATTCAGGCAAGCAGGCAGGCAGGCAGACAAGTAGGCAGGCAGACAGACTACGGTGGGTGGTGTTTGGACTTGGATCTGCGGAACAGATGAGGGACAGAAAAGGAATCGTCATAAGATCTGCCGAAGAGGAGTGTTTTCAGTTGTGAGCAGAAGACCTGCGGGCGTATTTCTCGTTCACTGGATATTCCTTAACAATCTTAAACACAACCCACCCTAACAGCTCCTTTCCCAATTCTGTCTCTGGTCTTCTGGCAACCGCACTTGGTTCTTGACCTGGCACCTGTGGACAACCCCATTGAACTGACGCAACGCTCGTGAATAAGCTAGTGCCCTGCGCTTAGCTTTAAAGTAGCGCTTTAGAGATTTCGAGTTTACGATTACGATTACGACGTTGAAAGGATTGATGTTGACTGATGGGCTGCTCTTTGTGCTGTTATGCGCATTCCATTACGGAAAATAGTAACAGTAGGTCTAATTAACTTCCCATCTATGTGCTACAGTAAATGGCGTAGGCCTACGCAGGGCCTACTTACTATACGTAACGGAAGTTGTGGCGTCGCGCACTTTGGCCGCGGACTGTAATTAGACCTAATTACTTCACATCAATGTTTCTATTGCAAATAAACCAAGGACTCGTTCGGCAAACATTGGACATCGGTACTTAGGCCGACTCTACTATAACACTGAAGATGACGCTTTAGTTGTTTCATTCCGTATGAGGCATCGTGTAGGGAACTACAAGCTACACGTGTAGTTGAACATAAACTACAGTTTGAATTGTTAGCCTGCCATTTAGTTAAAAGAGCGCTACATTTTGAACGGTAGCGAACTGTGGACGGCACAGCAGCAAAGTGAGACTATCAACTTGTAGGATAAAGAAGAATAAAAACCTAAAACCGATACCGATGCCGCGGCATTTAGAAAAACCGAAATCGAAACCGAACCGACTTCGAAAAAATCCCGAGGAAAACCGAAAACCAATACCGACTTAAAAACCTATATCGACTCAGCTCCCCTGCACACATTCAATCCTAAACTTATCTAAGACCATGGCACTCTGAACGCATTACTGACTTGACCGATCCTGGCCAGTTTATCCGCCAGCGCTCCGTCTATCGAGGAGATTTAGACATAAGCTTATAATGAAACAACAACAACAACCGATTACGTAGATGTCTCTCTGTAGGTCAGTGTGCGATCTTGTAATCTCGAATAGAATTAGGGATCTACGATTTGTGGGGATCGGGGAAGAAGGCAACTTCCCCATTTTAACTGGTTCCTCCGACAGCCTGCACGTTATTTTGGACCAATAGGAGCCTACTAGCCATCAGTTGCCACCAGCGAAACAATACGAGCCCTTTAGACCTATACATAGGCCTATATGAGCCCAGGGAACGTTGTAGCAGTCCGGAATAATCTATTGTGATATACATTGGTCCGTACATTTAGTTGCTGCACGTAGACTGCCATCTCCCTCATTGTTTTCGATTACAAATACTCCCTAGCAGATAGGCTACCCCATATCTCAGCGTTTAATACAGAAGAGTAAAAATCCTTTAAATTATGCCTGCATCGTGTAATGGAAGCTGTTAGCCTGACCAGCATTGAGCTGAACTCTTTGAAGTATACTACAGCAAAGCCATATGTAAACTATTCAAAGTCTGTCATAGCAATGTTGAGGCTAGGGGCCTACTGACTTCACGGAGGACTCTGGCATTAGGCCTAAGGACTGCTGGTTGGCCAGAAGACTAAGATATTTTTCACTTTTCTCTGGTCTCTGACAACCGGACTTTGTTCTTTTCATTGAGCTTTGGACAACTCCTTCGACTTGATGCAGCGCTCGAGAGCAAGCTGATACAAAAGATTGATATAAGCCTACAGTCAGAACAGCTTATTTTTATATCATCAGTAGGCACCGTAAATGTAAAAAACGTGCAAGGTTTTCAATCCTCTTTCACAGATCATATGCTGACTCCCCTTCTTCCTCTTATCCCTCTACGCTCCAATCTCAACAATGTAGCTGCCATGTTGTCTATCTGCCTGACTCTTGGATCTTGACCTGGAACCGAAACTTTTGCCTAACGATTTTGTGTTTGACTGAGCGCCTGTGAATAAGCTGGTCCCCGTGACTTGGCTTTCGTTGGGCGCTGTAGAAATCTCGGGATTACGATTACGATTACTATAGCGACCGTATGGACTCGAAAATGTAAATGCATAGGTTTTATATAGCGACCGTATGGCCTCGACCCTGCTCATTTTGCAATGAATTTATCGGGTAAGATCCTTCACCACCGCTGCCCGTTTGAATTGGCGCCACGCCATTTAAGGTCCCCATGCAAGGACCTACTAGACCGAGATTTAAATCTCTGAAATAAGCCACGACCGGGACGCGAACCTAGGATCCTCACGCACAGAGGCTCCTTGGCGTACGCACTTACCGATGTAGCTAACTAGGCCAGTTAGAACTGTGGACGATGAAAATACAATACAAAATAGGGTTTTTGGGGCGGAATGGGGGGCTTTAAAATGCGCTGGAAGAATAAATCCTAATAAATTAGATGTTGGAATGGTTTACGGCTGAAAAAGACTACTAAACTTATTGAAATTGCATTATCGCATTGATATATATTTTTTACACAAAATAAATATTATAGCGCTACAAAATAATGTAGGTGTTTTGTATTCTATGTTGAATCAAAACGTTGAGGCGAATATTTGACTCTGCTCAGCTTAGGAAAATATTTTTTTATTCAACCTGTGATGATTAAATCCGCTCTAATAGGTAATAACGTTGATAAATTTGCGATTTAATGTATAAAACATGCATCATAGGACGTACTGATAATTAGCAATTCACGTTCTGCTTGTCCTAGTTTGTTGACCCACTTCGGGTGCTCGAGCTCGGATAGCAAACTTAAAGGGCATCAAGGGGGTACAGACTGAACTTGGGACGATTTGTGGCCACAGGCTCGCCACCTGATGCCTGTAAGTAGTCCGAAGAACGCGAATAAAAACCAAGGATTAGGTTATGAGATCTGTTGTGGTACACGTATTTTTGAAACTTTATTTCAATTCTATGAAACAGATTAGAGTAGCATAGATTGTTTACACAGAAAAAGACGCACGGGACGTTACAGGTCTGGTTTTGGGGACTGTTACCGAATCTCATCAAAGTTTACCTGATGATATTTATAATCACAAGTAGTTAAACGCCACATCATCCGGGTAAATTTGTTTACATTTGACTGGATCGTTTTTTTTATTTTATCCTCCAGCCCTAGCAGTTGTCTTTTAGATATCAATTCAGTTTTGCTTTTCACACGTTGTTAGATCTAAATGTGGTACACAGGTTTCTATGAGTAGTGATCCAGGCCCTACCTTTGGTTCATTTGTGTTACAGATTGCAGCATTGGGCCTTAAATGTGATGTTCAGTAGTTCAGGCATTTGGTGAAATTAGCGGTGAAATCTTGACAAACTAGCAGTGATCTAAAATGAGAATGAATTGTATATTTTAGGTAAATGTCTGACTTTGGTCGTGAACTCAGCTTGACTGCTTAAACAATGAACCAGCGTTCTGTAGAGGACAACATCATTGTACAATATGGCAATCTTATGGTAAGCCATAGAGTCTGCATTTATATGATTGGCAAGTCATTTGTAGCACACTTGCGGTAAGCCATAGTCTAGATTTTACCATTGGTAAGTAATTAGCACACTTGTGTGGACCCATAGTCTAGATTTCTTACCATTGTTAAGTCTTTAGCTTAAATCACTTGTGTTAAGCCATAGAGTCTGTATGTATACTGAGCATTGCTAATCTTTGGTATGCCATGTTGAACTTGTGCACAAGTAGTAAGCCATTTACAATCTTATGGTTAAATATAGTTTCCCTATAGGTAAGTAAGTAAGCAATCTTTCACATAGTCTTCACACCAGTAAGTAATTTTTCAGTTTCCATGTAAGTAAGTAAGTGAGTACTCTGTGTGTTGTTGGTTGTATTATTGTTCTCTTTCTGAGTTGTTGATGTTTTGTTGTTTGTGTGTTTGTTGTTTATATGTGTTGTCTGTATGTTTTCAATTTGTTTTTGTTTTCAGGCAACTACTTTGGCTTGCGACTGCTCGGGACAGTTTGCCGTGCTGTGTGGGTTAGTATCCATGGCCTTCATAAAAACGTTCATAAAAACTCAGAAACTGCTTCAGTACAGTGAATATTGTAGTAACTTCTGTGGTGCCATTGTCTTCTGATGAAAGTAACGGTTTTGTTCTTGCTGCAAAATTGATGTTGGGTTAAACTCAAGAAAATGCACCTGTAGAAAGGCGGCCGTGCTCTTAAACGTCAGAAAAGTACAGATACTAATGTAGTAGCGAGTACGCTCATAGACAAGATGCCACTAACTGACCTTGCTGCATAATTGTTGGGCTCTTGACAGTTCTCTTCAGCTGGTCCAAAGCTTTGGAAGTGGTTGCTGGTATTTTATCCAAAAGCCTTCATTAATTTGCTATACATCATTTATTTATTACCAAAGGAACAGTGATCTCTAACAATAATAATAAAAATAATCATAATAATCTGAGAACTTCTATAGCGCCACCATAATAACAGTTAATGGTCACTGCTAAGCAAAATCATTGTGCAAGCCAAATTCCAGGGTGAGTCCCTTCGAAAGCCAAGAGGGGAATCCTTAGATGACACAGAAACATGACATCGTGTTTACATCACTCACAACAATATCTCGCTAGACATTTGTGAAGCAGCTTAAGACCTCTTTGTACTGTCTTGCCTTTGTTGTCTGACCTCTGTGACCCACCCATGCCTACAGTTCCTCGCTCAGTCGATGGGCATATGACATGTTAACCAATTCATTACTTACTTACTTACTTGGGATTCACGGCCAAGTTCTGTGTGTTGTGTCAGTTCTTAATGTCACTGAGGCTGAGACTTGAGACTCTTCTGTTGCAACTTGCTGATGCTCCAAAGCCTGAAGTCTGGTTTCCCTGCCCTTTCGAATTTTGGGCTTCTCCAGCGGATTATGATTTTCACTATGGTTTCACTCAAATCAACCATCGATTTTTTAATTGTGATTTTCACTTGAAGTGACTATCGACTGATGTCTTGGGCATTATGATAATTGTGCTATAGAAGTCATTAGATTAGATTTTGTTGATGTTCTGTTCATTATGATAACTACTGAGCTATGGAAGTCAGTAGATTAGATTCGATTGGATTAGATTAACTGTTACTGTGAAAACCAAATGATGCTTAATCGAAATCTGAATTTGCCTTGAAGCATATTTGGCTTATGATGCTTTGTCATTATGTTTACAGTCAGAAAGCGATTGCAATTATCAATCTCGATAATCCTAACGAAGTTTTGAAAACTTTTACGCGCAACAGTCGACACAGATTTTGTGCGGTTCAATGGAATCCTCATCCCGCCTACTCTCACATCTTCCTTGTTGCGGCAAGTATCTGTTCCTGTGGTAATACCACTTTTGGTCTCATGGTAAAGTGGTAAGGTACTGTGTGTTCTCCACTTCGTCTGTGGTGGAGATGAGAGTAATTCTTGTGGTACAACGTGATGTGAATTTCGATTCAGTGTGGTTACGGATCCTAAATTTACATTGGCTTTACTTTGCAGTCTGTTGTTTTTTCTGCTTTTATTAAGCGCCACTAAATGACTGAACTTCAATTTATGGCACCAAGCAATTGAGAATGAAGGACTTGTTCAAGGTCCCTACTCTGCAGGGGAGACTCAAAACCATACCTCATGCATTGCTAATCGAGTCTTTCTTTATCCAATCAGCTACCATGCCCTAGTATGGTGCACCTGATTTGACTTCTGAAGGCTGCACCTCGTGATGTGCGTTTTTAGCAATCTTTACAAAGCTTATAAATTTGTGTATGAATAGTTGTGTAATTTGGGGCTGTTTGTCATTTTCTTGGTTCTGCAGAACAGTCAGTTTGTTGAGCTGTGGTCATGTGATGCACGGATGACCTCTGGCAGCCAAAAGGCAATGCTTAAAGGTCACACTTTACAAGTCAAGTAAGTAAGATCTGCTCCTCGAAGCCAACGTGACTGACAAAACTGATTCTCTGTTATCATTAACATTCAGACTTGGAACTCGTCTTTTCCAATTTGCTCATCCACTGTAACCCACTCTTTGATTTCTGTGACCAGTTTTAATTCTGACTGACCTATGAGTTATTGACCTATGAATTATTGACCAGTGAATTATTGAACTATGAATTATTAACCTATGAATTATTGACCTATGAATTATTGACCTATGAATTATTGGCCTATGAATTATTGTCTTGTGAATTATTGTCCTGTGAATTATTGACCTGTGAATTATTGACCTGTGAATTATTGACCTGTGAATTATTGACCTGTGAATTATTGACCTGTGAATTATTGATCCGTGAATTATTGACCCGTGAATTATTGACCCGTGAATTATTGACCTATGATTTATTGACCTATGATTTATTGACATGGTCTGTGATTTCACTTCTAAGCGACCGTTGATTGAAGTCTTGGAACACTAGACAGTTAACTTCTGCCTGTACGTAGTCAGCTGCTGATGATTTCTGTTGTGTGTTATTGTTTTACTTATTGATAATGAATTATTTAATAACGAGACGTGTGTGCTAATTTCAGCGATTTTGATTGGTCACCGATTGATGCCAATTTGGCTGCCACCTGTTCAACTGATACAAACACCTGTCTGTGGGATATCAGGTAATGTAACCAGAAGAACAACAGTGCCAACAACAACACAGCAACAACAGAACAACATAAACAAAGATCATGTGTACAGTACCACAGTTGTCTTCTCGATGGGAATCTCTCACTGAAAGTTCACTTACATTAACATGCATACATAAATCCTATGATGCCTGGTAGTGTTTAAGCTGCCCAAAAACTTTGGAGTATGTTGGTGATACTGTAATAATAGAGCAGGTTTATAATTAGGTTAGTAATAGACTAGCTCTGTTTCATTTATATGGAAACTTTTAATATCCACACTGCGAAATAGATGCCTTTTGACTGTTAGACAATGAAATCTATAAATTCATTGTACCTGTAGTCAAGCAAGTTCTTTCTGACTGTGAATCAGTTGTAATGGAAGCCAAGAACATCAAGACTAATCTTTCGAGGCTTGGCGTCATTTTCAGTTGGTTTGTTTTTTGCAGAGATATCAGGAGACCATCGACAACCCTACAGTCGGTTGGTTAGTAAAAACTTGCTCTGTTTTCTTCACTTACATAGACAGCCGTGAAGACGTCGTCGGATAACTTACAAAACACTCAGAATGTGTTTGGTGTGGTTAAGGGAATTGTTAAGCAGCGATTCAAATCACGCCAGGGAGGAATTTGTTTTGAGATTTCAGCTCCCTAACCAACTTGGCTGTAATGAGTAGATTAACCATACTGTCAGTGGGAAGATCAGACAACAAGGGAGAGGACAGCTGCCCACTCTCTCATATGCCGATGTGAAGAAAAATGAAGTTGAAAACACTTCCTGAGCATGACTGGCTCTTGGGGCTACATTAAGAGGCTGCTGTTCTAAGACAGTAACTGAATTAAGGACCTTGAGAAAATGGTCAGAGGCATTGTGTCATCTGTGGTAGACATGTGAGAAGTTTACATTATGATTGTAAATTGAATAAACTGTATACTCTGGGCAAATGCCAAGTATTACCAAGCGTGTCTTTTGTCTGGATGCACGAGAGTTGGCAAGAGTTTAAGTAGCCAGCAAAAGAAATTTGTTACTGATTATCGGTTGTGTTCTTTTTCGTTTAGTTTGCCCGTCTCAGGTGAAATGGAATCATTTGTGCGAATCTGTTCTTGCAACAACGCACGAAGGGGACTTGAAGATCTGGGATCTGCGGGTCAGTCTCTGAATACATGGTTACAAGCAGAGAGGAGAGAGAATGGTCCTGTGTTGGACCGTCCTTTTGGAACAGACTTTCTTTGCATATAATAAGCATACTGTTTCATTTGACTCTACAAAGCGTATATTTTCAACCTACCCAATTTGTTTGTGTTCAGATCAATTGGGTAGCCATATGTACAGCGCTTTACACTCATAACTAAAGACAGTCTTCTTCCACAGATCCTCTCCTGATTCCTCTTCTTCCCCTTGTATATCTTGTCGCTCGAATTCCAAACACCATCCACCGTGGCCATCTGACTGCCTACCTGCCTATCTCTTGGATCTTGACCTGGAACCGAACCCTTCTTGCCTATCGATTTTGTTTTGATGGAGCGCCTGTGAATAAGTTGGTTCATGCAACTTAGCTTTCGTTAGAAATCTTGAGTTTATGATTACGATTCGTAGAAGTGCTTGAACACTGCTGTATTAGGTGTCTTAACACATCATTTTGTATTCAGCTTGTTGTATGTAAGTATTTTATGCACTTGCCACAAGCATGCATTTAGGCATTAATGTTTGTAGCTGATGAAATTTCTTGCGTACATTCTAAAGATGTTGCTGGGTGTTACAGAAATCCAACACTCCGATCCACTACATATCGGCTCACGAACGAAAGGTGACGGGTCTCGACTGGTCACCATTCAGCGACCGCCAGGTGGCCACCTGCAGCGAGGATGGGTTCGTCAAGGTCAGGAGGTCATTTGTTCTCTGTCTGTCCAAGTCAATTCCCAGCGCCAATTCAGTTTACAGCCTTCTCATGCAGAGTCTAAGATTTAAACGTTATTATGCAACATCGAGTTGATTCTTCCCATACAGTCGTGGTCCAATTCTTACTGTGCCATAATTAATTAAAGTAAGTGATGAATTAATCATTATCATTCGACGTTGAGTTAATCATTCTGATAAAATGCAATGCAGATTTAAACCTTCGTGCATAAATGCGATTTTGTCATTCAGAATGCGATTTAAAAGTCTAGTTTCACAGAATATTTCCACTTGAATTTTGTTGATGTTGTCAAGTGGTCTTACTATGGTTTTATGAATTTCTTTTAGTTCTGGGACATCACCAGCCAGAAGCCGGAAGAAGATCGAATCCTCGCAAGTACGCCTTTCTGGAAAATCAAATACATGGTGAGCTCACGTCATAGGAATGTTTCTTCAAACTGGAAAGCTTTTAGGAGAACAGGGAACTGAAGAGTTGTTTATGCTCTTGCATTGAGTTTCATGCAGCTTGTTTTTTAAATGTTCAAAATCCTATTTTCCTTTCTGAACTACACCTCTGAAGCAATGAAGAAGTTGCTGAATGGAAAGCACAGTTTAACTTGTATATTTGATGAGGACCAAAATCTGGTCTGGACTTTATACACTTTTGAGAGACTGTGAATATATTTCACGAAGCTCTTTTTTATTTTATGAATTTTTAGCAGTGTTATTTGTATGAAGATATTGAGTTAATGCAAAACAAAATGACGGTTGACTGCCTTATTCGAGCAATCAGAGTGTCATACGTGTTAAGTGTTTTTGGTGCTGTTCATTCTGGTTTTGTGTTATAGTTCATGTGGACTGATTCTATGTTGACAGTTTTTCATTTCAAACTGTTTTCATGTTACTCAGGCAGCCGTACTAAGTTGGAACTTGGTCCCTTATGGGTCAGCTTTGCTTAGAATCTCAGAAACAGTTTGTATACATGTCTTAGTGTTGTTTTCTTTGGGAACAAGAAATAAATGCGATCCAAAGATCCAAATATTATTATTATTTTGCATTTATTAAGTTTCACTATCTAATGGGTAGGCATCAGTTGATGGCATTGTGCAGTTGTGAGTGAAAGACTTGCACAAGGTTGCTATGCGGTAAACGCCTCAGGGGAGGAGGCTCAAAGCCTTACTCTTCACGTTACCATGCCCCATAACATCTAGTTAGGCACCAGCTGTTCACCATAGGTTCATCTTAACCAGGTTTGTTCAACAGCATTTGCGATTCGTATGTTTACGTGGTTGTTGTTGAATAAACTCTTTGGTGACATCAGATTGTGTCTGTGTTTATGCTTTGAAGCCTTTTGGAAATGGCATCGTAACGAGTTATGTGCCTCAGGCCGGAGGAGCTCTCTGCCTCTGGACCCTCAACAAACTGCTGTCCCATCCGTATCGCCGCCAGCCGCTCTGCACCTTTGGGTCTCACAGCGGTGAAGGCACCATTATTGACTTCTGCTGGAGAACACTCGACTCAGGTTGAAATTCTCTACATAGCCACACGACTACTTAATTCATATAGCATGGCCTTGACCTTACCTGACCTGACCTGGCCTCGTATGATCCAAACAAGTTTTTTGACTGATTCACACGATTTCACAGTTTCCGACTTTCCCAGTCAACTGTAGACATTCTGTGTAGTTCTTGTTTACTGTTACATGTACGTATACGTGCAGTGTAATGTAAAGAAGACACATTACGTAGGAGAGTCATGAGAAACAAGTGTGTCACCAGCCAGATAATATTCAGAAACTGAAATGTCTTAATTAAAAAACCCTTGAACTGAACGAGAGACTTGGCTCCACATGGCTCCACAAATCTTCACCAGAATACCGTTTTAGGCCACAGGACCTGCTATGAGAAAGGCAGCTGTATGTTTGTATGTGTGTGTATATATGTATATATATATTCATATATGTAGGTATATATGTATGTATGTATCAAGACACTTAATGCATCACCTTCCAATTAGCTCTGAAAGTGCCGTGCCTTTGAACGCATGGCTATCTAACTGATCTGACGAGATGTGACTAAGTCAGTGGCAAATGTCTGCTGGTCAGAGGCAAACGAAGCAGTTATTCGCAGACGAAGACTGTTCCGAGAGAGTGAATGATGCATGAATTGTACTGCGTTTCTTGTAGACTACCAGTTGTTGTCCTGGTCAGACGAACAGTCGCTGAGGCTTTACAGAATTGACAACTTGATCAGACAGGTGAGGAGGCACAGGAGATGCCTTTGACGGAAGGCGATTTACTTAAAGGTTTTCTGATTTCAGTTCAGTTACTCTGTGCCAGAAATTACGTCTGTTACAGCAGTTAAGATATACTTATTTCTTCTAGTCCAGCATCGTCTACAAACAACCAGTCCTAAGAACCAGTCAAACAATCAATCAATCAGTGAGCAAACCTGTGTGGTTGTATGTGACAAAATAGCCAATTAGTAGCCTTGTAATGTGTAGAGTGTGACTTTGAGCTTCCTCCCATGAGATGGTTACTGTTTAAGGGACCTTGAGCAACACCTGAACGCGCAGTTGCTCAGCACCGTCGATTGATGCTTTGTCATTTGATAGTGGCGCCTAATAAATGCAGAAGTGATGATTATGTTTTTTAGCGTTGTGGCAACGGTCATTATGCATCGTTTATGGTGTCCAATTCTTGTGAACCTACTCCTGACCGAGAAATCGCAGAGACGGCCGAAACCAACGAAACCGTTCCGTCGACGGGCAACGACAAGACGAGCAGCCTGAGGCGACGCAAGAAAGGAGGCAACGGACCAATTGCCATTCCAGCCGACGGACTGTCCGTAGAGAACGCTAGGACATTGATGCAGGAATTCGCTCTGCTTAACATCGCCATCCCTGACCTAACCATCACAGAAGTACGTCTGCTTTGGTAACTGCAGCTAGTAATATTATCATTGTTGCTATGACAGTGCCTAGAAGAAGAGAAGTGCAGTCCCTTAAGCTAGATCCGAGGGGCTTCCATGGGTATGAAGTGTTAGCGACTTCGTTTTTCTTAGCCTCGGCATATGAGGGCAGGTGGCCAGTCCTCCTTTGCCTTCTGATCTCCCCACCAACAGCATCTGGTCAGTTTAGTCATTTTACCTGTTTTGGAAAGGGGGGGCAGAAGTGGTGACAAAACCTTGAAAAAAATTTCTGGCCTAAGGGATTTGAATCCCTGACCTGTCAGTTGACAGTCCAACTCGCTAACCATTAGACTTTCATGCTTCTCAATTATATTATTTTTTCACTTTGCAGGGGTTTGGTTTTACCTCAGGTAAAAACTTCAATAATACTAGTGTTATCAGTTCAGTTAATTTATTTGCAACACTAGTTTTAGAGTAGTCGAAATGTGAAAACTGAAAAAGAAGTACTCCTGTTAAGTATGAAGTGATAGAAATTGTATCCTAGTAGTCAAGCATTTCTTAAGAAAATGCATTTAGAAACTGTTTAATAACATATTACTAATTCTTAACGCTGTTGCTTTCCGCAGCACCTTTTTTGCTGCTGGATATTAATGAATCGATAGAGTCTTCTCTCTGAATTAATTTGACATAATATTCAATGTTTGAAACCTTTGGGTAAAATATTCTTCAATGATTATATAATAAATGGGAGATTTAAACGCTGATCGTGTTGTTTGCATTGAGCAGATGAGCATCGAGACACAGAAGCTGACGGTGAATGTCGTGAAAGGAGCTCACCAAGTGTACTTGACAATGTCGTTTCCAATGTCCTATCCAAACAAAGTGGCGCCAGAATTCCACCTCTCCGAAGAAACTACGCTTGAGCGATCTCTCCAACAGAAACTTATCGAGGTAGTTCAGGTGTATCATCTCATGTAGTAAATAAACATTTGTGTAGAACCACTGTTTATGTGGCTATAGGGGAAAAGATATCCTTGTTTCTGCCAGGTACGTTATTTGGCTTGTTAAGAAGACTATGTTTTCGTAACTTATTACATCTGCGCCATTTATTTTTATGAAATACCACGTGTTTAGTTTGTTCGAACACGAGATTCGGGCAACGTGATTGTCATATGATTGTATCTTAATGTGAAATGTGTTTATGTGAAATATGTTTACATGAAATGTGTTTACCTGAAATGTGTTTATGTGACATGTGTAGGACCTGCAGAGTACAGCTTTGCAACATGTTCACTACAGTCGGCGTTGCATAGAGCCATGTCTTTGGAAACTTGTCAACAGTTTGGATGCCATCATTGTAAGCGGAGAAATGCTTCACGTTTTGTCTGTAACTTTCACTTCTAAGTTTCTATCATTTCTTGGGGTTAGAAAGTTTCATCAGTTGTTTTCAGTCTTTTTAAATTTTTCAGTCTTTTGTTGAAAATATACTTAAATGTCTTCCTCATGGCTTAGGGTGAAACAAGTGTGCTTTAAATCAGTTTGAAAATGTTTGCTGGGCATATTAACATTTATTTATATGAATACATACAGACCCCAGTTTAAAATTCTTCCCAAGATAGAGTTGCTCTTATTACAAGGTAAAGAGTCAAGATAATCGTTAGGTTCTTGATTTTTCGTTTACTGACGTTATGTTGGTGCTGTGCATGTTTTGTGATGACAGCAAGAATCTCGGACGAGTCCGGACGTGGACTTGGCTTACTTGCCATTGCAGGATGTCTGGACGCACTACTCGACAGAGAAACTGAGGGATGAAAACGTTCCCTTTCCTCGGATATCAGGCGCCAGATTCTGTGGTCCAGGTACGATCTGAGGCTTACATCGACTCTATTGACTTTGATGCACGTATCTGTTGAAGTTTGAGTAGTATTTAGTTATCGTCTGATTAGGTTCTGTTTTCAGGATGATAGTAGGAATTTTATTGTTTCCATTTCACTGTGGGGTTGTTGTTTTGCATCCAATCCTTAAAAATTTCCTTTTAAATCGATGATGGGTTTACTGGGCATTATCAGGTAACATGACATGATTGGAAAAGGCATCGTAGGTGTTGGAAGTCATTTGCTCATCGGTAGCATGTTCTTGAGGTTTGATATTTTTGGTTGAAAACCAAAAGGAAGAAATTGTTTTGCTTGGCAAAGGTTTTTGCTTAATTTGTTTGAGTAATCAGAGGATGAATTCAGTGATGGAAATTTGCTATAACATCAAATCTTTGATTTTTTAGAATACAGTTTGTTGTGTATTGTTTTTAGGTTTTCTTGTCTGTTTCACGCGGCGGATGCTTCTCGATGTTCCGTCACCAAGCGTCACTGTTTCGGAGCCACACAAGCGCAAGCAGTCTGAGTCGGGCATTACTCCAAGGTGAACTCCTCGTTTCTTAATTGTTTAATCCCAAATCGGGCCATATTAGGTATTTGTTATATTTGATTTGATAGTTGCTTCAACGTTTCCTCAGGACTGCTCAGTCACTTCACCAGATCTTTCAAAAAAATATTGTACATGTTTTATTTGCACCAGAACAAGAGAGTTCTTCGTGGTGATTGCTGAACCCACTGCTTGGAATTCTTTGATTGGTGACTTAACTAACATAGCTACAATCCACCAGTTTAAGACTCGTGTAAAATGTTACTTGTGAGCCACATTAGACTCGTGTGTTGTGGGGAACATGTTTCACACAACACTGCACTTGCCCAGTTAACAAAAGCTGATGTAGTGTGTAATTTTTTTAATGATTTCATGAAACCTGATGAAAGAATTAGGTGAGTGTTAATGGGACTTGTTCTTTTAGTCTCACCTTTGAATGCCTAGCAATGTTTTGTGTGATTGAACTGTAAAATAAGCTTCCTACTTATGATACTGTAAAATTTCTTAGTTTTTGCTTCTAAAATTACAATTATAGCTCAGTCAGCCACCTGTTTTATGAATGCAGATTTGATAGATATGTACTTGAACTTGTGTAACTGGTTAATCATGAGTGAAGAGCATTTTTAAACTGTGGACTTTCTGGGAAATGTTGATTTTTCTTTTAATTCAGGGCGATGTCTGCTCTGTCGGAAATGACTCAGCCAACACGAATTCCATCGAGTGCTAATATCATGAGAAGTTTCATGGGGACTGCGAGAAGTCTTCCATCTGACAGCAACGTACCCTCCGTCTCGCAGTATTACAAGCTCCAGGATCAGGTGCTGATTCAACTCAAGTACTATGTAACATGGTTTTTTATGTAACAGAATGTAACCAAAAATTTTATAGCTCCTTATTAAGTACTTCACTGAAAAATGACCAGGTTTAAAGCCATACGGTCGCTATAGAAAAACTTGTACATTTAGATTTTCATTTTACTTGTTGAAGACATCTTCTTGCTTCCCTAAATGATGTTAGGGATGAAGGTAAATGAAGCTTGATGATGCCGGAAAAGTCACCACTGTCTGGCGGGCACTTGCACACACGTAGGACCCAGCTTTACTGAAGCAAAGAAAGGTGCACTGTTTTGTGACTGTGAAATTCTTAAAGATTACTTTTATCAACTTTGATCTGCCAGCGCATCTTTGTGCATGTAGCTGCTTGAGTGAGAAGGTTACTGCCTCATCTTGGTTGACTTGAGTTTCTGTCGCCTGTCAACAGAGGCCGCAGAAATCGAAGAGTAAGCCGCGGATGAGAGATCAGAAACAAGAGCTGAGTCGAACAACGTCTGCAAATAAGAAGAATCCCGTTGGTCCAGTTATCGTTTATGATCTCTCGTGTCTTCTGCCGGTTCAGAAATTGCTCGGAGAAAACTATGTGTCTGTACTTGGGCTCTTATTTTATTTACAACTTGTTAATCATTCGCTCATTTGGTATAGTGACTCTTTAAGAAATCTACTCCGACAAGCTCCCAACTTAGCCTTCCGAGTGGTATCTACAGACAGGGCTTTTGAGAAGTACTCTAAAGGAGTTGTATCAAATCTCTAGATTACAAACTAACAGGCTGTGTAAAGTATCAATACTCTTCGCTTCTGATTTGTTCTTGCGTTGCTGTGGAATTGCCTTTTTAAAGTTTCTTTCATGTTGCATAATAATTAAAAACAGAGTAGGATTTTCAGCATTGAATCTGTTGGGGTCTGAAGAAGTCTTTTCCAGTCGTAAGACCTGAGTATGGAACTAATGACCATCATATGGTTAGGTAAGGTCAGGAAAGTAATCGTTCATGTGTTACAGGGCACACTATGTCAGTGCAATAGATACATTAGAATTGCCCAGTGCACCAGTGTCTAATGGACATGAGTGCATTAGTGACCCAGATTCCAAATACATCAGTGTCTAATGCATACCACATTACTGTATTACAGACATCCAAAATGCCTGCCTGTCATAGATACTTGAAAAGCTTTTCAAAATGGAATGTTTCTCAAATGTCTTTGTAGATTTGACCAAAAAGATCCTGTGACAATGTGTCGCAAGAACGCCCAGGTAGCAGCAGCTGCAGGGCGCAAAGATCTCGTTCAGGTGTGTTGTCTGTGAGAGAAGCCAATAACGATGCACCTGTGTGTCTGAAATTTGCGTTTGATGAGGAAGAAAATTAGCTGTTGTTTTTCCATTGTCTGCTGTTCTGCTGTTGTTCTTTGTTGTTTATCCATTGTCTGCTGTTCTGCTGTTGTTCTTTGTTGTTTTTCCATTGTCTGCTGTTCTGCTGTTGTTCTTTGTTGTTTTTCCATTGTCTGCTGTTCTGCTGTTGTTCTTTGTTGTTTTTCCATTGTTTTTCGAGTTGTTCTTCTGTGTATTTGAGATCGGAATGGGTTTCTGCTTTTCAATTCTTCATTTGCTCATCAAGTTACCAGAATGCCTTGAATCGAAACGTTATGCTGAAGTGTTGCAATAGTCTGTCGGCTTTGGATCATTCTGAACGCGTGTTTGTGAATGTATCATTTTTTAAATTATAATTGCTGAATATTATAGTTTAATTCCGGAGGTATCATTCCTAAGTCAGGTGAAAGGCAATACTAATGAGAGAAACTCCTGAAATCCTCGGGGAGTTGATCTTGAAAAGGTGATATGGAAATTTGCAGTTAAGGTTCCGATAATTGTGATCAGGATGTTATGTGTTTCTGGTTAGGTTTGGTCGTTGGCTGGAGTGCAGGTCGGTCATGCAATGAAGTCAAGTGTTTTTGGTATTCATTCGACTCCGTGGGCTCTTCATCCGTTCGGCCGGAGGCTCATCAAGTTCTGGTTTGTGTACATGAAGACTGAGCTTTGCTTGTTCAGTGATGCATGACGCTTGTGCTGAGGTAGTGGATGGTCTGGAAATTAGGAATGCCAAGGTTGAGGGGAAATGTGAGAGAGGTTTAAAGGGAAGCAGAGGCATGAGAAGGGAAAGAAGAAGGAGGCAGGAGATAGAACACTCACTGTGCACAAGGAGAGAAGTTATCTGTTGGAAGCTTATGGTATGGCTGTCTTTGGGATCCCTACCACAAGCGGTGTTATGATGGGGTATGTATGTATGTATGTATCTGACTGCCATTTATATAGCGCCGTTAAGGAACTAACAAAAACATGGCTATCTAACAGTTCTAAAAAGGTGTGATTTAATGAGTAGAAAATATTTCTTGAGGTTTTGTACCATGGTCATTTCCTAGAGCTTTGGGATCCTGTCGCTGGCAATTTTGTTTCAGAATTCACGTTTTAAATAGTCATCTGTGTTCTTGGTAATCGTGACTGATACTTAATAACTGGTAGCTATACTTGGTTATTGTGTATGTATTGCATTATGTGTGTATCTGTTTGTATCTAGACACTTTTGCATATAGCAAATTTAAGTACCTCAAAAGCACTGTGCTTGCCAGCCTGAGTAGTCTTTAACTTCATAATAACTTATAAGTTCTCATTATAACTGGTACTTGGTAATTATATCTGGTACTTATGCTTATGCATGGTACTTAGCACCCAGTACTTGTACCTGTGTATGTTTTATTGCATTTGTCTTGTTTCTGGTGATTGTTAGGTTTGCCTACTACAGTTCAATTCATGATATTCAGACGCTGGCGATGCTTTGCTGTGCGTTTGGTTCTGTTTCTCCTTCGAAACCGTTGACTCCTGCTTCCGTAACTGCAGCACTGGCTCCAGCCTCTGCAACCACAAAACCTACAACCGCTTCGTCCAACACGCCGACAGTCAACGTATGTGTTCCTTCCATTGTTTTTTCAAGCTCATGGAACAGGAAATGCACTGAACATGAAGAGCCAAAGGAAGACTGAGTCTGAGTTCCCTAAGTGTATAACATCTTATACGAAAGGTTTCTGTGCGTAGTTTCAAACAGTACGGTGTAGTTGGGGACTGATTGATTTTCTAAGCGAAGATTGTTCAGTTAAGCCGACTGGACGTGAGTGTTTGGAAGTGTAGAAGCCAGGCACAGCTAGACGACCCAACAAGAGAATGTAGTGCGGGTGGTAGTGGACAGATCACTGATATCATTTGCACCAGTAAAAGAGCTGAGGGAAATGTGAGTGGATTTAGAGAAGTGCTAATGACAGGAATTTGCACAAAGTTATCCCAGTGAAACATACAGACAGTTTCAACTGAAGAGTAATGAACTGTTTTGTTGCAAAGTGTAGGTGACTTATTCCAGCCTTGTCCTGGTGAGGTGAGTGGCATGTGGAAGTAGGTCCAGGGTTGGCAGACAGTGCAGTGGATGACTGAATTATCGGGTTACGGTCTCAGCCGGTCTTATTTCTATGAGGGAAATTTGGTTTGAATTTGTCTTATCAATACTTAAGTATTCTATTTAAGATAATATTACTTTGTTTTAAAAGAAATTTAAATTTGTGTTAAAAGTGAAATATAATGAGATATTTATATTTGCAGTGAGTGAGTTGTTGAATTTTCTAATGATTGAAGTGAATGAATTTTTATCCAAGTTTGGTTCTGAGGAACGGATTGAGTGATTGGCTTTTGTTTTAAACTGATGTTGTTAGTCTTAGAACTGCTGATGTTTTTGTTATTAACTGTTGTTTGATTTCTATTAAGTATAGAAGATGGTGTTGACTATTTTATAGACTGAAGCATTTACATGTATTTTGAAATCTGACATTGATGCTGTCAACCATAACGCGGCCAAATGTAAGTTGGATTTCCTTTGGCTTTAGACAAAGCCTCGTTCGTTAGCGAAATCCGGTTTTTAGATTTCATCCGACTGAATTCTAACTGTTTCACTTATCACGTTCACAACAAGTCGATCCGAGCAAACAGTTCTATCTGACGTCTTTGTGAGGACGATAAAGGCGCTGTATAACTCTCCTGGTGAAACATTACATTACGATGTCTGTGCTGCTGAGTCATGCTTTGCTGAAGGTCTTTGGTGGCAGGGAGTGTTTTTCGTTTAACTCTTATTCATTGGTCTTCTAAAATGGAACTGTTTGCCGTCTCTAGTTTCTACATTCAAAAGCTGAACACTGGGACTCAACGTTTTGAATTCTATCAAGTCTTTCAATATTTATTTTTCACCGAAAGACGTCGCTATAAGAACATGGTTACTAAGTTAATACCGAAAAATACTTAGCGTTGATTAGTAAGCAATTACTAATTATTGCTAAGCATTTTTGCTGAGCTCTTACCTAAGCGCTTGCCTGAACATTTTCCAGCTTGTGGTGTGAAGTTCAGTTATTCAGGCACATTTGAGCATCCAAGTTACTACAGATTTTATTTAAAACAAGCAAGAATTAAATCTGTTCAGCTTCAGATTTTAAGCTTTTGGGTCTGTTTTTCTATAATTTTTGTGACTAAAATTTGGCCAAGTAGCCAATAAAGTCAAGGGAAATGCCAAATATTTCTATGACTCTACTGATTTTAAGACTGTTGGTCAGAAAATGACAGCTGATTCCAGTCACATGGTACTGGCCGATCTTAAGGAAATGAGGCTGGTGCACCATGACAAAATTAAACCGATGATCGTAAATGTTGCAAGTTTTCTTGAGAATTACCGTACTTAGATTTCAGGGTGTTCTAGATGTCTTTCAGAAGAGGCTGCACATTTTCTTTTAGAACTTTTCAGTGGTCTACTAACCTTATTTTTGTTTTTTTTTCAGGTAATAATTTATTTTGAGTTTCAGCCGATGTGAATTTGCTTTTCAGCTTGGTCTGCTGACTGCTTTCAGTCGTTGTCAGCTCTTTGTTTCAGGGTGGTTTACAGCACAGGGCAGATGGGTGCTCAGATTGAGAGGCTGCATTTTTAGTCCTATACCCATAAATCTTTGAAAGTTTGGGGGGAAGTTGTGTTTAATCTTTCTTCAGTAACCTTTGAAAGTTGGGAGGGCAGTGGTTTTAGTCCTGTTCTCTGTAAATTTGGGCTCGGGATAATTTAGTGGTAAGCATCCGACTGTCAATTTTGAGGTTGGGGTTCAAATTTCCGCCAGGGGAGAAATTTGTTTTGAGATTTTGGCTTCACATGTGCCCCGTAGCCAACTCAGGCCTAACGAGTATACTGACTGTGCACTGTCAGTGGGAAGATCAGTTGATGAGGGAGAGGACTGGTCAGCCGTTCTCATACGCCGAGGCTAAGAAAAATGAAGTCGCTGATGTTTCATACCCATGGCTTCCTCTCAGGGCTTAAGGGACTTCGATGCATTGTTTGTAAATATTAAAATTCTGGAGTTTAAATTCTAAAATTTTCATTTCCTACATCTGACAGTCATATTTCTTGTCCATTTCTTTTATATTAAGATTCATTTATTCAAGATTTTTATTGGGATGTCCCAGTCTCTTCTGGTGAATTCTTCCAGTTTAATTTGAATTTGCCTTTCTTACTTGGAGGTGGGATTACGGCAGCTTTTTCCAGATTCACTTAATTGTTTTCCAATTTGAGCACAAATCTCATAGCTTCCTGTTTTCCACTTGGCAGACTGGAGGCCAATCTGCTGAGCCCAACGGAAACTGCTCGGAGCAGCAACCTGAAAGCTTATAGAGTCACTACTGTTGCACTCCTCCTACAAACCGTCCACTTAACGTGCTTTTTTCTTATGTTGTTCAACAGTATAATACGTATCACACAATTCATTCAACTGATACATCGCTGAAAGGATGGAGTTATAGTAAGTCTGCCCCTCGTTCGAATCGTTGTAGTAGTTAGTTTTACTAACGTTCTCGGACATTCAGCCAAAATCCCGTAGCATAACTGCACTTTTGCACAGTTCCAGCAATTTTCTTTGGCTCTGCCGCCAATATCCTGCTGCTAGAAAGAACCCTGTATGTGGACTTAACATAAGCTGATGTTTCTGGATCAGACAGGTGCTTCTGCCCTGCTGTGCGAATTAGCAGGTGTTTGTGCTTCCCTTGGTTTCGTTAGCATCTATTCTCTGTCCTGTCTTTGTAAGTCTCCTCTGATGCATTTGCTCTGCCTTAGAACTTTGCTTTCGGCTGATCATCTGTTTAAGCCGTTTCCAGTAGTTGCAAATCAGGTGAAAATTCAGGTTGACTGTTATGCCAGCCATTTTTGAGCTGATTTCAGCTACCATCAGTTTGGTCTTTGAGTGATGGTAGACAAAATTCCAGCTGAAATTGCGATATGACTGATTTTTGAAGATGCTTTCTTTTGGGCTCTTCGGGCAGTTTATTCTGGTAGCTGTAGGCTTTGTCTTTGGTGATATCTTTAAGAAAATGGTGTCAATAAATAGATGTTGTCGGGTGGGATCTGTCCAAAAATGTTAGATGTTGTCTTTGGGGTATCCAACTGGTAAAGGGCGGATCAGTAGCGAGGTCTTTGAATATAGATTTGGATCTGGAGAGGATGTTTTGACGTCGTGGTTATTATCTCCTAAGGTGATGATGATCAGCCTTACATATTTAAGACATGTAGTAAGGTTTTGCTTAATATCTGCTGCCACGGCACAAGACAATTCAGTTGTCTTTGTTGCTCAGCTTTTCGTGTTTCTTGGTCGGAATTGGCTTCGGTTTTCTTTTGTGATGAGAGACTGGCTGGAACGTTATAACCAGCGACCCTTGGAAGAAGAAGGTGCTTGGACGATTCACTGCTGGACACTGCACCATAGGACAGTTTGCCACGGAGAAATCGTCTGCTCTGGACATCACGTACATAGTAGCAGTCTTTTTCTGATTTCCAGGTTTTTATAATCATGCTGGTTGCCTGTAAGGTAGCATATCTACATCACTATGTTTCAAGAGTATATCCCCGCTGTCCAGATTTCCAGGTTCTCCTGCAGCAAGTTCTTCTGTGGCAAATTGTCCGCTAGAAATTGTGGGAACTTGTCCTTCAAATGGTGAATTGTCCAGACGCCCTCCCCCCCCTGCACAACAGTTGCTTCCAAGATGAGGACTTTGATTGTGATTTGGCTGAGTGTAGTTGAATGCTAGTAAAATTATCTTAGAGGCTTCTGTAATGTTTCAGTTGTGTTCACTTTTAGTTTAGAAACAGGAATTATTTGGTCAGCTGTGAAATCGATTCAGAAAAGTGATCATGTTTTCCTATCTTTTCGACATTTTATTTTCAAATTTTGTCCTGTTGTTTTCTGATTTTTCCGCTTTTGGGCCAAATAGTATTCCTGTGTTTCTTGGCTTTGGGTTTGCTTTGAACATCGGCTGCAAACTCCATTCATTGAACAACAGCCAAAGTAGATATAACATATTATGTAACATGAATTCTGGTGAAGCAGTTTGTGTAATCGTGTTGCATCTCTAGTCCCTAGACAGATCAGCTGTTATGCATAGAAATCTTCTAACGTAGTCCCTGCAGCTTAAGTTTATTTGAGCAGCTTAACAATTAGAATAGAGAAATCGAATTGGAATGAAATTTAGATTTAGCAAACTGCGTCAAAATCTCACCAGACAACACAGAATATCCCAGTATTTCTAAGAATTCTGAAATAAAGCTTAATAGATTAAACGTAGAGAAATTACTGTGGAACTGAAATTTGCTATTGATCCTAAGAACAATTGATACTTTGAAACTTTACAGTATAAGACGTTAAGAGCCTTCGATAGAGAGGATAAAGTATCTGCACAAATCAAAGCAGATCGTGAAGTTAAACATTTCCCAAGGTGGAACAAGTTACTGTAAATAAACGTTGGCTAAAGACAAGACATATGCAATGAGCTACCATGTAAAATATGCAACAAATATTCAACTTAAACCCTTAAAACTAAAATACGTCATTTGCCAGAGATTGTTTAGAGGGTGAGATCTGGATTTCAAAAGAACGGCTTTAGTATTAATTCGACTGGTTTCTTTGTTGCCTGTGGGTCAGCCACAAATTACTTGGAATACAAATTTTTCATTGCAAAGGTCAATCTGTCCTGATATTCTTGGAAAATCCCGAACATAACTGTGTTTTGTACTTGAATGCAAATAAATATCGAGATTAAGAAGCTTTCGTTAATGCAAAGATATTGAACAGAATTTACGTTTGACAAAGTGATTGTTTAGTTTTGAGTTTTTCTTGGCATTGTTTAAGTTTTTGCATCTTGTTTTGTTGGTTAGAATTAAGAGATGATGCTTTTTGTGATGTCATTTTGCTGCATGAAGTCATCATCATCATCATCACTGTCGAAATCTCTTTCATCATCATCACAACCAATCATTTTCATAAAATCTTCATCGTTGTCATCAGCATTGGCATCATCACAGTCATCATCATCATTTATATCATCATTATTTGTGTCATAATCATCTTCATAATCATCATTATCATTGTAATCATAGCTAGTGATTATTGTCATAATTATCTTCAGCATCACTAGAAATAAAAAACGCTTGATCGATGTTTGTCAATTTGTAATCAGATGTTGTTGAAATTGTTTATTTTATATTAAAAATGAACTAAATTTACTGAGCATTTGAGTTTAAATGCAGTTGCAGTATTTATCCAAAATAAATATTCTCTTACAGTTCTTTCTTCTTCTTCTCCAGTTGTCTTCTTTCCTTTTGATCAATCCTTGCATGTAGTTTGGATTTGGTTTCTATCGATATCTATCTGTCCAGTTCTCTGAGTCTGAATTGCATCGTCTTTGCGAGGTTTTAGAAGGTGCTTTGCAATTCTCCAGACACAGTCAGTCCTGTTAATGTGCAACCTGGTTTCGTAAAACGCAGTCACAGTGACTTCGTTTCCCAACGACTGCATTTAAACGGGGCTGCACTGTACAAGCAAACTTACATAGAACCGTAGATTTTGAATCATTACTTCATCACCATTCTTGCAATATCATTCGTTTATATCGTACAATGGTAACTTGATCTGACCATCAGAATTTGACCCGGTTTCTCCAACAGATTAGGATTTTGGATTGCTATTTTGACTTGAAGCGACCATCAATTGACGCCTTGAGCGTTGTGATAACGGCGCTGTAGAAGTCTTTAGATTAGATTAGATTGGTGTTCTGTTGGTTATTAGTGTGCCTGCTTGTGTGTGTGTGTGGGTGCATGGGGCTAGCAGCTCTTGCCTCGTCAGCTCTTGCCTTAACTTGCTGTTTCTGACCCCTTTTTCTTCAACTGGCATCTGCTGTTTTGTCAAATTCATTCATTAGTTCATTCACTTCAGCTGATTCTCATTCGTACTTTGCATGTTGTCTGACCTGCTGATCTCTGAACTGTTATGTTTAGTGTTGCCTTGATTGTTGTCTTAACTGTTGACATAGCTGTTGTCTTAGAAATTGTCTTCACTGTCAACGTAGCTGTTGTCTTAGAAGTTGTCTTAACTGTTGACATAGCTGTTGTCTTAGAAATTGTCTTCACTGTCAACGTAGCTGTTGTCTTAGAAGTTGTCTTAACTGTTGACATAGCTGTTGTCTTAGAAGTTGTCTTAACTGTTGTCTTAACTTCTTTCTTGACAGTTGTTGTCTTGACTGTTGTGCTAAGCGTTGTCCTAGCTTTGACCTAAGCGTTGTCTCGACAGTTGTCCTAGGCGTTGTCCTGACTGTTGTCTTGTGTGTTTGTGAGCAGCTGTGCGTAAGATGCGTCGTTCCAACAGTTGGTCGGAGGTGACCTTTGATGGAATGACTCCATCAAGCCAAACAAACACAGCGGATGGAGATAACATGATGCTGATGGAAAACACGGACAGCGAAGAAGCGAATGCCAAGAACCCAACTGGGTCAGTCCATCTCGTCATCTCGTCATTCTCTGCTTATGTTTGATGACCACTAGTCTGTGTGACGTGTTTGTGATATGTTTTGTGTTCTTTGCTATTTATATCTATTTCGGTACTCTTTATAGCCCATGCTTTGTGCTATTTATATCCATTGCTTTGTTCTATTTATATCCATGGCTCTGTCTGTCTGTCTCTCTGTTTAGGTGCTTTATGAATGTTGTCCATTCATTACACTACATCTGTTGTACCGTTGTTGTTGCTGTTGTCAGGGTTCTGTTGGATGCGTGTCAGAGTGACCAGTATGATCAGTTTAAGATGGCCTACGCACGCATCCTCTTCCAGTGGGGGCTGATGAACCAGCGCGCCGAACTGCTCAACTTCCTTTCCACACAGCCACACGATACGACTTCCACCTTCTGTAAGACGATTAAGATGACTTCATCCGATTCGTCTGGTTCAAGCGATAACAATTGAGACCCTGATCAGATCCCTCCCTTTTTTAAGTCGATTCCATTCGGGTCTGTCTCTGTCTCACTTTCTATCTCTTTCTCTATCATCGTCACTGCATCAAATACCGCATGTATTTGTGTAGCGCCTTTTAGGAGCCTTGCTGAAACTGTTAGAAGTTCATAAGAAGAGGTTCTCTGTAGGCGTTTAGGTTCTGACAGACGATGGATTTTGTTGCACAGGTATTGAACCGGTTTCATCACAAGAAAATAAAGACAGCTGGATGAGTCCACTCTCCTTGAGCCTCACCTGCGTTCTTTGTCGAATGAAGGTTAAAGGTCAGCCTATCTTTTCTTTCGCATCCTGTAACAGCAAAGTGTCATTAGTAGATGAATGATGTGCTGAGCCTCTCTTTCCATTGAATTCCACATTTCATGTCTGAGGCGGCTGATGCACCTATTTTGGCTCTCGCATTTAAAGCATTAAGCATCGGCTCTTATAATCTGACCTATTCTCTGACCAATTGAAGTTTAACCGAGGGTCTCTAACGGATTATGATTTTTTTATTATCAAATTAGTTGCCCTGATTAAGTGCTTTCGACTTTATCAATGTTATCTTATGTACGTGTGGTTGATCGGTTTACTCATCTCTTGTGTTTGACGTTGTGTTTAGGTCTGTCCACGTTGTGCTTGATCTGCGGCCACGGAGGCCACACGATGCACATGATCGAGTGGTTCGTATCACATGATCACTGTGCTTCTGGCTGTGGATGCGAGTGCGTATTAGAGAATCTACCAAATCTCTCGGCCGACTGAGCTCTCACTATGGACTGAATTTTAAGAGTCGGTTGGACTTCATTTTGATTGTATGCTGAGCGATTAAGAATTCACTGCTCCACAAAAGTGTGATGAAGAAATTTGTCTAATTCGGTGACAGTTTATGCTTGCAGAATGTCAGTGTTCAGCCTGATTATGTGGAAAAGGAATTTAACGAATTTCAAACTGAGCTGCAATACATGGAATTGTAAATCCAATCTAAAGGACAGTCTCATGTTGATGTATGATTATGAAAATTTAATTAATTTTTAATTGGTTGAAGTTGCCATCGTGTTTGCTTGAACCCGTGTCAGCCGCTGCCGTTGTAAATTGATGAGTTAAAATTTAATCTGTAAAGACTGGGTTGTCGGATGAAGAGAACCACATCCTGCAGGCGAATCCAAGGTCACTTGTGATACTCAAGGTCGAATAAGGAATGACATTTGACCTTGGAGAATTAAACAGTGAAAATTTTTGTAATTTCCGGTGCTTTCGACTGACCTGTTTAATCATGTGGTGCTCTGTAATATTTTGTGTTTTTTTCATTATAATTTAACGAGTGGATGGCTTTAGTGTTTGTCCTTAACCGAATCAGCGTTAATGCAATATAATGGAAGCTGTGGGGCAAAATGCCTGCCCCCCAAAGATTTTTTGTGGAGGCCATCAAAAGATTGAGACTGAGGTGTCCTGTGGGGAAATGATGTCCAACTGTTTGGTTGCCATTGCATGCTTACAGTGGAGCCAAAGAAATCGTTCAACTGAGGATCGTGTCTCTTAGTAATGTTGTTTAAAAACGACACATTAGTACTGCCCTGTGATGCTGCCTTTGTCTCTGTCTTTCTCTCTGTGTGTATGTCTGTGCGTCTGTCGGTTCGTCCACTCGGGCATTTATTTGGGGCCATTTAGACATCTTTCAGTAATTGACTAGCATATTTGAAGCACGTGGCCATACAGTATTTATAGCAGTGTTGAACTTTGGTCACGGGTTCCTCGGAAATCTAATTTGTCCCTCGTGAACGTCTTTGGCCATCGCCCGTTTACATTGACTTCTCAATTCATCGTAATTGTAAATTGGAAAATTTGTAAAGTGCTGTTTAGAATAGAAGGTAAGCTTATTTATGGACGGCTTATTTGCGAGCTCTGCGTCAAGTCAGGGGGGTTGTCCACCGTATGAAGAACAAGATCAGTTGCCGAGAGACGAGAGAAGGGAGGAGACGTCGGAGCTGTTACTGTGGGCTGTGTTTAGGTTGAGAGAAATGGTATTTAAGGCAGCGGATTTGATGGATGACGGTAAGAGCTCTTGAAGAGCAGAAAATTCCGTTTCGAATAGAAAACCTCGTGTTCGCAATTCCTCGACCATAAGCTGAACACCGTTGGTTAGGGGTTCTGTAAAGTTACCTGTCCGGTTTCTCACAGCAACTCCTCGAAGGAGCATCAGTATTACCTCTAGTGTTGTATTGACAGTGTAACATCTGAAATGTGTTGTGTTGTGCCCGGTTCGCCATTGCATGACACGTGACGCATTTATTGCGTAATCAACGTTGCCTAGCAACGCGGTTTGACAATTTTGAACGGATTTACATGCAGACTTTGTTTACTTGGAGACATTTCCCCCGAATTTTGTCTTCGTCGTAGTATTTGGAGGAGGAGAGGAAGAGATGCACTTAGCCTGATTCAGGTGGGATGGCCACGACATTTACTGCTACTGTGATGTTCGTCAATATAACGAAATAACAGAGGTTCAGAAGTGGTGCAGAAGACACGCACTCTGTGTTTAGAACCACTCTAAATGCCGATTGCTCCATCCTTCCTATAAAACTCGTTGTTTCTCTTCCACATATGCATCACCGAGCACTCTTGCAAATGAAAAAACAGCTATCAGTCTTGTGGTGTTGATGAAGAAGAAGAAGCGGAGATACTGCGAGAGGATCTCAGAAGAACGTGCAACTGGTCACAAGACTGGCAAATGCTTTTTAATTTGGAAAAGTGATCAGTGATGTATATAGGAAAGATTAGGAAAAGGTTTTCAAACGAGTTCTCATAATGCATTGAAAATTAGTGATACAAAAAGGAACCCCAAGGGAATTATTAGTCAGAAGAAGGCAAAACCTTCAAGGCAATGAAGCAGCAAAAAGGCTAATTCAACCAGAGATATGATCAACAGGACAATAGTCAGCAGAGATTAAGATACAATTCTGAGGTTGTACAAATCACTGGTGAGGTCACAGTTGGAATATCTTGCATTCTTCCTCCTCCTCTACATATTAGTTTTCTCGCCAAATACCATCCATCGCAACCGTTGGTCTACACCCCTTCTTCCTCCTATCTGTTCCGCCTCTTCAACCCCAAGCACCACCCACCGTAGCTGCCACGCTGTCTCTCCGTCTGACTTTTGGATCTTGACCTGGAACCAAACCCTTTTGCCTATCGATTTTACTTTGACTGAGCGCCTGAGAATAAGCTGGTCCCCGCGATGTGGCTTTCGCTGGGCGCTGTAGAAATCTCGGAATTACGATTACGATTGCATGTCTGATCTTTGGATCTGGACTTGGGACCGAAATAGCTGACTGTAGCAGCCTCGACGATTTAAATCTTTACTGAGCGCCTGTGAATGAGCTGATTTCTCCAACTTAGCTTTCTTTATCCGGATGTGAACGTAAACGTAATCGTTAACTAGAGATTTCTACAGCGCCAAACGAGAGCTAAGTCGCGGGAACCAGCTTATTCACAAGCGCTCAGTCAGAACAAAATTAATAGGCACGAAGGGTTCGGTTCCAGGTCGAGATCCAAGAGTCAGGTAGGCAGTCAGATGGCTAGGGTGGGTGGTGTTTGGAATTGGATCTGCTGGATAGATAAGAGAAAGAAGAGGAATGAGGATAGGATCTGCGGAAGAGAAGAGTTTTCAGATTTGAGTGAAAGACATGCGCAGAGATTGCAGGGGGTGAAATGATGGTGAGTTCGTGTGGTGAAGTAACGATGCCCATTGTTGCGTCGTAGGTGGTGACGTTGTGCCTGGCCTGAGGAGGAGGAGTAAGAGGAGGAGAAGCGGACCTGAGCCATCAAGGGAGACCTACCGTTGCAATGCATAGAGGGCGGAGCATGGCATGGGGTCCCCCGACGGGGCGCAACTACCCGTGTCTCGTCCACACTCAGCTCTTCATGACGGAGAACTTCGAGAAGGAGACAGATGCCCGCATTCGCTGGTACTTCCAGACGGTCAAGGCCAGGAGAGCCAAAGACACGGCCGCCGGACGACGATCGAAGCAGTACGAGGTCTTCAAGAAGCGCCTCATGGAAGGATGTCCGAAGCCGGCAGAGGGCGTCTTCGCCAAAGTTCGCGACCGGAAGCCAGCCGACTACCGGATGCGCGTCATCGAGGGTGATGACTTCTGGGTAAAACTGATGGATATGACACGACCCGATGCCCACCTCGTCAACCCGATGTACCCCGTTGACCGACCCACCCGCGACCTACTCTACGAGGGGGTCAGTCAGCAGGACGAGGGCAGAGCGCTGTACCGGAAAGAGCGCTACAAAAAGCAACCGGAACTGAAGTACAAGTTTCCGCTGACGAACAACTGGGACTACGGATGGCGCCTTGGTGACGTCATCAAGAAGGAAGACCTCAAGAACCCGAAGCACGTGCGAAAGAACATCGTTGAGCAGACGTTCTACACTCGCAACGGACTTCCGGAACTCGACCAATCAGCTGTATGCAAATGCTTCTGATAATTACTGCCGTTATAGACTGTAGTTCAAAATGTTCATTTTTTTATTTAAAAGGAATTTTTTTATGAAACTGTTATTATTACTTCTTAATCGAAGCGGACTGATCCTTCCGGATGTAGGAATTTAGAATTGGAGTAAAAGTAAATTTATATGTAGCTACCATCGCTTGTCTACAATTGAGTCTGAAAAGTTATAAACCACAGACCACGTATTATTATCAGTTTTTGTAAAAAAATGTTAATATGCGTTGTTCTGGAATGGTCGATCCTTTTGCTGTTGAATTTGCCGGGCGTCGATGACCGTCGCATCCTCCGAGGAAACAAAACAAGGGAGTGGCCTTCGGGGGCCGGCGCCTCCCAACCGACCTTGCAAGTCCAACTGGTGGCTCTTTTGATGACGGGAAGCCAGCTTTAATAAGGGCTCGACAAATCATGTCGTTGATAAGCAAAGGTCTTGCCACCGGTCCGAACCTAAGAGGCGCGATAATCTGTTTGGGTGATTCGCTGCAGCTAGAGGCGCAGAGGGAAAGACATATATGGGGAAGACACAGGTCAACTCAGAGTGGAAAACCATTTGCCGCTCGAAGGTCTCATCACTTTGCCTTACAAAGGCCTTGCAAGAACTACAAGAGCTAAATTTTGGCACTCGCCTCAGTGTTTATGAAGCAAGAAGCAACTGCTTTAAAACCTACTATTATATTTATTATTACTATTATATATTATATTATTACAATTATATATATGAATATATATATATATATAAAATGACTACACCTCTGTTTCTGAACTATGTGGTAGAAAGTCACATGTAACAATATGTATATATACATGTTACATGTAACCTTCTAGCACATGGATGAAACTCATTTAAAGTTCAGAAAACCGACAGCAAATCCATTTCTTGGAAGTTATACGGCTTGCAATGTTGAACTTGAAATGTTCCATTTTCGTGGACTGTTGTGCTAGATTGATAGACGGAGGCGTCCTCTGGCGAATGCCAGTTAAAACCCAATTTCGAGACTTCGATGGTAGAGTGACGACGATCAGAGGCCTGTATCTTTGTAGCTAAATCCCGCGTTCTGTTCCCTCTCCATAGACCGCATCTCGCTTTAGACAACCATACAAATGTGAAGGCGCACAATAAATCCTTCTGTGCGTCAGGCATTATTTATAGGCGCCGTTCTGGATTAAGAAATGGTGGTGAGGAGGTGGCTGAGTTGTAAGGCGTCGGTCATTTGTTACTGGGTCCAGATTTCGATTCCCGGTATGTCTGTATATCTGATGTCTGTATATCTGATGTCTGTATATCTGATGTCTGTATATCTGATGTCTGTATATCTGATGTCTGTATATCTGATGTCTGTATATCTAAAGTGAGTGAGTGAGCCATCGGGCTCCGTTCTTATATATATATATATACATATATATACATATATATATATATATATACATATATATATATTCTCATGACACTTGTTTTAAGATAAATGCAGACGTGCTGGTGTCTAATATCGTTAAGCGGTCAGACACCTCATCTAATTCTCGTGGACACATAAAAGACTGAGTTGGAAAAAGCAAGAGGAGGAACAGCGGCGATCTAGGCGCTGATCAGATGATGCGCCTGCAGAACGCCGATCGAGAAAGATGGATAGCTTCTTTCCGATGCCCCAAAATGTGAATTCGATTGAATGCCTTCCAACTCCGTGATTTATGCTGCGCAACTTTTAAAAGTCTTATGAGTCAGACGAATAGAAAATAATTTAGCGGCTGCGTAGAGGGAATGGATGCATTGGCGGCGGATGAAGTTCCTGGTGAGTAGGAAGCGACAGCCAAGGTACAGTGGGTCACCCCGTGAGTTCCCGTATCCGAGCAATCGATCCCGGATTCTGACCTATCACCGAGACTGACTAAACAGCCCGGCCGGCTCTTGCGACTTGATTTGACTAAGCGCCGGTGAATGTGCTGCTCTCCCTGACACGGTTTTTGTGGGGCGCTGAGAAATTGGATCGCGATATTCGGTGTCTCCTGCCTTCGGATTTCTCTTTAATGAAAGTCAACTGTGTATCTTTCGCTCTCTCTTTTTCTCTCTCTCTCTCTCTGTTTCTATGTCTGTCTGTCTGTCTGTCTGTCTGTCTGTCTGTCTGTCTGTCTGTCTGTCTGTCTGTCTGTCTGTCTGTCTGTCTGTCTGTCTGTCTCGTTATTTTATAAAAAACACATCTAGAATTGGCCACAGCCATGAAAGATGCTATAGCTGTAAGACGTAAAAGAGGAATTTTTGGATGGAATTCACTCTCCACTTCTGCGCCTTCTGTCAATTCTTGAATGTCCTTTCGGTTTAAACCTAAGACTAGTCCCTTTCAACTTCCTTATCCACCGTAGACCGACTTCTGGTCTTCCTAGGATGATGAATTTCAAATGGACTTCTCCAACGGATTCTGATTGCTGACCTCTGTCCTTTTCACTTCAAAGCGGTCGTCGAATGATACTCTAGATATCTTGTGCATTTTGACAACGCAGAATTCATCAGATTTTTTACATGTACACATTTTTCTACAGCGACCGTATAGCCTCTTTGACCCTGCTCATTTTTCAATGAATTTATCGGGTGAGGTCCTTCAGCACCGCTGCCTGTTTGAATGAGCGCAACGCCATTTAAGGTCCCCGTGTACGAACCGTGCTAGCCCGAAATTCATATTTCTTAAATAAGCCACGATCGGTATGCGAACCGGCATCCTCCCGCACAGCGGCGCCTCGACCCGTACGCTTCAACTAATGTGGCTAATTAGCCCAGCTGATTGGATTGGATTGGATTAGATTAGATTAGATTAACCCAGTTGTGACTTGGAAGACGGATGAGACAAGGGAGAGGGAGCGGGAGCGGGGAGGGTTGGTCGTCGGTCAAAGAACAGCTGCCTCAGAAATAAGTCTGAAGAAGAGAGAAAGGAAAAGGCTGTTCATAGCAGCTGTGCTTCATATCTAATGCAAATAGAAACGATTAAATATTCAGTTATTAAACATCAAACTGCAGCTGTTGCCAAGGCGACGGAGACTTGATGCGATTCGAAGAGAGTTCCCATTCGAAGAATTCTGTTATATTTATAGCATGTGGTCGCCATCGTTTATTACATAAATATAATAATAAGGCGCTATATTAAGTGTCTTCATACACATGCAAGTATGTGTATGTATGTATGTATCTATGTATGCATACATGTATGTATGTATGTATGTATGTATGTATGCATGCATGCATGCATGTATGTATGTATGTATGTATGTATGTATGTATGTATGTATGCATGCATGCATGCATGCATGTATTTATGTATGTATGTATGTATGTATGTATGCATGTATGTATGTATGTGTGTATGTATGTAAGTATGCATGTATGTATGTATGTATGTATGTTTACGCATGTGGTGGCGTAATATTTCAGTCGCTGTGCTCAATATTGTGTCTCGTAAATGGCAGTAAGAAACATAAAATTCTGTCATCAGTTTTTAGGTCATATATATATCATCCACACACAGGGAAAAGGTTTTATGTTTATATGTGGGTATTCTATATTAGAGTAGTCCAAAAAATTAAAGTTCCAAGTTGTAACCCGCCATTACAATCCAACTACTAGAAACGAACATGGTGAAGATATCAGCCAAATTGAACCATATTTCGACGATGCACAAGTCGATCAAAGATATCTCCTCAGTGCAGAATATTAAACGGCCTCATGGCAAACAAACACGAATCAAAATTCAAACGTAGCAAAGTATTATTTTAGTACGACTTAAGCAGTCAATATCAGAATAATGTTGTATGATATGAAGTGAACAAATTGAAAGTGCAATGACAAATTTCTCGGCCTTCAACTAAGACATATCATTCGCCTTTCACGTCTTGAATGCGGTCACAACTCATATTGCTACTCTGTACTTGATTCAAGTCCTGTCAGCAAAGTTTTCTTCTTGGAAACAGGAAATTTGTGGCGATGGTCCTGAACAACTTGCAGTAGATGTTGTTTTACTGTTTATCGTTTGTGGGAATTGAGTTTTAATCGTGGAGCGGCTTCACTCCCCTGTCGACCGCGTCGTTGACAGCCTTAAGCTCCTCCACGAGTTGCAGGAAAGCAAGATAGTCCTCGTTTAATTTCAGTTTCAGGGTGAGAACTACAGGAACGAATCCTACAGTTCTGTGATGTGAAAGGATGGTCCTGTGTGGGTGACAATCAACGGGCAGTTAACACTAACTCTAACAGATGTCAAGTCAAGCCTCAGAAACAGTTGGTTCGATCTACTCTTACGGTGTACACTGCTGACCCTTCTTTCTTTCTAAGTCCAAACTCAGTGTTTGGATGAAAGAAGACCATCTCAACTGTGACCTCTGACTCAAGTACCACAGACGTCGATGGAACCCTGTTGTAGTATCCTAATGAATTTCTTTGTTTCTGTGGTCGGTAAAATGTCAACGAAAACGCAGAACGGTAGGTCAGTAGGTCAGTGTAAGGGTAGAAGCAGCACAGGGAACTCATTGAACTTTGGTTATTCCAGCCAGATCCGATGCTGTCTGAAAGCTACGCTGGCCAGCCCAAGTCCAACGTCATTTGATTGCAAACGGTTATCACAGGCAATACCTGGACCAGAGGAGACGGTATTTTCAGGACAATGAATGCATGTTCAGCTGTGATTTCTATCACATGGTGACGACATGCTAGATGAAGTAGATTCTAACCAGTGCTTTTTAAAAATAAAAATCGCGTGCATCATCATGCTGACCGGTGCTGCTAACTGTCATGTCAAAGCACAGGCTCTTGACATTTCGTAGCCTTCCCTCGTCAAGGCATCGAATCACGCATTCGGTCTGAGCATCTCCAGTATTGGAGTTAATGTCTGGGAAGCGAGGTTTCTCTACTCCAACACAGTGGACACAGAAACAGCGGTCGATCCTCCTTCTGCCAGCCAGGCAACAGTCTCTCGTCCGAATGAACAACCAATGAAGAATCGGACGAGAATTGAAGTTTCAAGGTGCCGAATATCTCTTCTTGATATTATTATCTCCTGACTTGGTGGACGGCGCTTTGACACAGTGGCAAGTCCTGAATTTCACGACCCACGTACTGCTTGAGTAGTCACCGGCTTTCCGTTCTATATTCCGTGCCAAAGTGGCAAAAGTATAATGATTCAAAAATTGACTTAGCATCTTATTATTATCATATTATGATTACGATTATAAATATTGTTGTTGTTGTTTGAAGCGCCACCTCAAGAGGTGGGATCAGGGCAAGAAAGCAATGTTCCGGAGAGGCATATGGAGCTTCCTCCCTGGACAGCCATCGAAATTCGTTGGAGCAAATAGGATGTCTTTAGTGGATCATGGGTTGCGTCTGTTATAAGGCTCCCCAAACCTGTGATGAACTCCAGTCCTTCCTTGCTCCGTGCTTTGCTAGTCTCAAAGGCGACATCCACAAAGACGTCGGTGCGAGTGATTGCGGCATATTTCTCCCATTTTGCCAAAGCTGCACAGTCTGCGGCTTAGCATATATATAAGACAATAGAAATTCAACATTATTTTTCAAGTGAGCGATGCCTGCATTAGACTTTCCATTCACCAGGGAGAAATAAGCATCGATTACCGTCGGATAGCCAGACAACATAACGGATGAGACTTTCAAGCGCTATCCACCCTTGAAATATTCTCCTCGTTATTCATATCAACACACCCGTACCTGATTCATTGTTTTCTATACAATAGATGACTTACTTGGCACCTTCCACTGCTCACAAACTGAAACTTCATTTCTACCATGTACACTCAGTGTTTCATATACTTATACATATACATTTACTGTGTGCATAGGAAAGTTGTCAAATTTCATTTCGTGAAGGGTAAAGGAGTTAAGTGGAACGAGTGGCCATGCAGAGACACAGAGTCATGATATGCTATTATGTTATGCTAATGCTATGCTATGATATGTTATGCTGTGTTCCTATGTTATGCTGTGTTAAGTTGTGTTATGACATGCTATGTTGTTATGTTATGTTATATGTTATGTGATATGTTATGTTATGTTGTGTTATGTCATGTTCTTTTGATCTCGATGTAGTGACTAGAGTTAGAAGAGAAAAGGTTCAAAGAGCAATGCACTTTGTGACGTACATAAAAGGCGCTATATTAAGTGTATCAATACATGCATGCATACACAAATGCACACATGCATGCATCCATCCAGTGACTGGCCGCCTTTACGCTTTGACTAAGCACGCGTCAGTCGTTTAAAACTAACAGACTGTATTGACGTAATTCAGCCATTTCGATTCGATTTCGTTTAATCTGATCAAATCATACGACTTTTATGAGCCGTTCATCAAAGGCATTTGGATGGCAGAGGTTGATCGATGGCGCTCCTGTGAATTCCCTTCTGCAGACATCCATCACCAGAGACCAGCCGTCGCTTCGAGGGCTTCCGATTGAGAAATTTATAGGCATCTCTATTCAGATGGGCTTGGAGAGCGATGATCAGTTTTTAGCATTGAATTCTGATTTCTTGTCACGTACAATGCCTGTCCTGGGGATGGGATGGGGATGGGATGGGTAAAATAGGGGATAGGTCGTTTTGCGGGCGTTGTAGCCCCCCCCCCCCGGACTCAGACTGATGGACCCGACGTATGTTGTCCGTGCGCATGCCTGTAAGACGACCTATTTTCCAGGGATTTCGTTATTGAATCATCATCTGTCTGTCTGCCTGTCTGTCTGTCTGTCTGTCTGTCTGTCTTACTATCTGTCTCCATGTCTTTCTCCATGCCTATATGTCTCAGTCTCTGTCTCTGTGTCTCCCTCTCTGTGTTTGTGTGTGTGGTGTACGGTTATTGAGAGTGAAGCGCAGCTTATCAGACGAAGACAATATTGTGGTCACGTCTTCGACGAAACACCCTCCTCCATCTCTTCCTCTTCTTACCACTCCTCTTTCCCCTTCGCTTCCGCTCGCTCTTCAACATCTTCCTCCTTCTGCGACTCTTTTTCTTTCAGTGCAGAGAAATCTTGCTCATCATCTTCTATGATTAACGATCGATTCTCTGTCTTCCCCTAAAACAATCGAGGCACTGAAACGATTTCTCGCTTAAGGGCCTTAGCCATCCTCCAACTCATCTCTAGTTCACCGCTTCTACCCTCACCCTTTATGCCCTCTCTCTCTCTCTCTCTCTCTCTCTCTCTCTCTCTCTCTCTCTCTCTCTCTCTGTCTCTCTCTCTCTTTTTATCTCTCTCTCCTTATTCTCTCTCTCTTTCTCTCCCTCTCTTTCTCTCCCTCTCTTTCTCTCTTCCTCACTTTCTCTCTCTTCTCTCTCTCCCCTCTCTTTCCCTCTCTTTCTCTCTCTTGCTCTCTCTTTATCTCTTTCTATCTATCTCTCCCTCTCTTTCTCTCTTTCTGTCTCCCTCTCTTTCCCTCTCTTTCTCTTTTTCTGTTTCTTTCTATCTTTTTATATCTATCTCTCTGTCTTTCTGTCTGTCTGTTTTTCTATCTCTGCCCCTCTTTGTGCGTGTCTTTTACTGCGTCTGTGAGCATCCACGTATCTCTGAATACACGAGTTTCTACGAGAAGAACATCATTTATTGATAGACTTTGGGTCGTGGTATCTTCGGCTTATCTCTGAGCGACGATACATCTTCGTTTTCTCTACTTTATGCAGCTCCTTTTCCTATGCGTCGCATTGCATGGCGTAATTCGCTTGATCCACGCGCCTGTCAACCGCCTGATTTACGATCGCTCGGCCTAAGATGCGCTCTTCATTCCAAGTAGACGGATAACATTATGTAATTGCTTCTGGGCCCAGGGCCTGTGTGTAATGCTAAGGCTATTCGTAGCAATATATTGTAGCGCCAATGTCTTAGGGAGATACTTAAATTTATGGTGTCCTTCTGTTTCAGCTTCCTACCTACCCACCGTAGTCTGGCTTCTGGTTTCTCTGACCCATCGCAATTCGATCTGGCTTCTCCAACGGATTATGATCGCGATTTCACTCGAAGCGACCATCGATTGATGCCTTGGGCATTTATGATAACGGCGCCATAGAAGTCATTAGATTAGATTAGATTAAGAACTTTCTCTGTTCGGTCTCAGATATAGATGTAGTGGCCCACTTCATCCGTTATCATAAATGCCCAAGGCATCAATCGATGGTCGCTTCGAGTGAAATCGCGATCATAATCCGTTGGAGAAGCCAGATCGAATTGCGATGGGTCAGAGAAACCGAAGAAATAACACGTGTCTTTACACAGGTACGCCTAAGAAGATTAAAAAAATAGGTAAAGGTAACAGTTGCTTACAGGCTTTTAAAGAAACAAAAATTAAGGGTGACATATTCATTTATTCTTTAAATACCTGTATCAATAGAAACTTCTTAGACGCGTGACCCTAAGGTCGAAGGTTCACGAACCCAGCAATCGATCGATCAAATGGACAGAACTCTTTAACCTCCCAAATTTCGTTGCTACTCATTTACCGACCCCGAAAGAATGGAGGGCTGAGTGGGCGTCTGGTGGCATGATAATCCACGGACGATCACTCATCCAAGTACTAACCGGGCTCGATTTGTCTTAACTACACTGCTCCTACTATGGTCGCATAAACAAACCAAGCTCAGTCAAGGGTCGAGTTAGCCTTTTTCGTAGTTATGTACGAAGACGCTTGATATAGCGCCTTTTCAGTACCTCTCAAAAGCGCTGAAAAATGACTATGTAACAGATCGATTCAGATGCGTTTTAATGTAGTTTGGAATTGTACGTAGAACAGTTTTTGCTGCTTCTATGCACTGTCTCAATGGTTTTGCACTCTCATGAATAATCATCCCACCAAGTGTCTCTGTCTCTGTCTCTGGATCTGTCTGTCTGTCTCTTTCTCTCTGCCTCGGTGTCTGCCTGTCTGTCTCTCTCTCTCTCTCTTCAGTCACTGTTAAAACCTCCATTCGTCCGTAGCTGTTGATGTCTTGCGGTCTCTTGTGTCTCTTTGGTCTTCGATCGCTTGGGTCTCTTGTATCTCTTTGGTCTTGGGTCGCTTGGGTCTCTTGTGTCTCTTTGGTCTTGGGTCGCTTGGGTCTCTTGTGTCTCTTTAGTCTTGGGTCGCTTGGGTCTCTTGTGTCTCTTTGGTCTTGGGTCGCTTGGGTCTCTTTGGTCTTGGGTCCCTTGGGTCTCTTGGGTCTCGACTCGTTTCGCTGTCCAACGGATTGTCTTTTCAGAATTGCATAGAAGCGACCATCGATTGATGCCTTACGACAAAGGCGCTATATAAGTCGAAATATTAGATTAGATTTGTCTTCAACAGTTGCTATGTTCGGTCATACTGGCTGCTACTGCTGCTGCTGCTGCTGCTGATGATGATGATGATGATGATGATGATGATGATGATGATGATGATGATGATGATGATGATGATGATGATGATGATGATGATGATGATGATGATGATGATGATGATGATGATGATGGGATCGATCTATTAGGAAGGGAAACTGAGAGGCGAAGATGCTGTTGGACGCAAAGGGATCTACACGTAGATCCTGCATTCGTTCGATCCATCAAGAGACTACCTTATCCCCCTTCTGTCTTTCTTTCTCCTTCGGATCACCAGCATCAGCATCTCATGACAATCACTCTCTGTCCGTCCAACATGACCGTGGTCATCACAACCACCAGTGTCACCACCCACAACCACCATCACCACCACAACGACAACCACCACCACCACGACCACCACCACTGCATTCTACGACCGAATGCTGTGATTATAGTTTGCTGAGGGAATTCTCATTTTTTATGTCGGCAATTTCTTCTTCGAATGAAACGACTTTGAAGCGTTTTTACGAGAAGAGATGCTGAGCGATAATGGGTGAATCACAGAGAACGAGGATGATAATGACGATGAGGAGGAGAAGGACGAGGAGGAGGAGAAGGAGGAGGAGGAGGAGGAGGAGGAGGAAGCCAGTGGAATTCAGTCGTAGAGATGAATTATCGCTGGAATCTAAGAAGAGATGAGACACGGTCTAATTAGACCTGTGATGAATTAGTCTCAGATGATGACGATGCTACGGTCACAGGACAATACCCCCCGGACAATAACCCCATGCAAAAAAAAACAGGACAATAACCCCCTATAATGATATAGTACATACAGTAAAGAGTAGACATAAAAGAATGACCAAGCATTCAAGAACTAAATATTGGACAATTATTAGACAATTAGGCACAGACTAGACATGAAAGAATTACCATACAACATGAAAGAGGTCAAAGAGAAATGGTTTATGGAAAATACAAAGTTTAAAAGTTAAAAGTTTATCTATTTCTATCCATGATGGAATTTATAAAATCTGATCAAGGAAACGATAAACTTAGTTTTGAAGGTTATGTATACGTAAAGCAGAAAAATTTAGCAAATGGTGTAGTGTAGTTTGAGTGCGAAAAGAGGCATATATGTCTAATAAATTAATATATAAACTGTATGATTAGTATACACTATTTGTATATTTATATAGTTAATATATCAGTATAGGGGGTTGCTGTCCGGGTTTTTTTGGCATGGGGCTATTGTCCAGGGGGTTATTGTTTGGGGGGTTATTGTTCTATAACCCGATGCTACTGCTTCTGCTCAGACAACGATCACTCTCCTCGTCTTCCTCTTCCTCCTCTATTTACTCCTAACTCCTCCTCCTCTTTCTCTTGCTCCTACAATTTCTTATCTTCTTCCTCTTCTTCTTCCTCCTCCGCTTACACCTCCTTTTTCTCATATCCTCTTCCTCCTCTTCCTCCCCCTCTTCCTCTTCCTCCTTGTCTTGTTCTTCCTCTTCCTCTTTACCTCCAAACTCCTCCTCTTCATCTCATCTTCTTCCTCCTCCCATACCTCCTCATCTTTTCTCTCATTTTCCTCCTCCTCTTCTTGCTCCTCCTCCTCCTCCTCCCCTATTACTCCTCGTCCTTCTCCCATCTTCTTCCTCCTTCTTCTCCTCCTCTCTTCCTCTTCCTCCGCTTGTCCTCTCCGTCCTTCTCATGTCTCCAGGCAGACAGCAGGAGGACCAATTCAACCAGAACTATTAATAGAACAGAACCGACTTTGGGACAAAAACATTCATCAGAATATTTAGAACTCGAACCCAATTTGACCCAAACCTTTACAGACGAATCCTCTGCTACCCTGTCCACTTCTCGATTCTTCAATTAGTCCTCCTCCCTCACAACGAGTTCCACAGGTCGCCCTCTATTGCACGGGCAGTTGAGCAACTGCGGGTGCATAGCTTGCCATTTCGGGCGTCACAAGATCAATTATTAGTCGAGTTGGATATCTCCATCATAACTCTAAAGAAGCGAATGTTCGAGTGTCGTTAAGGAGGTCACGTGATGCTCTAACTGGGTCGCGATATTCGGTGTCTCCTGCCTTCGGGTTCCTCCTCAATGAAAGCCAACTGTGTATCGTTCGCTCTCTCTCTCTCTCTCTCTCTCTCTCTCTCTCTCTCTCTCTCTCTCTCTCTCTCTCTCTCTTTCTCTCTCTCTTTCTCTCTCTTTCTGTTTCTATGTCTGTCTGTCTGTCTGTCTGTCTGTCTGTCTGTCTGTCTGTCTGTCTGTCTGTCTGTCTGTCTGTCTGTCTGTCTGTCTCTAGTTATTTTATAAAAACACATCTAGAATTGACAACAGCCATGAAAGATGCTATAGCTGTAAGACGTAAAAGAGGAATTTTTGGATGGAATTCACTCTCCACTTCTGCGCCTTCTGTCAATTCTTGAATGTCCTTTCGGTTTAAACCTAAGACTAGTCACTTTCAACTTCCTTATCCACCGTAGACCGACTTCTGGTCTTCCTCCTCCTCCTCCTTCTCCTCCTCCTCCTCCTGCTTTTGCTCCCCGTGAGTTTTATGGGCTCAGTAAAATGTGGAGTCGTGAAGTGGGCCACTTGGGCTTCCACTGGGGTCAATGAAACGACCAGGACTGCTCTGTGGATCACATTCAGCTCCACTCTAACTTAATTACCCCCGCATACATAGCTAATGACCACCAGATGGGCCATACGACGACGACGACGAGGAGCAGGAGGAGGAGGAAGAGGAAGAGGAGGAGGAAGAGGAGGAAGAGCAAGAGAAGGAGGAGGAAGATAAGGAGAAAGAGGAGGAGAAAGAGAAGGAGAAAGAGGAGGAGAAAGAGGAGGAGCAAGCGGTGGAGGAGCAAGATGAGAAGGAGGAGGAAGAGGAGAAGAAAGAAGAAGAGGAGGAAAAGAAGGAGAGGAAGGAGGAGGAGGAGGAGGAGGAAAGGAAGTAGGGAAGAGATAAGTAAGGGAATGAATAAGCGAATGAGGGGAGGATGAAGATGGAAGAGGAGGAGGAGGAAAAAGAGAAGGAAGAAGAGGCTGAGAACGAAGGAGCAGGAGAAGGAAGAGGAGAGAGAAAATGCATCGTAGGTCTATATAGACCTGAGTCGTATTGGCCATCGTCGCATCCCAGGAGACTCAGCCAACCATAGACACCGACTCAACGAACGAAACGAACGGTTTCATCATCAGTCCACTGTCTGCCTACAGAGAGCCGCGGCTTTCCTCCTTCGATCCCTTCGTCCTTCCGTCCATCAATCCATCGGTCTAAGTTTGTGTGTATGCATGCACGCATGCATGCATGTATTTATGTATGTGGGTATATAAGCAGTGAATGGCGCAGTTGTGTCGGAGGCTGGAGCAGCTGATGAATGACTGTGAATGGCTAGAAGTATTCCACTGCAACTATGTCGCAAATAAAGACATTATAAAGTTTACCACTGAATTCAAATTATCATTTAAGTCGCTGGTAGAATGATCGAATGTTGTTTTTTCCAATGAAATGTCATTGAACTGGGCTATATGGGCCATTGTGTAGCCGAGAGCCATGGACAGCCACGCAAATCAGAGAGACAGACAGAAAGACAGAGCCAGCCAGAGAGAGCCAGAGAGAGATAGACAGACAGACAGAGAGTCAGACAGAGAGAGCGGACATAGTGGGCCAGAAAAATCTCAATGGCGTCATTATCGGCCGTTGAGTGACGCCACTTGCGCCCCACCACGCTACCCCACCCCTGCACCACTGCACCCCTCCCCTCCCTCGGATGATTTAAGAAGAAAACGAATCGATCGATCAAGGCGTTATTAGGCAAAAAGACATCGACTGATATTATATAGAAAGCGTCGAATGTTATTCCCCTAATATCGCCCACCGCCTTCTCCCTCGCTCCGCTATTATCGCCCGGTTCTTCATCATTATTCGCGCATGATTCCCTACGAGACCCAGAGCACAATAGCCAGAGCACAATAGCCAGAGCACAATAGCCAGAGCACAATAGCCAGAGCACAATAGCCAGAGCACAATAGCCAGAGCACAATAGACATCGGCTGCGATCATAGACCTAATCGCGTCCATATTTTACGGCCATCATTGTGAGTTCAGTTTTTAACGTACATTTAAATATCATGTAAGCCTAGCCGGTGTAACTCTCTTGGCTTTTCCATTGTCTGTCTGTCTGTCTGTCTGTCTGTCTGTCTGTCTGTCTGTCTGTCTGTCTGTCTGTCTGTCTGTCTGTCTGTCTGTCTGTCTGTCTGTCTGTCTGTCTGTCTGTCTGTCTGTCTGTCTGTCTGTCTGTCTGTCTGTCTGTCTGTCTGTCTGTCTCGACAATGCCCTAAAATCCTGATAAGAAAAATTCTCTTCAGTCAGATCGTCAGCTAAATCCCTACTTCGGCTCTTCAGTCGACTTCCTGCTAAATCCTCTAATGTGAACATCTTTATCCCCTAATCTGGAGATCTTATTCCTCCGATCCTCCTGTCTTATTCCTCTCTTAGCGAAGGCAGCAGGCAATTAAGAGTCCAGAATTAACCGCCATTGAAGATGATCGATCGTTCAGAGCGCAGACTGACGCATGGAAAGTGAGCCGTATAAATACCATTCGGCTCCATTAACATTATTGATGATATCTGTGTAACTGAGACGGTGACGACGACGACGACGACGATGATGATTAAGATGACTATGATGAGGATGCTTATGATGATGACGACGAAATGTAGTTGTATTTGCTGGTGGTGGAGATTTTGCAAGTAAAGAAAACTAGAGACAAAATGAGATAGACAGAGAGATAGAGAGACAGAGGAAGAGATCGAGAGAGAGAAAGATATATATATATATATATATACAGAGAGAGAGTGAGAAAAGCAGAGATATAAATGTACAGTAAATGTATAGGTTTTATATAGCGACGGTATGTCCTCGACCCTGCTTATTTTGCAATGAATTTATCGGGTGAGATCCTTCACCACCGCAACCCGTTTGAATTGGCGCCACGCCATTTAAGTTCCCCATGCACGGACCGTACTAGACCGAGATTTAAATCTCTGAAATAAGCCACGACCGGGACGCGAACCTGGGATCCTCACGAACAGAGGCTCCTTGGCATACGCACTTATCGATGTAGCTAACTAGGCTAGTGTATATAGAGTTGGAGAGAGAAAGAGTGAGGGAGGGAGATCGGAGAGGGAAGGAGGGATGGAGAGAGGGAGGGATATTTCGTATCGATCTTTTGTCTATTCATCGAAAATCCTTTCTACGAAGTCGTTTCCCGTTTATCCGCTGACGTCAGATGACTGTTATCACCGAATCCCAAATGACGAGGAATAGATCCAGGAAGATTGACAGACGGACAGACAGACAAACGGACAGACAGACAAACGGACAGACAGACAAACGGACAGACAGACAAACGGACAGACAGACAGACAATGTAGTTTCATAGAGAGCTGTCATAACGAGTGGTACACTTGGTCTTCGGCGCCGCTGACGTTTGCTCGGAGGAACCGCGAATAAAACTTTCGTTCGGATTCGAGGTCTGATCGACTGAATTTAAACGTCCAGTGATGTGAAGCATCTGATAACAGAAGAAAAACGAAAGGAACTGCGAGAGAATTCGAAGAGAGAGAAATGATAAAAGAGAAGAGAAAAACGAAACAGACAGAGAAAGAAATTGTATGGAAAGGAAAGAAGAAGAGGAGATTAAATGGACTGCGCGTGAATTGGGCGAGAAATGAAGAAGACAGCGGAACTGATCACGTGATGAATAATTAAGGACGAACGGGTCGGAAGGGGAAGGGGTCGCTGCAGGGGGAAAAGAAGAAGAGAAGAGCGAGAGAAAGAACTTGGAATTGGCATAATTCTGTTTGGCGTCAAAAGATGGAGGGTCTACGGTTGCTGCAACTGGTCCAGACATTCGTCTTTGTCATCATCGTTCAATCGGATGCACAGTTGATGTATGCCGTTGCCATGGTTTCATTGATGGATCGAGACACCTGGATACACCTAGTCCTTCGTCCGTCCGTCCGTCCGTACCATCCATCCATCTGTCGGTCGTAGATTGGAGTTAAATAGTAGTAACACTTACCAGCCGTCGAAGATGCCACAGCAGCTAAGGAATCGCCGAAATTCTTCATCGTCTGTGGCTTACCATCCTTACACGACGTCTAATTTGGTGTCTTCTGTCAGCATGTGTGTCTGTCTGTCTGTCTCTGTCTCTGAGTGTTTGTTTGTCTGTCTATCTCTCTCTTCCGCATTCTTTCTTTATTCGTCTGTTTCGTTTTTACTGACTTCCATTATTCTTCTAGTGTCATCTTTGCATGGCTTTCATTCCATTAACTAGGCTGCCTTTCTTCCCAACGTTTGTTCGTTCGTTTAGGGCTTCGATCCTTCATAGAAAGGAAGGAAGGAAGGAAGGAAGAAAGGAAGGAAGGAAGGAAGGAGGGAGGACGGAAGTAAGAAAGAAAGAAAGTAAGAAAGGGAGAAAGGAAGAACGGAAGGAAGCAAGGAATAAAGAAAGAAAGAAAGAAAGAAAGAAAGGATAAAGATAGAAAGAAATATGAAGAACGAAGAAAACAATGGTTGACCGAAAAAACGAACGAACGAACGAACGAATGAATGAATGAGTGAATGAATAATGAAATAACAAACGACTGAAACTGAGGGCGAGAGATGGCGGTCGTAGACTATTTCGTTCGGGCATTGTAAATTGATTTTGTTGTGTGGACCATTTCCTGCTATTGAAGGGTAATTGATGGCATTGACTTCGTCGGTAGCTGGAATCCGTTGGCCCCTCCGTAGGTCGGTCGAAGGCCAAGAGAAAGAGAGAGAGAGACAGACAGACAGACAGACAGACAGACAGACAGAAGGAGTCGACGTGGCACATGACGACCTGAGATGTATTGCAATTTCATTGATCTGATCAGATGACTGATATCGGACAAAGCAATTCACCAGAAGGTTCGATAACATCTTCTCTCTTTCCTCTCCTATACTATGCTCTGTCCAACTCTTCCTTGGATTTCGTGTTACTTGTTCCTCCTACCGTGTTTTCCAATCTTACCAGTTCCTATGTTTCCCTGTTCCTCCTCTTCCATCTTCTCCCTTCTTCGGATCTTCCTTCTTCCCAGTTTCTCCTCTTACCCTCTTCTTGTATTCGTGTGAATCCCTCTGTTCTTCAATCTGTCATGTTTCCAGTTCTTCTCTACGCCTCCACTTTTCTACTTTTCCCTCTTTCCCACTCCTCCTTATACCATGTTCCTCCTTCTACCATGTTCTTCCTTCTACCACTTTACTCCTTGAATAAGCTGGTTCCCGAGCCACGTAGCTTTCCTTGGGGTCTGTAGAAATCTCGAGTTAACAATTACGATCACGATCCTCATTCTAACCTACTCCTCATTCTCCTTATTCCTCCATCTCTACAGTTCTTTCTTCAATCCTCTCAGTTTGGGTTATTTTTCTCAGAAACCTACGCTTCCTCACTACATAGGCGATCGCCAAGAAACGTCTGACCTTTAGGCTCAAACGTGGAAATATTTTCTGGACCGACTCTGAAAGAAATTTCCGGCAACAGAGAACCATTGTAGGTAGGATAAAGTTAATCTGTCGTTGATCGTAACAACCGAATGATGCCGTAAATCTCGTCGACGAATGAGAGGTGATGATTGGTTCTTCTGTACGATTAATCGCTTTTTATATTAGATATAGCAAAAAACTGCGTAGATTTCAGATGGACTAATTCCCAGAAAACGTGGTTACTGCATCGGCAGAGAAAACCCCGTTGCAGTCTGCTTCACAGAACTATTGCAGAAGAGATGGAGAGAGGCAGTCATTAAGGTACAACGCCGAAAAACTTTCGCTTGAGATTGCGGTTGGGAGTTGGGAGCAGCCGAAGGAAACACGGCTTTGACAATGTATAATGCGCAATAAAGGAAACAGACGGGGATGCAAAGAAAGTTAAAGAACTGGCACAGAAGTAGTAGTAGTAGTAGTGGTGGTGGTAGTAGTAGTGGTAGTAGTAGTAGTAGAACAAGAACAAGAACAAGCAGACAATGCAGTTCGTCGAGTGATTGTATAGTCTTGAGGGTAATTAGGAGGTTCGTTCGGCGTCGATCAATCGTCCTCAGATGATTTGGTTAATAAGGTCGACAATTATTGTCATACAGACGATGGATGAATGCGCATTTGCTACTTACACTCTAACTCCTCGGCTAACAACACACTCCTTCTGTCTTGTCTGTTCGAATGTCTTTCTGTCTGCCCTTCTGTCTTGTTTGTATGCATGTCCGTATGCCATGTAGAGGCCTGCACTGGGTCAGAAGTGGTACTTAAGCCGTACTTACATATTAACATTTGTAGCGTTACCCAGCGAAAATGCAATTGCTATTAAAAGTCACCGGACGTCTTAGGTCACGAAACTTAAAGCGTTTGACAAAAATACAGCAAATCTTCAATTTTAGGTAATAAATGTACATGTAACATTTAATACATGCATTCTCACTCAATGTATTAAATGTCCGGTGTCGATTAAGCTTCAATTTTTCAAAAACTATTTAGGGCAGTATATTGCAAAGCAGACGAGGAAATTTTGGGGGTCATCTGCAACATATCTCTTTTAGTGTATGACAAAATAGGTCACTGGTCATTGATGCCATGTATGGCTAGCATTCGGCGTTTTCAAAAGTGACTATATTTTATGAACACAGGTGTGTTGTAACAGCTACGAAATCCGCGAAGCCCAGAGAAAAGTGGGTTCTGTGTATATGCAGATACTGGGCCCCACAAAAATGCACTGACGGAAATGCATATCACATATTTATGCCACAGTTGCAATTCTGATGACTTAAACTGATTTAAAACGAGTGTCTACGATTTTAGCCTGACACAGTGTAGGCCTATCATGTCATGTTTTTCAGCTGAATGAACTTCTTGACAGTGTTTTGATAGTCCGATTAGAATATGATCTTTTACACTCGATCAAATTAGATTAGAACACTCATATGTTGTCTGCCCCAGTGCTCCACGCGGTGGCCTGCACTGAGAGATTTTTACCAGCAAGGAAAAACTTGAATCTTCATATGTTATTCGAGATAATATTGCAATATACTCATATGAGATTGCTAAAATTGTGCTTTTCAGATACTGAAAACAAAATATATCTAAGACAACTAAATTCTAATTTATGAGGTAAAATCTAAAATTTGACCCACTGCAGGCCATTCTCCCCTATTTCTATCTGTCTATCTGTCTGTCTTTTCTGTCTATTGTCTGGGGGTGGATTGTCGCTGCCGTCTTTGCGTTTCAATCAATATACTGCTGAGAACCTTTGTAATTGTAATTTAAAATTTTATATAGCGCCACCTCAAGATAAACTCATCATTGGCGCTCTCTGCACAAACCGCAATGATGTTATAAATGTCAAGTTCATGAAATGTCGTTTAGCAGTCAATTGTTTGAAGAGAAGAACTAAAGAAGTCACCGGTGACAAGCCCGCGCACACACGCAGAGGCCTGCCAACGGATTCCCATCCAGAGTAGACGGATGACAAATGACGCCATCGCTTAAGTCTTGGATTTGCAGGGGGGGGGGGGGGCAAACTCATCGGTGAAGTCTGAATTAACTGGGCGACGAAATTTGATTGAACTGAGAAATTACAGGCCTATAAGTAGATAGCTCCCAGCAGTAGCGTAGCTAGCCTTCCGAAGGCCCTTGTGCAAACTGAACTTTGGCTATTTTACTTTAAGTATTTGAGCAACCGAGCCTTGGCCCATTGGAGGCCCAGTAGGCCCCTGGCCTTGTGGGTCCTTGTGCTTTGCACAACCTGCACAATCCATTGCTACGTCTCTGGCTCCCAGTGGCTTAAGAATTAAGTCGACCTTCGGCTTAGATCGATTCAAATGAATACCCTTTCGTGATATTCATTCCAAATTTATGCTATGGCTTTCACGTCATTAGGTGTAAATTTGCTGATCGAATGCTCATCAAAAACGCATTAATTTGATGATGTCAAATTAGCGTCAAATTGACGTCCAAATAATGTATTTTGGTACACGTCCAAGTCACGTCAAACACGATGCTGTGTAATGCATGCATATGCTAACCTTATATAGGCATAAAACCACATCAAATAGACGTAAAATCCATGTGTGCTGGTTTTCTGGGCGACTTGCTTTCAGCGGACAATGGAACGGAAAGCACATTTGGAAACGCCGAGAACCGTGAACATCTGGTGCAGGAGCCTTAACCGATTCCAGCAGAGCAGCAGATAAATAAGATTACATTAACAAACACTCGTGGCTGGAATGTACGTGTATTCATAGTGTGCGACTTAGATACAGACAATTTCTAAGTCAACCCAACTGATGGCCACCCTGTGAAGAAGCTTAATGGCACGGACATCCTGTGCGCAGACTGAGGTGGTATGACACCCTGTGAAGACACTTAATACTAGACATTATATGTATCCTGTACATGTAGATGAACCTAAATGATGGGACATCCTATATAGAAGTTAATAGTAATAAATGCAGACAACCTGTGCGTAGGTCGAAGTGCTGAGATACCCTGTGCAGAAGCTTTATATTGTTATAGACATCCTGTAGATAGACCTTAATGATGAGACACCCTGTATAGGATTTAATAGTAATAAATGCAGACACTCTGTAGGCGGACTCAACTGAAGGGACACCCTGTGTGGAAGTTTTTTGGAAGGGATAACATGTGAGATATCTCATGGAGTTCATCCGTACAGAAGCCAAAGCAGTGACAGGGGCAGGTGACCTGTACGAAAGTTTAATACCGCAGCAATTGAAACAGACACCCCGTATATTCAAAAGGCGCCAACTGTGAACACCCTGTAAGTCAAGGGATGGAGACTTCAGCGGCTGAAGCAGCTGTGTTTCGACCTGACTCTTTATCGGACACTAAACACTTTTGCAGCAGCGGCGCATTCTATTCCACGTCGAGCAAACGTGGCGTCCTCTAGACCATCGACCAAATGGATATTTATTCGGCTATTCATGGACATGCGCACTGGCCTGCTGCTTCAGACGCTTCCGGCTTTTCAAATATTAACGACACTCGGCCGAAGCGAATTAGAGATGACGCCGCGAACTGCGTGGAAGAGGCTCAAAGAGGATTTGCCGGCCGATGGGACGCAAGGGACGGGGCCCCAGCACGGACGGCTGATCAGGGGTCAGAGGAGGGCCGGCCCTGCCACGGCCCCCGTGGGCACCATCTGTGCGCATGCGCCGACGCAGCGCCGGCGCTGGAGAATAAAGGTTGGAGCGTCGTCTCGGAACAGCTTTAAATGCAAGTCCCAGGCTTCGGGTTTATGACAGCAGACGGCGAAAGTAGCCGAATGTATTTACATACATGTATATATATATATATATTTACGTACATGCATACATAGCTTATGGGATACAAAGAATACTATTTGGAATAGTTTTAGTCTATGTATATTATTGCTTTGCATTGCATAGGATTATTTGTGCATATCGGCCCAGATGTTAATTCACGGGTGGTTGTTTGAAAATGAGCCGATAGCATCGAAAACAACAGATGCAACGCTAATGGTATTATCAGTTGCTGTTGTCATTGTGCTTTTGTAGTGTCGTTGATGTTGTAGTAATGTTGTTGCTGTTGTTGTTGTGTTAGGTTTGTTGTTGTTGAACTGAAGATAGGAAGTGTTTTGTCAGAGGGAAGTAGAAGCGGAAGAGATGGATGATTCTCTGCCATTGATCGATGGTGCGTCCGAAATCGAATCAAACCAGATCTAATCGACTGTCGTCTGACTTCGTTCGATCTGCTGATCACTCGCTTTCGATGGCAGGAACCACCAGATTCTTTCTCTGTCTCTCTCTCTCACTCACTCTCTCTGTCCTCTCTCTATCACTCTCTCTATCACTCACTCAATCTCGCTCTCTCTCGCACTCTCTCTCACTCTCTCTCGCTCACTATCTCTCACTCACTCTCTCTATCCTCTCTCTATCACTCTCTCTATCACTCACTCAATCTCGCTCTCTCTCTCTCTCTCGCACTCTCTCTCACTCACTCTCTCTCTCTCTCTCTCTCTCTCTCTCAACAGAAAGAGAGAATATTCTCCCTAAGGGAAAAATTCGCCAATATTCGCCTCACGGAGAAAATTCTCGAATTGTTGTTCATTTTGACGAGGACTTCTCACAATCGCCCGTGTTCCTAATCTCGATATTTATACTGCGCCTCTGAAGAGAGAACCTTTCGAAGCCGGAAATGACGTATAGCCCGTCCTAGTATCAAATATGTATGCAGACAGAAAATGTTTCGTCTGATTCATCTGGAGTTGCTTAACAAAATCGTCTGTTGTCGTCCATAAAAGATGTCCGTAAAATGACCTACATTTGACCCCTCCCTTCCCTTGTCCGTATTTGTCCGTATTTGGCATTACCCACCCCACCATTCGCGGACGTCCGCACTTCAACTGAGTACTAAGGCCTAGATTAGGCTGTACTATTTAGTTCGCTCGGCTAACGGTGCCACGATGTGGGGTGTTTTGATTCTACCTCATCCAGCGACTTAGCTTTCTTTGGGCGCTATACAAATCTCGAGTTTACGATTACGATTTCGAACGTATGTTCAGCTGAATCGCACTGAGTTGCTTTCGCCTTGTTTGTGCCTCAGCTCACACACCACCGGCCGAACCAGAAGTTTATAAACATTAGTACTATTTCTGCATTTATTAAGCGCTACTATATAATTACTAAGCACTCAGAGTGAAGGACTTGCTCAAGGTCCCTATGCAGTAACCGTCTCAGGGGAGGAGGGTCGAACCCGCGTTACAAGCCGAGTGCTCTCACCAACAGGCAGCCGTGTTCCATACGGTGTGGATGAAAGTCAAGGTCGTATTTCTTGCAGATCTAAGCTGCGGTTTATCAGCAGGATTCAGATTTTCCCAGGATGATTTTGTATGACTTTTTTGTCTTTCAGTTTTTTATGATTAGTTTTCCAGTGCTAATCATGACCTGTTGGTCCTTCCAAGTCTTATGTGCAAATGTCATCCTAACCAAATCGACAAAGGTCACCTCAAATGTGCCTCTCCCCCCTCCAAATGTCAAATGTGTTCAGCGTCCGATTGTTCGCTCTTGCATTTCAAAGATTCTTCAGCTCCAAGATCACGTGACTAATGCTTAAAGTGGCGCCTAATAAATACCGTATACCCTAATTTGAAACACTTGGCTTGACAACGCCTCTGTCTACGAGGTTGAGGTCATTCGAGTGGACTTAGCTGAATGCATTTGGATGAGGGCATCCATTATGCATCGGGGGTTCTACGGGATGCGTGTCGTCGGTTGATATCAGTCAGCCTTCAATGAATTTATTCACGTTGTCTCGGCGACCATTAAAGGACGCTGCTACTGATGCTCCTGCTACTGATGCTCCTGCTACTGATGCTCCTGCTACTGATGCTCCTGCTACTGATGCTCCTGCTACTGCTGCTCCTGCTGCTGATGCTCCTGATACTGCTGCTGTTGCTAATTCATCGACTGTCGTATGTGGATGGCGTTGTTAATGGTGAGATGCACGGAGCAGAGTGCTCGGGCGTTTGATCGAAGTCCAGCGTCACTGAGGAAGACGGCGCTCGTAAAACAGCAACGATACATAGCTTTGATCCTAATCCTCCCCTTTCGGTTATCCTCCTTCATCCTCCATCTTATTCCTCGTTATCATCTTTTGAACGTCCCACTCCATCCTCCATCTTCCTCCCCTCCTCATTTTTCAAACATCTCACTCCATCTTCCTTCTCCTCCTCATCTTTGGAGCATCCCACTCAATCCTCCATCTTCCTCCTCCTCCTCACCCTTCGGTCCTCCTTCTTCCTCATTTGCAAGGTGCTCTTACTATTCTTCTTTTATGTCCTCATTTTATTCCCTCGTTGCATTTACTGCGTTCACGTTCTTCCCTCTGCATCTTCTCTCTTCTTCTCTAAGCATTCTCTTTCTCCTTTCTAGCCCGGTCCGTACACAGGGACCTTAAGGCGCTCATTCAAACGGGCAACGGTGGTGAAGGATCTCACCCGATTAATTCATTAAAAATGAGTAGGGTCGAGGCCATACCGTCGCCAGAGAAATCCGAGTATCGTGACACTTGGCATATTCTTTGAATTTGCACATCTGTTTCAGACGTCGGGTTCAGAGTGGGAGGGGGGACCAAAGTCAGCTCGTTTAAGACGAACAGACAGTCAGTCAAAAATTACTTTCTTAAACCATGGCCTTTGAAACGAAAGTCATTTGATGCGATCGTCAGCGACGAGAAGGATTTCTCCCTCATTCGTATCCTTCTTGTCCTCAGCCTACATGTTATCGTCTTTCCTTTCTCTTCATGCTCCTCCACCCCTCCTCCTCCTCTTCCTCCTCCAGCTCCTCCAGCCCCTCATTAGCATCGTGTTTCAATCCTCTTGCCTTTTCTGTGCTCCTCCCACTTCCTGACGTCTCTCCTCTTCCTTGGCATCTTTCCTCCTTGTTTTCTATCTCTCCTGCTCCTCAGGTGTAGCCTTCCTCCTCCTCTTTCCTTGATTCTTTCCTTCTCCTCCTTCGCGTTCCATTTCTCCTCCCTGGCTGATCTTTCCTTCTTCTCTTTGGCCTCTTCCTCCTTCTTCCTTGGCCTCTTACTCCTTCCTCTTTGACATCTTCTTCCTTCCTCTTTGACATATTCCTTCTTCCTTTTTGACATATTCCTCCTTCCTCTTTGACGTCTTCCTCCATCCTCTTTGTCATCTTCCTCCTTCCTCTTTGACATCTTCCTCCTTCCTCTTTGACATCTTCCTCCTTCACCTTTGACATCTTCCTCCTTCCTCTTTGACATATTCCTCTTCTCTCCGTGGCATAATTCCTGCTGCTGTTCCACTGAATGCGTCGGTGCGTTGTTATTTATTCGCGCTGAGTCCAATCTCCATCAATCCAGCGAGCTGCTGCCTCATCAACCGTAAGCCAAACGTTTCCTCAGCGAAGAACGGGCGCCTGACAAGGGATCGGATAAAATGGCGCCCAATGTCATCGTTCGATGGACCGTACAGCAGACGAAGATGAGCCTCCCCATCGCACTCCCGCTCCCTCCTTCCCAGACCCCTCGCACTCCACTCCCTTTCCCTTGGCAGCGATGCAGCGCCTCTGGCGGCCGGTAGGAAGAGCGTAGGAAGAGCGTCGGCGTTGGTTGAAGTCGCGGTGATTAGGGCTGTTCTGTGTTCACGCATCGTCGAGATATCCGGCTCCGGCGCTCGCTCGGTCAGCAGCAGCAGCAGCAGCAGCTGAAGCAGCAGCATCCCGTTCGACGCCGGCTCATCAATCTCACCAGCATCAGCAGCAGCAGCAGCCGTAGCATCAGATGCGGAGAAGACGCCGTCGCAGAGGCTAGTCGAGAATCGCCGGCGGCAAAAAATCGTCAGCAGCGATTCAACATCAGCTAATCGGTTAGAAAGACAACGAAGAAGGACAAGGAGAAGGACGAGGAGGAGGACTAGGAGGAAGACTAGGAGAAGGACAAGGAAGAGGAGGAGCAGGAAAAAGAGGAAACGGAGGGAGTGATCGCAGTCCACCTTCAATCAGATGCACACCTGCAGCCCATACTCTCATCGGCTGCTTCCGTTAGAAGTCTGGTCTGCTATCGGCTGTCTAAGCAGACAAAGGGAATCGTTGGATTCACCCAATTGTTCTGAGGCTTCATCGGCTGCTGATGAATTAGAAACAGACGCCGTTTATTCAAAGACTATCAGTCGCTTTGAAGGATGACATTTGCGGAGCTCGTTAGATGCGCTATATAAGCATTCGATTAATATTACGACTACTACTACGATTACAACTGTAATTACGGTTACGACTACAATTATTACTTATATTATAATTACCATTGCTATCACGATTAAGGTTACAATTAATATTATGGTTACGATTACAAGTAATACTTGAACTACGATTTACCGTTACTAGCACAATTACGGTTACGATTAGGATTACGAAGCCATTAAGACTGAGATTACGATGAATTGGCGCAACAAAAATGAGTCGATCTGGTTAAGCAGATGCGTCGGTTGGTTGGTGTATCTGTGTGTCGGCGGTCGCCTGTCTTCAGCCAAAGTCATTCCGAACTCATGGAGCCTTAGAAATGCTGTCCTCAGCCTCGAAGCTGACGACGAGGGACCTTCGTCGCTATCCAGCTGTCTCTCTGGCGTCGGCACTTCCGTCTACTTCAAGGGCTACTTCGCCACAGTCGACTGTCGCCACCGGAAGCTGGCGTCACTTCCGGACACCCTGCCTCCGTCGACCGAAATTCTGCTGCTTCACGACAACGCCATCTCATCGATGTTTCAGTCGGTGTCTTTGGGTCCTTCGTACTCGATGGAGAGGATGCGACGGTTGATGCAGCTGGATCTGTCCGCCAATCGACTGAGTCGCATTCCGGACCTGACTGGACTCAACGAATCGCTGACCCTGCGCGTGGTCGATCTAAGGTTCAATCGAATCGAGATGCTGGCTGATTGTGGCTTTGCTGAGTCGATTCGACGCAGTCTGGAGATATTGCTGCTGGCAAACAACGCCATCGGTGACCTGGAGACGAGATGCTTCGACGGACTGGAACGCCTTCGCTGGTTGTCCCTCGCAAACAACCGGCTTCGATCGCTCCAAGGGAACGCATTTGGCAAACTGCAGACAATGACGACACTAAACATCGATGCGAACGACATCGAGTCGATCGCCGACGACGCATTTCTCGGTCTCAGTTCCCTGGAAACGCTGAGTCTATCTGGCAACCGAATCGGTCGCCTGTCCATCGGTTCCTTCCGTGGACTAACTTGGCTGCGTCGTCTGGATCTCTCGCGCAATCAGGTCAAGGTCATCCCATCGCAGGGGTTCCTCGTTTTCCTCGGACTCCAACTCCTGAACTTGGATTCGAACCCAATCGTTCGACTGTCGAGGCGATGCCTCCATTCGTTCGGCGTCGACCAGCTGACCCTGGCGAATCTGACGCAACTGACGATGGTCGAAGAGGAGGCTCTGTTCAACCTGACCTCCCTCAAGGTCCTTCAGATCCACGATAATCCACGTCTGATTCATATCCACGAACAGGCCATAGTCCAAAGCCCTGAGGTCACGACCCTGCATCTCCATGGCAACGCGCTGAGGACGTTCCCGCGGGGATTGATGGGTTCGATGAGGGCACTTGAACTGGTTCGATTGACTGGTAACCCTCTGAGGGTTGATTGCGAGGGCGATTGGATCATTGAGCATGTTCGTCTGAACAACACGAAGCCTTTCATTGATCTCTATCGTCAGATAGACAGTAACAGCATCAACATACAGACTGACTACTCTCCATCCTCTTCCAGTACTCGTCTCTCTTCCTCTTCTTCCTCCTCCTCTTCCTCCTCTTCCGTTCCTCCCTCTGCGATCTCCTCCTCTTTCACCTCTCCCATTTCTTCCTCTTCTTATTCCTCTTCTTCTTCCTCTTACACTTCCTACCCTTCTCTGTATTCCTCATTTCTATCCTCTTCCTCTCATTCTTCGTCTCTTTCCACCAGTTCATCCTCCGCCTACTTTCTCTTCCCTTCTTCTGACCAATTACTTTCGTATTCCTCATTTTCCTTCATTTCCTCTTCCATCTCTTCTCCCAACTTTCCACCATCGACTGATTCACTATCCTCCTCCTCCTCCTCCTCCTCCTCCTCCTCCTCCTCCTCCTCCTCCTTCTCCTCCTCCTTGTTCTTCTCATCGTCCTCTCTCTCCCCCTCCTCTTTTTCTCCGTCCTCTTTCTCCTCTTCCTTTTCGACTTCCTCCACCCTTTCTTCTCCTCCTCCTCATTCCACCACATCCTCTTCCATCCGTCCATCTCATACCAGCCAGCCACGTGGCGCCACCTGTCCACCAGAAATTCTTCCAACCATCGACGCCGAACTGTACTGCGCCCTTGGAGGGACAGTGACCTTGGAATGCCTGTCAATCGGGACCCCTCAGCCGGCCATCCACTGGGTCTTACCCGCTGGGACAATCCTAGATCGCTCCAACAACCTCAGCAGATTCCGAAGGCTGTCGAACGCAGAGACACTCGTCATCGACTACGTCAAGTCACGTGACGCCGGCGATTACAGGTGCGTGGCGGGAAACCGAGACGGGCAGGTGCAAAGGACGATGAGCCTCCGGGTCTTCAACCCACTCGCACGCATCACCTGCAAATCAGTAGGTGCCAATCACGTGACGGTCACGTGGACGGATGTGGAATCGACTGGCGTCATGTACGCCGTCACGTACCGCCTTATCACCACTCCCGCCGCGTCTTCTGCGTCTGGCAAGCAGGTCAAGGGTCAAATCGTGCTGAAGCCGCGCATGCGCAGTTGGCGTATCGGAGACCTGTTGCGGTCGTCTGAGTACGAATTGTGTTTCTGTTTCTTAGAGACCGGAAGTGGCGACCTGGTCCAGATCAACTGCACCTTGGTCACGACGCATGCCGGCCGCAGGGTCATGACCTGGGCGGACGCACTGAGTGACCTCTTCGTTCTCTGTGTGACAGCGTTCAGCTGCATCTCGACGATCTGCTTCACCGTCGTCATGGCAACCGCATGCAGGAGATACGCGCGGCGAGGATGTCACAGCGCAGCAGCCGAGGAGGAAGAGGAACTGGAAGCCAAGAAAGAGGAGGAGGAAGAGGAGGAGCATGGAGTCCACCTAGCGAATGAAGCGGACACTATAGGAAGGCGCTCTAAGTGGCCTTTGTCAGTCGCCAGAGGGAGTCTTCTATCGAATCGCAGTCGACCGTTGGAAATGGAGGAAGAGGAAGGATATCACGAGATGTCAGGAGCTGCCAGTTCTCTGCAGCTGATGGCCACTCATTCCTCCTCCTCCGCCTATGCCTTTTCCTTCTTCCCATCCTCCTCCTCGTCATCGTCGTCGTCTTCTTCTTCAGCGTCTTATTCTCCCTGTTCTTACATTGTCTGAAACCTCCTCAACGATTAACTGATTCCAGCCAAGATGGGTGTCTTGGGGAGGGGGAGAATTGCAACGTTAACGGCTGGATGTACTAAGACAACCTTTGACCCCTGACGGGGGTGGATTGAGCAAACGTTCCCTCGATGGCGCTCTGTCTACCACTTCAGCAGCCAACGACGCCAGGGCTTCAGTTCTCGGTTCGCATCCCGCAAACTCGTGTAACTGTAACAGGGTCAATTTATGCAGCGGCACTTACGAACCGAGAAAAGACGCTATAAAAAATGTGAAACCGAGATTCCGTTTTGAAGCCTTGCGTTGTGTTGACCATTCAATACGTTGAGAGGAAGGAATCAGAGTAGATACGGAAACTTGAAGACCTTAATCGTAAAGTCGAAATTTCTAAAGCGCGATACTTAAAAGCTAAGCGCGTGGCAAAAGCTTATTCACGAGCGCTGCGTCAAGTCAGTGGGGTTGTCCAAAAATGCCATGTCAAGAACTTGGTCCGGTTGCCAGAAGACTAGAGAGAAGGCAGAGAGGAGAAGATGAGCCAAAGGAAAAGAGGAAGAGAGAGACTAAAAGAGGAAGATGGCGTCAGATGAAGAGAAAAGGAAGGAGGGAAAGAAAGAGGAATTGGAAGGTCAGAGCGGAAAAGGAAGACACAGAAGAAGAAGAAGAAGAAGAACAAAAGACTTCGGTCCTGAAAAGGAATTTTATGTCTTCTCTTAAGGCGTCGTCTCAAAAGAACTCTTCAAATGTCGTCGACAGATAAAGACGGGCGATGATGTTCGTGACCTGCAGCAGCAGCAGCAGCATCGCTTGTGTGCGTTGGTCATCTTCCCTTTGGTCGGTTGCAGCGTCTGATATGTGTGTCTGCAAGGAACTGGATGACAGCGCCTTGTCCAAGATTAACCAAGTGTCTGATTACGAGTGTCGTGTTGTTCCTCGTTGGCGGATGCACGATCGCTCGGGGCACATTGAGGCATCGGTTGCATGTTATCCGGCAGCTGTTTAGCGTCTGACTGTCTGCCTGCCTGACTCTTGGATCTTGACCTGGAACCGAACCCCTTTCTTGTCTATCGATTTCGTTTTGACTGAGCGCCTGTGAATAAGCTGGTTCCCGCAACTTAGCTTTCGTTGGGCGCTGTAGAAATCTCGAGTATAGGATTAAGATTAGGAACATAAACCACAATGATGGGAGATCCAAGTGGAAACCAGTAGCGAATAGCAGGGACTGCACCTTGCTCTGCTACGCAACCAAGGTCATTAAACTGCTTGTCTATTAGTTACATTAAGTAATTAATTAATTAGTCTGATGACTACGATGCAATGTCACGCATTTCAGTTGAATGAGTGAATTTGCGTCATTTCGTCCTTCTCATAAAACTAAGAGTTTCTGCCGCAAACATAGGATCCGCGCTGTCTCTCTGCCTGACTCTTGGATCTTGACCTGGAACCGAACACTTTTGCCTATCGATTTTGATTTGACTGAGCGCCTGTGAATAAGCTGGTCCCCGTGACGTGGCTTTTGGTAGGTGCTGTAGAAATCTTGGGATTACGATTACGATGGGTGTTTTGCCTATATGCCATATTTCCAATTCGTTTCGACAGATGGCGCATCGTTTCTAAAATCTTTCGCCAGGTGACACTAGAGTGACGCTGTTTACGCTTTAGATTCCATGACCGAAGGAGTAAATAAATAAATGTATGTTTTTCCATAGCGACCGTAAGGGGCCTCTCTGACCCTGCTCCTCGTTTTTCAATGACTTAATCGGGTGAGATCCTTCACCACTACTGTCCGTCGTTTGAATGGGCGCCACGCCACAATTTTAAGGATGCCGGTTCGCATCCCCGTAATGGCTTATATCAGAGATCAATTTGATTCTGTGGTTATACGATCCGGCTAACTGATGAACGGATGCGGGTATAATTATCGCTTTGAAGTCTTCATTTTATCTAATTGGGCATGATGATGATGGTGGTGGTGGTCATAATATATATATATATATATATATATATATATATATATATATATATATATATATATATATATATATATATATATATATATATATATATATATATATATATATATATATATATATATATATATATATATATATATATATATATATATATATATATATATATATATATATATATATATATATATATATATATATATATATATATATATATGTTGTAACGACCCTCCTGGTTTGACTGGGGTCGTTGATAGTAAGGTACCTAAGTGACCTAGTTAAGTAGCATAGCAAGGTACCTGAGTAACCTAGTTAAGTAGCATAGTGACCTAGTTAAGTAGCGTAGTGACCTAGTTAAGTAGCATAGCAAGGTACCTGAGTAACCTAGTTAAGTAGCATAGTGACTTAGTTAAGTAGCATAGTGACCTAGTAGCATAGCAAGGTACCTGAGCGACCTAGTGAAGTAACACAGTTAAGTGCCCATAAGAATAAGGTACCTAAAGGTATCTAAGGTCTGTAGTAAGGTACCTAAGGTGACCTATCTAAAGGGGAGAAATGTGTGCCTTAAGAAAAGAGACTGTCTTGGATTTCGTCGTCTTAGATTTCGTCTTGCGATTGGGCTTCGTCTTTCCACGGGATCGTTGGTCCGTTTGATTAGCCTCTAGAGTTCGTTGTTTGGCGGCTTCAGTTATAATTGTCCACTTAAAGAGTCCTGCTCGCTGTAAATCAATAGAGTAATTTAGCCGCCTGCTGTACCACATCAGCCTTACCCGCCGACTTAAACTTAGGCCGGGTGGTGTTTAGTCAGCCTCGGGTACGTTTGAACCAGCTGCCCGTTGGAATCATCGATACCCTCGAATATATTAGATGTATAGCGATGATGACAGACATTATACGTTTGCTACTGTTGTGAAAATGTGAGACCCACTCACTTAAACTAAGCGTCACTAGAATATGAAGTTGTCTCTTCCGCAGACTTCCCTATTCACCGCAGTTCAAGTGCGATAAGGCGAAAGTTTATATGAAAAACAAAGACCCAGTGATTGGCACGAACTACTTTCAAAATAGCTTAACCACAACTACTTTTGAAGTAGTTTAACTTGTAGTTAGTAACTCTTTTATAAAAGGTAGTTAACCGATTTCGTAACCACTTTTGTTACTAACTACCTTTGCTCGTGTCGTAAAACGTGCACCCAGTTCCTGGATAATTATCACAGGTGAAATTATTAACCTTCGTCTTGAAAATAACAGCATGATGTTTGACCCGTCTAGAACCGGAAATATAAACCGAGGACAACGATGCCAACTGTGATCAAAATAATTTGGAGACTGGAAAGAGGTTGGTAAGTTTGCACTTGGAAGACTCCTTGCTGAAAAAGTAGTTAGCACAATTTGAGATTTTTTAGTTTAAATACTAGTTACAACTACTTTTAATCTACTTAAAAAGTAGTTGTTAGCTGCAGTAATGAACAGCTGTCGATGGCTGCCAAGACCCGTCAGATCTCTTCAATCAACTCCTGCAGTTTCTGTCATTTCTGAGGAGCTATTTAGCCGTTCTTCACATCACAAAAAAGCAAAAAGTTCTTTTCATTTGAAAACTTTCTCTTGAGACAATAAAATCGAAGAATATCACATTTATGTAGAATTCATTCGTTCGTTCGTTCATTCATTTCAATTAATACATTGAACGCTCACTACAACTTAAAGCTCTTAATGATATTCCTCTGATGTTGGCCGTATTCGTCTGCCTGGCCAGTCAGGGTATTGCCCGATGGCGCGTCAAAATTCTTATGTGATGAGGATGATGACGACGACGAAGATGACGACGACGATGATGATGGCCGCTACTGAAACTCAGAGATAGACTCTGGTAATCCCACAATCCGTCGCTCTTGCTGAGCTCACACCTTTGCAATTCTGGCTAAGCAAAGAGCTCAAGTAAGTAAGTAAGTAAGTAAGTAACCCAACCGGCACATACATACACCTTGGGTCAATGTTAGACAACATTAATGCAACATTGTCTCACTGAGTGCTGGTGCTGGCTGAGAAGTAAGTTGGCCGAGTTCAGAATAATTATACAATCGAGATGTTCATCGTGCAGCCCAGAGTACATCAAGGAGCCTTGCGTTGCTGTCTTGAGCTAATAGAGTAGATGATCATTTGCTCTGCAGCCCATGGAGATCTGTTGGCCCCGCGCTCTTCTCAAATGACGACCCGAGCATAGAATGCATTCTCGTGTATAACGAATCCGGAGTGATCTTCCATTGAAAATCTTCACCAGTGGGAAGAGCTTTTGCAAAGTCAACAAAACGCTGGTGCCATCTTCAGCATTGTCTAATTACTTTGAGTTTCGTTCAGGCCAAATAGTAATCGACGTCCTGGCAGAGGGGTCAGGAGAGCAGAGGTCATGACCTTTCTCATTGTCTTCCTTTTCCTCCTCGTCGAGTTTCCCTGCCAGGTCGTTAGACATGAGCCAGTGGAGCACCTGCTCATGACGACTCATGGTCCACTCGTCATCTTCCGTTGCTATTGCCAACGGGTTCGATGCTCCCTCGGATGACGAATGATCCCTCTGTGCTGCTGGACAGTCCGCCCTCTGGCGACCGTTTCTTCGATCAACGGATGACCGGATGGACGGTTCAGCCATCGAGGCCGCGTCAAGGACGTGGTGGTGCTGGGGGCCGAACGGTTCTGAGTGGCGCGACTCAGCCTCACTCAGCCAGTGCGAAAGACTGAGGCTCTGACAGTTGGACAAATCAGGCCTTGCCACTCCTCGACCGGGCAGAGGAGTATTTCGAAAAGACGAGGACGATGACAACGACGATGAGTGGTGAAGTGGATCCAGTCGAGGACCTTCATCGTCGTCCAGCGCGGGGTCCTGGACTCGAGGAGTGGCCAAGTCGTCGCCATACATCAGGTACTTGGAAGTGTCTTCAAGCACGTCCATCTGTTCGTTCGAACGCCATGGCAACGCCGCATCCGCAGCCGTCTCATCCTTCTCAGCATCAACCGCATCGTTATCGTTCGATTCACATTCATCTTCTCTTCCCTCGTTCAACTGAAAGACGCGAAACAGGTGAGACATTCGCTCGTTTTCATGCGGAAGAAGCGTCCGACTGTAATCCTCCGTCGACCTGTTCTTAAGGACCCCCGACTCCATCATCTTCCTCTCTCTCTCCAGCTCCAGCAGCTGTTCCCCTCCGTCGCCTGAATCCCATCCACAGCTACAGAAATTCGGCAGACTGAGCTTCCTCGAAGCGCCGTTGAGGCATTGCAGGTCTCCGGTAGAGGAAATCCCCGGAAGGACGTCATCGTGGAAGAATCTCACCTTGTGATGTTTCGACCCGCAGTGGATTCGTCGATGAGCTTCCGTCGCTGCGGAGTCACACATGAACCGACCTACTTTTACCGATACCTGAGTCATTTTCCTAAACGATCGGCGGTTATTGACCTTTCCAACTGGGTCGGGCTATCATACATGCGCTGCGTTCGGCGTTTCGAAAGACTTCATTTACTCTACGCAAAATAAAACATCAGTTTACAGATTTTAAAACGAAAACATGTATTCCTTAAAATGTTTGGAATATAAATATGATTTCCGGGATGACATTAGCAGAAACGCCTTGAGCTAAAGAAACAGTGGTGTATAGTTACGGAAAACGATTAGCTGAATAGGCACAAATTATGGCCAATGATAAGAAAACAGGAGGAGGAGGAGGAGCAGCAGCAGCAGCAGGAGGAGGAACAGGAGGACGAGGAGGAACAGGAACAGGAGCAGAAGGAGCAGGAGTCTGTAGCTATGAAACTTTATTAGGTCACTACTCCAATTATCGCTAATGTAGCGATAATTGGAGTAGTGATCTAATAAAGTAGAAGCGCAGATGACCTCTTTTTGCGACTTATAAGGTTATTGCTGTGTAAATAGATTGATATTAGCCTGCGCGAAACCTTGTATCGAATAATACACAAAAGCCCTGCCGTAAAATGGTAATAACCAGCTCTGTTGGGCAGCCAGGGCCAGGCCTGCTGGCCTCGGGTCTAGGCGTACGACTGCTGTCCTAGTTAGCTATATTAGGAGAGCGTACGGTTCAAGGCACCAGAGCGCGTGAGGATGACTGTTAGCATACCAAATAGTGGTTAGGTTTCAAAGATTTGAATCTGGGGCTCTCACAGTTCGTAGACGGGGACCTTAAATGGCGTGGCGCACATTCAAATGGGCAGCGGTGGTGCAAATTCTCTCCAGATAAATTCACCGAAAAAAATGAACAGGGTAGAGGAACTGTTGGTCGTCTACGGTCGCTATAAAAATATGCACATTTAGATTTACTAAGACTAGTCCAGGGTCTCTAGACTCGACAACGTGTTTCCTATCTGCCTAACATTTAAGGCTGTGATAAATAGTTTTCGGTATTTGATACAACCTTCCGTCTTTAGAAGTTGTGCAAGCTTCGCGGCAAAGAAAGGTACAGTCCGAAGAATTTGGCGCAAACATTCAACCAGTGACTGAGGATAATAGAAATTGTTTACATGGGCCAAATACAGTGGAACGAATCCGGCGCGAAAAGGTTATTCTACTGCGTGCATTTAGGTTTTGACAAACTCAGTCCGCCTAGCGTTGAATGTCGTTGAGGGCATTGGATGGCAAAGCAGTCGCTAGGTCTGGGTCTTTTAAGTAGTCGTTGGATCATATTGCCTGCACTGAGACCCGCAAAACCTTATCAATATGTTTTCGATAGAACGTTGGTAAACATCGCCCCCCTCTTCTTCGTAAGCCAAACTAACCAAGCTGTAGGGTGAGTGACTCAAGTCCTTTGAACGAACACCTGCTGGGACCAACCGAACATTCGACGCAGTGATAACTGCCTTCAACTGGCTGCCACTGCTGAAACTTCACGATAGTCTCTCTGCATTTATTAAGCGTCACCGTATAGTGACTAGGCATCAATCGATGGCGCTTAGCAATTGTTAGTGAAGGACTGGCTCAAAGCCCCTACACAGTAACCGTCCCAGATAGGAGGCTCGAACCCCTACTCTCGCGCCACAAGCCAAGCGCTTTAACCAATCGGCTACCTTGACCTACATAGAAGCCGAGAGCTTTAATCAATCGTCTATAAACACTGTTTACATATCTATAACTATATGCACATATTAGTTAGCTGTTCAGTCTAACTAATGTATACCAACAGCTATAACTATTTACATAATGTTTAACTCATATTCACGATGTTCTATCGAGTGGCGTTTAAATCATTCTGTCTGGACAAAGACATTGAAAGTCGAATTCGTATATTAAGTTGTCCTTGGTGACTACTTCTCCTCTTTCTTCTCTTTTCTCATTTTCCTCCTCCTCCTTCAACCGTTTTGTTGCTGATGGTGATGCATTCACTGTCACCTGCTGCTGCAACAGAAGCCGCCTTCATATCCGTTGACTCCTGAGGAGGCAGCGCGGCATTGTTGCTGAGGCTGGTGATTAGACAATGCATCTACTGCTCTTAAAGGAACCCAGCTTTGCCACTTCTATAGCGCCCTGCTGTTAATGTGAAAGCTCTTTATACGGCGCTATATAAAGATCTGTCTGTGACGTAGATGGTGCCACTTGATAAGTACAAGACAACCAAGTGAGATTGATTCGAACCAAAAGTGATTTATTCAATACTTGCCTTTGCACACGTCACACTGTTATACTATATCGGTGACAGTATGTTCATAGTATGGCATTCTCTGTATTGTATATGTTGTCTGACTATGTAATGTCGCAGAATGTAGAGGAATTATATAGCGCCTGTTTTCATATAACTATGCTAAAGTGCTATGCTATGCTATGGAAAAGAAACATCCAGTTGGCCAACCGCAATCGTCAACTCGAGAATTTCTTTTAAAAAACTATTTAGAAGCTAGGGCAAGCTGCACCTTATTCACAAGCGCTGCGTCAAGTCAGAGGGATCGTCCTGCGATACTGTGTGAAGAGCAAGATCCGGTTACCAGAAGGCCAGAGAGAGAGAGAGTGAGAGAGAGAGTGTGAGTGTGAGAGAGAGAGAGGAAGAGAGTGAAAAAAGAGACAGAGAGACAGATAGAGAGACAGACAAAGAGAGAGAGAGAGAGAGACGGAGAAAGGGACCGAGGAACTGTAACTGTGGGTTGTGTTTAAGTTGAAAGAAATCGGAAGGCGGGGGATTGGATGGATCAGAGTAAGATTTCTTGAAAAGGTGGGACTAAACTCTGTATGGAAATCCTAAGGAAGGACAGATCGAGGGGTTGAGATGGATGACGGTGGGTGAACAACAGAATAGGTGGAATATGGATGTCATTTAAGACCTTAACATCTTAAGGAATCTCTGAAGCTTTGACGACGCTTTATAAAGATCTTAAATAATGCAGGTGCTCTATAGAAATCACGTGGCTCTTAAAACGCTATGCTATGCTACGCTATGATTTCTTGTTAAATGGCGTGTTATGGTGTGTTTTCGTGTGACTGGTGTGAAGCGATGGAGCTAACAGTCGAACTAACTTGGATGTCATATGGAAATCTTCGTCACCTGAATTCTAATCTCTCTTTCTCTCTCCCTCTCGCTCTGTCTGTCTGTCTGTCTCTCACACACACACATACACAGACAAGCATACAACAGATGACGTATGGACAAGGAAGCCGTGTACACGATGCTGCGTAGGGGTGGCGTATGCTTTAGCCTTAGAACAACGACTGAGTGTATACGGTTTAATCGTCGACCAGTAAGTAGGTGAGTGAACGAATCGACGATGGAGTTAATCTAAGAGCTTACCTGTAAGACCAGGTGATCGACGGAGCAACGAGGAATCGCGGGAGACTAAACTGTCCTCATTCATCCAGATCAACATATACGACTCGAGACTAAGGCACATAAGCGTAGGCCTATGGATTGTCCTCGATGGCCTGATGATACACGTAGGCCTATCGGCAAAACATGGCTACAACCGTCTATCTGTATCCGCTGTAATGACTTGATAGATCGAACAACATGAGCTCTGCGTTAAGTCCGCTCTGCCTATTATAGACACACGCGTAGGCTCATACATATGCATTTAGGCCTGTCATGCATATTCATCTAGGCCTACTGCAGGCCAAAAATGGTTATAGACGCTTATCAGCGGAAACAGCTGCGTTTTACCCCAAATGCGCACCTGCTTTTCTCTCTGTCTCTGTCTCGGTCTCTCTGTCTCTCTCTCTGTCTCTCTCTCTGTCTCTCTCTGTCTCTCTCTGTCTGTCTCTGTCTCTCTCTTTGTCTGTCTCTGACTCTCTCTGTTTCTCTCTGTCTGTCTGTCTGCTTCTCTCTCTCTCTCTCTTTCTATCTCTCTGTCTGTCTCTCTCTGTCTCTGTCTCTCTTTCTCTCTTTCTTTCTTTCTCTCTGTCTCTCTGTCTGTCTCTGTCTGTCTCTGTCTGTCTCTGTCTGTCTCTGTCTGTCTCTGTCTCTTTGTCTCTCTCTTTCTCTCTTTCTTTCTCTCTCTCTGTCTCTCTCTGTCTGTCTCTCTCTTTGTCTGTCTCTGACTCTCTCTGTTTCTCTCTGTCTGGCTGTCTGCTTCTCTCTCTCTTTCTTTCTATCTCTCTGTCTGTCTCTCTGTCTCTCTCTGTCTCTGTCTCTCTTTCTCTCTTTCTTTCTTTCTCTCTGTCTCTCTCTCTGTCTCTGTCTGTCTCTGTCTCTCTGTTTCTCTTTGTCTCTCTCTTTCTCTCTCTCTCTTTCTCTCTGTCTGTCTCTCTCTCTGTCTCTGTCTGTCTCTCTCTTTCTTTCTCTCTGTCTCTGTCTGTCTCTGTCTGTGTCTCTCTCTGTCTCTTTCTGTCTCTCTGTTTCTCTGTCTGTTTCTGTCTCTTTCTCTTTCTCCATCTGTCTCTCTCTGTCTGTCTCTTTGTCTCCGTCTGTGGCTCCGTCTCTCTCTGTCTCTCTCTCGCCGTCAACGGCCGACAACTCACCAACTAACCTGACAGGTCGTAGGGTTCCTCGGTTGTATCAGTATAGGTGCATTGGCGTCGCTTTTGGTGTTTCTGTTGCGCAATGTATATGATTCATATAAACCACATCATATCGGTGTGTATTGGCCACCTGAATTTGACCTTCGTCGGCTGCAGGGACGTTGGGCTGTTGACTGGGCTACTCGCCTATCTGCCACTGATTATGGGCTTTGACCTGCTCTAGGCTGGCTCCTCATATAGGCCTATATATATGTGTATATATATAATATGTAGTTGTAGACAAATCGCACTGGACCCTCGGCCCCCACGAAAATACACGCATGCCTTGTTGCTGTGTTTTCTTTATTGACTAATGCGAACTGAGTAGTCGTTAATATTCATACAGTATATGTCTCTTGACATAGTCTATATTAATATTCATATATGTCTATTCACATAGTCTATATTAATATGCATATATTTCTATTCATATAGATTACATTACTATTCATATATGTCTATTCATAGAGTCTACATTACTATTCATAAATGTAGTCGACATAATTATTCATATACATTTCTAGCAAAACTTTCATTAAGTGCAATGGAATTTTAAGTGACATTAAGTGTTGTATGATATTCTGAAAGGCGTTATATAATAGTCACATACAAACAAACACATACATACATACATACATACATACATTAACTCATAATCATCATCATCATCGCCGTTGTCGTCATCATCATCGTCATCAGTGAACCCATCGGAGTCATTGTGCAGTTCGTCGTTGCTTCAGCCCACATCAGTTCATCATCTGCTGGTCCACTCATCGTTCGCAGGGTGTGTCTGTCTGTCTGTGTGTCTGTCTTTGTGTCTGTCTGTGTTTTCTGTCTGTCTGTCCGTCTTTGTGTCTGTCTGTGTGTCTGTCTGTCTGTGTGTCTGCCTGTGTGTCTGTCTGTCTGTGTGTCTGCCTGTGTGTCTGTGTGTCTGTCTGTCTGTGTGTCTGTGTGTTTGTGCGATGTGTGCACAGGACAAAACTCGGAGCAACTCTGCCCGACGACCGAGACAATTTCTCGATGCATCTCTTCGCTTCCGTCTTCAGCGCCTTCCCTTCTCCCTTCTAACCCCACCCCACTGACTGCCTTAAATCACTCTCTGTATTCATAACTATCCTTAAACACCCTCTATAAGTTAGCAGCACACTCTGGCGCTTCTTCCGCTTCAGAGATGTCTGTCCGTCTGTCTATTAGTTGTCTGACTGCGTGTTTGTCTGTCCGTCCGTCCGTCTGTCTGTCCGTCTGTGTCTGTCTGTGTCTGTCTGTCTGCCGGTGTCTGTCAGTCTGTCTGTCTGTCTGTCTGTCTGTCTGTGTCGTAGCGCCTCCCACTCACGCTATTGCTGAGCCATGCACAACAGATTTTTATTGGGCAGGCGGAAAAACAAATTTTCGGCCGACGGCGAAGATAATTGAATGGCTAAAGATTAAGGAAGAGTCGCCTCTGTCAGCTTTGGTAAATAACTGCGTCTATATTTAGACGGCTGTTAGTCCTGTTCTCTTGCCAAAATCTGCGTTTAACCACGACTCTTAGAAGAGCTTTTGTTAGGCTGTCATTACGAAAAGTCATGTGATTTTATTGAAGACGACGATCACTGCCTCCAGTTTCTAAGGGATTGGTGTAATCGTAATCGTAATTCGGAAATTTCTACAGCGCCAAACGAAAGCCACGTCGCGGGGACCAGCTTATTCACAGGCGCTCAGACAAAACAAAATCGATAGGCAAAAGGGTTCGGTTCCAGATCAAGATCCAAAAGTCAGACGGAAAGACAGAGGTATGGTGTTTGGGGTTGGAGAGTAGGGAGTGATAAGAGGAAGAAGGGGTGTCTTCCAATGTCATTCGGAAGACGAAGGTAGAAGCTGATGCACGGCGCGTCGATTTCTCAACTCTACTTTCTTCAGCTTTCTCTAGCTTCTCGTTTTTCTTTCCACTGAATTCAATCAATCACTCACTCACTCAGTCAATCGCTCATTCACTCTTCACTCGCTCCTTCACTCGCCTGCGCAGTCACTCACGCATTCATTCATTCACTCACTCGCTCATTAACTCAGAGGAGAGTGGTAGGCTTACGATGGGAGATTGCTGATGTGTTTGCCAGAGTCATAATCTCGGGGCATTGAGTGAACGTGACAGCCGTGAAGCCTTCGAACAGGTAATTAAGGATGTTTTCGTCTTCGCCGGTCATCAGAGAGAAGATTATTCAGTCCAGGAACTCGGTCTCCGGGCACTCATTTGAAAAGATGATTGCTGTAAATCAAGAAATATACCTTACTTTTGTTCTACCTCACCTTACCCTACCTTCGCTTACCTTACATTGTCTTACCTTACCTTATATTATCTGATCTTACCTTTGCCATTTCAATTAAACTTAGATGGCAACATTTAACCGAACGGCTCAAAGAAATACAAATAACGCGATCAAACCAGAATGTCACCCAAGATGATGATGATGACGAAGGATACAATACAATACAATAGAACTGTAATGCCCGCCTTACAAAGTTCAGAAGTGCCCACGAAAACCGGCGAACAAGATACATTCATCATCATCATCATGATCCATGGGCCGAGAGCCCGTAGGTGTCCACTGCATGCATTGTCACTTGTCTCCACAGTTCCCGATCTTGTGCTGTTCTTATCAAGGCGTGCAAGTCTTGTTTACACCAATCCCTTATATCATCTGTCCACTCCCGATTAGGTCTTCCTCGTCTCCAATTTCCGTCCATAATTCCCATCATCACGCTTTTTATTTTTCTACTGTCATCCATCTTGCATATATGTCCAAACAAGCGTAATTTCCTTCTCATTATTACTTGTATTAGATCTTCTTTTATGCTCAGTCTTCTGATACATTCACCTTTTGCAATTTCTGACAGGTGTTGTTAAGACTCAAAACTGAAAATACTCCTCTTCCACAAATCTTATCCTAATTTGTCATCTTCGCCTTATCTCCCTTTCTGGTTCAATTCCAAACACCATCCACCATAGCCGTCTGATTGTCTGCCTGGAAGACTCTTGGATCTTGACCTGGAACCGAACCCTTCTTGCCTATCGAAATTGTTTTGAATGAGTTGTTGTTAATAAGCTGGTTCTCGCGACGTAGCTTTCGTTGGGCGCTGTAGAAATCTCGAGTTTACGATTACGATTATAATACAGGAAGAACCATGAACGGACTGGGAGAGGTAAGTTTCTGTTTAGAGCGGATGATGATACTAGTTGTAGTACGTTGCGATCTGAGGCCCAGTTATTTGGAGTTTCTCGTCTGGCTTTCGTTTCTGTCTCGACAGAAGCAGAAATCTGATCATCAGTGTTGAAGATTTCTGCTAAGTGTGCAACGATTGAGTCCAATGCGATCTTCGCATTACTCCGCACACGTTTTATGTCGATCGCTACGTGGCGCCGTTGGAGCGACGACTCTTGCTCGATGGTTGATCCCCGCTGTCGATTGAATCAACTTGAATGCAATACGGTCTCGACTTTAAACGGAAAATTAAGTTAGAAGATTCGCAATGCTCTTAGAAGATTGCTATATCCATTTCCAACACTCTCCATGCTTTCCACTTCTTTCGTCTGAAATCGTAATTGTGATTACGTAGCTGTTCTTTAGCGTTCTGCCTTCGACTCAACTCCCCCGGCGTTTGTTGGCTCTTCGCCATTTGTTGCTTCAACGAAGCGTAGTACATTTATATGGAAAGAAAATTCGATTACGCAATTTTTCCGAGATGTGTATGCATGCCTGAGTTGTTTGAGAGACGATCTTCATTTCTGTATAGTTCTACTTTATCTCTGTAATTGTGTCTGATTGGATTAGAATCTTCAAACACCTACACTGACTTTTGCACGCCATCGGGAAAATCCTTAGCGCTAACGGTAGGCTTATTCTTGAGACAAAGATAAATGAAGTCAGTGAATTCCTCAGCTGACCAAGTAAAATTCCAAAAGAGAAAACACAGATAAAGACTGGCACATAAAGAGGTTAATGCAATCTGTACCATTCATATGAGACAGATTATATGGGATATGACCTGGCAAAGGTCGTGACCCCGTCATTATGACACTCGAGCAAAGCATGCATTTGCTTTGGAAACTAACACCCAACGACCAGTGAATGCCAACCGTCCTCAGAGTCTTAGAGGGGAGAAAGGTCCTCCCATGTTTCCTTACTTGGTCGCCTGCCTATTGTGGATTGTGTCTGAACGGATCGGTGAATGGCAGTAACTCTCAAACCATTCAACCGAATGAAAGTCTGCGAGTAATTCCAAACCCTGATACTGCGTCAAATCGAACCGCAAAACAACCGCCGACATACATATATGAACCTGAGCACAATCATATGGGTCTACACCGAAGCCTCTCTGTAGCACGCTTTATTATAACACGTATTCTGAAACAGCGCAGTTGGCCATATACTCGATTCCCACAAAGCATAGTAACACCTCATTAATATTCAAATTATTTACCTGTACACGATTGATTAACATATAATGAATATTAAATTAGTCACAGATTATAGAAGACATGATAAGAATAAATAGTAGGCCTAGTTTAAAAGAACCTTGCTTAGAAACACTGAGCACGAAATAAAACTGCTCCTCCATTAGTTCTAGTCCTGTGTAGATAAGTGCTTAACTAGACGATGATAAACAAGCGGAGAATTAACCACTGACGAATGTGCGTGAAAATCTGGCAACTTTTTGCTCCACCACAAATTAAGTCTTTTACTTAGGACTGACGTGTCGCTTATTGTTTTTCTTTCGGCCGTTGTGGCTTTCCATACCCGACACGTACGTGTTTCTGATTTTTAACACAAGTGTTCTAGATTATTCTCCACTGTAACAATTAAGAAGTGATAAGAATAGTTTTATGGGAAAGCATCCAGCGACATTTCCTTTTGTTTGAAGTTTATTACCTTATCCCGAATGTTTTAAATATCGGTAAAAATATTCGATTACTGAATTTGAGATCTTTTGAAAGTGGTCTACTGTCAGCTCGCTGCCCTGCATCTGTAATTCCTGTTCCGTTGCTTTGTTGCTTCGAATAATCTTAAATGTGATCTTGATTGTCTGAAAAATATGTTTACAATTAGCACCGATCTTTCTCTAAAATGATTTCGTCATAAGGATTCCATTTAGTGGCTCCAGTAGTGACCGTGTCATGCCGAAGACATATACTCCACACGAATTGGGTAAAATTCTCATTTGCAACATTCCCATGGAAATTTATATCTGCAAGTAGACTAAAGTGAAATTCTTTAATTTTCTCAACTCTGTAATTTCAGTAAACCAACAGGAAGTGCTGTGTTAAAACACTCAAGTTAAATGCGTCTTCGTAGTCCGAAGGAACTCTTCATCGAAAACTATTGGCTGTTTAGTCCAGTGGCTGTTTAGCTTGGTTACTCAGAGGGGCGTCTAGTCTTCAAATGAACTTATTGAGAAACCTCGTTATAATACGGTCCCCTTTAGCACAATAACGTTAAAAGTAACCTACGGTGTACAGCCAACACACACACGGGCATAAAGTCCACTTTATATGTGTTGGCGGCTGTCTAAGAGCTCTGCCTGGGGAAATTCGAAATTGCTGCGCCGTTTTACAGAGCAACGCTAGACGAACTCACCGACGCACGCACCTATGCAACAACTGATTGATTGCTAGACTGATTGAGACTGTTTTGATTGGAACACATCGTCTGCTGCCAATGCATCTTTCGAGACAAGTGCGTTGGCGGATGGTCTGTTCCATGCTGACGATGGTAGGGAAGGAGGGAGGAAGAAGGAATGGAGGGATAGAGGGAAGGTCTTCTTTGCAAGTGTTTCACTGGCTGACCCGGTTTCGCTATAAATAGGGAAGCAGTAGACAGTCGACCACAGAACTGATTAACGAGGCGTCTTGGATGCGGTCTCTGCTCGACGTCATCATAGACGATATATATTTCTGGGGAGCGAGTTGGCGCCATCTATACGCTGACTGAGGCAACATCGGAAAGAAGCTGTTTTGAAGTTTGTTCTTGCTTCTGATGACGAGTAAAATGGGAGTGAAGGTCTTTCGATGTCCTTCGTCATCTGGTCTGCACTTGGCAGTTGGCCTCTGTCTTCTCTGGTTGTCCCTCTCCGTCGAGGACACCGTCGCTTACTCGCTGAAGAGAAGGCTCGGCGATTACTATGGCAACGGCAGAGGAGGTGCACCTGACTTGCACCGGGTTCTCGAACATCTTGCGTCCTCAATTCCATCATCCTCTTCATCCTCGGCGGGGCAGAAGCAGGAGGAGGAGGACAGCGGTCCAGGCGTTTTGTTCTACGAAGCTCCCAAGTTTCTTCAGCAGATGGGTCGAGTGACGGAGAACAGTCCGACGCTTCCAGTGGCCGCCTCTCCCGCTGAGGGTCGAATGAGAAAGTCCGGCTGGAGACCAACTGACCGAGAAATCCAACAGTTCAGGGTAAGAGACCTATTTCTGGCTCAGGTTCACCAGCGCACATACAAACACATACACACACGCATATATCCACACAGACATACAAGCGAACGCATATGCACACGAAGAGCAGTAGCATCATATTCGTCATTTACTACACCGTTAAAGCTCTTCTGTCATCCAAGTGGCCGATTTCAGTAGACACGGCTGACTCAGGTCGACTGAACGGAACACGAAGTTTCAGATGTATTCTCGGTCCGCTCCGACTTTTGCGGTTCGTCCAAAGAGCAGGAGGATCCAATATCTGACTGTGTCTCTAACCAGATGCCAATGTAGTGTTTCTCCTAATCTAATCTAACTTAATGACTTCTATAGCGCCGTTATCTTAATGCTCAAGCATCAATCATTCAACTGAAATCGTAATCAAAATTATAATCCATTGGAGAAGCCGGGTCAGGTCAGAGAAACCAGAAGTTAGGCAACGGTGGGTAAGCAAGCTCTTCTCCTCTTCATCTTATTTCTCTTCTTCTTCTCCCTTTCATTTTCCTACTCTTTTCATCCTCAAGGCCTAAACGTTATTCGTTTCTTCCTATTCCACATGCTGTCCACCTTCTTTCCCCACTGCTCTTCCTAGACGCAATTCATAGCAATTGCAAGAGACCGTTTGCATAGCGTATCTGAAGAACCGCTATGTTAATCAAGGCGCATCTTTTGAACTGCATGATTACTTGCATGGCCAGCCATGTGGAAAACTATTTCATTTTCACGCGAACAGATGGAAGGCATTTATTGCAATTTAATCGGACTTGCAAAGTAGAAATCAATACTTTATTCAATACTTTAACACAATATGTTAAGTTTATACATTCGATCTGCCAATTGAAAATCCTGGATTTCACTGTTTTCATTCTCGATAACAATGTTTTGTCAGTTTCTGTATAGACATGAAGTTCGACTGATGGAATTTGAAGTTCTGTTTTTTTGCATCAAGCGAATTAGAAAACAAAACAAGAAAACTGTAGGTTAAGAAGAATATTGTTGTAGGATGACGTGCTTTTAACTGTTGTACCGTCGCCCATTGTATGGAACCAAGACATCGTTTCAATCATCTGTCAGGACCTATGCGTTCTGCATCAAGAAGACCAGAGTGTACAGAGGCAGGGTGCAACTAGGGCTACAGAGGGCGCCATGGCCAGCATAGCAAAGTTCAGGTTTGGGGCCAACCCCAATTAGTCGAAGCTATGGCCAGATTTGATATAAACATGTTACTCTCATACTGTATTCACTAAATTGAGCAGAGTCTATAAGATTTTAAATTTAAGGCAGCCGACCTATCTCTGCTTCTTCCTCACCCCTCATATCTACAACAATTGCACTCGATAACGGCGCACTAAAAGTCATATGATCAGAATAGATTAAAACGAGTTGCTGATACTGATCTTGCCAGTTTAAAAGTGGAACTGAAGAGAAAAGCGCAATGAAGAGATGAAGGCTATCCTTTGAGAAGAAATCCCGCAGAGGTTTTACAGAGAACTTCCAAACTAATTGCAACATTTACATTATGCGTATGTATGCCTATTTAAGTATTCGGCGCCTTAAGGAGGTCCTAAAGGAGCTACATAAGTTCCCAGTTGCAAAAAAAATTAATATTTTTCACAACTCACAACTTTTGGAGTTCCACTTTCAGAAGTAAAAGGGCATAAATCGATGTGTATCCCTTTCCGCTGCCACGCAGGATGCTATGCACTCTGCTCCGAAACAGTTCAGTCAGGTCAGATCTTAAAAAGAATCTATCCGAAGCGTTAAGGGTGACTGCATGACAGAGGGACAGAGGGATAGGGCTACTCATGTTGCACTGCGTTTAGGCTGATGGTCAGTTCAATATTGGGATCTGGGGCGTTAGACTGAAAGAAGCAACTGTAAACTTGGTAAATGTAAATCTACGAAATATCTTAGCTCCATACAAACAACTGCGTCAAAGACCAGTTTATTCGCCGGCGCTTAGTCAAGACAAGTCCGCATGGACCAGGTTGCTTGGTCGGTTTCAAAGCCAAGCCAGAATCCGGTGAGGACATGTCAATATGGAAAATATACAATACAATAAAACCGCAATGTGATAATTTTCTTCTTCCAAAGTTCAAACTGAAGTCGGGCAACATGAAACATTAAGAACCGTAGATAGCCTGGAAGAGGTAAGTTTTCAGTTTTGAGCGAAAGATAGTCTTGGTATAAGAGAGTCGCGAGAGCTGTCAACTATAGGCAAAAAGCTGGTGGGCCAAGTGTACGGGCTAGCGTCCCCCCGGCCCACAATCCGCCTTGCACTCCTTTATTGTTCCTTAAAGGCTCCTAAACAGTCTTTCTAAGACATTTTCATCGTCTTCTTACGTTCTTCTTGTCGTTCTTTTCCTCTGAGTTGATTTGCCTTCTTTCGAAGCTCTTCCTGCATTGATTTCCGTCTTCATCATTGTCGATGGCTCTCTGCCGAATGTAAATAAATTCCAATACAAGACAAAGGAACTGAATCATTTGTTTTATGTTCAACTAGCAGATGGCGTGACAGTTGCAACCGTTTTATTGTTGTGTTTTGCAGAGACTTGTCAGCTTTAACGTTTGTGTGTGTTAGATTATAGGGTATATAGGGGTGAATGGGAGGGATGGCGTGTTTTGTGGATGTATAGGGTATATGGGAGAGAATGGAGTGGATGGCGTTTTGGGAGCACAGAGGCGTGTGATTCGGGGCGTTGGAGGTTGTTGATCGGGTGTTATTGTGGAAAGGCCAAATGGAGTAGCCTTCCACCATGAAGCCATCATAAAACACGGTTTCATGAATAGCGCTAAACAATATCTTCTGATTTTATTTCTGTTTTATGTTTTGCTAAGGCTCTGTTGGGTGCAGTCACGCAGCCGACCTCTAACCCGACCCATAAACAGCGCCATCTTTCGTTAATGTCTCGTTCAAGCCGTTATTTATCCACCGCAGCCTGTCTTCTGATTTCTCTGACATATCGGATTTCGACTGGACTTAATCTTCAACGGACTATGATTTCTAACTCGGTTTCACTCGATTGACGCCTGGTGCACTGATAGCGACGCTAAATAAGTCATGAAATAAGATTTGATTAGATAAGATTAGATCAGATTAGAGTTGAGTGAGTGAGTCATCATCATATGCAATCTCAAGTTGTATGTTGATCTGACTCTGTAGGTCTGCCTAACTCACTCTCTCATTCAACTCTCTCTCTCTCTCTCTCTCTCTCTCTCTCTCTCTCTCTCTCTGCCGCCTTAATTGTCTGTTTGCCATTCTGTCTAGTTGTTCTGTGTATCAATGTTTCTCTGTCCATGTGTTCCTGTCTCTCTGTTTCTGTCTTTTGCTCTTTTTATAACGTCGCTGCATAGCCTGACAATAATTAATTAATGTAATTTTCGGCATCTTTGAAGTGCTTAATTACGTCAGCATTATGCTCACATACATTAAGCTGTATATGTTTGGCTGTAGGAGAATGCTGACTGGTCCATTCCGATGTCGTCTGTTTCGAAGCGCAACCTCTGCTGCTCTCTCGACATGTACTGCGTCGACTGCAGCGACCGCAAGTGAAAGAACACGGCATAAGATCTGCTGCGAATCTCAACTGACTTGCTCCGTCGGCCAAAGAAAGTCCGCCAAATTACTGCGTGCAACTAATTTAAACTTTAAAATAAAATTTGAATCAGTTAGGAAATTAAAACACTCAACCTATAAAGGTGTCAAGTCACGAAAATCGTTTTCTTTTTATGAAGAAAATTATTAATATCCTCCTCCTCCTCCTCCTCCTCCTCCTCCTCCTCCTCCTTCTTCTTCTCCTCCTCATCATCATCAGCAGCAGCAACATCACCTGCTATCTGTTATGGGCAACGTGCGGCCCGACGCCATCTCGATGACTTAGAAACAATGGTTTCTGGCCATCGCAATCCTAATCGTCATATCGTAAATGCATATTTATATAGCGCCTCTTAAAGAAAACTCCTCAGAGATGTTCCCGGTCTGGCAGAGATCGCAGTCCAATAGAATGGTCTTCAACTGCTGGCAATTTGGAGGCAGAGAAAAAAGACGAGGGGCTCATGTTGGAGGTTGTACGGCAGTCCGTCATCTGAGTGAAGGACCAACCATAGCAAGTATGAGACAACGAGGGTCTGACCCGAATTGCGCTCCAGAGCGAAAAGATTTGCAAGTTTAGATGATCCAGATAGCTGTCTAAAGATATACACCAGCCAGTCATTTTATTATTTATTTATCAATATTTATTGTTATTTATTGCTTAACAGCTAATTTATTATAAATATTATCATCATCGCATTCAACATTTTCATCATTATCATAATCATCATAATCATCATCATCATCATCATCATCATCATCATCACTTATGCTGAGTAAGCTTCATTGCTAAATCCGGTTAGCAGTACAACATCCCCGATTTCCGCCTATCAACTACAGTAGACTTCGTCTAGTTCTCCTTTTACTATGGCCTCCGTAATATGGTTGTAATTGAGTTGCACAGCTGATTCCAATTTCCACCCCAGGGTAACATCCCTTAATATTTCGAAAATCGCCATAAGCTTCACACGATCGCGATCTCCATAACATAAGCATGCCAAATATGTTAAGACTTTATCATCAGAAATAAAAATGTTTTTGAGTTCCCCGATTTCTGTTTTCAGGGTCTAGGTCCTCGATTTGTGGGATATAGTAGTGGTGGTAGTGGTAGTAGTAGTTGTAGTGGTAGTGGTGGTAGTGGTAGTGGTAGTAGTAGTAGTGGTAGTACGTGTAGTATAGTATTATAAAGCGTCACATAAGATTTCACATCTCTCTCTCCCTCTCTCTCTATCTCTCCCTCCCTCTGTCTCTCTGTCTCTCCCTTTCTATCTTTGTCTCTCTCTCTCTGTCTCTCTCTCTGTCTCTCTCTCTGTCTCTCTCTCTGTCTCTCTCTCTCTGAAAAAATCGTGCGTTGTAAATCTGCCTCCATATCATTCGGGTATTAATAGCCGGCTTAGAAAATACAAACTTAACAATTCGACAATTTCTAAAATCGCTAGTTTAAAACTGAGTGCAGTGCACCAGCTAATTCACGAGCTCACAGAAAGCGCTGATTAGTTGAAGTGTGTATCAATTCCGAGAATTAAATGAAGCAGCGCTGCTATCGACGTCTTCGGTCGACTAGAGAGGTCTTTGTAAGTTCAGTTCATGGCTTCGATCTTGTCAGTGGTGGTCATCAGAGGCTTCGTCGTCAGTGACCTGAGGTCCACGTCGGCAGTTCGAGGCTGACCGATGAAGGACTCTACGCTCGTAACCAATGCCGTGGCCACACCGGAACTCCGGTTCTGGACCATCAGGTAGGCAATTTGGCGACAGACAGAGTCCGGAGTGTTGAGCGGAAACAGGAAGATCTCGTTTTCCGACGAACTGATCGACTTGTACTGGCGATCGCCGAGACCTGGAACGTAGTTCTTCGGCTTTCCAGGCAGGTAGTTTTCCAGGTAGTTCACTCCGATGTCCGTGAACATGAGTGGTTGGCCGCTCTGGCGACCGGTTGTCGGTTGATCAAGCAACAGATTCGCCTTCGACAGACTGGTTCCTTCGGCGCGCACGACAAACGCATCGGCGCGTGACGAGTTGTTGTCGATGAAACGGCTGAGTGACTTCAGCAGGTTTTCCATCGTGTCCTGCGGACTGCGCACGATGTTCTCCAGGTAGATCATGTCCATCGCATACTTATCCATGTCGATGTTAGTCGAATCGGCCTCGTCAAATTCGAACAAGAGGACGGTGCCTATGGTCCGGATCGGGCGGAAATTGAGCTCGCAGAGAAGTTGATGGACGCGCTGCCAGATGCCGTTTGTGAGGCCGCCGGTGACGTCAACGGTGACGAGGGTGTCGTTGCTGGTGAAGTAAGCGATTAAGTGCTTGGACATGTCTTCGTACTGTCCAGCTCTCTTCTGCAGCTTCGTCGTGTCTACCTCGTCTCCTCTGCCGCCCGTCTCCTGCATTCCACCGGGAGTGCCAGTGCCAGACGACAGGTAAACGTCCTTGACCTGCAGCAGGCGGTCGGACGGAACGGCCAGGTTCAGAGCGAACGAAATCGGGTACTTGGAGTTAAAAGCGGCCAACGCTAGTCGGCAATCCTCGGTCAGGAACTTGACCTTCATCATGAACTTGAGGTTTGGGATGAGGTCGATCAGGTAGACGGCGTTGAGGTCCTCCTGCAGTCGCTTCGAAAGCACTTCCGTCATCCACTGCATCGTGTACCGATCCTCGTGCAGTTCGATCATCGCCTTCAGTTCGCGAACATTATCGAACTTCTTGATGGTCGACGGCCTCTGCCTCAGCAGCTCCGCCTGAATGATGTCGCCGATGCTGATGTGCTGGAAGCCAAAACAGCTGGTGATGTTCTCGACGATGGCACCCTTGCGGGACCCAGGGCCCCCGAAGATGAAGATCGTCACTGGCCGACTGTTGAGGCGACGCGCCTGGCACCCGATGCGAACGCTCACTCGCCGTCTCCGATCGAATTCAACCATCTTCCGGCTCTTCGACTTTCCGAAGATGCAGCCCATCGTCAAGGGACCAGAAATCAGGAGGACCAAAGGACCAGGAAACGACAGGACCTAAAGACTAGGAACCGATAAGACCCAAGGTCCAGGAAACGATAGGACCCAAAGACTAGGAAACGACAGTGACCAAAAAACTATGAAACGATGAGCTCCAAGGTCCGGGAGACCACGGACCAAGACCAGAAAACGACAGGACCCAAGGACCAAAATACACCACTCTGTGCATCAAAGACAACGAAGTCAGAGAAAAACGCGTCAAATCCTATATGGAAATCTTAACTGGTTTCAACGCCTCCAGCAACATCTCCTAGCTTCGATTCGCATCTCTCGCATACATGAAACACCGAAAAATCAATCGATAGAAATCAATCGATGGAAATCTATCGATAGAAATCAGTCAATAACTATTTCTGATACCAGCACGAAACTTCTATTTACTCTTCTCTTTGTGCCACGCGTTGCCATGGTAACCATTTATTCACTGCGCTGACTATACGAACTTCCGGACGAGGTTTCACCACAGATTCTATTTATATATTATATGTGGTTTCAGTTTGCCTTCGCTTGGCTCGTCTTTTCAAACCCAAACCTCGCTGTCTGCAAATGATCTTCCCTTTTAAGTATTTCTGGATCCGTCAAATGGGGAGAAGTAAAACCTAGGATAGGACGTAGACCTAATGAAAAAAGTTGTAAACTCGAGATTACTACAGCGCCCAACGAAAGCTAAGTCGCGGGAACCAGCTTGTTCACAGGCGCTCAGTCAAAACAAAATCGATACATTCTATGGCCCACCGAATCATTTCTGCGCGCTGTGTTTGGATATAAACAGATCTCAGCCCACGTAGTATGAGTTCAGTGACGTTGGTGTTGTAGCTGCCTTTAAAAAATTTAAGCGTTACAAAATGTGTTTATATCCACTCCTTATTGCTACTTAGTCAATGTTTATTTTATTCCTATTACTTCGTTGGTTGAGCCGAGTATTTGAGTTACTCGACTCCAAATCCGCTTAGTTCTCGAGTACTCGTCAGATTTCTAAAGCGCCTAACAAAAGCCAAGTAGCGGGAGACAGCTTATTATAAGAAAGTAAGATATTGTTTAGTTTTTAAATGCAAACTTATAATTAGTGTATGTACTGTGAGTCTGTGGCCAGTTTTTTGAGTTTAGTTAATGCTCACTTTAGGCGATTGTTTCTTTCTTCGTCACTTTCTGACCAATCTAATAGAATATGTCTGGCTAAACAAACGATCTACTCTATGGTTAGTCATTAACTAAGTAACTGTGAGTTCTCGAGTACTCGTGAAATAACTCGAGTAACCAATTACTGACGGCTAAAAATATATGCCACAAAGTTATTTCGACTACGGTGGGAAAACACAGATAATATAGCGCAGACCATTGCCGTAGATAGAACCGATAAAAATACATTAATACATCGCGATATATATTTAAAAGTTATAATCTCAAGTAAGAACTGCATTTATCTGTAGATTTTATATTTGTAGTTGTCGGGAAATCGTGTTTAAAAACGCTGAACGATAAATCCTGTCACTGCGCCGAATTAACATGGGCACGAGATTCCTATTGTGCGGCTTTTCCTATTGATTTTGGCGTATAAAGAGTGTAACTAATTATATAGGTTTGTCTTTTAAAGACAGCAACGCCGCCTTGGCTGAAATTGCTCATCCTTAAAGCCAGCTGTGGTCGGGTGGTACCCAGTGGCGGCTTCAATTGCTCGCGTGGAAGGGCGAGAGCATTTCCAGAGGGGCGCCACATTCTGGCATTCCACCATGCGTGGGTCTGGTCTGAGGGGCGCCGACATATAACCAACAGAGGTTCGGAGGCCAACTGCCCCCCACGCCTGTGGCTAAATCCGGCACTGGTGGTACCAGTCCGAAGCCTGGATAAAAGAAGAGGGCGACGCTAATCATCTTCGTTATGACACAGCATCTTTAAACAGAAACTACCTTAGACAATCTACTTTTAAACTTTTGGATCCCAAAGTCAGCAGTTCGCATCGTGGTAGTACGTTTATATAGTGCTAATCGTGTAGTGTAATATATATCTATAAAGGATAGACTGTTAAAATTATGCACATGTTTAGATCGGCCTGTTCCATTCGTTGAGTTTAAGAATCGAAAAGAAACGAAACAGTGGTTTGCTGTGAAATCACGTGGAACACTGTAAAATAAGTGAGTGGAAGCATTAAATCTACTATTTTAGCGACAGTTGTGCTGGAGTGTTTAGGCATTTATGTGTTTTTTACAATATATGTAAGTAAACTATTTGCACAAGGCTTGTGACAGTTAGCTGCTGACTAACTAGATTTCTTAGAAATTCTTACTGTCAATACATGGAAGATACCTGTGTTTTTTAGTTGCTGTTGTTATACTCTTATTATACTCAGACCAGGACTGCACTGGGCTTTCTTGATCACTGGTGTAAAGTCTTGAAATTTGTTACAACTTCTGTTTCCTCTGTTGATCCTCTGTTCTCATTCAGATTCAGACTCAGACCTTGTCTTTTTTAACTTGCCACACACCACAGCCTGCCTTCTGGTCGCTTTGACCTCTCAGGTTTTGACCTGACCTAAATTCAGTGGATTGTTAATGTGAACTACAATTTTATTCAAAGCTACCATTGATTGACGTCTTGCATTGTATGATCATTATTATCTCTTTGTTTATTTAGCGCCAATATCTAATGACGAAGCATCAGTCAGTGGCACTGAGTAATTGCAAATGAAGGACTTGCTCAGGGTCCCTATGCAGTAACCGTCTCAAAGGAGGAAGAGGAGATTCGAACCCATGCTCTTCATGTTACAAGCCGGGTGCTCTAACCAATCAGCTGTGTAGGTCTCTAGATTCTGATACTGGCTGATGTGTATTTCAGAAAATGGTAACGGTGCCAGTCAAAGTGACTTTTAATTTCGATGAGGAGGATCCGGTGGAGAGGAAGAAAAAGAAGACGAGCAGCGATGAGTCGTCAACTTCGGACGAAGAATCGGGAGAGGAGCAGATGCCGGATCTCGAAGGGATAGAGATGCGAAAACGAACGCCAGGATTCTCAGATGAACCTCAGGTCAGTATGGAGTTGGAGATTTATGTAGCACCTTTAAAGGCTAACTTTAAACGCAAATAAGGCCTGGATTAGGAAATATGATGAAAGATTGGGCTTCTGGTTTGAGTGACTCTGAGCGACTTTGAAGTTTAACAGTGAGACAGTGACTTTCATGCTAGAAGAATGTTCACTTTTGAAAGTTCTGTATGTTAGAAGCAGACACCCATGTGTTCAAAAGCTGATTTGTGAGGACAGTTTCTGTGACCAGTGCCATCAGACAAACACGTCTTTATGCCATGAAATGCTGGCCACAAAGACTGCTTGCACTCTTTAGGTTGACGAAGACATTTTCACTGGACAACAATTGCGTCAAGATTTACAACCTAACTGAACATGATTACTGCCATCTGCTGAATTGATATCATTGATTTGTGGTTTTGAACTGTGGACAAGTTTTGCTTGAATTCTCATGGAAGTATTGAAACCAGATGTTGTTTCTTTAGCTCAGTAATGTCCCTGACAATTTCTGTTATTCCACCTGAGTATATGGCCTTAAGCCCCAATTGCTGTGTTATGAAATAAAAGCCTTCACTGCTTAATGGTGTTGATCGTAAGTTTTTTTGGTGTCAGATATCAATGAAACCGCAGTTGGACGAAGGCATGAGCAAACAGAAGCAAAGCCGCAGTGAAAAGAAAGCTCGAAAAGCATTGGCGAAGCTTGGTTTGTAAAACAGTCAATTTGCTTTTATGAGATATCGGTATTTTGGTGGAATTTTCATGTGTGCTTTTATCACTGCTTTGTGGTGAAGTCTCTGAGTGGTTAGCTTGTACGACTGTCAGTCCAGAGGCATGCAGTTGAAATCTCTGCTTGGACAGAGTTATTTCTAGATCTCTCTTTCACTAGCACCCAGTGTCCTTTTCAAGTCTTAGTAGCTATAGAATGAGTACATCAACTGCACATTTTTAATGGTGGGATGAGATGGTAAGGGAGAGGACTGGCCAGCATGTGCAGAGCCTCAGCAGTGAAGTCGGCTACACTTTACACCCATCTGGGGATTGGTAGGTCCGAAAACCAGAGGTTAGGCTGCAGTGGGTAAGCAAGTTGAAAGAGATGAGTCTGTAGTTAATTATTGATTGTACTTAACTGATTCTTTAGGATTGAAATTGGTGCCTGGCATAAAAAGGGTAGCAATCAAAAAGTCGAAGAATATCCTTTTTATAATCGCACAACCAGAAGTCTACAAGAGTTCGTCATCAGACACATACGTTGTTCTCGGCGAAGTTAAGGTGAGTTGTGGCTTTCATAGCTTTGTTAAGAAAACCAGGGATGCTGGAACCTCATATCTAAGGACTTCTGTAGCACCGTTGCCTCTTATAGGCAGGAAAAGTTGGCCATTTCAGGTGAAACCGTAGTTAAAAATCGCATCTCACTGAAGAAGTCCAGTTGTAGTCCAATTGGTCAGGGATATCAGTAGTAGTCAAGGGATGGTGGGTATGTGTGTGTGTCCTTTATTGGGCCAAACATTTGCAAGTGCACAAAATATTCATTTTCTTTATATTCAGAGCCACTTGCTATCGTATTCATAATCTCGAGAGAGCTGTGCAGCGCCCAGAGAAAATCAAGTCACAGGAACCAGCTTTTTACAGCCACTCAATCACAACAAAATCAGTAGACAGGAAGGGTCAGATTCGGTTCCAGGTCAAGATCCAAACGTCAGGGAGACGGACAGTCAGGCAGCTACAGTGGATGGTGTTTAGAATTAAAGAAGCAAGATAGTTAAGGGGAAGAGAAGGAATTAGAATAGGATTTGTGGAAGAGGAGTGTTTTTGGTTTGGAGTGAAATATTTGGGCAGAGATTGCAAGGGGTGAAGTGTTGGTGAGTTCAAAGGTCTTTCAGTCAAAGTTTTCACACTTGGTGTAAAATGCTACCGGACGAAATTGATTTACTGAGTTCTGACTCCAAAAACGACAGGAAAATACTGGAATAGAATTGTAAAATAGTTTTTTAAGACTGTGTTGTCTTTTCAGTTCTTGTGACCTGTCATTTTACCACTGCAGGTTGAAGATTTGAATCAACAAGCGCAAGTTGCAGCCGCTGAGAAATTCCGATCGGGAGGCAACAGTCAAATGTCAACAAGAACAGGGGCAAGTAGGGAGGACGGAGCAGACGTCGAAGAGGTCAGAGTTCAATGAAAGCGGCTTTCAAGACGTTTTTTCAGCTTTTCTCTTTAGATCTGTTTGACGGCCATTTTAAGCAGTTTGAAGAGGTTAATAAAAGGTGATGTAAAATGGTAGGATCATTGTTTATGAGTGTTTAACAGTGTAACATGGTTAATTCTGGAAAAGCATAGGATTATTATTATATTTTTATTATTCTTATTATTTATTATTATTAGTATTATTATTGGAACAAGAAGTATAAGCACAGTTAGTAATTGAAAGGCAAATGGGTTTTGTCTTGACTGCAGGTTTAACTAAACCATTTCAATCAGCTGCACCGGTGAAAGGCCGAGTTTGGTTTTTTGGTATTTTGTCTGACTGATTTGTTTTGATTGATTTGTTTGGGAAACAGGTCGACGAGACGGGCATTGAACCGGCCGACCTTGACCTTGTCATGTCACAGACCGGAGTGTCACGAGCGAAGGCTGTGGCAGCGTTACGAAACAATGGATATGACATCGTCAATGCCATCATGGTCAGTAAGAAAGATCTGTTGTACTCTGCTCTGTGGATCGTACAGGATTAGCGTCTTAGAAAAGTTCAGTTATTAGTAAAAATGTCAAAATAAAAGGAGTCTTGCAGCAGTCATTCAGTTATTAGTAAAAATGTCAAAATAAAAGGAGTCTTGCAGCAGTCATTCAGTTATTAGTAAAAATGTCAAATAAAAGGAGTCTTGCAGCAGTCATTCAGTTATTAGTAAAAATGTCAAAATAAAAGGAGTCTTGCAGCAGTCATTCAGTTATTAGTAAAAATGTCAAAATAAAAGGAGTCTTGCAGCAGTCATTCAGTTATTAGTAAAAATGTCAAAATAAAAGGAGTCTTGCAGCAGTCATTCAGTTATTAGTAAAAATGTCAAAATAAAAGGAGTCTTGCAGCAGTCATTCAGTTATTAGTAAAAATGTCAAAATAAAAGGAGTCTTGCAGCAGTCATTCAGTTATTAGTAAAAATGTCAAAATAAAAGGAGTCTTGCAGCAGTCATTCAGTTATTAGTAAAAATGTCAAAATAAAAGGAGTTTGCAGCAGTCATTCAGTTATTAGTAAAAATGTCAAAATAAAAGGAGTCTTGCAGCAGTCATTCAGTTATTAGTAAAAATGTCAAAATAAAAGGAGTCTTGCAGCAGTCATTCAGTTATTAGTAAAAATGTCAAAATAAAAGTGGTCTTGCAGCAGTCATTGTAGCATTTACATTTCTAATGTGTTATTTTTGTTTCAGAATTTGACCATGTAGTCTTGTCTTGAAAATTGCTTTTTCAACAGAATTGCCCATCCATCTCAAGTTCTCCATTGCACGAGGTTGTCTGTCGTCATGCAGAAGACATTCTTGTGGGGCAAACAAACCTCTTTACCCCTTTCTCTCCCTCACTTGTTCTGTGCTTCGAATTCCCTGACACGTTGAGACTGGGAGGACGGCTTCGTTCAAGTGCGGATGAGGAAAAAACCAAGTTGTTAAGAGGAAGCCACGAATTGAGGCGTCTTCTGTTGCATATTTTTGATTGTTGCTTACGTCAGATCAAATGTCGCTAAATAAAATTACTAAAACTGGAATTAATTCGGTTAAATGTTCAAGTCTCTTGAGATAGAGAACTTGGTTTTCAAGCTGACCAGTTCCACTCATCACGTGGCATGTTGTTGGAAAGCAGTTTCAATCAAACTTTCCCATTTACTGGGATTTTGACTGCAAACTGATGGAATTTTTGTTTCTTTTATCGACGTTGGATGTTGGTTTCTTCACAAGTTGTCACTGTGCACAGCTGGGTGGCTGTACGTTGTTCGATGTTTTTGCTTTTGCTTATTGCCACAGCAATTCGTGGTTGGTGTAAACTAATAAATGAACTGATTGGCAGAGTTTTCTTGCAGTATTTAACTAATCTCCTGAGCTGTAATGTAATCTGTAACATAACACAGATGGCTTATTCTGACCAGTTTCTAATGTAGCATGCAGTGAGTGAGCACCTTGGCTTCACTTGCCGTACCTTGGGACAAAATGCTCAATTGAATGAGGGTCATTATTTAGAGGTCTATTAAGGGGACTAGATCCATGTCAAGTGCCGTGTATACGGGTTTAGAAGTCACTGGCACAGACCAATGCCAATAACAGTTGATCATGGATTTCACGTTGAATCTACTTCGTACCCAAGGCTGCCCTTTGTGTTAGTCTAAAGGAACTGCACTTCCCATGCAGCATCTAAAATGAGGTCAACCAGAGGCCTAAAGAAGCAAAGCGATAGGGTACTTGGCCATCAAGGGGAACCTAGAAGCTGGTCAGTTAAACCAGATCAGCTTCCTTGGATATTAACAGAGGTCTTCCATTTCACAGCATAGAAATTAACCTACCGAACGGTAGGCGTTAACGAGTACTAAACCAAAAACATATGCACAAGCTTTTAATTAAGCTTCAACAAAGCCACATATGCAATTACCGGTAAACATTTCAAAATGGTGCAAGATTAAAAACATCAAACTAGGTGTATGATTAAAGCCATTGATAAGATCTAAATAACAGTTTCATTGCACAAAGTCGCTGCCTTATCCCAGTCGAGTTAGACATTGGCGTGAGATGACATAAATGCGATAGAATGCATGACAAGATCAATCGGTATTGAATATCAGTGAAACTTTCTAGTGTAAATCTGATTTCAAATTATGGCTGAGTCGCAAAAGACGAAAAACCCATGTGAATAAAAGCCTTGAGGCTCAGTTACATCATAGCTAAATGTAGGTTATGCATGACGACTAACAGACTGAACAATGTTGAACACATTTCACTGCACCAATGGCTGCATTCACCTTTCAACCTCAATCAGTTCATGATTGTTTATTGGCCTTGACAATCAACTTGGCCAGCAGTTGTAATCGTAAACTCAAAATTTCTACAGCGCCCAACAAAAGCTAAGTCGCAGGAACCAGCTTATTCACAGGCACTCAATCTAAACAAAATCATTGGGCAGGAAGGTTTCGGTTCCTGGTCAAGATCAAAGAGCCAGGCAGCGACATTCACAAAAGTGGAATTGAACCGGAAAAAGAGATAAGAGGAAGAATTGGGATAGGATTTGTGGAAAAGAAGTGTTTTCAGTTTTGACTGAAAGACCTGCACAGAAATTGCAAGAGGTGAAGCTTTGGTGAGTTTGTATGATGGGTCAGTATCTTAACACACAGCTTGGGGTAAAATATGTAAATATCTGATACTGTAATGGTTACAGAACAGAATACATATATGTACAGGAGTTCTTAAAACCCCACTCTGTACGTCGCTATCAACATTTAATGTTCAAGAAAATAACGAGATCTGCATTACAAGGAATGAAGGAGATTTCAACGGTAAATCTGTTCCAGAGAGAAGGCACAACACAAATTCTTCAATCCTTCAATTCCGAAAATAAAAAAAATCTATTACAATAGAAACCACAGCAAAAGCCCAAAGCACATTCAAAACACAACTAATTGCACAAAATGATTCTGTACTGTTCAGCTAATACAGCAGCACTGTATCTTCTTCCATATAACATCAAAGTATCGCGATACTACGACTTTGCAAAGTCACATTCAGAATTTGAGATCCATTGCAGTTTCGTCAGAATTTGGATGTTTTACTAAGAGCAGGTTATAAAAAAAAGTCTCTGGTACACGGCTGAGAATGATGGTCCATTCGATGCACACTGGTCTATTAATGTCAGTGTTTTTTGGCAATTCACGAACCCTAAAGGTGAGTAAGCCCTGCAAGCACTACAATTTGGGGGACGATGAGAAATCCCCTCATTACCCATGCATAGAATTCTTAATGCAAATTCTCTCCCTTCAGTAACAAGCAACATAACGTGGATGCGATTAACAACCAAGAATGCCAAGCCTTCGTCTTAGAGTAACTTCAGTAGATGCTCAGCAATGTCCAATTTCTTCTTCCGACGGTCAACAACACTTGTTGCCTCTTACTGATTTCTGACCCAAAAACTGACTGTTAAGAAGATCCTGTCAAGCAATAATAAAACTAATGGAATTACAAATTTCAGACAGAAATGCACAAGAAATGTAGCTGTCAAGTTGTCGTCCTTGGATCTTGACTTGGCACCAAATCTGACCCCTCATGCCTATCAATTTTGTTTTGACTAAGTGTATGTGAACAGCTGCTTAGGTTTCATGACTTAGGTTTCACTGGACACTGTAGAAAACTCAAGATTACAATTAATATTTCAGCATATTATGACAAATGCCTCCGCAGCTAAACATTCGTTTCAAATGCAAACAATCATCTAAAGCAATCTGCAACTCAAAGCAACTAACAACAGATCGTAAACTGAAGCAAACAGCTACCAATAACAGATTATGCTCTGATTACGAATAGCAATACCAATCAAACAGCAGATTACAACAAATCATAGCTATCGGAATATAGCAAAACACTGCCACTGCTCTGACGAAACATCTCTTATGGCAGCTAAAACTTAGCAAGCACAGGGTTAAAATGTTCTTTAATATCATGCCGATTTTACTATGAAAGTGATTAATGTGAGATTTCCAGATAAAAGCTCCTCATCTAATCTAGACAAACAAGCATAAGTCATTCGCTTCGTAAGCTACAATAACAGAGCCATCTGGCAAACTGCCAGGTGCTGGCATCTACATGGAATATTCCAGAAGAGCGCCAAAACGCGATGGTGGACTATCATAACTTGCCACAATGCTTAACTTGCGCTCCCGTTCCCAGAAGCTTTCCATCTGGACTTCGCCATTCCACAAGCTTGTATCCGGCTTCTGATCAAGAGGGAACCATTCTTCGCCAACGACAACCGCCACATTGGTTGCCTTGGGAACATCGAGACTGAAGAAGACGTGCTGATAAGTGGAAGCTCCTCCCTTCGACGGGCGATTTGGCTGGAGGTGTCCGTCAAGTGGCTCGTACAGGTAGCACCCGTCCCGCCAGATTCCGTACTGCTTTGGAAAGGGAACTGATGAGACAAATGTGCTGCGACATTCGACGAGGCAGTTGTAGACACCAGGCAGGCTCTCCGACGGATCGGACGCAGGTAGCGCATAGAACTGCACTTTGTAGTAGCCTGGACTGGGCAGTTTGAAGACGTAGGTGATCGAGTTCTCTCCGCTCTGCTGCAGCGAATACTCGGAGTAATCGCGGTCTCCGTTTTCCGAGCAGAAGATGAGTTGGCAGGACATGCGAGTCGGTTGAGTCAGAGTAAATGACAGCTGGAGCTCACCACCTTCAAGCACAATGAATGGATCAGCAGGTCCAGCGATCGCAAGACCAAGCGGCTTGAACTGCTGCTGGGCACCGAGATAATTCGGCGGCAAGGTCGGAAACGGTTCAACCGTAACCGCCTGGTCGCACACGACCAAGTATTGGTAGACGTGGTGCAGAGACTGGCCTTCAGTGAGAGGATTGTTGGCGTAGACGTCCAGTCCAAACTCTCCGACTAGCGGTGCCTTGAAGTAGAAGATGGCCGTGTCTCCAACGACTCTCTGAATGAGATAAGGAGCCAACTGGGCTTCGTCTTCAATCAGAGCCGACTTGGGTTTAGCCGTGAAGCGCAGCTCCTCCTTCATCGTGAATCGAATCTCAGCCTCTCCGTTGACGGTATGGAGGATCGGCTCAGTATGGCGCGGCTGAAGGTCGTAGTTGTAGAAACTGTCTCCAGGACCCCAAGTGGTGTGGGCACATGGCGGAAACGCCAGTGGAGGGTTAGTCGGCGTCTTGTCGACAACAATCTCGTATTCACAGACTCCTCCGAACATTCCCGCGTTGTCCTGCTTTGGTACGAGTTCCTTGGCAAAGATCACCAGTTGGTAGGAACCACGCTCTGGCAGACGAAGGCGGAAGTAAGACCGGCCGTCCTGCTGGTAATTCATCCCAAACTGATTCAGTGGAATGCCGCAGAAATTCTCACCAAAATCAAAGTGATTCAAACTGAATGTAAACGCCAGGTTCTTTGCCTGCAACCAGACAAATATGCAACTCCTTGAAAATCAACAAACACAAATGATCACATGTATCATTATTAAAACATTTTTAACCAGATATAGTAGCAGAAATTGTTCATCTCCGAGGATTTAAAAAATCTTGGGAAACTATTATTACTGTTGCTCTTGCTGTTATTAGCACAACTATTACTACCATTTTTGCAGAAATGATCCCACAGGAATAAGAATTAGATTGGAAGTTTTAACAAACCAGATTCCCTCTTAATTTTGCCTTTCTCCCAGTTTTCAATGCCATCCAAAAACCACTCTAACACATCTTTGGTTTAACTACTTAACCTGTCCTCCATACGGCTCATGACAAGATGTAACAAACTTCTCCCCTCAACTCACCAGATTGTATTTCACAGCAGCAGTTGCACATTTTAACATCTTGCGGCATTCAGTGGACGCTGATGTCCCTGTAGTTCATGTCTTGTATTTTTTACTTCTTTCTTCCACGTTAAGATTTAAATATTCCCGTGAATTAGGCAAGGAGAAAAAAGACTTGAGAAAAGATTTTAAAAAGACTTGGTATGGTGAGGAAAGGTCGACGTCAACGGCCCCGGCAGCCACAGGGCATTGTTAAACACTGTACATAATCGAAGGAGGAACTTGTGCCAACCTTGGGACATCCGATTGTAATGGTCAGGTCTCCGTCCGTGTGGATGACGGCATCTCTGTGGCTGATGATGTGCAAACCGTGCTTAAAGAAAGCAGACTTCACAGGAACTAGATTCTCAAATTCCTCTAGCGAGATTGGTCTCTCCAACAGCTGCCAGATGGACACAAGTGGAAAATGCGTGAAGATGAGTTGACTCGATTCGGGCATGAAGTAATAATCATCCAACTCATATCTGACGTTGTCACCAGCCACCTACAACAACATCAACAACAACACTCTTCAAGAATCCTTTTTACCAACGTCATTTGATAAGACACCAAAACCCACCTTCAGAAAGCAAAGCCACGGCTTTTCAGCAGACATATAAGGAACATCTTCACTCAGACAGCCTCCATTTGTGCTTCTAGATTGCCAAGGATATTAAACAAATCTTACCATTTCATAACTGCCCGGGTCAGAGCAGCTTCTTTTCGTATCATTTGTTTACCCAAAGCAAAAGGACTGGACTGCAAAGTCCCCACAAAATAAAGACAGCGTCCTGGAACCGTCAGTGGGATGACTAGAACTCGTCAAGATCTGCCGAAGAAGCAGAAGTGCCACAGAAGGCGATGCTGTTAAATCATCATGCTATTGTGTGATGTCACTATTTATATACAGCCACTATGTAATGACAAAGCATGTATTACCTCTGAGCAACTATGCATTACGGATTTAACGAAGGCAGGCTGCACTAGTATGTGTGAGTCCCAGTCAATCAGCACCCGTTCAGTGGCTGAGCTGACGTCTTGGAAAGAGGCACAGATTCTCCATCACCCCCTTTATTTTTATAAACATAAACTATCTGTTGTCAGGGATTAAATGACGCAAAATCAAATTCAGTGCTTGGGCCATTGACCTCGAATGACCTCTTCCGTCTGGACCTGTGTGTCCTTCTCGCAAGGGACGCTACACGCACCTGTCATCAACACCAGAAAGCTGTTTTCTTTAACCAGGGATCAGTTGGGAGTGCCTCTGAGCAGACGTCTTAAAGAAGTGCTATACAAACGCTCTGAATGGACGAATCTAATCTAATCTAATCTAGACTTCTATAGCGCCGTTATCATACTACCCAAGGCATGAGTCAAAATAGCAATCCAAAACCATAATCTGTTGGAGAAGCCGGGTCACATTCCGATAGGTCAGAGAAACCAGAAGCCAAGCTACAGTGGGAACGAATGAACCCACAAATTTTACGAAAAGGAAAGAGAAGGGAGATTGTTTGACTCGCTGTCTGGTAAACAAGACCTGGCAGAAAGCAAATCTTCCAACCTGTTTGCCAACGAGCCTGCGTGCCGCCCAGTGGCAGTCGACCAGCTGCCACGTTCCACCGACGAAGACGGCGTTCCACGAGTGCTGGCCTTCGTCTGCGGCAAACTGAACCCCAGGTCGATAGTCGGCTCCTTTCGCATAACCCGTCACAGTCTCACAGTTCAACCCGGCATAACTGTGATGCAGCATACAATCATGTAATGTATGTTTAACACGTGTGTAATGCGAGTACATATGCACAGTGCATTCTAAGTATCTCTTGCAAGCGCTCCCCACTAGACCTACACGATGCTCGAGTTCATCAAGAAAAAGTTCATCTACACACAAACACAACCATCTCCATGACTTCTCTGCTGGAAGTGCATTCTGATTTAAAATTTGTAAATTTTTCTTTCAATTTCAGAAATGAAGACAAAATTTACCAGAATAGAAGAAGCACAGAGATCGTAACGGAGAAGAAGAGAACATGAGAGAAGATTTGAGGGATGTGTTCCGAAACAAAAAAGACCGTTACGAATGTTTAAAGTGCACAGCACCGCAACAGTAACCCAAGACACTCAACGAGGAGTCGCCGGCCGTCCACTGCTTTGTCAAATTCTAATCTAACGACTTCTATAGCGCTGTTATCTTAACACATAAGGTATCACTCGCTGGTCGCTTCAGGTAAGCTGCAGTCAAATACTGCAATCCTCTGGAGAAGCCCCACTGAAATCCGATAATTCTGGGAAATCACAAGTCAGGCTACAGTCGGTAAGAAAGATATTTCCAATGTCATGAATTATGACTTAGGCCATGTGTCATCAGCACAGTGAGTCATCTCAGCAAGCAGAGCTCCAACTGCAACACATCACCTTAAATTGAAACCTCAAATTGCAAAACCATGCAACGCAAACAAGGACGGTTGTCCTGGTGCTGCGTTCCTGTTGTCATGTTTGTATGATGACCTGCAAGGCCTTGAGGTCAACGATCAGCTATAGCACTTGATAAGCACGACTTGTAACATGCCTGCTGTAACTGGCAATCGTTTAAGAAGCAAAGGCCGCACCTGCAGAGCGTTTCGTAGGCGCGGGCATAAGTCGTTTGGCCACCCTTCAGGTTCATCAGCATTTCTTCAGGCGATTCTCTCTCGACTCTATCGAAGTTGATCTTGCTCAGGTCCTTGGATGAAAGGTAGACAAAGATTGCCCTGGAAAAAGACAAAACAGGGTCTGTAGAGAGCAATGCCTTCAAAAGGTTTGCAAAAGGTGCTATATAAATGCACAGACACTCATCTTAAGTAAGCAAACTTGACTGGAAACAATACATTCAGTTTACCTAGCATTTCGAATCTATTTGCACAAGAAATGGACAAGGCATTAATTAGATCGAAAAACGAGAGAAGTCAGTCATCTCGACGGACCTTGCTTTCTCGAGTTCATCTGTTATGTTTCTTGCGTAGATGAGATGCCAAATCAAGTCACGGAAGTTGCCATGTTGCACCTTTGACACCTACAACGCAGGCAACACTTCACTTCAAGAGCCATAACATCCCAAGGCACACAGAAACACAGACAGACAAAGACATTGCCAGACACTGTTGCTGGCAATTTCCTTATCATCACCTGGTCTACACAAGAAAGAGATCATCAGCAACACTGCAGATTTTGAGGTATACTCAAGTCTAAACCAGCAACGGATGCTTTATGCATTGTCTTAGATAAGAATAAAACCAAGGACCCATCTGTTTCACTTTGCTTACCTACTACTGCATTAAATCAGATCACTTTGCTGTACCCTCCACAGAAAAGTTTAATGATACACTTACGACGTCTGTAGCATCATATGCCTTGGCTCAATGACAAAAATACTGAAATCAATTCAACATATTTCAAACATAAATAAAATTATTAATTTCATTTTCAGCATACGAGAATGATGAACAAGATTTACCTCAACTGAATGACCATCGACATCCCTGAAGATGATAAAATCGTCAAACAACTTCCGAGGTTTATAGGACTCAGATGGTTTTTTAGCAACCGCATCCTTGTCTGCAATTGGTGCTGCTTCAAAGCTCTTTGGTGGCTCTGCGCTGATAATCGTGGTGTAAATTTTCTTCTCCAGCGGAGGCTCGCCAACTGTTGTATCCACAGCATCCGAACGCTCAGCCTTCAAAAGTCAACAGCAAATTGTCAGAAGCACGCTTTGTCAGAAAGAAAACAAGACTCCAACATCAAACAAACAATTTAAATGCACTGCAAACACTTGAAGTAGTTTCAACTTGCTCATCCATCTGTCTCACCCTGCTCGTTCTTAAACAACGCAGCCTGACTTCACGTTTCCCTGACCTACTATATTTCAAACAGGCTTCCAAACAGATTACGACTTCTCGCTACGGCTCCACTTTAAGCGACCGCCAATCAATCCCCCGTGCATTATGATAACGGTGCTACAGAAGTTATTCGATTACAGTAGCAATACCGAGGATGTTCTAAGAGGGTGCTACATAAATACTGCCATTACATCACAAAATGTATGACAGCCAAGTGAAAGCTCAGCGCACTTTCATCCATGAAACTGATCTTCAAATGCGTTTATCTCTTCATGAAGTTGTTTATCTGATAATCTGTATCAACTTCAGTCAATTGAGATCTTGTCTAAACGACATATAACTACAGCCTCACAAATACAATTTCAACTGCCTTTCATTTAAGTAATTAACAAATATGACAGTCAAGAGAAATAATAATAACGCAGCCATTTCAAACCTTATCTACTTACTTAGATCTAATTGTTTATTATCTGCATGAGAGGCTCAAACATATCGTCTACCTGTGCTGGTTCAGAGTAGACATGAGATCCTTTGGCCCAAACGCTCTGCGGAAGATCTTTTCGATCAAAGACAAATCCATAGACTGTGGTAAACTCTTGCCCCAGTGAAATGAGAAGGTACTGGCTGAAGTGAGTAAAAATCTCGCCATCAACTGCCGGATTATTAGCGAAGATCTCCAGGCCAAACTCACCCGCTTTCTTGAGGTCAACATGCAGAACCGTGTGACTCTTGCCCTCTTCAAAGGTCAGCCAGCTCTTCAGCTCCTCGAAACTGATGCCATCATGGACCAAGCGAGCGTACAGCTTCAGGTTCTGTTCCTTCTCAAAGACAAGCTCTGCCTTTCCTGTAGGACAGAACAAGATTGCCGTCTTGATGCTTGGAACTATGGGATACTGGTGGACATAGACGTCGGAGCCCCAGCTCGAGTCCGAGCAGTAGGGAAACGGACCAAGGTCTGGGAAGGCATCGGGGCTGACAATTTCATACTCAGCCACTGACTTAAACACGATGCTTCCTTTGGGAACTCCGTCGCTTGCATTTCGAGCGAAAATGGTCAGATGGTAGTTGCCTGCACGAGGAGCTCGGAAGTAGTAGGTCAGACGATTGTCAGTCATCTCTTGAAGGATGTACTTGTTCAAGTTGACGTTGTTCAGGTTTTCGACCTTGTCCTCTCCATAGGTGACCTTGTAGGTGAAGGCCATCGGCCTTGTGAAGCCCAGGGTCAAGGTCAGTATGCCGTTGCGTGTGTAGAGCACTCCTTGGTTCTGTGCAAGCACTTGTAGCCCAAGACTGAAGAAGTGCGACTTGAGGTGTGGGAGGCTCTCATATTCTGCGGCAGACAGCTCTCTGGGAAGCAGTTGCCAGGTGCCATTCTCCGGGAAATGGCTGAAGATCAGTTCTGCTGGATCAGACAGGAAGTAGAAGTCGTCATAATCGGTCGTTGAAGCATCGCCGGTCTGCGTCCGAGTCGAGGCCCAGCTGCTGTCAACGAGCTGCCAGTTGCCGTTGATGTAGACGGCATTCCAGCTGTGGTTGGGACTCTCTGAAGTGAAGTGACTGCCAGGGATGTAGGCAATTCCTTTGGCCCAGCCCTTTATTGAAACCGCACACAGTCCAGAGTACCTGCACAATTCAACGCACAACTGTCTAGTGCTACGACGAAGTCTTAATCACGTAGCAGAGCAACTCACTTAAAAAAATTCTCATTGCTTCACGACATCAGGCAGACGAAAGCCTTGTTCCATCGAACAAGATGAACTTAAAATTTATACAAAATGGTTGCATCAAAGATACAACTAACATGAACTGTAGAAATAACAGCAATGGTCGTTATGAAATGAGCAAAATACATATTTACATAAGTATACATGTACACACAACATAGAATGCTCACCATGTTTGAAATCAGACAGCTGCCTAAGCCTGCCAAATCAAATCTGGCCAAGTCAAAAAGGCTTGTATTAATTGATTGCTTCTGCTACAGACCTTTGGCAGCAATCAACATGGATATCAGCCAAGCATACAAGGAAAGCAGCAAAATAATACTGAGAAAATAGCACTGCTTTTATAAGGTTGTTAAAAGGCACTACTACTAATACTTTGCCTGTACCTATGATTTACAAAACGCCTTTTAAGAACCCCGTGTAAGAATATCTGGATTCATGGACACCATTTGTGCCGTAACTGACTAAGAAAACTGACCGAGCCATGAATTCGAAGGCTCTCGCGTACGATCCTTTGCCATGTTTGAAGTCATTCAGAATCCGTTCTGGCAGTTCTGGAGCATCACTTTTCAAATCGATCGTCGTCAGGTCTTTGCAAGTCAGCCAACGAAAAATGGCTCTGTTGTTAAAAACAGTCACAAAAGGCACAACCAACCAATCAGCAGTCATTACTTAGCCAACATTTATTACAGCATATTTTCACTTTGCAAACGACTGACAGAGAATTGGTAACAACCTGATATCAAATGGAAAGTGTATGCATAGATTCTGAATGAGATCCTTCCAAAATAGTTTCAGCTGCTTAGTGGTTAGTTAAGAACACTAGAACAGCCCCAAGAAAATTGAAAAGCTACACTATCCAAGAACATTTCTCAAGGACCTTTGAAGCTGCTGTAAAAGCAGCCTAACAGAGATGGATAATCTTGATAGATTTCACATTCTGATAGGGAAATCTATCAACCTATTGATTCTTATAGAAGGTCAAGCACCAACCTTGCCTTCTCCAGTTCTCCATAGTTGTTTCGGAAGACCAGATTCCACATCAGATCTCGAAAGTTGTCGTAATTTGTCCTGGCCTCCTGCAACCAAACAAAAACCAGTCTTAAAACCTTAATTTCGCCACTTATCACCCTCTGAAATGTCTAAAACCTTGTCTCTCTGTTTGCCTCTAGAAGCCTCACCCAACCAGCCTCACTGATTTTGTTTTTGGCTCAACACCAGTGAGCAAGTTCGTTCTGACTTTGGTTTTTGAGGGGTTGAAGAAATCTGTAGATTATGATTACTAATAACAATAACTATAATTATTTTAACATTTCATAAAATATATTTAACAATTGTTAAATGTAATATATTTAAAGTATTCTACTTGAAACAATATCATGTCGAAACAGTGACACAGAGGCTGTGTATATTTTGTATCTGTGCAAAGACACTGAGTTCAAAACCCAGTCCAGGCAGAAGTTTTATTTTAGAAAGATTCCTCTAATGCCTAGCTCACAGCAACTGCATGATCATCGACGCTCCGGAAGATCGTTGCATCAGAATATATGTCCGCCTTCACGGCTCGTGGAGGTTCCGGTCCTGCAAAGCTGCTTGGCTTCACCGGCTGCAAGTGAAAGTCCTCTGGCACCGTCATCGCTCTGAAAACGGAAACAAGAATTCGTGATTTTTTCCATTTCATAATTTTCATCTTATAACTAACAGTTTCTGTGTTATATTCATGATATAAATTCGCAAATAGCATGAAAGATCAGCACAAAGAGCTTACAAAGTAAAAGAAAAGCCATCCAACCCTTTGCTACAGTTTACATTACCATACACGACCCTCAGCTGCAAATACATCTGAATCCCCGAAAAATCAATATACATGCATTTTGTTAACCATTATTTTATCACTCTGGGTGTACGTAAGCAAGTCCAGTGGTCGTCATGCTCAACTGTCAACCCTGAGGTCTGGGATTCAGATGTTTTGAAATTTCCACTCCACTTGTGCTCCATAGCAAACTCAGCCATAAAGCAAGTACACTGATAATATACCCTGTGGGTGGGAAGATCAGCTGGCAAGGAAGACGACTGCCCACCTGCTCCCGTATGCCAAGCCTAAGAAAAATAAAGTCACTAACACATCATACCCATGGCTTTCTGTCAGGGTCAGACAAAGGAACTGCTCTTCTCCTTCTTACTTTACCATTATTCATACAAGTGACTTGGTGATAGCCAATTTAGCTGTCGTGATTGGTCCTTTAGTTTATCGCTTGAATTTAGTAATTGAGAGAAACAATCAGTTCCCCTGTCCACAACATCAGCACAGGTCTAAGTTGCAACTGATGTGAATCGTGATGGCAAAGATTCAGTTAATGGGGCCATCACTCATAATTTCTTCGCTTGCACCTACTTTCTTTGCCAACTTCACCCTATGCACCACACCTCAACACTGTTACCACCCGTCCGACTTAAAAACTCTCGTTCATATCTAAACTGTCTGAATGGGGTATGGTAGCCGACTGGCAAGAATGCTCTGTTTGTAATACAGAGCATGGGTTCGACCCTCCTTCCCTAAGACGGCTACTGTGTAGTGACCTTGAGCAAGTCCTTCATTCACAATTGTTCCGCAGTGTCATTGACTGATGCTTAGTCATTAGACAGTGGCGCATAATAAATGCAGACATTATAATACTCAGTTATCCTTTTTCTGCCAAACCTTTAATGTCTCAGCCCTTCACAAACGGAATTTCTCATAGCCAGCATCCGTGAACAGTTAAACAAACTAACCTAACCTCAGCACACTAAATTTCAAAGCGTCTGTCAATCATCCAGCGCAGCAATACAACCCTTTCATCTTCATGCACCATCACATCATTATAATGCTAATGAGCAGACTGCGAATACATGTATTAATAAATTATGCTAATGAGTCGCAACGCTACAAAATGGCGCTGTCGAGCACTGAAAACCGGCTGCAGGCTAACGCGATGTTCTGCAAATTTTGCACCAAAATTCCTTACTAAATCCGTCACCGTCGACGATTTTTCGAAAAACCCTCTACACCTCACTCAAAACTAAACCCCGACTGGCATGTCAGCGTTGACCTTTTGCAAATCACACACTGTCTAGACGCCGATGTATGTTGCGGCGGCGCCGCCGATCGATACGTTTACAAAATAACCTGTAAATAATTCTGATATCAGTAGCAAGCCGATAATTTGAGAAAAATTCTCTTTTCTCAGTTATTATTAAATGAGCAAAACTCAACGAATTTAGCTACATGCCTGCCGTTATTTCCAGTGCAATCAGTATAAACAGTCCCTTGCAGTAGTTCCGCCAACGTTCTGCCGCCTCCTATTCGGTTTCCAGACAGCCACCGCTGGCCGATATATCTCGTCTCAATGCAACCACAAGCGCCGCTTGTTTCCCCTCCCGCTGGGCGGCTGCAGCTGCAGTTGAGTCAGAGGCACGCGTCCTCCAATATCTGCCCGCATGCAAGCCCACAAGAGCACGTCAGCACATCCAATTATTTAGCGTTTAACCCTTACGAATATATGCCAAATCCTCCCCACCCGCTAACGCAAAAAGCATGTGACATTTATTACCATAATAAATAATTAAAAAGGTAAATCACGGCATTTCGCAGTGACACGCAACGCCGTATCGCGGAACCCAGGTATCGTCGCGAGAGCGAATCCGCAAGAGCCAAGTTGTTTGGTCAATTTCTGTGCCAAGTCTGTTTCCGGAGAAGTCAGTTAGTAATTATCACTTGTGAGTTAGAAGCTCACCATTTGGATATGAAGTTCAATGTAGCAAAATCAATGTTGCTTAGGATAGGTAGTGCTTATAAACATGTATGTGAGTGTTTAATTGTTTCTGGTTTAAGCTTACCATATGTTGATAAAGCAAAATACTTAGGAGTCTACTTGACTGCCGGAAAACTGTTTAAACTGAGTTTTAGTGAAACAATTTGCAAATTTTATAAGGCTGTTAATAGTATTCTTTCTAAATCTAAAGGACGCATGGATGAAATAGTTCTTTTGCATCTGTTCGAGGCACAGTGTAAGCCATTACTTATCTATGCATGTGAATTTGTTGCACTCATCAAAAGTGAGTATGCCAGGTTGACAAATGCATGGAACAGAATATTTTGGAAGCTTTTCAAACTAAATGACATTCAGTGTCTGAGGGACATTTGCATGTATGTTGGTTGTTTGCCGATTCAGGCTGCCATTAATGTGAGACATTATTCCTTCTTGTCCAAGTTAACTTACAGTAATAACATAGTATTAACCGAGTTGTATAAATTGTTTGCGCAACGACAGAAAAGGATGCTGTGTGAAGATTATGATACTTTGCAAAATTGCAATGCTAGCAACTTGTGCTAGTGTTTATGGACGGTATTTCTCTTAGTTAGTTTGTAGTGCAGCTTTTGTTTTTGTATTTGTGTTCTGTAGGTTTGTGTGCTGCCAGTTTTTGTGGCAAAATAAAGTTTATAATTATGCCCTGCTTCATTTTTTCAGAACCAGGATTGAAGTTAGAGATTCGCTGAGAAAATCCACTGCATAGGATGTGGTGGAAAATCTATAGAGTGAAATCAAGTCCGCCCAATTTATGGAGGGCGTAGGCCTAGGGCGTTGTTGTTTAGGCTACACTCCTCTAAATCCGCCACTTAAGTAGTCTGAAGTAGTCATCTCGTTCGTTTACGGGCTGGGGACCCCGAATCGACCCGGCCTAGTTCAAATGACTAATAGAAATCTAATCTAATGCAGGCAAAGGAGATATAAATACTGCAACGGGCTTTAAAACTTCTTTAACTCCGTCCTTAGTCGGGCGGTGCCAGTCCGAAGCCTGGAAAAAGGAGGAGGGCGACGCTGATCACCATCGTTATGACACAGCGTCGTTAAACAGCAACTACAAACATAAAACTGCTTTAATGTGTAAGCTAAATAAAGCTGTATGTCTTTAGCTCGGTTGTAAATAAATCAATTCAAATAACATTAGTAAAAGAACTAGGCCTAGGCCTATAGGCCCACATGTCGCTTTCATATAGGCCTACAGGCCATCAGGCGCTCAAGTCACAGCCTCTATGTCGCTTTACCATTGTGGGTTGAATCCTCGCCTTGTGACGTACAGTGTGTGGTTTCGAGCCTCCCCGGAGACCGATAGTATAACTATGGGTCCGCAGGTCTGGCAACTGTATAAGGCCCAGGCCCAAATTTGAAAAATGGGCCCACTCAGAGTCTAACGAAACACGAACAGGCCCCAGAAGACCCGACATTTGAAGTTACGCAACTGCCAGAGATGTTCACTGTTTAGGGACCTTGAAGAAGTCCTTGACGTAAAACTGTTTGATGAGCGAAGGACCTACAAGTGTACATTTTCATTAAATGGTAGGCTACTGTTAGGGCAAATGCAGGAAAAGAGTAGTAGGTTATGTCAGTTATGCGATTGTGGTCTGGCAGGGCCAGCATTCCAGATGATGGTCTGGTGGGTTCAACTCCACAAAAGGGTGCCCTCCAGGGTGAAAGTTGCGGATATTATAAAGCAAGCCTGCATGTCAATACTAAAAGACCCAACCGAGTGTTCATGCGGGTCCCTAAATGTGAGGCTACACAAGGCCTGCCAACTGTCTTACAATTCTGTTCAGTCTCTCTTCCTGCTTTCCTTCTGGTCTCTCGATAACCTTATCTTGTAATTCCCTGCAGGGACTTCCGGACAACTCAGGTCTCTGACTTTCAACAAGTTTCGTGGACTAAGTTACAATAGAACTTTTAGTTAAATAATTTTACACGTGTTAGGACAGCTTCCATTTGCCCATGCGTTTCATGGTAAAGAACTGAATATGGGAACAGCGGATGTCTAGTGCTAGATTTCGTGGCATTGTACATGTAGACGGCAAAAGCAGGATCATCAAAAGGAGACGACATACAGAGAGATCAGACAAAATGCTGCGTTCACCTCCTGGCACTTCCACCTTTACCGACCAGTAGCGCATTACACAGTCAGAAAGAGCTAACGAGAATCTATGTCTCCTAAATCCAGTGTCAGAATTTGCACACTTCACAGCCTTCACAGCTGCGTTTTAACTCTGCACAGCGTAACTTCTCTGTGCACTTGAGAAGCTGCGTTCGCCAAACTTCAACCAAAGTGCTAGTGGTTCATAGCCAATACCACCTGCGTACTCGACCGCGACGGGAGACAAGCGCCACCGGTATGACGTACTGCGCTCTGCATGCACCACTGAACACAAAGAGCTCGTAACTCCCAGTAGCAATGGCAGTCGCTGGCCATGAATGGCATGATGATTATAACCTATACCGGTGAAGAGTCTGGTTGTCGCATTCTAAACCCGTTGGGGTGCTTCGTTAGTCGTCTTCGAAAGCCTCGCTTGCTGCGGTAGTCCAACCGGTTGATGACGAGCCCTTCATCGATGAAGCTTCAAACGACGCAGCTGATGTGCAACCTACATTGTTGATGTATTACTTCACTGAAAGCTTACTGTAGAACAACACGTCCAAACACCTGACAACCGGGAGAATAAAGAAGTAACGAAGTAAATTGAATTATGTGAGTCCCAGTATGTGCGCTTACCGTCGTCACCTCACGATAGACCTACTGACGTCGATGCAGATACAGTGTAAGGGAAGTGGCTATCACAGGCCATGCCTACCGCGGCCTACTCGGATGAGACTCAAATATAGGCCTACTACAGTCATACAGACATACGGGGACTGTCGCTCTAGACTCTGGTCTGACTAGATGCTATCGTCAATGCTATTACGAGTGCTATATTACTATTGTTATTGCTATACTGTAGAATCGTAGAATAGGAGCATGTAGGAACCTGCTGACATTATACAGCATAATGCCGCAATTAGGTCAATTCAGTTTGATCGTTGAGCATAGCAGGAGTCTTCCTAAAGCGCACCAGGACTGCAGGGGGGGGGGCATCCGGCGACCCATCCTTCCTAACTAACGTCAGCAATGCATCGTTAGCGAGTGAAATGACACAAAATCCAGCAGACAAACCTGTGTGGCCTTTCCATTCGGAGCCAAAATCGGCCCATGATATAGGCCTAGGCCTAATCCTTTGCTCCTTGTATAAGCACTGTGCTTCCTTAGGCAAATTATACCATTATTCGCCGCGTACACTACTAGCTGTAATCCCCTTCATACTTGCACTGGCGTCTCGGTCACAGGGCCGAAGACGTAATTTCATCCTCTGTTCCCACTTCCATTTGAATGCAGAGCAGGGGTATAGGGGCCTATCACAATCGTCAGAGTGGAACAGGACCAGCCGGCCCCTGGGTCCTATATGCAAAATGGCCATGGATGGACAGCAGCAGCAAATTCACGCCTGAAATTGTAAGATTATATTCGCACGTGCAACAACAGAGTCTACTATGCTGTATCGACGCCGGCTGTTTCTTTATTGTCGTCTCAGTTATCACAACAGAGCCGATTGTGTGCACACACACCCTATATACATGCATATATATATATATATATATATATATATATATATATATATATATATATATATATATATATATATATATATATATATATATATATATATATATATATATATATATATATATATATATATATATATATATATATATAGCAAAAACTGGTCTAAGGGTCTAAGCCGTTCAAGAAATTTAGAATTTAAAGACTGTGCGATAACCGAAGACATGCTGTGTTTACGCAGGGTCACTTTCCATCTGTAGGTCTACTAGAACCATATTCTGATAAATTCGTTGAAAAATTAGCAGGGTCGAGGCCTTATGTAATAATTTACGTTTACATACTGTATTGATTTTTAGGCTAGCTGTGCTCCCAACAGTCCCTAATTCCAGTTTAAAGGTAGGTTCTATATACAAGATTGCGGCACGGTGGTCTATCGGTATAATGCGTTTATTTATGATCTTGCGATTGCGGGTTTGACTCCGTTTAATGACTTTAGGCAAGTGGTTTGCGCACACCGTGCCTCTATCACCGTGCAGTATAATTTGGTATCGGCGTACGTTGGGAAGTAAACGTTAACTCCTGCGATGCACTGGCCCCATGTGCAGGTCCGAGGGACTCGTCCTCTGCCGGCTCAAGGGGCAAGAAAAGGAGATGAGCACCTCCCCTACGTCTCACTTGTGGGATATGGGATAAGCTTAGGCCTACTTTACTTTAATATAATATTATATAGGCCTATGGTTGTTTCCATTTCCAAACTATTCCAAGCGTCTGAAACTCTTGCAGTGAAGAATTTGCTGCCTACACTCACAAACCAGGGCGATACAAATAGGCCTACGTTCAGCTTCTAAGTAGGTCTAGCATGCATGCAGCTGTGTAGCCTAGCAAGCTCAGGCAAGCACGGCCCGTACACTGGGAGCCTTAAATGGGGTGGCACCCATTCAAAAGGGTAGCGGCGACGAAGGATTCCACCCGATTACTTTTCTTGAAAAAATTAGAAAGGTCGAGGTCATACTGTCGCTATAGAAAAACGTGTACATTTACATTGGGTTTGTGGAGTTAGGTTTCCGAGCTATGCCTCTATGTCTGTGAACACGAAAGGCAAACCATTAATTGCAAGAGAGATTGCGAGTCGCATACTTACCAATTCCAAATTTTATTCTGTTACAGTTTTGCAACACTGTGTTTGGTGATATGTGTTGTTATTGATTATGAATTAACAAAGTGACAGCGTAGGCCTATTGGCTTATTTTATAGTTCATCCTTGCTGCAAAGATGCAGCTATGAGCAACATGTTAAATGATTAAAAGAATAGTTGGATTCCCTTCTTGGCTTTCGATTGGACTCGCATTGGAATTTGGCTTGCACAACGATTTTGCTTAGGAGCGACGATCGACTGGTGTCTTGAGCATTGTGACAGTGGCGCTATAGAAGTTCTGAGATTAGATTAGATTACTAATAGCTAATCATAAAGCAAAATTTGATGAGCTTCGGTAAAAGTCCTCCCAAACCCTGCCCTCGCCGGTTAATAAGCTGGGTACCCAGCTATGTGTGGCGCTGAGAAATTTAGGAGATTTACCTTACTTACGTTACTGGACAGCGCGTTTACAAGATGCTTTTGGTATTAGGAAGCAAAACGTCGGCGGCTGACGACAGCCAATCAGAGCGCGGCAGTAGTTTTTTCCGGCAATCATTGGCAGAGGGAGGCAAAAGCATCAGCCCCGTTCGCGCATGCGCAGTTGGCATTCTAATGGTGGATTCTGTAATGTGTGATTTAAGTCGGAAGCGAAATTAGTAAAAATAATTTGCGTATTTAAAAAATGTACACGACGAGTTCCGAGCTAGGGACTTCGACGGTGCCGGCGTTTTTGTCTAAATTGTGGACCCTGGTGGAAGACCCTGATACGAATGAATTGATTTGCTGGGATGTCGTAAGTGCTTAGTTGGGTTGCATATTCGGTCATTAAACGAACTGGTGCTAGTTAAATAGCAACTCAATCGCAACCTTATCGACACTGGACACATCGTCGCACATATGCTTTACTGTGGCTAACTTTCGCATGATTCGTGGCCATTATCGTAGATACGAGTGCGTTAAATTAAACAATTGGCAATCCTCGAGAAACGGGCAGACTTAGAGTGTCGGGGACCGCTTTATTTTGGCCCTTTCTTTTCGACGTCGCCCGCCGCAGTGACGTTATTTATAGGCGTGGCTTCGGCAAACATAGTATCGGGGACCGCTGTGTTTGGTTGTTTCTTTTCGGTGTCTTCTGCCGCAGTGACGTTATTATAGGCGTGGCTTCTGTAATTGTCCCGTCATTGATTGAAGTAAATAAACATGGATTCTAACGCCTGCTGTTAAAAATTAATAAGGGTTAGGGTTAAAGTTAGGGGTTTGTAAATATTGAATAACGCTTAACTGATCTTTGCAAATGCTGTTTAGCTTGAAGAGATTCATCTTAGCGGCAACTACAACCCATCACAGTAGGCGGAAGCCAGGCGAAAACCCATGCCCAACAAAGAGCGGTCCCCATTACTCTAAGTATGCCGAGAAATGGCCGCTTGCTGGTTATCCTACCCTATAAACAGCACCCCAAAGAAATTAGAGTGAGCACGGCACCGCAAGGTCTTCCAATAAATAAGTGAGTAACCAGTAAGTTACAGTCTAACAGTTTTTAAAAGCTTTTATTGGGGTCAATAAATGAAGAAATTGGAGAGTAACACAAAGTTCTTTAAACTACTGAGCACTGTTGGTGTCAATAAATTATGAAATCGGGTAAGCGTAATTCGACACATGAATTTTACGGTGCTGCACATGTCATTGTGGGAACTACTTACAGACTGCTCACATATCAGGTGAGATCCTTACCACTGCTGCCTGTTTGAATGAGTGCCACGCCAGTTAAGGTCCCATTTACGGACCGTGCTAGCCTGAGATTCAAATCTCTTAAGTAAACCGTGATCGGGTTGCGAAGTGGCTTCCTCATGCGGAGACGCTTTGACTGACGTGTGCTTTAACCGATGTAGCTAACTGAACCAGTAGTGGAAGTCCTTCTGCTAGCTTGGAGTGCTTCAATTTCTCTCGCAATCTGGGATAGCCGTATTGTTTGTAGGTAGAGAAATCGCAAGCTGCCGTTTCATGAGGATTACCCAACTATTTTTACTGTATATGAACTTGCAGTAGCTGCACTGAAGCTGTAAACCAACATGTTACTATAAAGTTTGTAATCAGCTAAATGCTTAAATTTGCCTGCAGTTGTGGTCATTCGATTGAAGGCTAACAGATTTTATGAGGTATAAACGATGACCTCTTTACATATTCAGCTGTGTTGATTTGGTAAACTTTACAAAGAACAGTAAATGGTTTATTAGTGTCATGTGTGAAACAACAATTATAATGAAAACAGTGATAATTGTAATTTTAAAAAGAATAATTGTAGTATTTTGTCATTCAGTGCTTGTTGAAATTCTAAAATTGAATTAAGATGTTGTTGTTTTGTTAGAGTGGCAAAAGCTTTCACGTCTTCGATCAAACACGGTTTGCAAAGGAGATTCTGCCGTTATATTTCAAGCACAACAACATTGCCAGCTTCATACGACAACTGAATATGTGTTAGTGGCAGTTTTCAACACTGTGCTTCTTTTGTAATAATTAACAAGAAAACAATTAATCACCAAAAACAGTAGATTAATTAACGTTAAAAATCAATTTCTTAAATTCAGAGTTTGACCCAAGGTAAGTTTCTGTGATACTTGGAAGAAAGTTTTCTCTTATGTTTTCTCTTATATTTATCTACATACAAGCAAAAGAATGGATTTCTGAGGTGGGAAGTTACTGAATGTTGGTTGATTTGACATGGAATGACCCATTTTTAAGGCAACTGGTAGTCAGTATGTGTTAGTGGCTTTCTGACATGGATCTGCCAACTTGTGGTGTCTGATTGACGCTGTGTTCGTTATTTAGTGTTTAATATGGCAATCTACAGAAATAGGCAACTTTTAAGATTTGTGTCTAGGTACAGCAGGTATATAAGAGAAATATGAGAATTTTGAGTTTTGGTGAAAATTGTTGATGCTATTTAATGTAGGGTGCTTTAGGTCATGTTCAGGCAGATACTATAATTATGGGATATCTGTTGATCGCATTCTGGTTGATTCACATCTTAAAGTGTCTATTCAAATAGCCAGTCTGTTCCTCAGCCAGAATGTCTGTCAGTACCAGAGCTGATTGAAGTGGAATTGACTTATGGGGTGGGACTGAGTGGGTGAAGTGAGGTCATGGAGAATGTGAAATCATTAGATCAACCAAGGTCATTGGCAAGACGCATGTTTACGTTCGCTGGTCGCATAGACAGGTTGGATGGTTTAAGGTCAGATGGGATGGTGGTCAGCTTCGATCCGTCGTGTGGTTGAATTGAGTTGATTTTGGAATGGAAGGGCCAACTGGAGAAGAGATATGTCATGTCCAAAAAGAAAATCTGATTGAGTGAAAGGTGGGAGCAAGAATGGTTTGTAAGCTTCAGAGACGTGGAAAAATAAGAAGGAAGAATACAAAGGAAAGAGACGGTGTGGAGACTGTGGTGCAGAAATGGAGGGGATGGATTGTTGTTGAGAATACAGTGGAAGAACAGAGGTGATCGGCAAAAGAGTTGTAGAAAAAGAAATGGGGATCAGAAGGATAAAGTGGGGGCAAGTAACATCTCAGGTAAAGTTAATCCGAAAAAGAGACAGCTGAATTTTTGCTTTGCGTTGTTTGCAGATGGTTTTCGGAAAGTGATAACAGTCGAAGCAGCAAACATCAAGATGGAGAAAGATGATCTGGAGTTTGCGCATCCATATTTCATCCAAGGACAAGAGTGTCTGCTCGAATATATCAAACGCAAGGTCTGTCTCTCTTCTTTTCAGTCGTCTCTCTTTAACCGAGCTTTGTTTGTTTGTTGATGAGATTTTATTGTTGATAAACCTTAACTTCGTTTAGACTAGTGTATGGAGAGCACCACTGATTAGTTTCTTTTGAAGCGGTGCTATATAAGTGTCTGATGATGATTATAACCTGTGCAAATGTATGAAATTTCCTAGTCGTGTGCAGTTGCTAGTCAGAATCTTCATGAAAGAATTTCACTTTAGACCTGCCTTTGAGATGGGATTTGTCATGAACCGTGTAAACCATATCAAACAGTTATTGGGTGGAAGACTAAGAGTAGCAACCAGTGATTTACTTAACACTGGAAATGTAAATTGACTCAACACCTGAATCGTTTAGCATCTAAATACAAATACAACTGTACTTGATATTCTTGCTCTCCTTCCAAAGTTCAGACGCACACCCACAACCATACGACAGGGCATCGATGGCACTGAGCAACTGTGTGTGAAAGAATTGATCAACAGTAGGCAGGCTCGAACCTGTACTCTGTATTACAGGCCGAGCGCTCTAACCAGTCAGCTACTATGCCCCTAACTGCAATACACTTGCACTGATGAAGTTAGGTTTCTTAGTCTCTGGCACCTTGTGTATGATATTTCTGTTGGCATTCAGTAGATTTTACTGCACTACGCATTTGCATTCAGGAGCCAGTCATCTTTTGACAGGCTTCCAAAACGCCAAGTTGGTCCATTAGATTTTAATGGAGTTGTAAGGTTTCATGTCACTGTTTTTATCTTTGCTGATGTGCAGAGTTGTTGTTTTTGTCTACTGCTAGGCTCCTAATCCGAAGGCTGTAGAAACTGGTGCTGGTGGTGGTGGGGGTGGTGGTCAGACGAATGAAGATTTGTCAAGAGTCTATGCTGACGTGGCAGTAATGAAGGGCAGACAGGACTCAATGACGTCTAAACTGGAACACTTAAAAATGTATGGCTTCTTCTTCTTCTTCGTTTTCTTCTTCTTCTGCTTTTACTTGTGGTTAAGATCGTAGGCTTTTGTGTAGATGTCGGCTGTGTTTGACAGGCCCAGAAAATCTGCTGTGTGAGTCTTAAGATGAGCAAACGCCATCTAACGCTCTTTGTCATAATATGAATTGAGATACAGGACGTGCGAGGAGATGAAGACCAGATGACATGCAGCTTCATAGCATGACTGGATTACAGATAGATAGACAGATGGATAGACAGACTGAGAGACAGATTATTTATGAATAACAAAGAGTGCAGTTCTACATTTAAACCAGTATGAGCTCCAAAGGACTTGGATTTGCTAAACTGCATCAGTGCTAAAGGATTTTGGTTTTAAAATTTTATCAGATGTTTCAGTTTCAAGTCTTATCTACAATTCTGTGGATAGGTTGTTGATTAAGCAATTTCGTGTTCTCTGTTCAGAGAGAATGAGGTCCTGTGGAAAGAGCTGGTGGCCCTGCGACAGCGACACATAAAACAGGAACAAATCGTCAACAAGGTAATCATTTAAATAGCCAGATGGTGTCTGCATTCTTGGTAGGAAAGTGTGGTGGTGGACTGCTGGTTGAGTCACCTTTCACCTTGGGGTTAAAGGTTAAATTTGCTCTTGAGCCATGCAGACCGCTGTAATGCAGTTTACTTGATAGAACAGAACTTCTGTCTGTCCTGAGAGAAGACCAAACCCCTGACTTGTGGGCTAACCACTAAGACTGCCATGGCGTAATGCTCCTTTGGAGCTAAGCCGTAGTGAGTGCGAGTGACTGATGTTTCGAGTGGTTTTGCAGCTGATCCAGTTTCTCGTGACGTTGGTTGGCGATCGTACGTTGGGCGGGATGAAGCGCAAGTTTCCACTGATGCTGCAGGACGGTTCCGCCTCCAGTGAGTCGGTGCGCCCGGCCAAGATTCCTCGTTCAAGCAGCACCACTGAACGTGCCTCGCCAGATGTCGCCACCGAAACGGTCTGTTTGCTTCCTGTTCTGGAAACATATGAATCATAGGATGCTGCGAGGGATCACGGGATTCAGACAATGATGATGATGACAAGATGATGATTGATGATGTTGGCGATGCTAATGGTGATTAAGGTTTCATTCGGTGCATTTATACAGCACCATTTCCATATATCTACTTAGGGCTGCTGCCTGTCCTGCTGCCTTATTTACAGAAGGAGCAGATTTCAAGTGTTGGGAAAGAAATGATGATGACGAGTAACGATGAATCGACATCTAAAAATATGATTTTCAACTGAGAGAGAGAGTTGGTGAGGGTGATGGAGACATAGGGAGAGAGAGACAAAGACAGACTGGGAGGAAGAAGGGGAGAGAGAGAGAGGAAGGGAGGGAACTGAGACAGATATAGATAGAGAGACACAGAGAGAGGGAGGAAAAGAAACAGAGGGAGATAGAGTGGTGGTGGTACTGCAATGCAAGATGGATTGTCGTCATCATTTTTTGATAGATGGTCTTAGGTTCTGTCTGTTCTTCATCACAGATGAAGAAAACTGACAACCTGGAACCCCTTGCGATTCTGAAGGACGGTGAGATGCATTCTCTTGAGCTGACAGATCTTCTGGACGACGTGGATGATCCGCATGTCCCAATGGCTGAACTGTTTACATCGACTGATGACGTCATCCCAAGTGCAGGCGGAGCAACCATTTCTGTCTTGCCAGATGAACTGATACTCCCTCCAGATCTTTCTCTGGACAGAGATCAACTTTCAACTGCGGAACCAACGGGAATTGAAATTTCATCTCTGATCGACTCCTCTGCAACTGCGTCAGAACCCATCACGACTATCGCCAGAGCAGACCCCAGCCACTGTGGCATCAGGTATGCTGCTTTTCCTCTGGTGCTGGCTCTCTTCCGATCTCTGAGCTTCTCGTTTCTAGATCTTGACTCGTGATTTCAGAATGTCGTTTTGCTTGCAAGTGACCATCGATCGATGCCTTGTACATTACAACAGCTGCGCTCTAGAACTTTACTGATTAGATTAGATTAGATGCTGTTTATTATTTGACAATTAAACGTGTGCCTTTAGGGAAGCATTTGAAAGAAATGATTATGTAGTGTCAGGTTCAAATGTACTTGGCTTCCATCAGTGATTGTGTCTAGCAAGGATTTCGATCAGGGTCTGTAGATTGTCATGGTCACAAGGGTCAAATCTGCATAGCTATACATTTGCAAGCAGTACTGTATTGGCTGGGTTGGTGGGCAGGTGGGTGGGTTTGGGTGGATGGATGCATGGATGGATGGAAACATGATATTTGATATAGTGGGGTTTTATCTTAGATGGCAGTTAGCTCTAATGTTTGTTTCTAGCTGTGTTTTGCGATGACGAATATTGCTGTTAATAAAAATTGATTGATATCTGGAGATGACAAATGCTTGATCTGTTGATTCTGTTGCTATTGTTGTTAGTGACTTTGATAAGAATGAGATGTCGGTTCAGCTGGACAACCTCCAGGCAGAACTTGATCACGTTCGTGACGTCTTTACAACCAATGGAACATACAACTTTGATCCAAACACTCTGTTTGAGGTGAGTCTGTTTGAGTGCCTCGTTAGTGAGCCGTCTCCCTTCCAACGTTTCATTATGCTATATGATACAGTATGATGCATATGTGCAATTCCTGTGCACCTCAGTTGCAGTAATCAATGCAAACAGGCGTTTCTTAAGTCAGCACAAGAACAGATTGGTATTGATCATTTGTGGATTGTTATGTAGAGATCTGAAGGTCATTAGTTGACCAAGTTATGAAACAGCAGCGTTAGGTTGCTTGGATTTAATCATTTGTAGCATTCTCTTCAAAGTACTGCAACACTTTTCATGTATTGTGTTAAGAGTGCAGCAGATTGTAAAGTTTAATCTTGGAGTAAACAGTTTTGTTCTCTTGTACTGGATGCATTTGACTGATGTTAGCTGGATTTTCAGCATAACAATCGATCAGACAAAATGTCTTTGTTGAGATGCTGCTAATGTCTGATGTGAGCTGGAAGCCATGTTTAGATCTGACTTATTCTGTCACCAGCTGTAGATTTAAAACGGATTGGTCTGTAGTTGTTGTGACTTGTCAAATGCTTATATGGCTTACTGTTACATTGTGCCATTGATTTCCAAGGTCAGCCATGTTGGCTTTAACAGTTCTCATAAGAACAAAGTAAGCAAATGATGTACTTGCACTGGCTTCCAATAACATAACACTGTTAGCGATTGTTCTACCTGCCATGGTCTTTGCCTGGTTTGAAGCCTGACTTAAATTTAGATTTGAGCAGAGATGCTTTAAGACTGGAAGGAGTTGCTTGTGAATTCAATTGATGAAATGGTTGTGAAACGTTTCTTGTGTTGAACAGTTGCCTCCTTACACTGATTTCAGTTATCCTTCGTTTCCGTTGAACATGGTAGGTCACTTGCAAATCGCTATTCAACCAACTCTCTTTTTTTTCCATGGCTGGTAATAATTTTTCCTCATCACAAAGAAGGAAAAACCATTACCAAGTGTTTGAAGAATATCTTGGCAAATGGGGTTCAGCAGTTTCGGAGTTTTGACAAATTTTCACCACTCTTCCCAATCTTGTATAACTGAGCTGATGCTCACCTTGTATCACATTTGCTCAGTTGCCTGTTTTATGAGCTGTCTGTTTTGCTTACTCTGTGTGATGCTTTTGTTGTGAAGTGTTCAGCTGCTGTGATATTCTGAATCCTTTTCAGCAGCAGTTCTGGTCAATGTGGATCTTTGCTAGCTGTCTGTTCTTTTACAGTGAAATCTCCATCGTTGTTCTTCATGGGCTTAGGGCCAGTAGCTAGCTGTCCACTGAACATTTAACTGCTTCCTCCAACACTTCTCTGTCTTGTGCTGCCAGAGTCGAGCTGTGGACGCTTGTGTGGCACCAGTGTTCTATTCATTCTCTGCGAGGTTTACTCTTTTGTGTTGTATACCTACACAATTCTGAACGTGACTCCTTTGATCTTTCTGTCAGTTTTTGTTTGGCATGTATGTCCAAAAAGACTTAGTTTACATATTATAATCATTTGTGTTGTGAAGAGAGAAATACAGTCTGCCATCTTGATCATAGCGTCTTTTTCCACAACTCTGGTGCCTTTGGATATCAGCCAGCAGCCTGTCTGTAAATAAATGCAATCTGTAATCCCAGGCAAAGACTTGTATCTTCGCTTCCTCTGCTGCAGGGCTCGGTTTAAGTCAGAATTGAGTCATGTTTAAAAAAATGCATCTGTTTTGAAATCTGCTTTTTTTACGACATTCAGAACATCTGAGACTTTGGAAAGAAAGAAATTGTAAAAGTTTGATTGGCCTTGTAAATATATAAATAAGAAAATTCATTTAAAAGCATATGTTTTAATGTATCCAGGTTCCTATAATAATTTTTTGAGAGGGTTTGGGTGAAAAATTACATCTCTGCTCAATTTGCTGATTCTTCAGGCATGTAAAAAATTTACATAAATCTGTTCATTTGATTTATCTAAAATTGTTACTAAAGCTTATGTTCTACTAATATTTTAATTTTGTTGTTTATATATAAACTGTTCATTTTATTCTACTATTTAAAAAAGTGAACTTTAAGTAGTAACGAATATTTAAATGCATGGCATAGAATTTCCTAAAATTCGCATGAAAAGGTTTTTTCAGAAAAAGTGGCGATTCTTTGTGAAAAGTAGAAGCGATTGCAAATCTTAACTTTTACAGTGTTAGTAAAGCTGTTTTGATTTATATGGAGGCTTTACTGGTTCTTTAAAGGCACTATATAAATACCCAGATACAAGTCTGGCATAATTTTAAGAGTGTTGTTACAGTATTATCAGAGGTTGAACGCATGTTCTGCTGAACGCTAGCACCAGAGTACCATCTCAGAAGTCCAGTGCAAATACCTAAGACTGCTCTAGTTGCATTCCCTCATCTGCTGTTCTGTTTCACATTTTGTATGTTGACGATGACTGGGTGGTAGTTCCTGGCAGACCAAGATGAATGATGTGCGTGTATTAAACATTTGACTCATCGATTTTTTTACTTGACGCAAAAGTGTCTGTTGGCTTGCAGTAGAACATGTTTGTTGTGAATATTGTGGTCTGTGTAGCTACGTGGATTCTAAAGATAATTGGATCAACGATTCTTTTCATTTCGATATGAATTGCTGAAATTTGGTTTGTTTCAGCTGTTTAGTCCTGACTCGGGTTTGCTCTCTTCTCCCAAAGTGGTGAGTCCCTCAGACGTCCTTTTCTTTCATTTCTCACAAGGATCGGATGCATGAGGAGTTCGAGCTCTTACACGGTGGCTGTTAATCGTATGGGAGCTGAATATGCTGAACTCCTTTAGTAGGTCCCGGCAAACATTAGAAGGAATCAGTTGGACTGGAGTATCATCAATTGGTGCTTGGTATATTACTAGACTCTGGTATGTTGAATGTTGCAAATGAAGGCTGGGAATGTGTCTCGAGGAAGAGAAAAAGAACCAGTCCTCTGAAAAGCACGTTTATAGCTCTGTTAATACTAACTATCACATTTATATGGCTTGGCTGTCACATTTATATGGCTTCTACACCATTGGTTGATGCCTCGTGCATTAGACACCGGTGCATTAGAAGTTACTAATTATTATTATTTATAAATTAATTATTACTAACAATCTTAAACATTTTTTATTGGATACGGTTGTTAATGGTTTTATACTAGCAATAGTTATTCTTTAAGAGTTGCCAGAAAGGATGGATGGTTAGCGTCTGTAAAATGTTCCTTCATTGTCATCAGTCTCTGAAAGAATGAAGTTGATTTGTCATTTTAATTGGCCACCGAGTAAGAGTATATAGTGATCTGGTAATTGCAATTGAAAGAGAAGAGGGAAAGATTGAGGCAGCAAGATTTTACAAATAATGTTCCTTAATGATGGGATATCAGTTGCCTGTTCTGGTGCTGTTGCACAGACTGTCTGTTGTCATTAGAGTGGTTGTTGTTGTTGTTACTAAGTTGCCGTGCATGTTGTCTTTTGACCAGCTTTTTAGTCCAGATGTTGCTTATCTGTCGACTCCTAATGTGGTATGTTGCCATCTCTTCATTCACCCGCAGTAAAACTGCTGTTCAGATTTCTAGGCTGTAATAACTTGTAGATCGTTGACACTACCTTGGTTTAGTAGAATTACTAATGTAAGCTGTGGTCATATAAGAATTGTAATAAAAATGATCATAATATTAATAATAGTGTATAAAATAATAATTTATAATCATGGCCATTAAGTGCTTTGTGCTGTCACTTTCTGTGACATTTTTCCAATCAACAAAAGATAAGCAAGACTAACCATTTCAGGAGTATCTTTTCCAGAGTTCTTTTTGTTCTTACCTTGGGTAGAAAGTAAAAATGACTGTGAAAATAATTGCGTTTGGGCCGATAGTGTCCAAGATGTTGAAATTGTTACAGTTTGTCCTTTCCGCAATTTTGCAAGCACCTGAAGTCTGTATTATTTGAGTTTGGTCTCGCTGGTGCGGGTCGGGAGTGCCCCTGATGAGTTTTTTCTTGAAGTGGTGCTCTATAAATGTCAGATTACAATTACAATGGCGAAGCAGTTAAACACTTGACTTGTAATATGCAGAGGTGTGAGAATGTTATAAGCCTAGCTGTTGCCCATAGTTTAGGTCGAAAATCTTAGATAGAATGATTATGGTAAACAATGGTTGTATTGTTGCAATGTTTCCAGTTGCTTGGTGATGATGAGGACAATGAACTGGCTGCATTAGAAAAATCAAAGCCAAAGAATGACTCAAATGGAACTGTCGTTGGTAAGAGCCCTATTTCTATCTACCACGGCTCTGAATATCTCTCTCGTGTGTTTACCCATGACTCATGGTCAGCTTACTTCTAGGATTTCAAACGGACTTTGCCAAAAGATAATGGATTGGTTTCATTGCAATATGACCAACAAACCGTCGATTTATACCCACTGCATTGTAAAACGTATATTTACGTATATATGTTAGTATTAGAACTGCCAACAGGCACCCGAAGGCCCAAGTAGTGATGATGATGATGATGAGGTGCTGTTTTCTGGTCTTGTGTCTAGGGAATGAGCTGATACAGTACAATCCACCTGAAGACTACAGCAGCCTGTTTGAACAGTTTGCCACTGGCGCTTCGTCATTTGGCGATCCGATGAGTCTGAACGGTCAGGACGTCTTGGATGAGCTCTTCGAGACGAACCAAATCCTTCGCAGCCCTGACCTCGATCACCAGTGATCAACATTCTTTTTCTTCTCCTCCTCTTACTCGAGGCTGACAACTCTGCGCTGATGCCGTAAACTCACTTGACCAGCAAATTCAGTTCTGACGGTTTGTGGATGGCTTCACATGCAACCACTTTCAAATGCTAATGTTCTTGTTCACAGCCAACTGTCTAGAATCGTTTGCAATCAGACACATCGTTCCACCTCAGTGTTGTTAATGTTTGTTGGCTATAGTGACGCACTGATTGTAATACTGGACACACGTTAAATGAAGTGGGATCGCTTTGCCGTAGCAGTTTGACAAATCCATTTGCATGCGACTGGAATGAGCAAATGGAAAAAGATTTTGTTGGGCAGAAAGAACTCTTGAAGTCGAGAACTTTAGAGCCAGTCGACAAGTCTTCTGTTGCCAGCCATCAAGGCAGTTGTTTCTTGGCTTCATTTCAGTCATGACTTTGTCGTAATATTCAGTTGATTTTGCTTGTCCAAGATTTTGAAGTTGGTTGACGTTATTGCTGCTAGCTACTTTCCTGAACTGTGCTTAATTCATGCAGGAACTGCTGAGCAGTTTGTTCAGTGCCATTTGATGTCAACATCAAATGCCTGGGGACAGGTTTCAGGGAGAAAGTGTCTTACTTCTGTGTTTTGGAAATCAGCAGACAAATGTAATAGAAATCAAAAGGTTGCAAACAAAAGACTGAGAATGCAATTCAATGATTATCTCTGGTTTTAACCGGCAGCGGTTATTAGCTTTATTGAAAGGACAGTAATGATGCTTAGTTATTCGAGTTTTGTATTCTTAAGGCAAAAGTAATTAACTTAATTTAATTACTGGTCTAACTGAACTTGTAATGAACTGAAGGAAATGCTGGATTGGCTCATGAGGTCCAAATACTTTCTTGGTTCTTGATTTTTGTTGTGCATGGTGATGCAGAATTCTGATGTTCGGCAACCATTTGTTGGCAACTTGGTGGACCATTTTAAAAGACTGGCTGTCATGAAAACTAGTTTCCATTTTAAAAGACTGGCTGTCATGAAAACTAGTTTGTGATGTTCAAAGACGTGTTGACGTTTTGTTGGTCGTGGATTGGGTCACCTTATGGGGCAGTTTTCGGTTCAATTCCTGACTTCCTTGAAATTGAAAATTCAGCCAATGAATGATGATCAGCTGTTGCTGCCCACTTGTAACATCTGTTGGTAAACTCTTGCTATCCTGCAAGGTTTTTTTAAACATCTTTACCTCGGGGCACAGCAGATTTTTACGGTTTTGTAAATATTCTGTCAAAACTTGAAAATTATTGAAATCGGGCCAGTATGTGTTTAGGGGAAGGTGCTGCTAGGGCAAAGCGTTATTTGTGCAGTTGGTTGTCATGTGATTTGGTTTATTCTGAAGTCATTGCATTAGTTGGAGTTTAGGCCAGAACTTTGGGAGCGGGGATGAGTTTTATGCACTGCCGACAACATTGTGGAGTTAAATAAATAATGAACTGAAAACCGAAATGGTTTAAATGTCACTCGTGCAATTGAAGACACCTAAACGCAAGTTGCCTTGACAACTACAGAGCATTTGCTCTGAAGTCGCCTATGGCAAGTGTTGCTGTGATACTTTCAGCAATCTCTTCTACTCTAATCTGATCTGATGACTTCTATAGCACCACTGTCACAATGCCCAAGGCATCCGTCGATACGGGGCGCTGCTGTTCACTTGATTACAAATCTAGAACATGAATGGATTTACCTCTTTCTTCAGTATTCCTACTCTGCCATTTCTTCTCCTACTTTCCAGTCCCTCATTCACTCGGCAGTCCTTCCTTCCGAGTACCTTTCTTTCGGTTTTACCGTCTCAACATCATTTCTTCGTACCAGCCACCAACAACCTTTCTCTTCTTAAAGGTATGCTAAGTAGAGGTTTCAATTTGAAATGGGAATTTTAAGAGGGCCATTAAAAACAAATTAAAGACTTGAGGAGAAAGACGGTTTTACATTCAGATCCTGCAAAAGAAACTGCAAATCAAGTGATGCTCTAGATCATATTATGTTTAAAAGCAGACACCAGCTCGGAATTAGTTTATTAGCTAAGACCAGATTATAACTGGTCATCAATTTTAAAGGTGTTGTAATTACTCCTCTCTCTTTCTTTCTGTCTGTCTCTCAATCACTTTGTTGAGGAAAACTCCCAAAGAAGGGGTGCCAACATCATGGCACATGCTCAATGCACAAAAGTTTAAGTGCAAGCCAAAAAAGATCAATAAAACCTACTTCCATCTGTTGCAATTTTTTTATATAGCTTTGCCGGTCCATAGCCGACATGAATGACTTGAGTAGCACCATATATGTAAGCATCTGTTAGCAATGCTCTCCAAAAGCAAGGTCTACAACTAGCAGGAAATGCAGCCAACTACTGTTGCTAGGATCATGACAACTGATAACCAGATTTGCAGAAATCAGTTAAGTCTTCTTCCACTTCCATGTCTGATCTGGCTAAACAAGGTGCAGGAACACTTCCAATTGTGGGGTTGGCAGCAGTTGGGGTCAGGGGCAACCTACAGTCAAAGCGAAATTATTGGGGAAAACATATCTTCAGCAAGAGATGGTCTGAACCAAATGGTGAAAGTATCCCCTTCCAACTCCTACAAATTGCACCCCAAGGAGAAAGAACAAAAGATCTGTTGAAAATGGCAACGAAGTCAGGTGAACAAGAGAAAGACGCAATGCCACTGACAAGTCTTTTCAAGCTGGTGCCATAAAATGCCAAATTACAACAAAAAAGACAGACGAACAACACATGTTAAGATGGCTGCAAATCTTAATATCTTGTCCGTTACAAAGAGATTTCTCTAAAAACAAATACCAGCTTATTTACAACATACACAGATTATTTTAAACTATTATTGTTAAACCTGTTCATGTTAAATCAATTCAGAAAACTGATACAAATATCTGCTTCAGTTTAATGACTAATGTCAAATGCCAAATATATTTCTCTAAAGTCTGAAGAATGACAATGACTCCAAGGTTAATCCTTTGCCAGGCTTTTAACTAGGTTGACTTAAAAGTCAACCAATTTAAACCTGCTTTAACCTTCTTTGACTGGGTTACAACCAGCTAGCATAGATCAGCACTGAAAATCTTGGATACAGTTTCAACTGACGCGTATAGTATACACTAATGCCACTGTTGATGGACAGATGGCGCTTTCTGGCTACTTGTGAGTAGAGATAACAAGAGAAATGCCTTTTGATTCGGAATAGACTCAAGTGACAAATACTCTATGGTCCAAATTAGACCTGATGAGGAATCCTTCGCGGAGCCCGATGTTTCTCTTGTACAACACGGAAATATTTCAACAGCTCATCAAAATCGATTTTCTTTGGCAAAGGTCGGTCGTCCTGTATGCGGTCGTTGTATGCAAGTCTAAAATGAAGACAGACACAGATTAAGTGGAGGCCAGATGAAATCAAACCAGACAACACAGTCCACACAAACCACTTTTGGCCGCAACCTACAGCCTTGGAAAGACTGAACTAGTGTATGAATATTGGGTAGGTCTGAATGTATCACCAGCATCAGAAAACACAGCGATGTCTAGATCAGGCCTTACACACAAAAGTCAACTTTTTGACTAAGATAAGCAGCGCTGATGTGAAGTACTTGAAAGGCAATAATTGTCAAAATAACTAACTACTAACCAAATGCACAGAGATCCGCCGGTGTCTGACTTGAATTCTTTCTATTCTGCTGCCAGTTTCTTAATGTTGTTTAGGTCAAAACTTAAAACTCGTCTGTTTTCAACTTGCTTCCCCGCCACAGCCTGACGTCTGGTTTCTCTGAATGAGCAAATCTTGACTGGTCTTCTCCAACAGATAACATATTCTGACTGTGGTTTCACTTGAAGCAGCCATAGATTGATGCCTTGTGCATTATGAAGTGCTACAAAAGTCATGAGATAAGATTAGGTCCTCTTGGCATAGATATCATGTGCAGTAAACGAAGAGCAAGAACTGAACCGTATGCTATAGAAGTCTTTACATTAGATTAGTATGAAGCATTCATTGCACCCAGTCAAACAGACAGCAGTGGTGAAGGACCTCGCCCCATAAATTCATAGAAAAATGAGCAAGGTCGAGGCCATTCGGCTGCTATAGGAAAACATGTACATTTACATTTTCATTACCTGGTCTCGAAGGACGAGAATTGGATGCTTGGAATGCATTGAAGTCGGTGCTGGAGAATGTGGAAAGCGTCACTCTGTGGCAGAAGCATCAGAAGACCATAGAGGCTCTTCAGCAAATAGTGATTGTGTGCTTCGTCGAGCAACTGCAGTCGCAAATCTACCAAATATGCAACAAAACGTTTTATTCGGACCTCTTAACATCTTCTCCGTCACCTGTATAACAATCTTCTTTTGCACTTTGAGCCACAACAGCCAATCACATGTCCCATCTGCTGAGACGAAGAGATGGCCTTTCGAAAAGAAAAACAGGCTGAACGATTGAGTCCTTTTACCCTAATAAACATTGCAGCAGATGCATCAACATACATTTGAAGTTCCATCCACTTGAAGAAGATCTTCTTTCGCTATTGACTTGTTGATCCTCTTTTCTTTGAAATCATCTCACATTCTTTAAAAATGAAATTTACTGATTTTATCTGCTTTCCCTTTGTATCCAGTGCAGTCATTTGGAGACAAGATAAAATCTGATCAAGAGAAGTTCTCTAACTGAGATATCACATGGTGGCCGATAGTCAGTCGTGTCAGTTATAGTTCGGTTACGATACTTGAACTCAAGTCAGGTTCTTTTCAGACAGGTGACTCATCACATACTATGTTCAGACTGTTATCAATTTACTCAGACTGTTATCAACTTAGACTTATCAACTTACTCAGACTGTTATCAATTTAATCATACTGTTATCAACTTACTCTACACAGAAATTCCAGTCAGAACTGTAGTCCAGTACACCCCCGCCCTACTGTACACGCATCGACTAGTCTCTTGCAACAGACTTCCCCAGCCGTTTATACACAACAGACACGCATGACTATAACAGTGATACAAAGTGGCTTGTTAGTTCAGTGCTGACAGATGCTTCAACACAAAATTATGGTAAGGTATGGGGTCAGCACATTTTCTTCACAGCATCATGTTTTGCCATTAGCTATTGGTGCTACATAAATACAGAACTAATCCTAAATTCGGCAAACAGATTCATTTACTCAACATCAGAACTTACATGTAAATATCGGCGATTCAATCAGTTGGACAAGTTTGTCGATTTCTGTTAGAAAGTCCACCGTTACTTCGAGGTCACCACTAAAAATGTTGGGTCAAGGTGAAAAACACGAAATCGAGATAAATACACTGTAAATGCACAGAGACTAGCATTAAAATAAGAAGTTCACGTGTTTTAGCTGAACAAATGGTTGTGAGATCAATTGTTCACAAGTGATGTCCTAAATCTTAGTTGGCCAGAATTTCAATATAAAACTTAGGCCAAAGCCATTTAAAAGTAAAAGACTGATGTCCTTTTCTAGTCCAGGAAAAGTAAAACCTGTTACAGGTAAATGTTTCAGGAACAGGTCAACATAATTTATTTGCTTAAGATGCTTAGAACTGAATGCCGAGCGACATAATTCATTTTGATTTCAAGAGACTGTTGGAAAATGCTCATGCACAACATCAGTGGCACAGATGACTTAATTTTATTCAAGTTACAACAATTTCCAGCCAAGCAAATGGAAAGGGAACGAACGTGAAGCAAACGAAGGATACAAGATGCTGAGCAGCTGAGAAGCGTGACGATAGTTCTGCGTGAGAAAGCACAAAGCGACTGTTGAGACTGCGTTGTGACACCAAGACTTGTAGAGACAGACAAACAGGTCACAGCTGACCTACAACACAACGTCCCACGGTGTCAACCGTGTGTTTTATCACGTACGTCTCAAAACAGACAACTGATTCGCTAACTCTGCATCTCATAAAGACCAATTACACACAAAATAAAACAACAGGAGATATCACTGTTTGTCTGCTACCTGCCTGTCTAAATAATGCTGCCTGTCTGTCTTGTCTCTGTCTGTCTGGCTGTCCGCATGTCTTGTCGTGCAGGCAGCACATAGAACACAGTTTACGTAACACAGCTGCAAATTCAAGCTGTATCTGTCAGTCTACCTCTCCATGCTTATGTTTATCAGCCGACCTACCTAAAGCCTACCTACTTACCTACCTCCCTGCTTAAATGACCAACCTCTGGCAGTCCTCATTTGCTGCTCAAGGACAAGAGACTTGCCTCAGTATGTAACTTATACCTGAACGACTGAACCATCCAGTAAAAAAGCAGTAACCATTTACGGCTTCTGAAGTCAACTTACGGTTGTTTTCAGTTCCTTGAGTTCCATGCGGAGTTCAAAGAGTTCGGTGGCTGTGAGCAGAATGGTGCTCAGGGTGCAGATCATGCGAGATGCAAACACCATGTCTTCCTCCTGCACGAGGATCTCTGAACAACAGCTGTAGATGTCTTCTGGATTCAGCAGAAGGCACAGCTCTCTGCAGAAAACAACTTTGATAAGTTCCTAACAAGCATTACATGTGGACTTCGATGCACAATGGTATACTTTCACACATACCATGCATACTTATACATACATAAACATACACATTGCACTGGATGCCATATACAGGTATGACAACTACAAGCTGATCATCATCTTCGGCTAACACATATGTTTGCCTGCTAGAACCTTACTTCTATGCAGGTGACTCGATGCCAATGACGTGAAGTCCCTTCTCAACAGTAGCAATTCTCTTGCAAAAGCATCGCGTAAATCTGTCTTGTCTGTGCACTGATTCCTTAAAATTTACCCAAAATTAATTAAATTTCTTTGGATAAACTTACACACTATTACACAAATTATCAGAGTTGTGCAGTTAGAACAAATAATCTATTTATAGGCAAAGTGTATATTACCGAATGATGAATGATCCCCTGTCCTCAACAAGCTGTCGATCAGTGCTGAAGAGTTTGAGGAGACTGATGAGAAAGAAGGTGAAGTATTCATTGAGATTATGCGACGGTTGGATGCGATTCTTAACATCGGCTGACAGCAGAAATGAAGAACTCTTCGGAGGAGGATACTTCGACCCGGCCGGACTCGACGATATCTCAGCCAAGACCTTGAGGTCAAGGATCACGACCTGTGATCAAAGTAGCCGAAATAAACCAAGCGTAAAACCCCATTTCCTATGTCCGACTTAGGTTCAAATCCCAGGCCTGTCATGTGAAACTGATGTGGACCATATAGTCGAACTGCACATAACTTCAGATGATTTTATTCCTCATATGAGCGATTCCTTGAATAAAAACAAGCGTCCAAATACACACAAAAATATTACATAAACATCGCACAGCAGACGAGTGCATGTTCAGTCGCCCCAAACGTGATCAGTTTTATCTGTGATGTCACTGAACATCTGCACAGGGCGTTGCCTCAACCAATCAATTAAATTCAGAGGAAAAATCAACTTTACTAAGCCTCTGATCAATCACAACTTTGAAGCAAAACGTTACATTGGGAAAAATGTCTGAGACAAGAGCAGAACGTAACTGACTTCGTCCGACGGATCTGAAAGAGTCTTTAGCAGCAGAGGAAACAGTTCTTCGACGTGCAGAAACATCTAGAAAAACACAAACAAAACTCGTTTTCTTTGCTTCTCAGCAACTTATTCACCAGAAAAACGACAGTAAAAGCTGCTGAAAGCACAAATGCTCCTGTATTCAAACTACTGCACTAAAAATGCAACAAGATTATATTCAAAAATTTTTTATTTGAACAAAAAAACATGAGAATAAAATTAATAAAAAGGCAAAATCGAAATTAATTCTTCAAAGACTTAGTTTGCAAATTCCAAAGACAACAACTTCTAAATAGTAAAACATTTCTGTGTAGAGGAATGTGCTATAGAAATATCTAAGCTTACAGCTACGTCACAATGTTCACCTAGACCTCCCCTAAGTAGTCGTATCCTTTGTATGTATGGACGTTTATATATGTATGTACGTATGTTTGTATGTATGCATCTAGGTAACTGAGAGCACCTTTAAAGTTCCTCTCGAAAATGGTGTGCTTGCTGTCCTAAATGGTGCTAAGGTATGTTAAGAACATTATTAAGGTATGTTAAAACGTTCATAACAAACAGCAATCAGACAACTACTGGTAAAGTCTCGATGGCCACCTTTCGCACAGACACACGAAGCCAATCCAACGTCTTCCCAGCAGCACCAACTTAGATACCTTTGTAGGTAATTTAGTGAAGAGGTGGTTGATCCAACGCAGGGCGGTAATTCGAGTCGGCATTGAATCGTGCAGAAGTTGCCGAGTCAAGACGGCCACAACGGACGGTACGTCGAGCTGGGGAACTACTTGCAGTGATGCCTTTCTGAAAACAATTTTAACACTTTAAGAAGACAATTGCACGTCTTTGCAGATATTTATTTACTGCATTCAGTGCACAGACAAGGTCAGTAAATTTGAATCTCAGGTGCAAGACAAGCGTGTCCAGCGTACAACTTGTCCAGGGTTGTTAAAAGGAGTCTGCTCAGTAGGCTCAAACCTGCAATCGTTGGGCTGTAGACCAAGTGCCTGACCAAACAGACCACTGGTTAATTTGTAACTGTAATTGTAATCTGACATTTATAAAGCACCACTTCAAGAATAAACTCATCAGAGGCACTCCTGACCCGAACCAGTGAGACCACTGTCAAATAATACAGACTTCAGGCGCTTGCGAAACTGCGGAACGGACAAACTGAGGAACGCAAGTGTTAGGATCTCGAACTGGATACGCTGCTGAATGGGAAGCCAGTGCAAAGTGTCCTGCATAAAGGAAGTTATATGGCCATACCTGGGGACGCCTCCAATAAGACTGGCAGCAGCATTGAGAACAGACTGAAGCTTGGAAATATTGGCAAGAGTCCAGCAAAGATAGCATTAGCAAAGTCAACCCTGGTGCAGATAGGGGCACGAATTAGAGTAGTAACGGCATGAAAGGAGAGGGAGCGGCGGATGGTACGAAGCTGAAGAAGGTGGTAAAAGCAGAGCGGGAGACACTGTTAACATGATCGGTCAAGGAGAGTTCCCGGTCCAGAACAACCCCAAGATCATGCACGGACTTTGGAACAGAATAGAATGTCCGGAAACCTCTGGCGTAAGGATGATGAATCAATCTTAGCAAGCTGAGTACGACCACCAAGCCAGATGAACTGGGTCTTAGCAGAGTTCAGTCGGAGGCGATTAGAGGACATCCTGAGACCAAGGGCAGATGTTGTGTCAAGAATCCTCTCAACCAGAGAGGAAGCCGCTTCCGCTGGGCCATGAGCGAAGGCCTGAGTGTCATCTGCATACTGATGGACAGCAACCCCCATGGGAAGGAGAACCCATGCCAGGTCGGCAGTGTAGAGAATGTAAAGGAGAGGGGCCAGGACAGAACCCTGTTAGAATTTGCTTCTAACACGGATTGCATGTCTTCTTAAAACTACTTAAAACCCTTGTTTTGCTATGTTATATAATTTTGCTGTAAGACAGAAGATCTGTAAACAGCCAAAGGATCGCTGAGCTGAGGAACAGCAACTGAAACACAGGACAACATTCCAACCACACTTCACATTAAGCGCACACAAACAGAAGCATCAGAGAAGGAGGGCTGAGGTAAATCCCCAAATAAAACTATCTGAATGTTGAAGCGACCATCGACTGACGCCTAATGCATTATGATAATGGCACTATAGAAATAATGGCGCTATAGAAGTCTTTAGATTAGAATGTTAACATTAACAACACCTAAGAACCTTACAAAGGCGCTGTAAAGACTCCACGTACAGAAACATGCAAAATACGCTTAGCAAACCAGAAGAGATGAAATCAAGTTCTTTGTAGAAAATTCTTGCAAAAAATCTCTCTGAATGTTACAATAAATAATAAATTTTAAAAAATTTTCTGAAGTTGCTTACTCTGCAGATGAATCCAAGTCGTTTTCTAGTGCCAGAAATTCTGGTGGTGAAATCAGTTTCTCGTCTTTGTTCGCTGAAAGTAACAGAAAATAGAAAGCAACCAACAGCAACATTTCTCCATTTTCCATTTCTCTCGATCTTCCAATATTCCTCAACTCTATTTTCTTATTTTCTAATCGTTTCCCTTTTGCAGACCTCCTCCATTTTCTCCATTCTCAAAATGCTTCCTCTTACATCTTCCTTCCTAATAAACTTCATTCTCACTCTTACTTTCAGTTGCCTACTTACAGACAGTCCTACTACAGATATCTTAATTGATGCACAGTGCTATTTTCTTTGGCCTCATCTGTGACATGGCCCTATATAAGCAGTCTTACTATCATTAATTTGTCTTTTATTGTCATTATTATTATTTTAACAATATTCATGCAAAAATAGGCTGACGCCATTCTCCAAATGTTTTCAGTGCCAAAACAATCAGTACGTAATGCTTCTGTTAACCAACAAAGTCATTTCATTATGCAGTAAGACACAGTGTGTATATGTTTACCAAGCATAACATGTGTTTACACTACGATGCACAAAAGGTCATGTTCCTAAGTTCCACAACTTCATCATTAGCACAGATGATCGGTTACAGCCACGCATGAGAAAACTCCAAGACCAAGCAAACGTATTAACTACCTGTAACGTCTTCTCCCTGCACGAGCTTCATAAGCCCACCATTGACCGATTTGGCCGCTTCTCGTATGTCTTAAGTCTGGTTAAGAAAACCATCTTCAGCAGCGATTACTTAACTAATTTACTAATTAATTAATGTTCAAGTGGTTTTGGTTAAAATAGCTGCAGAAACAAATTAACACTGATTGATTTAAATTGATCAGCTGTTTGAATTTTGACTAACTGTCTGTTTCTAAGCTTTTATTCTATTATAAATAAATATAAATAGTAAATAAATAAATAAGTAAATACTAAATAAATAAATAAGTAAATAGTAAAGAAATAAACAACTAAATAAGTAAATGGTTGAATAGTAAATCACAAGAAAAGCCCAAGCCTTAGCCTCTGTTAACTGGTAGAAGAGCCCATAGACAAAGCAAAGCAATTAACAGGAAGAAGGCGATGTTACTGGTGATGATTAATGTCACCTAAATGAAACAATGATCTCATTGTTTTCTTATTTCACTGAAAGGATGCTAAGTTTGGTTTCGTTGTCGTAAGCAAGACACGGAAGAACGGCCGCCAGAATTCCCGCAGCAAACGGAAGCATCGTCACTCCAGACAACTCGATGAATTCCTTCAGCCAACTGATCGCCGTAAACTGAATCAAATCATCTAGAAAACCAACCAACAACAGGTCCACTCCAACTAATACTGGCCATCATCAGCAGTACACCAGAAACTCCTTGCACACAGCTCCAATACAACACAAATTCTATTATAACATGGTCTGGAATATGAATCGCCACTTCAGAATAATGCATCCATTATAACATGACCTTGTTATAAGGCACTTCTACTTCTTGATATTGATCCTAAAAGCAATGTCATAACAAGTTGCTGGTGTATTAATAATGACGATGATGATGATGACGACGACGATGATAATAATATTTAGGTGCATGGTGCATTGGTTAGAGCACTCAGCTTGTAATGCGGAGAGCATGGGTTCAAGCTTCCCCGAGATGGTTACTGTGTAGGGACTTTGAGCAAGTCCTTCACTCACAGTTGCTTAGCACCTTCGACTGATGCCCAGTCATTAGACAGTGGTGCTTAATAAATCCAGAAATAATAACAATAATAATAATAATAATAACAATAATAGTTCCAACAGAATGAAATGGAGGAGAAAGGCATGACTGACCCTGTGATTGGCTGTGCACTACGAGAATGTTTGCCATAGACTGGAACTCAACTTTGCTCTTTCCCTTTGCAATGTTCAGGAGGAACTCCCCCAGAACGCCTTCACACCTGCGACCCACACAAGAACTTCGTACAAAATGTTCAGCCATTGTGCAAAAAAGACCAAATCACCGATTCAAAACTTCTCAAAGATCTAAACAAAGTTGCTCCAGACTGACGCCTTCTGCATTATTAGAAGACTGCTAGAGAAATCTAGAGATCAGATAAGATAACACCATACATTTTCAATTTAAATACAAAAATTAGAGAAATAAATACCAGTGTATGTGTTCAGTGCATCCTAAGGTTTTTCTAACACAAAGGTTGTCACCTTTAATGCTAAACTGAAAAAGATTTCATGCTTTAAATGTCTTTGTTTATTGTTTATTTGATCATAATTTCTTAAATTTATTCACATCTGTCGTATTTCGTGATTTGGATCGCCGAGAATGAGGAAGAGTCCATCAAGAATTTCTGGCAGATAGATGAGCATGTCCATATCAGGCACGGTGTCCAACGTCTTCACCTGTAACGAAAAATTACCAAATACCATGCAACGCAATGTAATGTAACTGTTCATTTATGCAATCAATAGATTAGTAAAACTTCATAAACATTAAACTGGAGACTGACTGCATCAAATGAATTAAACAAAAAACCTTTACTCAATTTAAAACTACATGTTTTTCAGAAAATATTATTAGAAAATCAGCAACATGAATTCCAGTCCTGGCCACACAAAGCACCACAGACTTTGCCAAACTGACTGAAACATGGACCAACAACCACCCCATTTGTTCATATTTTTAACCGCTACTACAAACCGTCTGTCCTAACATTCTTTTTCTTCTTTTCCTCCATTCCTTAAACCAAATAACTGAAACCATCTGGTGCACTATGGTCTAGTGGTTAAGGTGCTGGACTGATCAACTGTAAGATCAGGGGTTCAAATCCTGCCAAGGCAGAAATTTGTTTTGAAATTTTGGCTCCACTTGTGCTCCCTAGACAACTCAGCCATCATACGCACACTGACCATACACTGTCAGTTGGAAGATTAGGAGGCGAGGGAGAGAACTGGCCACCAACCCAAATAGGCCAAGGCTGAGAAAATGAAGTTGCTAACACTTCCTTCCCATGGACGCCTCTCGGGTGGAGCATTAGGAACTCTTCTTCTTCTTCTTCTTCTGATTTTCTTCCTAATAATATATTATCAAAGTGTTTCTGGTGAATTTTATTTCTGAGAGAGAAGAGAGAGATTAACCCAGGAAACAATGAATTGCCTGGCGAACGGATTCCTTGTCATAATCCTCTCTTGCAACAGCGGCATAAAAGCAACGAGATCAAAAGCGCAACTGTCCGTCACAATGTCCTACAAAACCAAACATCGTCAAACGACTCAAGTCACAGACATAACTACAGCAAATCAAACAACTACAAATCATTAAGCAAGGGAACCAAGACGACATCTCTGCACCATGCAAAAGAACCAATATGACATCTCCTGAGTCCTAACAGCCTTTTTCATAATGAATCACCCATACAACTATTCTGGGCCTTAAATATCAAAGGTCATAGGGCAATCTATTCATGCACCAGTCTTCTCCAGTTGGCCTTACCAGCAGAATCCCAAGGCCAGTGAAAGGAAAATAGCAAACCACTGAGGGACAGATAACCCCAAGGCCACAGAAGGGCAAAAGGAAATCCTGTATGAAGACTTCATTCGTGAATTGTTACCAAGACAGAAATTGAAACAAGACCTTCATCAGTTTGTCAAGAAGTTCTGATCCACTGCGTACGTTCTGGTCAGGATCTGCGGCAAGCTGAAACAAAACGCACCCGAATCTCAGGAAAATGCCAGACAACCAACATCATCATCACCCTCCTCATCCTCCTCATCATCATCCAATCAAACAAATGTCCAAGTCTTAAGATTTTCCTGTTGACCAGCCTCTCTGACTAATAATCCTCTCTGTGGAGTATGAAGACTTTTCAACACCACTGCAAAGGTCAGTCTGTAATGTAGAAGTTATCAAACATACAAATCCAGAAGCATAGACACAAAGCAAAAGTCAGTTTAATTCTAAGATCCTAACTGACTGCTTAGCACCATCCACTTATCTTGAGGTCACTAGGAGTGTCGCTGCAGAAATACATCAGAATAAAATGTCACATATTATTAACTGGCTGCCAACCGTTTGCAGATGCATGCATTTTCAACCACTCTGATGAAGCTTCTGTAGATTACACAGTTCACATACACCTCGATTCTTCATGACGTTCAAAAAAATAAAAGATAAGTCTCGCTTAATGTCCAAGATTTCTTATTAACATAAGCAAGATAAACAGTCAGGCCACTGACTCTTTATTTATTATAATTTTTATGCATATATTAAGCACCACTATCTAAAGACTAAGCATCAGTCGATGGTGCTGAGTAGTTGTGAGCGAGTAGTTTGCGCAAGGTCCCTACAGAGCAAGCATCTCAAAGCATGAGGCTCAAACCCGTACTCTCCACTCTACAAACCGAGTGCTCTATCCAATCGGCTACTGTGCCTAGCAAACATCCCTACCTCAACGAAGTCCATCCAAGCAATCTGAAGAAAGGTAAGAGACAACAAAGTCTAGTATTAAGTAAAACTGACTGTCTACCTTACTAAGTCCATCAAATATGTCATTGAAGAAAGGTAAGACGGCTGATCGAGCCACTTTGATGATGTTGTAAAGAGACTCACAACCATAGTAACGGACTCTGCTGTCCGAATCAAAGAAACAAGTCAAAACCGGTTTCACGAGGTCATTTATGTAATTCGGAGAATCCTACAAAACAGAAGCAGACGAGATAGACACTTCGCCCGGTCATGATGGAGTTCTGGGCTTGCAAATTGACTCTAAGAAGTGGCTGCATGGGCTTGAGGAGCCAAGACCAAACAAATGTTTACGACACTAAAGGCCAGATCCCTCGGGCCAGCCACCTTCACGTCAATCAGACCCCTTAAGGTTCAAGCAAAACTAGAATTCTAAACCTTATACACTGAGATGATAATCAACATACAAACTGACATTTGTTGCTGCAGTAGGCAAAAAACATTAGCTCTTAAGTGCCACAGTCAAAGATGCCCCATGTATGTGTGTAAATATGTGAATGCGCATGTTGAGACATATGTATCAAGACACTTAGTGTATTTTAGGAACTCTCAAATGAGATGGACACATGGCTATCAAACTGACCTAAGGTCAGTTCAATGTGTGCATCATACATACATCCATACCATTTCAATCAGTGGCCAACGGCCTCGGTTGTTATGACAGTCACATCCGGTCTATGACCAAATGCACAGCTACAGCATTCAGAAGAGTAGCTGATACGGTTGCATTGGTGATAATAAACAACACCCTGCTGGACCCAGTAGAGCCCACAACTGCAGGGGCACCGAGGCCCAACTCTGAGAAAGAGGGTCCTGCTCAGAGCCTGACAAAGGACAAACTTTTCCTGTTTAAATCATCTGTGAGGAGGGGCTGAGGTCAAGTAAATTAATGCCACTGGCTGAATCACACAAGGGTTTTTGTTGTGACCAAGTGAAACAACCGTTTCCAGTCACAAGGAATCTTCATCAGCCATTCTAGAAGCCTGAAGAAGAGCAGTCTCTTCAGCTAGTCCTGCAGCAGCCACTGGGATAAAGTGCTAGCAATTTCATTTTTCTTAGCCTTGGCATACAAGGGCAGGCGGCCAGTCCTCCTTTGCTGCCTGATCTTCCCACCAACAGTGCACTGTCAGTGTACTCAATACAGCTGAGGAGGCTAGAGGGCGCAAGTGCAGCCGAAATCTTGAAACAATTTCAAGAAACCTCTGGGTTGTCAGTCCTACAAGCTAACCACTAGACTATTAGACACTCCTCTAGAAGCCTGAACCGACCTAAATTCTGACCCGACCTTTCCAAGGGCAATGGCTGAGGCTGCGAGACCAATCAGTCCACCCTTGCGACTATTTGCGTTCTGCGACAGAGCGAATTCTTGGCCAAGAACACGAAGCAGTTTCTTGACCTGCACTGTGTTGTTGCTTGATATGTATTCCTTCACCATCCTGCAATCAACAGCAAAAAGGAAAAAAATCTAAGCACTGCTTTTACAACGTCCCAAAAGGTATTGCATAAAAACACATGCATCGCATACAGATATCCCATCAGCATACGAATAATCAGAATCGTAACCTTAAACTTTCTTTGGTGCCTAAAGCATGCTAAGTTGTAGGAATCAGATTATTCACAGCAGCTCAGTCAAAACAAAATCGACAGGCAGACAGGGTCAGGCTTGATTACAGGTCAAGATCCAACGGTCAGGCAGATACAGTGGCCAAGTTAGCTACACCGGTAAGTGCGTACGCCAAGGAACCTCTGTGCGTGAGGATCCCAGGTTCGTGTCCCGGTCGTGGCTTTTTTCAGAGATTTGAATCTCAAGGTAGTACGGTCTGTGCACGGGGACCTTAAATGGCGTGGCACCCATTCAAACGGGCAGCGGTGGCAGAGGATCTCACCTGACAAATTCATTGCAAAATGAGCAGGGTCGAGGCCATACGGTCGCTATATAAAACTGACACATTTACATTTACAGTCAGACGGTTATGGTGGACAGTGTTTAGAATTAGAGCAATGAGACAGTTAAAGAGAAGAGGAGGAATCAGGATAGGATCTGTGGAAGACAGGTACGTTCAGTCTTGAGTGAGACCTGCACAGAGATTGCAAGGGGTGAAGTGCTGGTCAATTTGTAGGATGGAACAGCCAATTGTAGCAATTCTGCTGAGAGTTTATTCCAGAGAAGTGAAGCAGCCTGAGCTACTGCACGATTTCCAAATTTAAGGTTGAGGTGACGTAAGGGAAGAGAAGTGTTTGGGTGGAGGAGGAAAGGGTTTAGTGGGCAGGTTCATGCAAGAGACCGTCGCTACAGAGCCGTATGGTCGTCCGACCGATCTTCATGCCTCTGACGCGTTTCTCCGCAAGAAGCGCTATAAAAATTCGTGATTATAAATGACACTGGCACAACTCCTTGTCTCCATCTGTAAATGTTTCATCTTTGGGTAGTGGCGCTAAATGATTGTACGAGAAATAAATTCCCAGTATTACTGGAGCAATTTAACGAATGAAAATGATCCCAAAGCCGAAAGCGATAGTAAAGACAACGTCTTAGTTTTGAAACTATTTTATTATAGATTGCATTATTGAAGATGATTTGAATAATTTTGCTTACTTCTCAATTTCCAAAGCCGCAACTTTTCTCTTTTCATATAATTTGTCATTCAATGCTCGAACGCAGGATGCGCTGAGCGGCGAATAGTCTTTTTCTGCCATTTTCACCGTCAGACAACGAAAATGTTATTCTGGTCTGTTCTGGACAAAATCATATGGTGTTTTGTCCTAATTAACTTTATCTAAATCAATCACAATTAAAATCGAGAATCTTGTAAACAGTGCAATCGAACGACATATGCATTAAAAAATTCGCCTCATAATCATTATCATGTGCAGCGCCATTGAAACACAGACTATATTTATATTCTAATTCTCCACTTAATCGTAAAAATCGTAGTCGTAATCTCGAGATTTCTACAGCGCCCAAAATTAGCTAAGTCGTGGGAACCAGCTTATTTACACAGGCGCTCAGTCGAAACGAAATCGATAGGCAAGGGGGTTCCGTTCCAAGTCAAGGCAGACAGGCAGACGGCTCTGATTAAGTGCAGGGGCATCTTGTTAGTAAAGTTTTGTCAAAGAGCATCTATTCGCAATCACAAAAAATGCTTGGTCCTACTCTACATTGTTGCCTTGCTATGGCGAGAGTAGTCGTATTGACGACGAAGTTGTATGCTGCCACTTTCAAGGGTTTTCTTCAGTATTTCACTGGCCTGCGTGGTTTCTCCAGTTCTAAACACCATCCACCGTAACCGTCTGATTGTCTGTCTACTTGACCCTTGGATCTTGACCTGGAATCGAATCCGACCCTATCAGCCTATCGATTTTTTACTCAACGCCTGAAAATAAGCTGGTTTCCGCGACTCTGGGCGCTGTAGAATCTTGAGATTATGATTACGCTTCTTCGTGCAAGGGTCACTGTTAGTGATAGAGCTCGAGTCTGTCGGCTCGTTGTTTAAAGACGTTCTTATTTCCCCGGGGTTCTCATGCTGGAAGCGCCTCTGAGAAGTTTGCTCTGTTAGAAGAGCTATATAAATTATCAAATACAATACAATACAATAAAGCGTACATCGCGTCGCCTCTGTGAAAAACATTCTCGGCGTAATACAACGGCTTCTTAGCTTATTTTCAGGAATTAATGCCTTAGTTTGGCATTTTGGTAATAAACAAGCCAAATGTACAAAGCGGTCCTCGCGATCTTTTAAACTAGTCAAAATGATTAATTGCGAGTTTACAAAAAAAAATTAACTAAAGTTTCACTTAGTAAATGGTGTATTTAAACATGTTAAACCAACTACCTTTAATAAACCTATATATCCTAAAAATGAAGATAATAAACTTATCCAAATCACAGTAAAGTGTGGCGTCGTTGGATTCTTGGACCTGCCTAAGGGCAAAACACTGAAGAATAATAATAATATTGTTGTATAGATTCTGTTTATTACACAGTGGCGGTTTATTATTGACTTTTTGACTTACAAAGTTGTACTCTATGCAAAAATATATAGTCTGCTGTAAAGGCTGCTGTCGAAAAAAACAGCATGGCGATGTCCTTAGGTGGATTAATTCTAACGCAGGCATGCAATGCTTTGCAAAACTCTCTTTTAAGAAACTTAAAAATTGCGCCACGGTACGTTACAGTTGTCAGTTTAATATTTAGCACGCCTCAGCAAAGGCTAATCTTTTTTTCTGTTTAGGTGTCTACCCATCGAGTTGGAGGCATTAGCGGCTGTCGGAGGTTTGGCCCACGAGATCCCAGTATTGCGATTAGAAATTACTTGTATAAGGACATCTATTCAGGGTGACTTTTACACCCACGCCAATCAGTCAGAATCCGAGTAACAGTCGCACTTTTTCATCAGTATGGCTGTAGAACCACATACTCCCAGTTCTTACGTTCTTCAGACTTCTCAGAAGTTTTAATTACCCAGCTCATTCTCGCTGGGCAGACTATCGGTGACTGGGATGGCGGACCGTTCCCTCGCTCAATAAAAGGCGTGGCTTATAGTTGTTTTGGATCTGTCGTGATTGGTTGTTGTAGGTGTGTTGTGAAATAGACATACATTGTGTGAAATGTATATGTGGCATACACAACCCACATTACTGTTTATGATGTTCGTATATTAGATAGATTTTATTTCATTATATTGTCAGGGACCGCTTTTTGGCATGGCTTGTGGTTTCAGAGCAGGAATGAAGTAAACTGAGTTTGCAAAAGTCAGAGCAGGACTGAAGGGAAAGTGAGGCCACGCCAAAGTCCCCACACAGGACAAAGAGTGGTCCCTGATAATATATGAAATAAAATGAAATAAAATTGATCCCTGATGAGCCATGCCAAAACCACATGCCATATCGATAATATATCTAATATGATGAAGTCCTGATACAGGCCAAAAAGAGAATGTAATGAAGTAAAATGAAGCCGTGGTGGGTAATGTGGATTGTGTATGTTACACATATTTCACACAATGGATGTCTATTTCATGACACACCTGCAACAACCAATCATGATAGACGTAAACAACCTAAGAGAACGGTCCCCAATTCTATAAGTTAGCCTTTTTTCCAAGACCCACATATTAAAACTGTTTTCAGTGTTACACGTAATGTCTTCTGTCATTCAGCTTCCGGAACTTCAGTCTACACCGTAACCAGCAAATGCAGTTCCAAGACCAGCTTAAGACTTGCTTGTTTGCTCTAGCTTTTGACTATTGACTGTGCTATGCACAGCTGGCCACTATAGGTGTAAGGTTTGCCCTGCATGTTATGCTAATTTCAGCCATTAGATTAGGTTAGATTTCCTGAGAGGTCAAAGGAATGTTGCATAACTCTACATTGAAACAATACAGACAGATGCAGAAATTACTAACATTCAAGTGTTTCAGAAATGAAAAACGTTCAGTGTAGTGTGTTTTGATTTGTGCCTAGAGCGGCCGTCCAGGTGCAATTTGTCCGTGAGATCAAACGCTCTTGCTATCGGCGACCATGGCACGTTGTTCGAACGCTGTCTCCCTACTGGAACCAGAAGGAGTTGACAGCAGAGAGCCAGGAGTTTCTCCAGCAGACGGTTCTTGATCGTTATGAAGATAAACTGAAGGAGAGTCCACTGAAGGATGGTCCGTGGCAGAGAAACCAGTGGACCACAAAGTACGTTGTTGGTCATTCAGAAAGCTCAGTGGACATATTAGAAATTTTGGCCATTTTTCTTTTGACTGTATGTCTGCTGTTATAAAGACTGAAATAATCAGCTTCATTCTTTTTGGATAATTTAGAATCGGATGTTTATTGGGGGGCGGGGGTGACTTGAGATTTGTTTTATTGCCATTTGGCTGAACTGCAACTGTAATCCTACATTGTATCGGTTGACAGGTTGGCTGAATGTCAGATCGGTAATGTTTCTGGCTTTTGGCTGAGCATCCGGGTTTTGGCACCCCCTCAGTGCAGTAGTTGAAACTCTCATGCTGTTTGATCCATAGTGATGACGTTACCTTTTGTTGGTTTGTTTGAGCATTAAGATCCTTCAGCCGCCTGGACCTATTGTTGATGGAGACATCTGACAAAAGAGCACTTACCTAACATTACTGAAGAACTAGTCCAGCGCTTTTGATATCTGAGAAAGCCCTCTGCAGAGTGAATTTAATTGTTGGTTTTTGTTGATGTAGAACGTTGCGATCTGGAGTGCTCGCAGTGAAGATTGGTGTCTTGCCACAGTGGACGAAAGATGGCAAGAAATTCTACACAACTTTATTACAGGTACGATTGGTCGCTTGTCTGTTTTCAGCTCATACTGTGATGTTGATGTGGCTGAATAAGCAGAAGATCTGCAAGAAGTTTCTTTTAGAATTGCAATTTGTAGAGCGATTGAAAGATGTTTTGGTTATAATCTTTTTCTGTGATGAGTCATCATACTGAATTCCTGTCATCAGCATCTTTGCAAGGTTCTTAAAATGCACTACATAAATTGCAAGATGTATTCAACACACGCGTCGTGCGTACAGTTTTCTGGTTTGTGATGTTAGGTCTTAGATAATCATGTGATTCGATATATTCCACCGGAGGAGTTTGCAAAATACAACACACCAAACAACAAGAAGAAGTCGTCTCGGTTGGGTAGCGTGGTCGTTGGTGCCCTGAGCACCGATCCGTTTAGGGTAGGATTCAGTTTCATCTCATGAACGATTGATTTGTTCTTCTATGATGAGATTTGTCTGTGTATTTGCTCTTCAGGACAGCTGCATCCTGTTGTCTTTCCAGTTTGTTATTTAAAGCGTTCTTAATTCGTTTTGAGTGTTCTGTGGCTAGACTTCTGTTGTGAGAATCTGTGTTCATGTTTCGAAGAATTGGTTACATTTGCTATACTTGTTTCTGAGCTGGGACAAGTGTTTTAGCCATTCGTAAGTACATCTGCAGGTGAAAGCCATAGTTACATGGTGATACCCTTTGAAAATGCTGCGTCCGTTGCATTCTTTACGTAGAGTCTAATATGCAAAACATGCAAAGCAGATGTTCTGCTGTTGATAGAAGTGTCTCACAAGATCGCCTTTCCATGTTTTTTATCATGCTTTTCTGATTCATGAGATGCACAAGCACGCGACTCCTCTGCTTTCTAAGCTTACAGGAAATGTTTGTTTCTGACTGACTGAGCGAATAGGGCCAACTGTTGCAAATACAGTTTGAGCTTCACATTGGGCATTCGTCAATTTTAACACTTCATATCTAAACAGAATTGAACTTTTGCAGCAGTTTGGTTTGCTTTTCCAACAGCTTTGTAGATGCTGTTCAATTTGTGTGTTGTGTTATATTTTGCAGTTCACAAAAGCCTACTGCGGTCTGTTTGCCGAGGCCGGCGTCCCTCCAAAGCGCAAGCTGACACGCTTCTATGTCACTCCAGATGCAGCCATTCAACCAGGTTCACCTCACCTTCTTCCCTACATTTCTCAGACCATTATTCGGGTTGGGAATTCCTTATCATGCAAGACCTTCAGTTGGTGTTTGGGGAATACCAAACTATAAACGCTTTCAGAAGCTGTTAGGGGAATTCCTCATCATGCATTGCCATCAAACAATGATTGCTTAACATCGTAATTTACTGTGTACTATATGTTTTAACTAGTTTTTCTGGTTAGTTACCTTGATCTGACCCCTTTTCATATTTCAAACAGATGCTCCAATAGTAGCAGCAGCTGCTGTTTAGTGACACTGTGTCATAACAAAGATGGTTAGCATTGCCCTTCTCCTTTATCCAGACGTTTGACTGGTCTTACCTGACTAAAGGCAGTGATGGAGTTTAGATGCTCCGATAAACTTAACAATTACTTTTATACTTTGTGAGTTCATGGGCAAATCATTGATGAAGTTCTACATGGTAGATAACATTTAAAAAAATTTTAAATGTTGCTTCAATTGCACAAACTATTAGACTGTCTTTAATCTTCTCTAACCACTTTGAATGTTTTGTGACTGATTCCTGTCATTTTTATGAGGAAACAATGAATGGCTCGAGCAGTATTTCTCAGTGTTTGAATTTGCGTTATGTTTCAGGAACTCCATTATATGCAAATCACTTCCAAGTGGGAAGTTACGTTGATGTTCAGGCGAAGACGTGAGTTGATTGACCTTTCTTTTGATTGTCTTTAGTTTGGCTGGATTTTGGTTTTTCCTTTGTGAATGGTTTCGTTTTTCATTTTGGGGTTGATGATAGTGGTGTTGCATTTCGTGCTTTGATTGCCATCTGACTGTAAGCGATGTTCCGTGGCAATCCTGATTAAGTGGGACTCTGGTCCTGTCTATGTTTTCCTTTTCTGTCAAAGTCGGTTATAGCCAGTGTGTTGAGTGTAGCCTGTTAGATTTGGTTGAATTTTGATGTGCAGAGTAGATAATTATTATTACTATTATTATTATTATAGTTATTATTTTTATTTCTTCTCTCTGAAATCATGATGCAGTTTTGAAGCTGGCTGACTTTTGTTGAGGATTTTGGTATGAGGAAGATTGTTCAGAGGCCACCTTGGAGGAGAGTTTAGAGGACAACTTTTGAAGACAATTTAGAGGACATTTGCAAAGTGAAGAAGAGTCATTTGGCTGACCGTTTTTGCAAGGTAGTTGCTGTTGAAGTATTTTGCTGGTAATAAATCTTAGTTGCAGACAATATGCAGAATTTGTTTGCTTGTAGAATTGGTCATGGATTTCAAGGTGTGGTGAAGAGGTGGGGATTCAAGGGAGGTCCAGCGTCTCACGGAAACACCAAGTGGCACCGGAGACCGGGAAATGTCGGAGGTGGAAGGGTCAGTCTTGGGTTCTCGAATGTTCTCAGATGCTAGGTCTAAATTTAAGACTCGTCTGTTTCAACTTGCTTACCCACCGTAGCCTAAATTCTGGTTTCTCTGACATAAAGGAATTCAACCTGACTTCTTCACTGGATTATGAGTTTGATGACAATTTCACTTGAAGCAACCATTGTGCGATGCCTTGGGCATTATGCTTATGGCATTATAGAAGTCATTAGATTAGATAAGATACGCTGGCACTGTAATGATTGGGTCGCTTGCCATACCTTGCCACTGTGTTGCCTGCTCTTGCCTTAGTTAATCCAACCTAGAGAGTCGTTCTGTGCTGTCATTCTGGACAAGGCAGCTCTGAACTAACAGTAAGCAAAGCATTATCAAATGTCAGGTATGTTTTAAGCGGCTTCTTTTCTATTGGGTTGGGTTGCTTTATGCGTGTCCAAGACATCAGTTGATGGCTGCTTCAGACTGAAACTATTGACAACAACAGAGATTAAAGAAGTACAGTATTTGTAATGTAGGCCTTTTCCTCTACCGTAACTGAACTGTTTACCAGTATGGTGTAGTGGAAAGGTTGAGTTTGTGTGTTGAGGAATTCCATTCTCATCATTCTGTGGTTTGAATTGTGTGAATTGGACGTTCAGTTTTGAATTAAGATGAAAAGCAGTTGTGTTATTGAATCATTTGCTCTTTCTAAAGAGCAAATCTGTTGTAGAATTTAAAGTAAAATCAAAATCTGCGAGGAAACACGAATCTGATTCAGATTTACTATTTATAAGTAACTAGAAATTGTGTTCTGTGTGGGTTTTAGGGTAAAGCAAAAGTTTTCAAAGGACGTAAGTTGCCTGGACACATGGGAATGGCTTGGTCAACTCTGAAGGGACTTAAGGTAGGAGTCAAAGTGCAGCTGTGTTCAGCTGCTTTGCGTCTTGTATTTTCTGCTGGTTCTGTCCGAAGGATTGTCATTCTGGAAGGTGTGTTTGCTGATAAATCGCCGTCAGTTGCTGCCTTGTGCATAATGATATTGAAGCTACAGAGGTTTCTTGATGAGCTGGTTTCTGGAGGCAGGGATTGAGTTGTGGCATCAAGGGCCGAGTTTTGTCATCTGACCCTAATGCAGATGAATTGTGATGTACAAATCTTCGCACAGCTGATAGACTTTTGGTGTGATAACAAATTGCATTACTTACTGGCTTAGCTGATGACGCTAAAAGGATTTATGTTGTATTGTCAAATTCTGACCTCTGGATTAGCCTGAGTGGATGAGTCAGTAGCAAATACTGACTGAGACCCGCATGAAAGCTTTTGGTTGGGTCTTACTAGTAAATTTGTGTCCTTCATTATTCCCTGGATCTTAGCAGCTGATGTCAGTGCATTCGGCTGAGAGATGTTGAGTTGGTTCTATGCAATGTTGTAGTTTCTGGCTATATAGAAAGAATCTCTGAAGAACAGAAGGTCATTTCTGGTGGCTTTGTACAGCCAAATACCTTGAAGTAGTGTCTTGTGGGTTAGGAAAATTGTCATGCTATACTAGAATAGCTACGCTATACGTGTGAGACATGCTATGCTTGTGAGAATTGCGATTGCAGGAATACTGATCTCTTTTCCAGATCTGGCGAATCAACACCAAGTACAACATCGTGTACGTTCACGGCCAGGCCGTTCCTGGACCGTGTCACTGCTACGTCCGCATTTACGACACGAACCTTGCGTACCGACGCGATGCCATGCTGCAGAGGCCACCAATCATGCCGACGTTCTTCCCAGGGGACGAGGGCGGTAATCAAGAGGAAGAACTTTTTGATGAAGAACTTTTCCAGTTTACTCAGCCGACGATCACTCTTGCAGAAGCTGAGCAAGTCAAGTCAAAGTAAAGTCACTGCCAATGACTGTCTTCATTGGAGCCGATTTGAATGCTGCTGTTGAGTGGATTTGCTGGTCAATAGATGACTGGTTGATATCTGATTAGAAATGAAAACTGTTTTGAAAGGTTTCAGCTTAACGGTGGGACTGTTTAGGAGTCATCCATAAAGGATATCTGCAAACAATGACCAACTTTGCACCTGACTTCCCTTGTCCACATCTGCCCGCATTTTTTGTTACCTTCTCTTGCTCTCCCACTGAGTACTGAGATGTGGGTGAGAATATCCTGTTGATCTTGCACAGCTTACGGTGATTCAGGGTGGGGTGTTTTTTGATGTTGGTGCATCCAGCAAAAGTAGATCCGATGCAATGCTGACCATCTGCTGATCAATTCATTGCAAAATGAACAGAATGGTCAGGGCCATACGATTGCTCCTTACTAAAAACCAGGTACTTGTCTGCTGTCTAACTTAAGTTGGTGTTTACGGCAAAGTCAGTAAAACGGTGACGTCCTGATTGGGCCTAACCCCCCTTCCTCGTCCGCATTTGGGTGACCTCTTCCTCCCTCTGTGGACGTCCTTTATGGACGACCCCTTGACTCCAAGGGGTCAGAGCTCAAAACGTTTCACCTATTTGTGCAAGTTCCCTTCCTTTCAGAGATTTAAATCTCCTGCCCTGTGGCCCACCTTATGGGGCGGAAGAAGGGGAACAGTGCCGTAAGCTAGCATCAGAGGCAGCCATGAGTATGAAGGGCCTGGTGCTTCGTTCTTTCTCAGCTGCGGCATAGGAGGGTGGGTGGCTTCTGTACCCTGGAACTGAATTAAAGTGAAAATAATCAGCCTAAAGTGACTGCCCGTGAACTGCTGCACTGAATGTGCTTTTTGGGATGATTATTCTAGTCGTTGGAAAGACAAGTGCAGTGCACATCAGTACAAACTTCTACGCAGCCGGCGTCAAAGGCACAAGGCATCAACTTGTGGCACTCAAAAATCAAGTCGAAAACAACAATCAGCCAATTTTCAGAAAACCTGTCCTCTGAGGCAGCAAAGCAGTCTGCTGAAAGATGTTTGTCTTTAAACATCGTCTATGTAAGTAAATTGAAGAAAGGGTATTTCACAATCATTCTGAGAAGTACTGGCTCAGAATAAACGGTTCCAAGTAAATTCCGATTATGACGACAATGAACTTGAACCGATTACAAAACTTTATACAAACAAATAAATGTAAAAACCACTGAAAATTAAAATATCCTAAATTTCTTATTGCCATACAAAAAGTTGAGTCAGGCAGACCAATTTATTCACCGGCGCTTAGTCCAATCAAGTGCACACGAGAGCCAAGTTCTGGTTTCAGGTCAGAATCCGGGAGTCAGGCGAAAGGAAACTGTTATTTATCTTAAAATTGACAAGTTTTTAGCCAGGTTAGGATTTTCTTTATTTGAGCGCTTGTGAACACGCAAGTTCTCATTACTGGAGTAATATCGGCCTCGTTAGCTACATCGGTAAACGTGAAAGCCAAGGACGCTCTGTGCGTGAGGGTCCCCGGTTTGCGTTCCGGTCGTGGCTTATTTCAGAGATTCGAATCTCGGTCTAGTGTGGTCCGTGCACTGAGACCTTAAATGGCGTGGCGCCCATTCAAATGGGCAGCGGTGGTGAATGATCTCACCCGATAAATTCATTAAAGATGAGCAGAGTCGAGGCCATACGGTCGCTATATAAAACCGTGTACATTTACATTTGTACCAAATTGCACGATTTTTATGTATTAAGGCGCTATAAAAAAATTAAGTTCTTGTGGATTTGAAGTTTTTGTTTTGTTGTTGCTGGGATAAAACGAGAGAAGCCAAAATCGAAGGAAACGTGGTCAGAAAAACTGATTTTTCTTCATAAATTCTTCTTTTTAATTAATAACTTTACAGAGCTTAAGTCAGATTATTTGATTGCGCTAGTGGCTTGCATCAGATTATGTCAAATTATGAAATTTTTGATGTACTAATCTGCCAGTGCCCTGGAATAAATGACGTTAAAAATGATGAATCGCTCTGTTAAGTAGATTCGTCTGGAAGTTTGGCATTTGCTCGCGTTATTAAAACGATAAATGTCTTGATTCGTATTTCCCCTGTTATTTCTACTGTCTTCTGACTTGGTCGCTGTTGAAGGTGTCCGGATGGCCTCTCAGTTTCCGGGGTTTTCTGGTTTTTGAAACGAAAGCCTCGGTAACCTTGCTTCTGGTTACTGATTGCTAAATTTAATCGGCGTCGAAAGCAAAACAGTGAATAATGGGGTCACGTTATCTTTTGTTTCACTTTGTAAGGCCATCTGAATTTCGTTGATTTAATTTTTATGGCAGGAGGTGTTTTCGATGATCAAATGCAGCCAGTTTCTGAGAGTTTTGAGTTGAAATCCAAGATTTGAAGAAGAGCCATGGCAACCCTCGAATCTGTGAAGGTAAAAGTGTTCGTTCTGAGATATTCTTTGGCTTCACGTATTGCAACAATTCATGGCACAGAGGGTGCTACTGGTACAGAAATCTGAAAACTTTGACCTCTAGGCTAAAAGTTCACAGTTCTTAATATATGCCGTGTTTGAAGGAAACTCCCCAGAATTGTCTTCATCCTGAGAACACAAATCCATAATCAATGGCTTAACGATAATCATCAGCAGTAATCAATAAACCAAATCAGTAGGTCAACCATACACAGTAGGTTAATGATATTTAATAGGTTAATGATATTCAATAGGTTAACCAGTGTCAATAGGTTAACTAGAAATGGGATAAAAGTGAAGGATTGGCTCATTAGTGAAAATCAGTATGAATCTAATTATTTCTTTGGCGTCAGTGAGGAACCTAACGAAGGTGTTACATAAATGATGGCTTTGAATGTGGAGGGATTGAGAGAAATGTAAAACTGATTAATGGTTTGATTTCAGAAAGACATCGATGAGTTGTACTATTTTCGTGATCACTATTTTGAAATGTTTCCGATTGAAGAAGCAGCTGAGAAGACGAACAATCTGGCAAAGAGGTTGGAGAAGACCGTCTCTCTCATCAACCAGTTAGATGGTTTGTCTTTCTTTTCACCATCTTTCTCTTTCTGAGTGTCTTCTTTCATGACCTGCATGTGTAAGAATTGTCCTCTGAACACCATTTTCTGTTGCACTCGAACAACGAAATGTCCTATTTCTTAAGTAGTTTGAAAGCCGTTCATGGCATATTCTTCATATGCTATGAGGCAGCAATTTTTCAATCAAAATGTTGATTCATTGTGTCAAATGCCTTAGATAAACGAAAAATTGTATATAGTATTTTTCAATCCTATGTTTTAATCTGTTGGTCGTTTGTAGGTGAAATTCAGAAGAAGGCAGAATGTCTGCTACTGAGGGGTCGTGCACTGAATGTGATGCCAAATTATGATAAGCAGGTGGAAGACTTCTTGTCAAAAGCTGTTAAACTCGACCCTAAACTGTCTGAGGCCTGGATTCATTTGGGGGAGTCGTACTGGAAGAAAGGAGATGTCAAGTCAGCTCACAACTGCTTCACTGGATCTCTCAGCCATGTGTGTATCCTTCTGGTGTTTCTGCTCAAATCATTGCTTAATCGGGGAAGCTGTAGCGTGCAAACAGTTTATGAAAACACTGGTTTAGATACAGAAGAAATAAACTACTGCATATATGAGGGAATCAACTGCAATTGAGACTAATGTAGGCAGTGTTTTTGTGAGATCCTTAAACGGCACTATATTAAGTGTCTTAAGTTACTAAGTACCGATAACTAACTATACCACGTGATAAGTTAATTACTAACTGCAGACTTTATGGTAAATGTCAATGAAGTCAATGAAGTCATTAACTGCTGGATCAATTCAAATCTTATTGTATGAAGTACTATAGGTTTTTAATTCAGAAGAATTTCTACTGGCTGGAAATGCACAGGTTGTTTGAGCAGAGGGTTTGGTTTTGTATCTGGTTTCCACGGTTTTTCCATGCAATGATCCCACAACTTGGCTTTCTTTGGGTGCTGTAGAAATCTTGAGATTATGGTTATGATGGTCAAGGCATTTCTTACTAGTCACCTTCTTAGTCATTTGCTTGCTGCTGGCCTCATGTGACTACAGTTGCTGTGACAGGACAAATTACCGGTGTTTGGTTATCATTTCAGTCCCGAAATAAGGTAGCCCTTCGTAATCTGTCAATGGTCACTCGTCAACTGTCCAAGAACGAGGTCGACAAAATCAAGTTGGTTGAAGAAAGTGTTGAGTTGGCCAAGGAAGCCATCCAACTTGACGTCACGGATGGAACTTCTTGGCGTATGTCGTAACTGTTGAACTGATAATTAATTTTTATGCTAATTGAAATGATTATACATCTAATCCAATAACTTCTATAGCGCCACTGTAAATAATGCACTGGGCTTTGATTGACTGTGGCTGGTCCTTCTCATTATTGTTCCTAATGTAGACTTTAATTATGGTAGTAATCAGTCGTCTGGGTTTGCACTTGTTTGCGTCTCGTAGATAGCATTGTGTGCAATGCTCTTGAGAGGTACTTGAAAAGGCTCTACATCAAGTCTCGACATATACGGACTGCTTCCTTATTTCAACATTCTGGATTAAGTTGCCTAGCAACCTGTGACATGAGCTCCGTGGCCTTTCTTTACCTCTCTTCTGTCAGCTCATGGAAACCATTTTGTTCAATCATGTTTTCAGGTCAGATGAGTCTCTGATGGATACACGCTGTATAAGTCTGTAATTACAATTACAGGACATGCATACATAAATATCTACATAAATACTTACATGCAAACAGCGCAGCTGCGTTGCTTACTTTCTGTGTGTACCTGTGTTTATCTTGGTTCTTTAGTTGTCCTTGGCAACGCTTACCTGTCGCTGTTCTTTGTCAAAACTCAGGATCCGAATACTCTGAAGCAATGCTTCTCGGCCTACAAACAAGCGGTCAGTCTTTGCCTCTTCTTTCTCCTCCTGATGGTTTTTGCCACCAGGTCTTGATAATGAGGAGAAATCGGAAATTTCTAATTCTTGTTGAATTTCTGTGAAGGAGGTTGATGGTTCAGTATGTTAAAAGACGTTGCTGTAACTTTGCTCTTTCTGACAATTCTTGTATTATCTCAGCTTCTGTCTAGCAGATTTGGAGAAGAGGTATTCCTCAATAGGATGCTGGAAAAGGGTAAAAGAATATGGTAAAAACCAAAACTGCGAGTGAGTGTATTTTTGTGAAGGAGAAAGCGAGAAAGACAAATACATTGTTGAGAAAGCCAAACTTTGATTTGGCTTTGACTATCATTTTAATCTTTGTACCTTATCATGATGGCGCTATAGAAGTCATTAGATTAGATCTGCAGTGCCAGACGTTTGGTTCAGTCATAGAATTTCTTATTTTTGTGAGAATTTGGTTTGTTAATTAGGAGAGAGACGTCGTCACAAAAGCAAATCCAGATCTTCATTATAACAGAGCCACAGTGAGTCTGTTATTCCTTTGCTTTACACAGTCGTCAGTAGGAGACATTTTACTCTGATATGTCAGATATAAGAGCCTGTTTGATATATGCGCACTTGTATATTTAAAGGTTGCCAAGGAAACATTATCTGCATGTCTTAGGTCCTGAGCCAGCTGTATCCTTGATCTTGCAAGGAACTTCAGAATATTCATGATGGTGCAGTGATGTTGGGAATATCCTTGTCTGAAATTTTCCAGATTGACTAAACATGGCTTTTGAGATGGAGTGTCTGTATTTTCGTATTTGTTATTAGTTGTATCAATATGAAGAATCGTACGAAGACGCTCTGATTGGCTATTCTCGAGCTATGGCTCTTGATCCAACGTTTGAAGAGTCCAAGGTCAAAGAGCAAATGCTTCTCAAGTATCTGAGAAGCTTCTCCAATCTCATCGTCAACAAGGTACAGACACCAGCTCCATCTGATGACACCAAATGTGTTTTTCTATAGTGACCATATGGGCTCAACCCTGTTTATTCTTCAGTGAATTGATTGGGTGAGATCCTTCACCAGTGCTGCCCATTTGAATGGATGCCGCACCATTGGAGGTCCCCGTGTATGGGCAGTGCTAGCCCGAAATTCAGATGGCAGAATTAAGCCACAAGTGGTATGCAAACCGGCATCCTCATGCATGTAGGTGCCTTGACGTATGCTGTAACCAGTGGAGCTAAGCAGGCCAACACTAGAAATGTTCCCAACTTAGGTAGTCATTGTCTGTCATAACCAGACATGCTAAGGTTATTATCTGGCTGTCATTTTAACAGTCTGAAGTTGTTGTTTTTAGTCAGCTGTAGGAATCTGTTGATTATTCTTGTAGATTAAACTATTTTCATTTTCAGCTTTATTGTGATGATAACAAGTCGTTTGTAATGAAGATTATTGGTCAGGAATCGCTTTTTTCTGTCCACCTGAGAGGAGTCGCTGTTGAGAGTCGCTCTGCAGAGGTGCAAAGACATTGTGTTGTTAGACTGGTTGGTTTTCCTTTGGTGGTCTGACCTGCATTTTCTCTTAGTTTTTGTCATTTTGCTTGAAAGGGTAAAATCTCTGGCAAAAAGTTGCAGTCGATGGTAGATGGTCTGAATGCATCGTCCGATCTCGGTCCTTATGCAGCAGACGGGTCTTTAAAGACGCCACCTGGTGCATCTGTCACGCTCAAACCCATCACCATAGAGCAACTGAAACCAGGAATCAACCTGGAAAAGGTTATCACTGGAAAAGTCGTCTGCTCGTTCAACATTGAAGAGGCCGTATCTTTGTAAGTGCTGCAACGTCTGTTGGTCGGTCAGTCAGTCCATCTAGTCCATCCAATCTGTCCATGTAGCCTGTTTGCCATGAATAGAATAGGCTGACCTAACTGCATGACAACTGTTTAGATTCAGTGCTGCTAATTAGCATATCATCTGCGAAAATGCTTAATTCTTGAGTTTACCAAGTGAATGACGTTGTTTAAATGTGCAGTCAAATGAGAATTTGTAAGTTATCTGGAGATTCTTTGCTCTTAGACTCCATGTGCAGGAGTGAAGACATCAGCACACAGGTTGAGAGGCTGAACGTCTGTATTGATGATTCATGAGTGCCTCCTCTTCTCAGTTGTCATGTGCGTATTGTAATGTAGTGCAGATTGTTAAGTTTTATGTCTCTCTTTCAACTGAGCGCATTTCTGAGCTCCTTAGAACTGAATTCCGAATCACAGGGAGAACTTTGGTTCTCACGACCTAAGAAGAAACTCAGTTTTGCTGTTGGAGGCTCTGTTGCTGTAAGGAATCTTTATTTACACGGGATTTAATGTCATTTATATTCTACTGATTCAGAGATGCTTATGAGTCAAGCAGCTGATCTTGCAGTGAATCAGTGTGGCAGTCTATTGGTAATTGTATGTTGCCTGTAACTGAAAGATTGAGGGTTAGAACCTGGTGAGGGGACGCCTCGTAATGACTCTGGAAGAGTTGTTTGCACACACTTGTCTGTCACCAAGCAGCATAATTTAGCATTGCCATCAGCTGGGAAGTAGATGGGAAACCCTGTGGTTCACTGGCCTCGCACCTGGGACCCTTGGAATCGTCAACTGCCGGGTGAGTGGCCTAAGAGAAGGAAACAAGTGCTTCCTCTATGTTCCACTAGCTGTACAGAGGATTCAGTGGTTGTTTGTCGTTGTGATTGCAGTAGTTTCTGTGTGGTCGACAAGTGCAAGACATGTGTTGGTGTGACGGTTTACAACATTGCGCCCGGTTGGGGCGTTAAGATCGGTGACAGTGTAGCCATTCCTCGGCCGCACTTCCAACAGTTCAACTTCACATACAAGGACGAGGTCTGTTGGCTGTCATTCATTTAGCCATTGGACCACAGCATGAGGTGCAGCCAGAAAACACTGGCATGCAAATCCCAAATGAGTTGCTTACATGCATAGAGCTTATGCTGCTGTTACAGTTTGGCTTCAGCCCAAAGATCATTCCATCTAATGTGGAAACTTCTGTAGTAGATCTCCTATTCTAATGCTCAAGGTTCCCAGTTGGTGCTATATAAATAGCCAGATAAACACATCCATGCAAGACATCAATCGATAGTCATTTCTAAGAAAAACTGAAGACAATTCTTTTGACAGAATCAGTTTACAGTTACTTTTGTTTACATTTGCAATTCAGCACTTGTGAATAAGGTTCTTAGGTTGTTAAGCGGTGAGAGTAGAGTTACAATTACAATATCCGTAATGTCCCAGAGATAGCTATTGAGAAGAGAAGCCTGTCTGCAGAGAGCTATCATCAGATTCCAAGACTCCTGTGTGGCATGGTGGCCGAACGGTTAGAGCGCTCGCCCTGTAATGCGGAGAGTTCATGTTCTAGACCCCCCCACGGATGATTACTGTGAATGGACCTTGAGCAAGTCCTTTACTCACTAACTGCTTGGCACCATCAGTCGATGCTTAGGTGTTAGGCAGAAGTGCTTAATAATGTTGATCTAGACTCATCTGTTGAATAAGCAACTTTATCTGACCTCACTTAGTACAGATGGTTACCATATAAGTTGATTACTTTCTTGTCTTTCAGCATTTCAACTTTAGCAGCATTCGAGTGGACAGTCCGTTGTCTTTGGGTGTCAATGGACGGAAACTCGGCTCTTCCAGCCTCGCTCCACCGACGCTATCTTTACTCGCAAAAAGCGAATAGACCAACAACCATTTAGGGACCAGTTCTGTAAAAGCTTAAACTTTTATTTTAAACAAATTAATTGCTGTTCAATATTTTTGAATGCAGTTAAACGTGTGTAAAATTTTGCACAAGGCTCCTAATAAATTACATAGAGATTATAAAAATGAAGACCATACAGAGTCTGTGGATGTCATGATTTGCTCAGTTTAATGCCATGAAAAGCGGTTAAAATATACAAAAAGTTGCCGAAAAATATATGTAGTACATTTATATGAATTCGTAGAATTAGTCAGACGTTGATCCACGTAATTGTAGTGTTAGGTCAGTCGATAAGCGAAGCCCATTTCTTTCACTTTTCAGCTCCTATGATAATAAACTGCTCAGCCTATGCACATTGAAAATTTGGCCCTCGGAGCTCTTCGTTATATGTTTTAACATCATCAAAATCAAGAGAAACATGTACAGCCAACATATCATTAGTTGTATTAAATGCTTCAAAATAGAATTGTTCTCTTGTTAGTTAAAGCAGCAAAAACATCCTAATCAACAACTATCAATTCCTTACTCATAACAATTTATTCCTTTCTCATAGCAATTGGTTCCTTACTCCTAACATCCAATTCCTTAAGCAGAATAACAGATTTCTACGCAAATGGGGAATGAAGATTGAGGTAATGTCATCTCATTGCAAACCAACAATTATAGACACTAATCGAAAATATTTACAAGTTAACAAAATACAAGTTTTCAGTTGCAAGTTAGATCCTGATGTTCACGATAACATGAGTGTCTGTCTACAGCAAGTAATATCATTATGACCTAAGCATTGTTTGCTACTTAGCAATAGGGTCAATCCATGTGAAATCATCAAATATGTGAAATACCTTGTAAGTGACCTATCTCAGATTTGGCTGTAATTTTGCTATTTTGTAGTATGATATGTTTGTACATCATACTGAAATTTTCAGAAGCCTATCACCATGTATCTGCTTTGTATGGCTGAAGGATATGGAGGGACGTAAGAAGCACTCGCGACATGTTTGAACTTGGTGACATGTTCAGAGGCCAGTATCTCAGGAACCGGTCCACATAGGCTTGTAAAATTTGGTGATTTTGTACAACGTTTTGTGTACTTTCTGATTCAGTAAGTCATTCTGAATTGAAACAAATAGTTTCCCACTAATATGGGTGTAAAAGAGGCCAAAAAATCTGTCGCTAGTTTAAAACTGCAATATTCATGGCATTGTAGCAGTGAATACTACAAAAACTATTGCAAATATTTCACATTTCTGTTATCTGCATATAGTTCACTCTCTGTGTGACAAATCTTAGCCATTTTAAAAACTCTATGTCTTCATGGTGAAATGAATCGTCGAAGTTGGTCTGACCCATAAACTACCTCGTCTTTGGCTGCAGGTATGGGCATGTGGGACAACAGGTAGAAACATGCATTTGACTTAATGTTGCAGAGCTTGAACAGACCTTTCCAATGATATATGGTTTGTTTGGTGCATCTCAGTCCTCCACATCATTCTAAGTGGTCGAAATAATGATATTTGAACACTCACGAATGACATATTGCAGTACTTTCTACTTAGAAATTAGAATTATAAATAAAGCTTTTTTTTTATTAATTTCAGTTCTTTTATGTCTCTGTTTATTTCTGTTAAATTAGAATAATTTCATTGCCATGAATATTGCAGTTTTAAACTAGCGACAGATTTTTTGGCCTATTTTACACCCATATTAGTGGGAAACTATTTGTTTCAATTCAGAATGACTTACTGAATCAGAAAGTACACAAAACGTTGTACAAAATCACCAAATTTTACAAGCCTATGTGGACCGGTTCCTGAGATACTGGCCTCTGAACATGTCACCAAGTTCAAACATGTCGCGAGTGCTTCTTACGTCCCTCCATATCCGTCAGCCATACAAAGCAGATACATGGTGATAGGCTTCTGAAAATTTCAATATGATGTACAAACATATCATACTACAAAACAGCAAAATTACAGCAAAATCTGACACAAGTCACTTTCAGGCCCTCAGTGATTTCACATGGAATGACCCAATACTCCTCATATAACCGGGATTTGATATCGAGCCATTTCAGTAAGTCCGTGTCAGAAGCTCTGGCTTTGGAATGATTGCATTTCTGTTTTTTATTTGTGGAATGGCTTTGGCCATGGAGTTTTTTTGTACCATCTTTGAAAAGAAAAAGACAAGTTAAGGTGCAAAAATATCAAAGCTTACCCCATGCCAAACAACATGAAATCAGAAAAATGTGAAAGCGAAATTCTGCAGATTCACCCACTATGATCAAATGCATTCACTTCGAGCTGCCCATCGTAAACAAGTGGATATGAAAGTTTCCCATAGAAGCTGTACAAGAAGTTTTCTGTCTAAGGGGTCGTCCATAAAGGACGTCCACAAAAAATGACCTACTCTGGACCCCTCCCTCACCCTTGTCCGCATCTGTCCGCATTTGGCCTTACCCTCCCCCTTTGCAGACGTCCGCACTCTAAAGCCCGTAAACAATGAAGACCAGCATCGTGAAAAACGTCAATAATAAACTACTCATTCTATCTTAAAAGAACCTCACAATGGCGCCATACATGGCGGATCTAAATAGATGTGACTTAAGATAGGTTGAAAACTTGAAATGTTTCTTTAGCTGTCTGCAACAGAACAGTGCTATTGATGAACCAGTGCAGTACACTGCGTCTGCCATTTGACTAAAGTTGGTGTTTAAAGCACAGGATGTACTAAAAACTGTGTGTATGTACCAACTTTATATGCGGACGTCTGCATAGGACATAACCATCCCTCCCCCTTGTCCCCAATTGTCTGCATTTGCATGACCCCTCCCTCCCTTCCTCTTTGCAGACGTTCTTTATGGACGACCCCTAATTCAGCTGAATTTGGTCAGATATTTGGTAACAAAAAGAAGAATACGTCTTCATCAGCAGAGTAATTAAAAACCGGATTTCCTTGCAGCTCTTAGGTGGAGTCAGCAGATACCACTGGATGACACGGCAACTTACTCGAGCAAGTCTGGCGACAGAGCCACATTCAACACTTGATAAGAAACCGCATTTCAAATACAGAAAATCAATCTATCACCAAGACTTCATGAACTGGATTTTGAGGTGTTAGATATGTCAGCCTGTGTCAGGGCTAGCAGGATTCTGTGTGTGTGTGTGTGTGTGTGCATGTCAGAAGGAGAAATCAAAGGCTAGTGCACGTATAGTCTAATACAAATGAATTTATTGCGGAGAAGAAAGGACCAGACAGACAGAGACATTATGATGATAGGGTAGAGTTGCAATTTCTACATTGGATGTTGGAGAGACAAACATCTGAAGAAGACTGGAAAAAAGGTGAAAGGTGACACAACAAGAACTTGGAAGATGGGAACATTATCTGGCAGAGCAGATGGGGATGAAGTGGGCAGAGAAATGCAGACGAAAGTAACAACGGAATGGGTCACTAAGGACACCGAGGATTTGGGAAAGGAACTGGTTGAATGCTGCCCTCAGAGTCTTAAACAGCCGACTGTTACATCGGCTGTTATGGTCCATTGGCAAGAGATGTCACGAGGACCACATCTCATAGAGAAGAGGTGGAAAGTCAATCTTTCCCATCCATTCCTTTACAATATTCTCCTCGGCCTCTATATGAAGCTTCTTAGCTGTCCTCAGCTGAGTCAGGCAGCTGACAGCTTCTGCAAATCGCATCGTTTCACTGTGTCCATTCTTTTGGAACAAGTAGAGCAGACATCGGAGCATAAGTTCTTGACTGTGTTTGACCACTTCAACGTCCTTTATAACGCAGTCGTCTACAACCAAGCAAATCCCGGTCCAAGACCAACGTCAACCAAACACGTATCTGGCTAGTTATATACCACCTTTTATGAACCTCACAAAGGCAACATCTCTCCTTTACAACATGTCAACTTCGTTTATGCCCAGTAGTTTAGAGCTTACAAATTCACGGGTTGAGCGTTTGCAGGTAGCATTGGTTTGCACCTCCCATTCCGTTTAAGGATTTCTAGCACTTATTCTCAAGCACAACTGCCAAGGAATCGTCAAATGAAGTCAGGCAGTGCTACAATTAATGATCACTACACCATTCCTTGAATAAGTGGATAACGAGCAAACTGTTGGGATGCAGGCATCAAAGCCAAATGCTAAGAAAAGACAGATTCCTAAAGGTGCTATATAAATATTTACAACACATTCAGGCCAAAGTGATACAGAAGTAATTATCAGTAACTCTGTTTTGATACACTGTTTTGATTAGGCCAAAATCAGAGGGCACTCCAACTGTCATCTAGAGCAGATGCAATACATTGATAAAGGGAGCAGCCAACTTGGAAAAAGCGACCTGGAAGAGATCAGGTGTTTGTCCTGATCTAAGTGGAGTATTACAAGAGTCTATGACTAGCAAGTGATGTCATCTCAAGTCAGTATCATCATTTCAGCAGCAGCAGTAGCCAGATCAAGTCAAATCTAACAAACTTCAGCACCACAAGCAACTCGAATCTAATCGATTAGGAAGACTTATTACCTGTCAGCATAACAGCCAAGGCACCCAGTACACATGCTTCCTCCTGAGTCAAACCCAGTTTCCGAATTCGACTTTGGACTTGGAAAATGGAAAAAACAATCTCGGCATTGTTGAATCTCGTCATTTCCTCGTAGCTGACAATTCGTCCACTCTGAGTGGCGTACAGCTTGTGCTGGGGGTTAAAAGCTTGATGGCACAGGATCATCCACACTTCAAACTTTCCATCTACACAAATCAACTATTATTACAGCAGCATTATCTCTAATGATGTTGGCAAGCATGTATCACATCACTTTTAAGGAACTCTCAGAAGTGCCAAGCACTTGGCTGTGTAACTGATCAAAAGAAGTGAAGTTTAAAGTAGGCTACATCATGTAAAACACTATGTTCTGGCCATTGTGCACAGACTCCACCTGATCAATCAAGCCTTCAAAGATGGGAAGGGGCCACATGGTAGACCCTGAACCACATGGATCAAAATAGTTCAGAGGAATTTGGAATGAAGTGGTTTTGGGCTGCACACTGCATTGGGAAAGACTCCGGGCAGGAAGTCATAGCGACACATCGTGGATACAGCTACGATCACCTGAGTCTGCCCCTAGGGAGAAAAACGAAATGCCTGTCTCTTGTAAGAGACAGGCATGTGGTCTTCTGTATCTGAATGTGTGTTTCTGGAGTTAAGTCTTCATGGATTTTGTGCAGTTGAAGACAACGTTCAGAACTTTATTATTGCCAATCGTCTGTGACTTTGATCCAGATCCGGAGATGGGTCAAAGTATGTCAACACCCAAGTGTCATCTGTAACCAAGCCCATTCTAACAATGATCACCTGTTTTGCAGAGGTTTTTGAGGCCCCTGCACTGTGCTTTAGAAATGCTCCGATACATTTATACAAACAAACCAACATTTCAGATTTATGCAATATCGTTAATGTTTATGTACCGAGTAACAATAATGATGAAATTAAGTATGACCTTGTGCACAATATTTCTATTTATGAAAGATAATAACAGTAGATGAAGACGAATGAATCCCAGTAATAAACACGAAGAAACGGAAGCTAACTTTTGATGATGCTTATCTGGTCATCAACAGACAGTTCAGAGAATCCTGGAATCGCCTTAACGAATACAATGAACCTGCGGACGGATTGTTCTATGTGTGGTAGTTCCGCCTGGAACATCTCCCTCCGGCCGTCGATGTCTATCCCCGTCGTCTGGAGGATGTGTGCGTACTCATCCTTCGGCAGAGGCTTCATTGGACCAAACACTTCCTGCTGCAATGCTTTCTGCTCCTGAATTTCATGCAAAACAACTGCAGATGTCACTGCACTGCATTCAAGCTAACATAAACAAGGAATTCAATGAATTCCTCTTCAATCAAGCAACCAAGCAGTTGATAAATCTTTAATAACCCATCTAACTAACACCTTAGTAAGACAGTTGCACCAGCATACATGGACACATTCAAGTCTTGAGCCATGACTCAAGACCTATCTTTTTAAAATATATCGTTCGCCTGGCATTAATTCTGAACTCATGTACAGCACCTTTTTCTTGGTGTCAACTGTGCTACAGCACTATACGAATCTTCTTCATCATCATCATCAACATCTTCATCATCACCAACACCATCATCATCATCATCATCATGGTGTGAGACATCTGCAGCATCACTAACATAACATATCAGTGGTCACTTCCACGTGAAGTCATAACCTGATGTAAAAAAAACCCACTGGACAGGCCATGGCATATAATTTTTCAGCTAGAAAACTCTGATGTTATGTTGGCCCATTAAGATCTAGACATTTCTGAACTGCTCACCAAGAAGTTATGTTCTCTTTCTGTAAGTGTTTCAAAGAATTCCTGATTATACGGTGTATTCAAACAGTAAGCCTCGACTATTTTGTCGATGAACTTCTGCAGTTCTTCGTCTGTCAGTTTTGCAGTCAGTGAAACAGGTTTTGGTGATATTTGATTTGAGGATTTTGGTGATTGCACTTCATTTGGGGATTTTGGTGATTGCACTTCTATGATGCTGCCTTCCAATCGCTTCACTTCTTTTATGTCTTCTGCTTTCTTCTCATGCGTATATCGTCCGGTTTTAATCGCTAACAGACAACAGTCAGGTCAGCAATGCAGGGCTTTCACACATAACTTTCAAAAGCCTAATGTCCAAAGCACCATCACCTTCAATGGCAACCCATTCAACAGGCAAGCGAAGACAATCCCTAATGTTCTTACTTGGTTGGACGACAACCTGTGCCTGTATGAAATGCCAGATAAAAAACTCATAATAGGTACAGATTAAGTCTGGTTAAATATTCTTGGATTTTAATTCTTTAGACAAATAACTCAATGGAATCCCGGCACCAACTCTGGAATCCAGACTTTTGTAAAGTCACTGTGGGGGAGAATTTACAAAAGCTAGGTTAATCAATAAGTCACTTACTTTTTTACATACACAGATTTCTTTAGACATTTCTTAAACAAAACTTCTAAGTTTGAGACGTCTGCCTCAGTTAATGTAGTCCAGCTGAAAGACTCAGTGGAGGCCAACTGCAATATCAACATCTTAATTGCTAAGCTACCCACAGATATATCTACACAGATCTAATCCCAGTCATGGAATCCATTACGAGTTCTACTCTTTGAAAAAGTCATATGTGTATTTCATGACCAAGGCTTGAAAACAAATGAAATCACATTTTTACCATCACTTTAAGGAACCATTTCCAGCTTTTGGTCTGTTCACTTGTACATTCATCCAGCCAGCCATTCATTTGGCATCACTAGTATTATGCTCTTCTGGGGCAGATATGACCTTCTTTCTCTCAAATCCTTTCTCTGTTCACAGATCACTATACCACAATTATCCTATACGCAGAACAAATGAATATTAACTAATGACCAAATGATGGATGCACGTTGAAAGGCTCTACATAAATGTTCAGATACACACCCTCTTTGCACATTCCAAGTGAGATGCACTTGTTGAAGCGACACGCAGCGCAAGTGTTTCTCTTTCCCGGGAGGATCTCACAATCTCCGTTCTCTATGCATTTGTACGTACTGCCCTTCTCCAGATTACGTCGAAAGAACGCCTTGCACAAAACAACAAATACATAGCAACCACAAAATCTATGTTTGCATCTGGCTATTTATGTAGCGCCTTTTGGCACTGCACAAATAACCAAAGGCACACTTTGACTCTTCTTAGAGTCATTTTAGAGTCATGAAGTGCTACATACGTCAATCCTGCTTTCTTAAATTCTCTTTCTTACCAGCTTATTAGGACGTTATACCTGAAATTTGATGATGCTCAAGATTACAGTCAGTTCGAGGTGCACTTCTGATCTCTGCAAGAGGAAAAGTCAAGGTCCTTGGGCAAAACAATGAAGCTTATTCCGCTAACATTGGAACTAGTTTTAACGAGTTGGTTGTAATGCTGGAGTGTGCAGAATAACAGCAAATGGCCCCATCTCTGCTGCTCTCAACAAAACGTAACAAAATTGCCTCAACAACTGGGGCTACAAATTTTTCAAGATGTTATAAATTTGTGCTAAAATTAGCTTATGACTGCACCTTGTGGTCTGTGTGTTTTCCATCTAATCTAATCTAGTGACTTGTATAGCACTGTTATCAAAATGCGCAAGGCATCAACCAATTGTTGCTTCAAATGAAATCGTAATCAAATTCATAATCCACCGAAGAAGCCAGGCCGAAGGCTGAACCATCTGCACACACAAAGAAGCCACTTACAATTCTCCAAGTGCTAAATTTTAAGATCTAACTAACAGATCAATTACAGAGTTTATCTCTGGGTAGCAAAATTCGATTTGCCCACTTGAATCATCTGCCAGCGCACAGCAGGGCCACTGCACCAAGCAATATCGGTGCAACTCTCCAGAAGTCAAATGATCCTAATTCTTGTCAACTTCTGGTCTAGATTCACACATTTTCTTCTGCTTTAAGCTCTTTGTTAATCTTAGTTCTCACATCTCCAGATAAAAATACGCCTCAAGACCTCGGCTAAAATTCTCCGGCTAAGATTTGAGTTTGAAATGACAATGCTACAGATAAAAAATGCTCAGGTTATGAAGAATCCCGACCCGTCTGGTTACGCTTACCTTACACGCTTCGCATGTGTTTACACCATAGTGAAATCCCGAAGCTTTTTCACCACATATTCGGCAAGGTGGTAACATGGGTAACACCGCTGAACTGCTCGTAGGAGAATCGTTCTCTGTTCCTGTCTTCTTCTTGGTCTTCATTTTGTCAAAATGTTAACAATTCAACAATAATTCTTGTCATACCGACACACACTGTCCTAGATCCTAAGACGCGTATTCTCCTCTGGATTCTCACTGAACTTCACAATTCGTCATTTTATTATAGTTCGGCCAACGATCAGCCAAGTGAAACGCGACACAAAGCAGGCCATGTTTTATTCTGAGGCTGTTTAATTCAGACTTTACTTAGCAACTTCCTAACAACATTGCGTAACTTCAGAAAGTCCAGCTCATTCGCAACTGAATTTGTCCTCTCACCGAAAGGCAAGTCCCTCATTACCACGCATCGCTAAGCTAAACAACATCTTCGCCGTAAAAAAAACTATACCGAATTAAATCTGAATTGTTCTGATTTAATATCAACTCGCAAGGCAATGTCTCGCCAGATCAATTTTTGCTGAAGTTTTCCAACAGAACAGCGTATTTTCACGGCTAAAGCACATATACTATGATATACTATGTAAGAATCTGTGGCTAAAGTCTACACCAACCCACTCGCATACACCTTTGACCATAGAGACGCAAAACAAGGTCAATAAATCACAGAGTCATGCAAATCAGTCATCTTCACGAGAAGACGCCCGGAATGCCACAAATGCATCGGGTCTATGATGAGAGTTGACGTGCGAAAAGGTCGTTTTTATTTGCAATTCAGTCTACAGGCAGCAAGATGACATTGACATTATGAAGACATAAAATTATATTAAGCTAGTTCTTATTCCATTCAGTGCGATTTATATCAACCTGTCGGGACACTGTTTTTAAACATAGCCTTGAGTTGGCAGACGCTGTGACCTTTGACCAAACTGTTATAATAATTATGAGCAAACTAAAAGGCGCTTGTTAGTCAGACCACGACCTTCTAAATAGCTCCTATTTAGATGGCCGTGGTCAGACTCAGCGCGGAAACTCTTAAAGATTTCCCGGGTTTAAAGGTCGTGGTAAACTTAGTGGCAGTGAGAAAAAAGATCTTAGTGTAGTCTAAGGTCTTGGTTATATTTTAATCTTCAAATTTCTTAAGCGCTCAAAGGACAAGTCGCGGGAACCACAAACGCTCACCATTGGTGGGTCCAGGATAGCCTGCGTGGGAGCGTGGGAGGCAAGAGCATTTCCAGAGGGGTGCCACGTTTTGGCTGTCCACCATGCACGGGTCTGGTCTGAGGGGGCTGGCATATACCAAGAGGAGCGCCGGGGGGAACCGCCTCCCGCGCCTATCGCTAAATCCGCCACTAGCACTCAGGCAAACAACAAAAATCGGCGAGGCAGGTGTGGTTCCAAGTCCAGACCCAAAAGTCAGGCTGGTTGCAGGCAGTCGGCTTCGGTGGAAGGTGTTCGCAATTACAATGGCCAGAAAGGTAAGCAGAAGGTGAGGTTTTAAGGTAGCATTTTAAATGTTTTGTATTAAAATGAAATTGCACAAAATTGCAAGAGGCGCAAGCAAGGCAGAGAGAGTGGTATGGGTCAGACAGTTGTGGTTCTGGAGGGAGTTTATTCCAGAGGCGGAGCAGCTTCTGCTACGAAGCGATTACCAAATGTTACAGATGAAGTGACAGAAGCGCAGAGAAATATACTGGGACTACGGAAAGAATGTAATGACCGAATTACGACGTGGACACGGCAGGATGACGACGATGGGTGTGAAGAGGGGATTATCCTCCGATGGCATATTAAAAGAATCATATAAGCAACAGTATTAACGAGATATTTAGATGGATAATAAAATTGCAAGGACATAAAGGAGATGGTGCAAGACTGGTCATTTGGATGACCTGATAGCATGGGTTAGAAATTGATTTTCAGGGTTACGGAAGGAAGTCATTGGATTCTATCGTAAAGGACATCTACAAACAAATATGACCCACTCTGAATCTTCCCTTCTCTTGTCTGCATTGCAGTGGAGTACTAAGACCCTGAATAGATTACCCTGTTAGCTTCCAGGTCTACCCGTCCTACGGGTGGGCTACTCTGATGCAGCTTTTTGCAGCAAATAAATTCTAATCAGAACCCAAGACAGCAGCCTGTCTGCTGCCTGACTGAAGTTGGTGTTTACGTCATAAGCTCTGCTGAAGTAACTCTATACATACCAAATTTAGATGCCGACGTCCGCATTGGGCAAATCCCTCTCCCCTGCCCCTCTCTGCAGACGTCCTTAATGGATGACCCCACTTTAAAAAGGCAAGGTTGTTTTAACCATGAAATAGTGTTTGGACAACAGGGTAGGGTAGAGGTTCTTAAAACGGTGCAATACAGATATCCAGATAAACAATGGAAAAGAATCGTCTACAATGCGACCAACCCTCGTACCGAGGACGGTTGAAGAGAGAGAGAGAGAGATAAACAAAGATACAAAGGGTTAAAGAGGCAACTGTGATTGATGGCAAGGAGCAACTGGGAGAAATCTGGTACAGCTGCAAAGCAAAATCCCCCTCCAAAATAACAGACAAATTTACAAAGTAGGCTCATATGGGTGTAGTGCACACGTATATAGAAAATGCTTATGAAACAAGTTCTACTTTAAGACCTAACCTGATCTAAAGACTTCTATAGTGCCGTTATCATAATGCCTAAGGCATCTACTGATGGCCACTTCAAGTGATATCATAATAAAAATCATAATCCGCTGGAGAAGAAAAGATGTTAAATTCCGACAGGTCAGGCTGCAAGAAATGGACTACATTTCAACTCCTGCTTGAAAAGCAAACAAATTACAGTTATTGCCCTCCATGTATTTTATTGAAACCATTTTAAATGTCATTACACTAGATAGGAACTTCAAATCCTAAGAACTAAGACAAGTAACGAACTCAATCGACAGGAAAGCTCATCAAGGTATTGTAATTAATTACCACCTTTACCCCGAGCAATCTTCAGAGGCAGGGTTTGTGAAGCTGAAACTCAAGAGCAAGAACCACAATCGTAATCGTCAACTTTCACAAGAAAACCATTTGCCTGGACGTAGTTCCTTTAATGTAGACGTGTTAGATCAGTGCATCCACGTACACCAAGCCTGACAGTGGTTAAAAGTAGCACAAAACATGTTGCTCACATGCAACAGCACAATTCACTTAGCTTAGCAAGTAGACAGCAATAAAACTATCAGCAACTGTACAGGCTGCACGCACTTGGATTCTTAGTTCTGTCAAATTTCACAACAAAACATTCAGCAATTATGCTCACTTTTCTAGTTCTCCAAGAACATCGCATTTAGTCCAGTCAGAAGAGACAGAAGAACATCGCATTTAGCCCAGTCAGAAGAGACAGGTCTTTATTATTATGATTCTCTGTTAGGCAAATTTAAAATCATTTGATAATAGTAAATCAAATCACTCATGTACTTTACCAAATTTTCAGACTGTCACAACTGCAGAATCAGCCTGAATCGGACATATTTTACAGAAAATTAGTCAGCTTCAGTTGTGAAAACCTAAAACTTAACAGACACTGAATTTTAAATCCCAGTCCAGCAAAACACTAAACATTCTACTGTACAGCAGCCGATACATATTACATATGCTATGAATACTTTAGACACGTTTCTAGTATTGCATGCATAACTAACAATAAGCGAATGTGTGACATGTCATCAAAAATTTCCAAAGGTCATCATGACACAAATGGTCAAAGTGGAATGCATCTGTGAAGCTGGCTATGGCTGAACTGATCCATTGCCATCTTCCTCCTCATCCTGGGTTCTCTCCGTCTCACACTCAGCCTCGGCAACATTTTATCAGTCAGATCAAATGAAGAAGATCTACGATTCACCTACGATTCCTCGCTCAGCCGATGGACACATGGTGTGTTAACAAACGTCTTACTTACTTACTTACAAAGAAGATGCGCTAAAACTGGTACAGGGCTTCTCAAACTAAAAGAACCACCAAGGCCATCCAAGAAATAACTATTGGTCAGTATAATCGGCCAATTGACTTAAAAGACTCATTAACCACAAGTCACTTGTAATAACAACACTTTACAAATCACACAATTCACTCCGATACACACATTATTAATAATTAAATACACTAGAGTCAGTATTAAACCAGCAATAATACTAACTAAGTATCCACAGTGGTACTGCATTTAGCGTTAAAGCTGCCTTAATTATTAACAAAATGGTAATTAATAGAGAATCAAGAATCAGCAACAGGGCAGCTGCTACTCATGAACTGACATCAATTCCTTCACAAAACAAATCCATCACAAGGTTCACACGTCAGCCATTTACTAAAGTTTACACTTCCTCGATCAACCCAACGTCAAGTGTCACAAGACAACAGTCGCTATTTTCGTTATGTGTGACTGAGCGAACAGTTCTTCTTAGGAAGCTGAATAGCCACTGCGCAGATTCAGTTTCAACATGATACAGGAGAAGATGAACGTCGCACCATACATCCCAGTCGCAATCCAACAGTTGACAGCAACCTTTTTGTACAGGTCGGAGATGTATGTGTAGTTGTGACCACCCTTCGCCCACTCCTCCTCGTTAATTGGAAGATCCTCGGCTAAAGCAGGGGCTTCGATGTAGAAGAATCCACCCAGCAGGACCTAGGAAACAAACACACAGAGGTCGTCACATCTCAAACACTGTTCTGTTAGCTACCCAAAAACTGTATGCCTTGGTTAACCAGAACTGTTGCCCCTGAATGGACTTATCAAATCTCAAGCATGGAGTACTGTAGTTCTAGGGCCAAACAAAGGGTGTTTTTCTGCCCTCATCTTCTCCTATTGACCAAACAAGATCCTCTGCAAATTCACTGAACTGAAACTGGATCTCTACTCCAGCCATCTTTAGAACTGCACACAGGCCATGCACGGCACACGTGGATGAATTTCATTAAACTGTTGATGACCTGAATCACCTCTCATTGGCTGGTATTATTATTATTATTAATTATTATTATTATCATTTTTATCATTATTAATCAGATACTTATATCGCTCTAATTCATGAATTCACCTCAAAAGTGAGGGTAGCTGGAAAAAGATAAATAAGTCTTCAATTGTTTGCAAAATGAAATAAGAGAAAGAGAAGGGTCCCTCAAGCTGGTGGTAGTGAATTCCACAGATGTGGACCAACATGTAAAAAGGCATGAAAGCCACATGGTATCTCACACATAAGTAAAAATCAGATAACGGTAACAATTTCCTTAATTGTCTCTAAAGAAACTACTGAGGTACAAACACAACCAATGTATTCTAATGATAGGAAATCGTTTTAACATCCAAACTTTTTGACCTGATTAACAATAATTTTTCAGAAGAAAAAACATTGTCTGGAGACTGTAAATGACATCAAGAATTGCTATGTCTTGATCTGCTACACTATGACTATTATTTTACTTTTGTTTTTACCTCTTTTACTGCTATTTTTCTGTTGTAGAAAGCTATCTGAGGATTTGGAAAAAGTAACCAAGCATTGGTGTGGAATGGCCACTTAATGTTAGCATTAAATATTATTATTAAACATAGCCTTATATCATATACTCAAATTCTAGAATTTCAGTCTGTGTGTGCAAGAGAGAGAGACAGACAGACAGACACACAGACAGACACACAGAGAGAGAGCCGGAAAGGTACATTCCTTCTTAAAGAAAATTGTCATGAAGGCGTATTAGGTACACGAAAGAAACAGAGCCTTCACTGCGGTATATCGGCAAAGCCCATGCATAATCATAGTCGGGCTGTAAAATCCATTAATTTGATGTTTTCCACATCGTTAAACAGGTTTAGAACTCAGCAAGGGCGGTCACCTGAGCGTAGACACGCCCCCGTCAAAGGCTCTGTTTGATAAACACTCATTTTCGCATATTGGTGACCGTTTTAGGAAATCCAGTTAACAGCTGAAAAAAGCGGTTATACGAAGCGGTTCCAGTAACCGTGAGATAAACTCTGAACCGGATTGGATCACCCAGTTCTGGTCAACTAACCGGAAAATCAAGCAACCAAAGTGATCGACTCTCCAAATCATAAGATAGAAACAAATATAATTAAAAATATCACTCACGAGCATTATTATGCCCCAGAAGCTGACTATTGCACAGAAACCAGAACATTTCGGTCCACAACACGGAATCGTCATTTTAAACCGTGAAAGTTGTTGCGAAAATTCTCTATTTTCACTCCACTCCACCCAAACACCAACTGACAACAAGCATAGAATTGACACCACAATAATTATAACACAAACGATATATCGTTCAATGATGCAACACGCAGTCTAATGACGTCATTTTACGTTTATAGCGCCATAGTTTTCAGGAATCTAATCTAATTACTTCTATAGCGCCATATCATAATGCCAAAAGCATCAAACGATGGTCGTTGCAAGTGAAATCGTAATCAAAATCATAATCAGAAAGTACGAAATAAATGCACACGGTTTTCTGTAGGGACCGTATGGCCTCGACTCTGTTCATTTATGCAATGAATAGATTGTAAGCGTAATCCCGAGATTTCTTGAGCGACCAACAAAAGCCACGTCACGGGGCGCTCAGTCATTAACAAACTTGATAAGCAAAAGTGTTCGGTTCCAGTTCAAGCTCCACGAGTCAGACCTTGTGTAAGGACTGTGCTAGCCCGAAATTTAACTCTCTTAAATAAGCCAAGTTCGGCACGTGCTTCAATGTAGATGTAAAATGTGAATGTATATAATTTTCTGGAGTAACTAAATGGCCTAGACCCTGCTCGTTTTTCAAAGAATTGATCGGGCGAGAGCCTTCACCACCGATACCCGTTAACAGTAATAGTCAGCGCTACTGCTAAATACACAACTACCGAGATTAACTGATTTTCAAAATTGTCTTTTTGCAAAAACTATTTGACCTACACAGATTTTATGGGAAAGGTTTTCAGTGTAAAAGTTATATTAAATCTGCTGGGCTAATGCAGCATTTTCTACTTATACGAATATTCTGAACGAGAATACAAATTGTATCCGGTCACAAGGTGACGCTATAGTGGTCTCTTTATTCTACGATATCCGTACACTAAATATAGCTGAACGCTCACGTGCTTGTCATGCACAAAGCTTTTAACATGTTCCCCCATTAAAATCTTTGGTCATGCGACTGCTAAGGTTATTATAGCGCTTGCATGTTAACGTAATATCATTGTCCGCTTATACACGAAAGAAGTTTTCAGTTTTACCTTTCGCTTAGTTTAATTCTTCTGTCTGCCACACCTGTCGTTCAGTTACCATAATTTCTCTCCGTTATACGGCACCAATCCGACTTATCCTGGGCTCTCCTCCAAGCAGTATGGAGTCCAACGTTCAAAGGTGAAAGATCTTTCTCCACAGTTCTCCGCCACGTGGCTCTGGGACGGCCACGTGGTCTTCTCCAATCCCATGGGGGTTTGTTCATCACAGACCATAAGGCTCTCCTGAAAACCAAACTTTCCAAGCTATCCTATCCTACTTCCACTCTAGCACCATCCAATGGCCACCATCACCCACGATTTCCACCTTACTTAATTCCAATCAAAGCTGTCAGCATTTGCCAGTTTACAAGTCAGTTGTCGCATCACAATAAAATTGGTCAGCAATCATTTAATTTAAAATTAACACTGGAAGATCGACATTCCCGTGTCCTAGTAAAAGGACTTCTTTCATTTTCTCAACAAAGTATTTAATTGACAACAATATAATCCCTTTCAGGTCTAGGAGACAATTGTCAGTCACCTTAAACGCATGCAACTAATTAGTTGTACTACACTGGACAGTTTTGGAAACAAATAGTAAGACCATGACAACGATAGAGTCCATTTGGTTTCCTTCAGTCCAACACCCAATCTTCTCTGAAAGCAGCTTCACAGTTGCTGCCAAACTGGACTTCTCAGTAGTCAAGTGTCATTTTACTATGGGACGCGTTGTGTCAGCTGCCTAGAACCAAGACAAACAGAAACGCAGTGAAACCTCAACAGACCAGATCAATGGATTTGCTCAGAGTCCTTAAATGAAGACTTAGTGTATACAGGGTTTGGGTTCAAAAATCCACCCTTTGTGTTACAAAACACAAATAAGAAAAGATTTTGAGCTGCACATAGTAACATAATTATGCCAATCGTCCAATTGTTTGTGCTCTGCCCAAAAGATCCTCAACCTTGGGACTAAACTGCTGAGCAGTTACTACAGACACATGTCAACTATTTACCTTCAGCATTTTACCTTTGAACAGTGTGAAAATGGTGACGAAAGTAATACACATTAAGAGCAACAGTTAACAAAGTTCTTACTTTTGAGGAACATGATGGCCAACTTACCAACGTCTGCTGTGATAGAATCAGTCAAGGCTCAGTACTGCTGGTAAGAACCTGCAAAAAGAAATGTTTTAACCCTGTCTTAGTCAAACACTTCTATGAAGGAAAGGTTCATAAAGCAAACTTAGAAATCATGAAATTGTTAAAAGGCAGGAAACCTCCATCCACAAATGATTGTGACAGGTTTGCATGCAGAAACAAGAAAGCAAAATCACCTGACCAAACTGAAAAAGGACAACTCCATGCAGCAAACAGCAGTAACAGAAACACTGCCACAGAGTTTAAACTGAATAAACACACTGAGTCTCTAGTGCTACATGAGTCAACAGAAACACGAACAATGGCTGTTGCACTGATGTTAGTCGAACACCAACAGATAGGACAGGCTTTGCTGAATAGAAAAAAAGCAAAGCATCTCATATATTATGATGGAATTTCTACCTCTGCCACGTTTCCACTCGCCAGTGTAGCTGTCGTAAGAGGCTCTTCGCTTGTTCCCGGAGAACTGGTTATAACCGCCTGAGCAAATCAACGAAAACATAAGAGAAGCAGAACACTCATTATGACAGAAACTTTTAGGCAGCACAACACACAAGACAGGGACATCAAATGACCTTCAGACACAATGAACTTTGCATCTGGTCCGAAGTCAACTAAAACCATATTTAAGGAAGAGAAACTAAGTTCAGATTGAAGCACACAAAAGACTTGCAGCTAAGTCAATGTCTCATCACAGCTGAGTATTCACCAAGCATTGCAGGTATGTGATAGCCTAGTGGTTAGTGGGGTGGACTGTCAACAATGAAGTCGCATTAACAGGTGGGGGTTCAAATCCACGTCTGGGCAAAAGAAGTTTAGAAAATTTCAGTTCTTGCAAACCAAGCAAACTCCAGCTACATAAAAAGAGTACACTGACCATACACTGATGGTGGGAAGATCAGGCAGCGAGGCAGAGGATTGGCCACCTGCCCTCAAGTGTAGAGGCCACATACCCACTGCTGCCTCTTGGATTGGAATAAGGGACTATTCTTCCTCTTTTCCTTAGCACAGATATGCTTAGGCAATTGCAAAGACAATTTCCCTTGAACTCTGACTCATTGCTGAAGATGAACTGCATACAACACGACACACACACAAGACGGACCAAAACAACACACTTGCTGACCTCCGTAACTCTGGGTCGGATAAGCACCGCCTCCTGCTCCTCCGTAGTACGACTGATACTGGCCTCCTCCTCCTCCGTATCCTGTGTTCCATCCACCACCACGACCGTATCCCATGCTACCAGCTGCATTGTAGCCTCCATAACCTCCTCTTTGGTTGCCTCCCATTCTACAACACCAACATCACTCATTGCAAACAGCGCCATCAATGATGCCATAGAAAATAGACTGAGAATTACCAAAAGTAATAATGGTTTTAGTCTCAGCCAAAACTACAATCAGCGCTGAAACTGAGACATGGCAGCCTTTTTGTTTGTTCAAGTCGGAAGCACCACTGTTTCCTAAGTGGCACTTTATAAATGTTCGTTTACAATTACATGTTAATCACCACAACATCAGTGATGGAACGTTTCTAATGAGTTCCGAACAACAAAACCGCCATCTTAGGCATCACAGCTAAGTTAAAGCCACTATAAAGTCATCTGCCAGTAGTGACTGAATATTTCTGAACAAAAATTCAGTCAAAATCAACACCAAATATCGACAAAAGCTACTGTTTCCACCAAGTCTGGCACTAATGCGACAATTGAAACCTGATTTCTGGGTCAGATTCACTGCCAACCATTCACCAAATGCTAAAACAGGCATTACTGCTATAAAACATGAAGCGAGCTTGATTCAAGATCGTATGCAAAAAGGTTTACTCGTAGAAATGACGACCTGTGCCTCGGATTTACACAAAGTGCATCTTATAAATTCTCAGTATGTGAAAAAAGAGGACAGAAGGAGTACTGCTGACCCTGTCATCGCTCCACCCATCTGTCCTCGTCCACGTGCTTGTCCTCCTCGGAAATTGCTGCCTCTCATCTGGCCTCGGTTACCTCGGCCTCTCTGGTTGCCACCACGACTGTAAAAAAAGCAAATGGCACAGTCAAAGAGCCTCCTGAGACAGACTACAATACCATGCAAAAAACAAAACAACATCTATCTGTCTGTCTGTGTGTCCACAGGACTGGATCACAAAATAAAACATCAAAGAAATGACTAGATAAGAAGCAGAACAGAATCAACACTGAAGACCAATTCAAAAGGTGAAGGGTGAAGGACTGAAGATGAGAATTTCAAAGCAGGCTTATCAGAGCACCAGAGACAGAATGCTCACAGAATGACACGTGAAACTAACATCCGACTCCTGATGACTCTGCCGTCAACAAAATGCTGTCAAATAACGTCATAGGGCCGCAACAGAGTCTGGTTTTCTAAGGCCACAGTAACTGTGCTTCACTACCAGACAACTGATGTCTAAGAGCACTTCATAGTCAAACTAGTGTTTCCTGTTTCCATATATTAGTTTTACTAAACAATCAATGGAAATAAACCGAAGGGTGGCGATTGGAAAAGCCGCAATGAATAGACTAGAAAAAATATGGAAAGACAAACATGTGAGCACAGACACGAAAAAAAGATTGGTAAGAGCCTTGATTATACCAACAGTAACATACGGCAGTGAGACGTGGACAATGACCAAGAAAATAGAGAAAAAAATCAATGCTTGTGAAATGTGGATATGGAGGAAGATGTTGAGAACATCATGGACGGAGAAAAGGACTAATGAATGGGTACGCATGGCGAGTGGAACTGAGCAAGATGAGACGTTACAACAAACAGTGCTAAAATCAAAGCTGAGGTTCTTTGGACATGTTATGAGATCAGATGGATTGGAGAAAGAAATGATGCTGGCTTGTGGAGAGGGAAAGAGAAAACAAGGGAGACCAAGGAAAAAATGGATGGACAAGATACACGAAGCAACTGGAATGAACTTGGCACAACTAAGGGACGCGACACTGGAAAGAAAGAAATGGAGAAGATTGATCATGACGGTCGCTAGAGCTCAAAGAGTTGATAGCACAAGGAAAAAAACAAGGAAAAACAATCTAAAAAGATGCAAGACTTAAGATAAGCAGAGAAAATGTTTCTTGAATGTTTCTTCAGGTAGTCTGAAACAGCAAGAAGACGACAGCTGCTTTCCTGGCAAGTGACAGTGAAAGCATTACAATCTTTCTGAGTAGAGGTTTGGGGGCGTTGTTTACCCTCTCTGGCCTATGCTTCCAATCTTCTTCGGTTCTTCGTCTTTGTCGATGACGCTCTCGTCGAGTCTTCCGAGCAGCATTCCCCACCCCTTCCGATGCTTTGTGTCGGAAGCCAACTTCTCCTTCGTCTGAATAATCGTCTGCAAAAGGCAAAGACAACTTAGACAAAACTGCATCGAGGAGACAAGTACAGAACAGTGAAACACAGCTAGAAGCAGTTGCTAGAAGTAAAGACAGCAGAGGAACGTCCAGAACGTGAAAAAGAAGAAAGACGAGCACATGAGAAAGAGATGCAAAGTGAATCAACTACCTCAGTTAGTTAGTTAATTAGTTGTCTGGACATTCTTAAAGTGCCTTAAAAGAACCTTTGAAGGCACTCCTCCCCAGTCTAAGCAATACAGTAGCTCATCTTCACCAACACACACATGCTATGCCTCACTAAACACAGTTCAATCAAACAGAAACGTTTGCCCACTCTGCTGCCCTAGACCCAAAAGCACCAATGCCAACTTAATGACACAGTTTAATATAACCTATTCAATAAAAAATATAATTTACTAATAATTCAATAGAATTCAATTTATCTGTTATAAAAGCCAAGTGGATGAGTCAGCTGTATTTGAAACTGATAATCAGACGAAGTGGATTGAAAGTAGAAGATAAAATCCTTCGTACTTTTTCTATCTCGTTCAGGTCATGCTGGCTCTTGTTGTACGGATTCTTCTGAATTCTTTGCAGTTTCCGGACTTTGTCGAGGAAGATCTGTCGCAGGCTGTCGCTGAGCAGACCTTCAGAAAGCAACCACCAAGATATCAACTGACTGCAAACATTCGACTGCAAATGTAATTGCTCTTAAAGGAGAATTGCACCAACCAACAGCAGGGAAGATCACTCCCATATCTTCTGTATTGTGTAAGGAAGAATAAGCTTCATGTCTTAAATGAACACAAATGTATAAATGAAGGATTCAAAACTGAAGGCCACCTCCAAAGATATCCAAAATTTACCAAAAGCGGGTTTTGCAAAACGACAATGAAGCAACTGTCAAAAATCTGCAGATTTTATGTACACAGGAAATTTATTTTTCCGACATTCTAGATGTTTGTGAGCAAGCAACTACAATCTCAAGATTTAGTGAATGGTTGTTAGTATCCATATTACAGCACAACTGTTGTTTTTCAAATGAATGGCGATCCATATGGAATCAGCAACTGTTGCTTTTCACATGACTGGAGATTCAGATGGAATCCATACTACAGACAAGACTTCGGAATATGGACAATGACAGAAAATATCCAGCTGCCCAGTGACCACAATGCAGTCATAGGTACTTAGGCAAGGCCAAGGTCAAGACACACTAACCAAGGGTCAAGGCTGGCCACTAATAATAATTATTTTAATATAATAATAATAATAACATACCTACCTTGGGTAAAAAAACAAAAATAATAATAATAAGTAGTAGTAGTAGTGGTACTACTACTACTAATAATAATAACTAAAATAAAGACCAAATTAGAACACACACAGAGCCTTCATCAGAAAAACAAAATCCAATAAAGCAGTTGAGAAAATCCTTTCCAACCAAAAGATTGATGTCGTTATTTAGCAAACAAGGAAATCACCAAATCTGTCTTTTCGGACAGTGATTGCTCTGATGACAAAGAGCTTCTCGTTGTTGAGTTCCTTCTCCTTGTGGCTTTCGGTGGCTGCCACTGCGTCCTGCTCAGAGGCATACTCAACGTATGCATGGCTACAAGAACAGCCGACATAAGAACATCATTCGTACAAAGCAAACACCTATCTGTCTGGTGCCAACATTAGTTTTAAGCTTGACAGACTGGTCATAACACTTCACTCACAACACACATCAAAGCCAGCCCAACACAGACAGAAGGTCACAAGCACAGCCACAGCTTATTCACTATTGCCTCAAACTATAACAGGGTCACAAAGAAAGGAAAGAGTAACTGAATTCCTCGATTAACGTTAATAAACATTAGAATAGGCAAAAGGTAAGATGAGATTATGGATTTTTCACTTTCATTTAGCGATATAATCCGGAGGCCTCTACAGCACTAGAATTACTATTGCCATATTGTCCTCCACTAGGACAGCAAATAATTACTGGCCAACAGCGTTTCCACTGCCAATAATCATCTAAAGAACTGCCATGTCATTGTTTACAGTTACTAAAGTGTAAAGGAGCCGCTACAAGCCCCAATGGAGTATTTGCCCTCTTTACCGAGTCTGTTCCAAATTTTCAGCATTTCCTTCGATTTCCTTATGAGGCAAAATAACTCGTAAAGCATCGGGAAAAAGATCGCTCAAAGTTGCCTCAGTTACATCACTCGGTAAATTACCAACAAAGAGCAGACGCTGAACGACTGATCCTGAAACAGTAAATCACAACCACCTGTTGTACATCATTTGCAGAGATCGGGCCACGGCTGGGCAACGGGGCGCAGGGGAGCCTCACCAGCCGTGGCGACTACAACAAGACTCGAGTTTATCAGGCAAATTCTGCCATGAGGGCAAAAGCGCACTATCATCAACATCGCTTAGCATTTCTAAAATAATCAAGAATTGCTTTAGCAGTATGCTTATCATTTTGTGATTTATTCAGTCGTTGCAAAGAACCACGTTATGTGGCTCTTCAATCGTTTAAACTTCATTTGAACTTTTGTCAGTGAAAGAAACAAGATCAAAAGTCAGAAGACAAAGAAGAAATAGTGGACACAAGTTGGTAAATATACAAATGTTATATTAACAAAATGTAATGCCATTTGCAAAGCACTTCTTCCAGAGATTCTTCTTTCTCGGGTATCTTGAGAGAAAAAAAGGCAAGGTGGCTACTTCCAAGGGCTTACCAGAAATTCTCTAAATACGAATATGGTGAAGACAGATTTTACAAAACAAAATGCAAAAATATTAACAATTTCATCATTTTTCCGTGACTTACCTCCTTCAAAGATCAAAAACACAGAAAAAAACAGAAGAAAAAAGTTTGTTTTACAATCCTAAGAAAACTCTCCAGTCCCTTAACTTTTATTCACTACAATCAGATTCCACATAGGATTCATTGATAAGACATCAAGCCAAGTCCCTGGCTCCTACTCACCCCAACTTTTTATTCACCCAGATACTGAATTTGGCTGGCAGGGTCCATTCCCAATGTTCCACTCAAACAACAGACTGAGCATTATTTTACTGGGCCACAAATGGTAGGCCAACACTGAAGGCCATGGAAAGTTCTCATAGGACAGAAGTACTATGCTCCCCATAGAGGGGCTAGACATAGTATAAGTCTTTCACGCGCCAAGGTTAATTTTGAATATGAACATTTCTCACAAGATTTCTCAGCCAAATATAAATGTATGTATTGCTATAGCAAAAAACAAAAAACTTACTTTATTCAGGCAAAGCAATGGCAACTTTTTTAGAAATGTCACACAAATGCTTCAGATTTATTCCATTTTTCAGAAAATACATTTTAAATTTCAACTGTTGAACAGGTTCCCCTTTCTTTGCGTCAAATTAAAACTTGGAAATGTAAATGCCACTGAAAAATGTTATTAAGCACTTACACAAAATCTTGGTTACAGATGAACCTGGAATAATTTGCTAATCTGCATCCCACCCAAATCCTCCTTCACTCAGACATAAAACGTCAAAACCCTCAGGAGGTATTTCAGCCAAGTTCTGGGTCTTTGCTGCTTTGCATGCTATGCAGTTCCTCACTCGAAGATCCTAAACTTTCTTCCTTCTCATTCAGTAAATCATTCATGTTTTTTCCCAAATATTTTTAAAATAATCATTTGTTGCTGATGCAGAGTAACTGAAGACAAGAAATAATCTTTCAGTCCAGCGTATGAAACAACAAACCTGTATTCGGCTGCTGATCCTTCTTCACAACAGGCAGAAAGTCATCTGAAACACAGCAACACCAACATCACAATACAACGTCTGTCATTTGAAAAGATAGCTTTACTAAATTCAAAACAAAACCTAAAACAGACTATGTTTTAAAATGGTCCACAAGTACTTGGCTTCTGCCTGCACAGAAGAGCAAAGGCTCAGGACAAGACGGCATGGATCTAACAGTTAAATGCTGGTCCTCTGCTTCAAGAAGTTCTTTGAAGGCCCTATATAAATGACATTCATAAAACTAACTCACTGACTGACTAAGCAGAACATCTGAACTTTAACACCATGCAGACAATGCAAATGCTGGCCTACATGGTGTTAAAGTTCATTTAGAACTTCAGACATTCTGCTTAGTCAATCAGAGAGTTAGTTATCTGAACATCACTCAGTTCAGTACCATTCAGACATACTCTGAAAGGTGCAACATCAAGTGTCTAGACGCAATGTACAGTTGCTTAACAACCAATGCACTGTTGCAAGTCCAACCTGAACTGGAAATCAAGTTTTCCCCAGCCAATTGTCACCACAAGAACATGTAAGCATATCTGAAGTTACCATCAGAACAACGTACAGCAACTGGACCAAGACTTATTCCGACAGACATTCGTGCCTCAAATTCAAGTCTAAAGCATGTCTGAAAACGTCCATTAGAACATGACAACAAGCAAAACTCACCCTCAGATTCCTTGAATTCATAGGCCATTTGATCAAAGGTCAGAGTTTCTCGGAATGCCTTCAGCTCCTCTTTGACCTCCTCTGCCTCTGCAGCTGACTTAAACAGAAACTTCACCTGACTGGAAAAGAACACCTCGTCTTTGTAATGCAATCAATCTTATCACAAAAGATTTGTGCCCATAAGCTGACTGCTAAATATTCCTTTGCACTTCTGCACTTTCTATGATCCTAATGCACAACTCCAGTGTGTCTTGAATGCTGCAGCTCGCCTGACTGGTGACATTCCTAAGTTCGGCCACATTTCTTCATTTATACTGGAACAATTGCTTTTGCTCCCAGTGCATCCTCTTCAAAATCTTGACTCTCATGCGGAAATGTCTTGTTGGCTGTGCTTCGCTCTATTTAAGGGAGCTCTGCATCCCCCTTTCTTCTATTCCTAGCCGCAGACTACTGCGTTTGTCGGTTCAGGGCGATCTCGCCGTGCATCTAGCTCGAACTGCCACCGCTCAGCGCCGCAGCTTTGCTTTTGCTGGCTCTATTTCTTGGAATGACTTACCTCTCCAACCTTTGAATGGAGCTTCTCTCCCTCTCCCCCCTCTTCCATAAGCGCTTGAAGACCGTACGATTCCCCAGTTCTGGGATGGGTCGGGAGCGCCTGTGATGAGGCTACCTTGAAGCGGCGCTTTACAAATTTACAATTACGATATGTGGTGGATATCAACCAAGATCCTTGCATATGTCACTGAAAACGAAAACAAATGTAGCCAAGGAACAGAGATTCTTAAGAATCAAAGTCAAGTCAGATACACTTCTTCACATTCTATCACAGTCAATAGTTTTTTGCTCCACTTTATTTCAGACGGGTGCCACCCAGTTGCAACATCAGTGGCAACACAAAAGCCACAACCTCCTGCTTTTAGGCCAATTGAAAAAGATGCGGCATCTTTTTCCCAGTTTATATACCATCCGACCAAAAGCTGCCTATGAAGTATCGTTCGATCGAAAAGAAGCTTATTTTTCCCAAGTGGTGTCTGCTAAGACACACAGCAACCTACCCCGTAGTTGTCTTCTCAGATGACCGATCATGAAAATCAATGCAGAACTTCTGAGTTCTTTCAAGTAGTCGTTTAAAGACGTCTGAACTGAGATCCGACAGCTCAACCGGTTGAACTAGAAGACTTCGCTCCTTGTAACTCAGAACCAGATCTAATACCATAAATATAATTCGTTAACAAGATCGTATCCAGCAACTGGGTCAGTATCCAATCACACTTAGGCTTCGGAACATCACTGACAGCCGTTCAGCTGGCCAAAAGAAAGAGATGCCCAGCAAATAATACAGTAACATATTAAGTGAATCAGTTGCTTTGACTTGATCAAGACAAACACGACACAGTAACACATCACTTGGCAAACTAATTTTATCTTACAAAACAGTACACTACATGTTGCCACAGCGTAATAGCACGTTTGCAAGGCATGGTACCCATCAGCGCAGAATTATTACTGTTAACTTCTGTATCGCCGGTGCTTAATGCACAAGGCATCAACCAATGACACACCAAAACCAAACCATATTCAGGTCGAAACCCTGAAAATCAGTCCCTTAAGACAAATGGACCGCTTACAGTTGATAAGTAATTTCAAAAAAAGGTAAGTCTCAAGTTGAGAATGAAATGACACAAGCGACTGAGCAGAATGAACAGATAAAGGGACAAAGTCAAGTGCTAGCTCAGAATGTTCTGGTAAAATTTCTGAACAGCTGAATTCACCTGAATTTATTTCATTTCTAAAGGGAACGATGAATTTCTTTCCATTCCACGTCAGCCGGAAACAGTCTCCTGACAAACACAATAAAGACAGATGGGAGAAAACCAAAAACACGGTACTCCAAACAGAAGCAACTTTCGTTCACCAGGAAATGATAATAGAATCATGCAAAGAACAATGAATTTGGATGAAATTCTGAACAACACCTAAAGGCTAAAGGGCAACAGTCAACCACTCAGGTCCAGTGTGATATGCTTAAGTATTCATGAAAATATATCTATAACAAATTTCACATAATATTAAATTTAAATACATTAACCTATAACAATGAAGTAATGTTGAAATTAGATATGCACGAAATATGGTAACGCCACCACTCAACTCAAGAGCTACTTTGAATAACAATGATCGGATGGACTGCAGACTAAATTTTCACATCAAGTAATTCACCGATGTAGCATTTATTTTATTATTACTTATTAAAAGCACTTATAACACACGCATGGTCAGTAAATCTGATGCATGGAACCCAGCCACTCCGACCATCCATTAGGAAGACACTTCTCCACATACAGACTACAAACTCATTTCATTTGACTGTTCAACCTAGCATTAAGTCGTTTATAACGGAAAGACAGCCAAAGTTAGACAGACGCTTTTGCGAGGTCTTTGAAAGTCTTATTAAGCAACTTGGTACAAATGCATAAGTAGCAAAGCGTCATTTGGTTCAAAGGTGGAAAAACGAGTGGGAAGTAGGAGCAAGAAACGATGACTCACTGTCCTTTGGCATATCAATGGCAAACTGACTGGAAACATCTGGTTCCTCCTCCTCCTCTGCTGCCATCTCAGCTGCTTCCTGCTTCCTTTGCTCCTCTCCCTCCTTGACTGCAGCAGCTGGCTCTGCTTCTCCTCCTCCTCCCTCAGCAGCATGTTCTGTCTTAGCAGCACCCTCTGCTTCAGCTGCAGCTGCTTCAGCCACAGTCTCTGCTGCTTCTAATGCCGGCTGCTGTAGCTGCTGCTGCTGTTGCTGCTGTTGTTGCTGCTGCTGCTGTTGCTGCTGCTGCTGTTGCTGCTGTTGTTGCTGCTCAATGTTCTGGTCGTCAGTTGCCTTCTTCTGTTCCAACTCCTCAAACGTAACTGAAACACACAGTCAAAGCAATCGCTGTACATGCAAATGCATCAGTTCAACGCACATACGATACAAGAAAACCAAATGACAAGACACAAAATGCAACCAAGGAACAGTTGAACGGACCTTCATTTCATCTCCATCCTTCAAAAAGCAGTAATTCCTGTTAATCTGTTTTCAACAAACACCGTGTGCATTTCTGTCATCTGCTTCAAATGATGGCATCATGAAGGGTTTCTAAATGCCGAGGAATCCATCACGTAAACACCAACCCTTTTTGGTGCTCTGCTGGATACTCAAGATTTTAGATGTTACAGTAATACTACTCCTCCACAAACATTTATCTTACTTACTATTTTCAGTGAAGTCTTCAGCATCAGTTGTGGGATTTTCAGTGGCTGCGGATTCGTCGGCATTGTGATTGTCTGACGTGTCCATTTGTTCAACATCTGAATTAAAAGCAGATTCATTCACTTTAGGTGCATCACACCCATTAAGCGCATTACAGATGCACAGAAGAATAAATACAGACAAGGCAAACTGTGGCATAAACAGTGACATTCTGCATACAGCGAACTCAGCGGGGGTATCAAGAAGCTATCTGGAGAAGGATGTGGCCAAACACTGTTTGTTGTTGTTTTTTCTAAACTAATTGGGTAATTCTTAGCATCCTCAAGACTCTTTTGACCTCAGCTATCTCCCTTCAGTTGCACTTTGCAATCTGTTAACACAAGCTGTTCAGAAGCAAATAAATTATGAAAGCTGCAAAGTGAAAGCAAATTAAACAACATAAGAACAACATTAACCCCTTGTTTCTATATTCTCTTCCTCTGTTGGTTGACATTTCGGAGCCCCTTCCTCCTTCTTGGCTTCTTCTTGAAGAGCTACAACAACATATCAAGCACAGATTTCTCATATCTTTAGCCACTAGGCCTGTCGGCAGGCACTCAGGGGGCCCAAAGGGTGACACCTGGGCCATGAATCATATATCTGAAACCCCAGCTAAAGAAGTAATGATTATTTTTGGCAGACTGCTGTATTAGTCACAGAACAGGTTCGCGGCTTAACAATGAACAGTTTGTCGATGGCCTGTGAAGCCATGTGGTGGGAGGTACTGAGTTGCAGCCGAGAGTTATCAATCAGCGAAACATACAGAACGACAAATTTCTCGAGCCTTCAGGAGTGACTAGAAATAGTGTACTGTGGTCGTGGTGGCTGAAAGATATCGTGGACTCGTAGGCATGGCAACTGCTTAACTAACTTTGAATTAGACCTAAGTACATATAAAAACCCACATGCAGCCTGCTGGATGATTGATTTATTATCCACTGATGAAGGGATGGGTAGTTGGGATCTCCCTCTGAATTGACTAGGGTACCTGGGTTGTATTTTACCAAACTCAAGACACCACAATTAGCCACTCGACTATTTCGAGTTCACTGAAATTCTAATTTTGGAACTGAACTCAAAAACAACTCTGAGCAAAAGAAGATAACTCCAGTAGACAACCGTTTATTGCCTGGATTTGCATAAATATACTTGATCACTTATTCTTGTCCCCAGACTGTATTAGCGTTAGTATAGTGCTGATTAACTGATATGACATTCTGGTGACATTCACTAGTAATCCTAATGAAACACTCTTATTTCATTGGACCATTGCAAAACCTTCTTGGCTCACAATTTCAGCAATTAGAAAACAGCTGAGCAATATGAACAGAAAATAACTAGACACACACCTTGGTCACTGGCAACAAGTCGACTGATAAGGTCGGCCTTTTTGCCCGACTGGTCCAAACCCCTTTTCTTTAAATGCTCTTTCAGCTGTGGGATGGTCAGCTTATTCCAATCAGCCACATCAGACATCGTGACGATTTGACCTTCAAAATCATGACAACACATTTAAATTCACAATAAAACACTTGATCATTTTAATTGCTTTATTTTGACTCTTTTTATTTTATTTTCCTTCTTTAGACCATTTATTATGTTATCTGAAGCGTAAACAAGTGTGCGAGATGGAGTATTCAAACACAAAAATGTAAATCGCAGTCAACAAAATCAACTGAACTTAAGCCGACTGACTAAGCAAATTTAATAGCAAAGAAAAACATTTATGACTGCTGCCACGTTGAAGTTTAAACCAAAACCTCCAGCATTTTAAGTTCCCGCTACAAGTTTCAAATCAGGACTTCGTTTCAAAGGTCTACAATCAGACCTACCGCTGATAAGCTGTGAATATCAATAACCTCTGTTACCCATTTGTATCATCCCCTAAATTTATATAGCACCAGTGCAAATAACAAGACAATGCATCAACCAATGACACTAAGCAATTGTGCATAGAAGGACTTGCTCAATGTCCCTAAATCTTAAGGGCGGCTCAACCGCATTCAAAGGAACGCTAAGCTTAGGAACCACTGCAAACAACTATCATGACAACATGAATCTCAAGTGATGGACATTTATGAAAATGCAAATAGAAATGGGTGTCATGCACAACTTTGTTTCATTTTATTGTAAAAGCACATAAACTACTTTTAAGTAAATAACCTGGTGCAAGGCAAATGCGGACACTTCACAACAACATAAAACAGAAAAACATGAGCACAAGATGTCAGCAAAAAGAAATGCAATATCACGAACAGTTTAAAAGTTTATCTTTGTATGCAGTTCGATAGAAAACCAAATTTACATATGGTTCAAGAGAAAACTAAATTTACATATGGTTCAAGAGAAAACTAACTTTACATATGGTTCGTGAGAATATTAACTTTACATATGGTTCGAGAGAAAACTAACTTTACATATGGTTCAAGAGAAAACTAACTTTACATATGGTTCGTGAGAATACTAACTTTACATATGGTTTGAGAGAAAACTAACTTTAGATATGGTTCAAGAGAAAACTAAGTTTACATATGGTTCGTGAGAATATTAACTTTACATATGGTTCGAGAGAAAACTAACTGTACATACAGTTCAAGAGAAAACTAACTTTACATATGGTTCGTGAGAAAACTAACTTTACATATGGTTCAAGAGAAAACTAACTTTACATATGGTTTGTGAGAATACTAACTTTACATACGGTTCGAGAGAAAACTAACTTTACATATGGTTCTGTGATTGCAATATGTGAGAAACTAAGTTTACATATGGTTCATGAGAAATTAAGTTTACATATGGTTCAAGCGAATACTAACAGTGCTCACTGATGTTGAAAACTAGAATATTCGCAATTTTTTACGCTCAAACAGTGAGCAAATCATGAAAGATTTTTATGCAGCAGTGCATGGAAGCATGGAAATTAAACAGTATGTCCCTCTAGAGGTCAACAGAATGTGGACATGCATTGCAGGAGGTAAGTAGTTAAGACGGTGATGGGTGACTGGATGCTCTGAAAAAGCTTTAGTAAACTTTTTAAAACATGTTAATTCTGCATACACATGAGCAATATGGCCACCCAAGACATCTAACAAGAAATAAGGAAGAACTGGTAAGAGAATAACGCATTTAAGTAAGTAAGCAAAACATTTGTTAACAAGCCATATGTCCATCGGCTGAGCGAGGAATCATAGGCGAAAAACACAGTTTTTTTCAAAGTACTTTTATTTCTTGCAATTAACAGTATATGTTTTCTTTGTTTCTGATTTCTTTGTTTTTAAATAAGTAAGTAAGTATATTCTTTGTTAACCAATAGCTAATCACACATCGGTTTACAAGTATTTAAGAACACAAGAAAAACTTAATATGCATACAACATCCTTTGATTTCCTTCTCCTGCTTTTCTTAGATCCCATGTATGTTACAGAGTTTGTATGGCATAATGTAATTCAAAAACATGTTCATAAACATTTTCTTTATGCATGTCCCCAACTTACACTGCATAATAATTGAAGGAACTAAAAGTATTTGAAAAACTCTAGTTACTCTCTCATTTACAGTATTTCTTGTTCGATAACTTCTGGTAGGCTTGCAGCACTCTATTTACCCCCACACTCTAGGGAGGTCATATTGTTACATGTATGTGTTATGAACATCTCAAACCAGATTCTACCAACTTTACACCAAACTCACATTTTGAAGATCTATTGCATGAATGTTTTACAGCCCTTATGCGTTTTAATGTTACTTATGTCTCTCATACTCTCTACATATGAATAATTTTGCACCCCTTGATTCAATTCTGTCGTTCATGTGGACACCCACGCTTACGTTTTCGCTTTATTCGCGTCTTCGAAAGAAAGCTAGTGTCTTGCATTTCTGGAGTATGCACATGACAACTATATAAGATACCTGCATACTTATTAATGGTTTTCTAAACAGGGTGTTATATAAAGTTTACTCCTACATTACCATACGTGACTGGCAATCATTATTGACAAAGACATTTCCGGAGTCGTCTCGTCATCCGATCGCCAACGACAAAGACACGCACCGCTACATAACTATATACAGTATTGAATTCTATTAAAACGCAATCACAGTCAGATTTCCATATTATCGGAAAGTGGATATAAAACCAATAAAAGCGTCTTACCGACTAAAATTTTAACGGAAATTTGTAATAAATTACAAGTACCCAGCTACCAATAAGGAAACTTACTCCGGTCTTATATGAAACAAAGTTGTCCGTGGTAGCATGCTCAGATCGCAAGCGATTTTGATGCTTTCGGCAGATGATCAACATTTTGCCATTCTATATGCATTTTAGTTTGAGGAATCCCACACGTAAACACTGACCTCTTTTGGTGCTCTGCTAAATATTCAAGACTTCAGATATTACAGTAACACTACTGCTACACACACCTTTATCTTACTTACTATTTTCAATGAAGCCTTTTGCATCAGTCGCGGGATTTTCAATCGCTGCAGTTTCGTCGGCATGGTGATTGTCTGACATGTCAATTTGTTCAACATCTGAATTAAAAGCCAATTTAATCACTTTAGGAGTGTTATTTTATTATGAAGTATTCGAAATGCATTTCGTTAGTACATAATTATCAGTTTCTTCAGCGTGTCCCGGGGCGAAGTCCTGTCGCCAGCGACTATTATGCATTTTGACGCTTCTTAGCGATTTAAAACAGGATACTTTGTTGACTTTTGATCGTCAACTCAAGAATTTCTAAAGCGCTACTTAAGCTAAGCACATGACACCAGCTTATTCACAAGCGCTGCGTCAAGTCAGAGGGAATGTCCAGAGATACCGAGTAAAGAACAAATTCCGGTTGCCAGAAGACCAGAGTGGAGAAGGAGGGGGCTAGCTGCCGACAACCTGATCGCATTGTCTTAATTGAAACATGACTCTCTACCTCATATACTAATCTCTGTCTTTCTGAATGCTCTCCTTTCGGTTCTTCACTGCGCAGGGCACCTCGCTTAAGTACCTCCTCTAAGTCTTCAGAAACCCTCGACGGCGGCATCGCATTCATGGTTGCCGTCGTCCTTGACTTCTCTCGTCATAACTTTCGCTCATTTGAATGCGCTTCAATCACTCTGAGGCTCGCTTCTGATCTACCAACAGTGTTCAATATCTATCGTCCTCCTACATCGTCTACCTACTCCTCCAAATTTCTGTCTTTCTTGATAAATAATATTTGCCTCACACCTCTCACTTGCAGCCACTACGCCTAACGAGTTCTTTCTTACCGGTGACTTCTTGCTTCTGCCTTCCTGTCATCTGTCAACCTTGACCAATACATCAACTTCCCAACTCACTTCAATGACCGCACTTTGGATCTCAATATCATCTCCTCTACTTCACTTTTATCTCCTAACTTGCTTCACTCTGTCCTCAACATCACATATAATTTTTTTCTTATTCATTGCCGATATGGAAACCAAGCCTATTCCTCGCCCTCTTACGTCTTCTCAATCTTTCCACCGCATCCGGTCCGTTGACCGTCAGACCTTCACGCAAGACATCATGAATTCTTAATTTTATTCTTAAACCTCTCTCTTCCCTTGATGATCTCCCCTCTTGCTACAATACTACACTCACTAACCATCTGGGTACTCATGCGCCACTCATTACCAAACACATCACACATGGAAACAACAATTGGTTCACTTCTTACCTTCTTGCATTCAAATCCTTTCGCAGACGCCTTGAACGTTCATAAAAACGCGCTATTGACCCTATGGCTAAGGCAAAAGCACTTATTGTGCCTTTGTCGTTGTTCCCAGTATCAAGAAAATAATCAACCTTTCTCTCTCTACTGATGACTTCCCCTGGCTTTCAGATATGCACTTGTTACTCACCTTCTAAAAAAATCCCTAACTCGACAAAGAAAACCTCCTTTATTACCGTCCTACTACAAACTTTCTTTATTGCCTAAGCTAACTGAAGGCATTGTCCTTGCTCGGGTTAATGATTACCTTTCTTCTAAATCACTTCTCAATCCTTACCAGTCTGGATTCACTAACATCACTCCACTGAAACTTTGCTTGTCTATCTATACAATAAATTAGTCTTTGTCATTAGTCATCGTCCAATCACTGTCATAGGTCTATAACCAAACTTCCACATAGGCCTAGAAGAAGATGAGCTTTAATTGGAATATCGTCTCATATACTCCACGATACGAGTTTGAATTGATTGGTTTTAAGTTTTCCTTTGATGCTGCGATGTATATTGATGTCTTTATCGATAACCTTAGAAGTCTTGGTGGTTTCATTCGTATTTCTTTGCAAACGAAATCGTGACGTCGCTTAGGGCGTCATCATTTCGGGCAAAGGTCATAGGCTACGTAAATGAAAGAAAAACGAATTGCCCATCACATAAGAAATCAGACCTAGCAGTCCAGGGCCAAAATAAACGTCTCTTACGTTTGTGGTAAATGGCGAGTCATTGTCGGAACTCCTTGTAGAAGCATGTGCGTTTTTCGCTGTAGGTGTTAGGTGGTCTCCAGTGAATCGCATTCGTGGTCAGATTTATAATACTCACCCTCAAACTCATCGTCGTTTTCTCCCACTCAGTCTGCATGCCTAGATCGTGTTAGCCTCTGCCTTATTTGCTGTTCAAACAGTCACCTATAGCTCACCTTCTGCCAAGCACAACGCACGTAGAAAGCTCTGTCTCTCGCACACTACATTTTCCTCAGCACAACATCATCATCATCATCATCATCAACAACCGTGGGCTCAATGCCCGTAGGTGTCCGATGCCCGTTTCACAATGTGTCTCCACTCGATTCTGTTTTGAGCCGCATGTCCCAGTCTCTGCAAGTCCGCGCCACACCACTCCTCAATGTCATCCACCCACTCTCGATGTGGTCTGCCTCTCTTGTTCGTACCTTCCATAATTCCAAACATCAGAGTCTTAATATTTCTGTCATCCTTCATTCTACAAATATGTCCAAACAATCCAAGTTTTCGCTGAATAACCTTCTGCAGTAGATTCTCGGTTATAGCCACTCTTTCGTAAACCTCTTCATTCCTAATCTTCTGAGTCCATCCGATCCTTAGGATTTTTCTGTAACATTTTCTCTCAAATGCCAAGACTCTCCGTCGTGAGTCTTTTGTCAGGACCCATGTCTCACATCCATACATCATGGTGCTAAATACACATGTCTTTAATACCTCCAGTTTTGTTTTCATGCTGATTGCTCTGCTCTTCCAAGTTTTATCCATTGCTTTCAACACTGCTATTCCCCTCGCTATTCGTATCTTTATTTCACTTTTGCAATCTAGGTCATATGTCATATTACTTCCAAGATAAGTGAACCTCTCTACATTCTCCAGCTGCATTCTTTCAACCACTATCTGCTGGGTGATGTTTTTCAGCACAACAGCTTCTTCCTTAAGTCAGGACAAATCTATGGATCGGCAAATAAGGCGCCAGGATTGGTTCTCTTCGACTGGTCAGCAAGCAATGTCAACATTCGAACATTCTCTGCATCTTCTGTACTGGCTCTTGAAGTACTTCATTTATAGTATCGGGGTTATTGGGTTACTGGATCTACAGCTGAGTGCTATGTTGCTCCAGATGTATTTCCACTTGCTTGGGAGTTTCCATTCATGGACCACGTCACTGAAGAGGGAGAGAGACGTGTGTATGAGCGTAAGCGATAACCTAACCGTAATTAGGCCCTATCTGTGGATCATGCTTCTGTGTTTGCTGGTCCCTCTGATGCAACAGCCTTTAGCCTTCTGCTCTACTGCAGACTAATGCACTAATGCAGTCTCTTCTATTCAACCAAATGCTTGTACATGGCAGAGTTCCAACTGGCTTTGGTCTAGGCATAATCATCCCAATGGAAAAAGGGGCGACCTTAGATAGAAGCAAAACTGATCTTAATCGTAATCGTAAATTTGTAAAGCGCCGCTTCAAGGTAGCCTCATCAGAGTCGCTCCCGGCCCATCCCAGGACTGGGGAATAAGACGGTCTTCAAGCGCTTGCGGAAGAGTGAGGAGGAGAGGGAGAGAATCTCCCGTCGAAGGTTGGCAGGTAAGTCATTCCAAGAGCTAGGGCCAGCAATTATAGCAAAGCTACGGCGCTGAGCGGTGGCAGTTCGAGCTAGAGGGACGGCGAGATCGCCCTGAACTGACAAACGCAGTGGTCTGCGGCCAGGAATAGAAGAAAGGGGATGCAGAGCTCCCTTAAATAAAGCGGAGCACAGCCAACAAGACAGTTCCGCATTAGGGTCAAGATTTTGAAGAGAATACGTTCTCGTATTGGGAGCCAATGCAATTGTTCTGGACAGCATAAATGAAGAAATGTGGCCGAACTTAGGAATGCCACCAATCAGGCGAGCCGCAGCATTCAAGACAGACTGGAGTTGTGCAGTGTAGCAGGATCTTAGGCATCACATTAGGTTCAAACTTATCTAAACTCTTTGAAATGTGTTTTTTGGAGCAGTACGGTACATATTTGGGCACACCTGACCTGCAGTTTGGATTCAAAAAGGGGTTGGGTTGTCCACATGCGCTTCTTACAGTCAGAGCAGTAGTCGATTATTTTACTAGTCAAGGATCTACTATAAACCTGTGTGCATTAGACATGTCCAAAGCCTTTGACAAAGTAAATCACTTTACCTTGTTCAATAGGCTAATGGACAGACAAGTTCCTCGTGAATTTCTAACCACCCTTATAACCTGGTACAGTCTGAGTGCAGCTTTTGTAAGATGGGATAATGTGCTGTCAGACATGATAACTCTGGCCTGTGGAGCTAGGCAGGGTGATGTTCTGTATCCAATTCTATTTGCTGTTTATGTCAATGACATAATTGAAAAGTTAAGGCGATCCGGCCATGGCTGTAGAATTGGAAAGGTATTTTTGGGGCCCGTCATGTATTCAGATGACCTTCTCTTAATATCAGCTTCACTGTGTGATCTCCAAGCTATGACTGACATCTGTTCAGTGGCGCTAGAAAGTCTTGATATGAAACTAAATGCAAATAAATCTCAGGTTATTAGGACTGGTTCATCGTTTCGTAATGTATGTAAGAATATCACGGTCAATGGTACAAAGATCAGTTATATTGATAAACTTAAAAATCTGGGCTGCTATCTGGTTACAGCCAATTCATTCAGAATTAGTTTGCATTAAAGGAGAGTTAAGTTCTATAAGTCATTCAACTCACTGTATTGCAACTGTTACAAATTCTGCGAGCCTGTTTTGCTACATCTTGTTAGCACCCACTGTAAACCTTTCCTCCTCTGTGGAATGGAAGCTGTCAACCTTACCAAGAGTGAACTGAACTTTAGAGTATACCTTCAGTGCTGCCATATGTAAAATATTTAAAATCAGTCATAATAATGTTGAGTCTGTTCTGTTCTTCACACAAGAGCCTAACATTAATGACTGTTGGTTCACCAGAAGACAGCGATTTCTCAGAAAATGTTCACTCGGTGATAATGCTATTGTCAGTTATGTATGTACTTTTCTCAGTCGCTTGAATTGAGCTGTTCTCATAGGGTCGTGGCTGTTGCAACTTCTACTATAACAATACAGGCAGGTCTGCTGTCCTGATGTATATGCTGTACTTTTTTATTTGTTTTTTGTGTGTGTGTGTTTATCCTATCAATGTTTGATGAATAAAAGATTAACATATATTAGACATGCATCTGAGGAATTTCCCTCGGAGAGGCGCTATGCAACTGTAAGACTTCGATTACCGTTACTGTATAGCAACTACGGTAGGCAGCTCTAAGCACTTACACGCGGAATACAGTGCATTGGAAAGATAAGCACACAGACCTAGGTCTATGGCAGCCAGATTAGCGTAATTCATACTGAATTGGCCTATACTATTTCGAACCAGGAGAGCCGAAAGAAAACTTGAGATCTCGATAAAATCTAACTAAGCTCTGGAAAGTGCAAACAACACGCAGTCAAGGCGATCGCTATTTGCGAAAACCAAGGCGAGTCTAAAGGGCTTAGGCCTAATCGTAGTTCCTGTTTTAGGCTGTTTGCATAGTCAATGATGCACGATGGATCTGGATGGCTCTCTAACCGTCGGTATCTTTGCTTGTTGCCGATCTGTCTCTTAACTGTTTCGATTTCCCAGTATTTGCCATATGTATTTAGTTCTTTAGTTCTTCTCGTAGGCCTAGGTCTACGTGCCTATAGGTTAGGCCGCTGGGTGTATCCCTCTGCTTTCGCTCGGAATAGTAAAAACTTTGTACAATCGACCAAAAATTTGCAGTTTTTACAGTTGAACAGGACCAAAATGTGCATGAAAAAGATCACAGTTAGGCCCATCTATAACAGGTAGGTAAATACCTATAACAGAAAGGTAAATACCTATTACAGAAAGGTAAATGCCTCTAACAGACAGGTAAATTCCTACGCAGATAGATGAATAGGCCTACCTAGATTGGAAAGGTAAATAGTAAATACATAATTATGACAGATATTGGTGCATAACCGAGGCCACTCGAAGGCCGCATATACAACGCCACATATTGTATAAGCCCTATACGACAGCGATTTGGAAAACGAAAATAACAGTCAGAAATATTTGTAATAAACTACTACTTTATGAACAGATTTTATTTTTACAAGTAGAAGTGAAAACTGTAGAGGAAAATTAACACCAGTTTCTAGCTAAAAGTTTAAGTTAAAACTGTAGTTCTTGATTTGCTGCTTGCATCTAAAGTTCTAATCACGAATCTAATGAGATGACCGTGTCCTAATGTGTTGGACTAATTGATCCATGTTTGATTGTAATTCAATTGTTACAATCGTCAGAATTGAAATTAAGATTGTTGTCAGCCAATATTGATCTTTATTTATTTTTTATTAAGTTTCATCTCTGAGAATGTTTCTTCGCATAAATATGTACTGCCGGATATTGAAAACAAATCTAAAGCCAATTTATTTAATTTCTGAAATTTCCATATTTTGTCTGGAAAGATTCCTGAGAAATACTCAGAGACTGAAAATTTGAATTATTCGGCAAACAGAATAAACTGAACGTTATTTCTGAGCAAATGTATCTTACATATCTATATCTATGTCAGTAGATGTACAGTATTCAACTTCGGCTTGATCAGCTGCTTTGTGAATTTAAGACAACAACTTATGTCCTCATTTGGGTATCGTCAGCAGGAACAGCCCCGAATAAAGAACATTCGTAATCGTAATCTCGAGATTTCTACAGCGCCCAACGAAAGCTAAGTCACGGGAACCAGCTTATTCACAGGAGCTCAGTCGAAACAAAAGCGCTAGGCAAAAGGGTTCGGTTCCAGGTCAAGATCCAGGAGTCAGGCAGTCAGACAGTCGGACGGCTACGGTGGATGGTGTTTGAAATTGAAGCGAGAAGAGAGATAAGGGGAAGAGAAAGACTCAGGATAAGATTTTTGGAAAAGAAATGTTTTCAGTCTTGAGTGAAAGACCATTAGACGGTAAGTTGTACAGCGTTCTTTGAGAAGCATAACCTGGCTTCAACTGTCGATATTTCATCATGCGATCTTCCCACAATCAGTCAAACAGAAATACACGCACAAAAACACAGACAAGGCATGCCTTGGCTGAGAGAGAGAGAGAGAGAGAGAGAGAGAGAGAGAGAGAGAGAGAGAGAGAGAGAGAGACAAACACAATGCATACGGTAGGAGGAGTTAATCGGTACGCAGGAAGCCCAAACTTAGGCGCCTGTTTAGTTCGTTTTGAGAGCTATATGGTCGAGTTCATCGGCGGACAGAGAATAGATCTATCGTCACTGCCCAGAGGAAAAAGCATTGGAGGGAGGCGGGTAGGTAGGCAGGGTAAATGACCGAGCTGAAAGAAGACGATATATAAACACGGACGACGATAAAACGACTCAGTCAGTCAGTTAGTCAGTCAGTCAGTCAGTCAGACCGTTAAGCTTCGTGTAAGAGCGACGAATGTGAAAGTTATTTGACTGACAGCAGATGTCTCGCTCTCTCTCAGAGATCAGAACAGCTTTAGCAAAGAACTGATTGTCACAGAGGAGGGACATCGAGACAGCAACAAACAGACAGAGAAACATCTAAGAGACGGAAAGAGACACGTAGAAGGACGAGGCAGGAGCAAACCGTTTAGAGGAACCGTCGTTGGGGACAACTGAGCGAGAGAAGAGACTCAGAGATATGCGAAAAAGAGAAGACCAACAAAGACAGCAATAAGAACCAACGCCTTCACCACAGACAACTTCGTCGTCGTCGTCTTCATCTTTCAAAGAGAAAAAGAAGAAGAAGAAGAACAAGAAGAAGAAGAAGAACAACAAGAAGAAGAAGAAGAGAAACAAGAAGAAGAAGAGAAACAGCTAGAGGAGCAGGTAGATTACATATCTGAGGAGTACGAGCAACTACAGCGCCGGAGTTCTCTTCTCTCGCCGAAAAAGACGACATCATGAAATTTAAACTGAAACGAAAATTCACTCCAGAACAATCGCCAGACACTAAGGTATTTATGATGCGCTGTTGTTTCCAGTTTCATTTAGGTTGCGCTAAACTTCTATTTCTAAGGTGGCTTATAACGAGCCAAATTTCCAACATTATTTATGATGCGCTATCCCTCTAGTACGTGCGTGTGTGTATATACATATGTGTGTATGCATCTGAACATTAATTTAGCACCTTTTAAGAACCTCACATAGGCACCGTGCTTGTACGTATGTGTATATGTTTGCATGTATGACTGATTGTGTGTTTGTGTACATGTGCGTTAGTGTGTACGTAAGTATGCATGCATGTATGTGTTTGTTTTTAGATATGTGTATAAGCATGTATGTATGTAAATAAGCATGCATATATGTACATGTATGTTGCATGTATGGTGTTGATGATGATGAGGAGGAGGAGGAGGAAGAGGAGGAAGAGGATGCCGTGCTATGAAGTTGAGCCGAGAAGATGATCGCAAAACACTGCAGCGTATACTTAGAGACCCTTCCCAGGTGGAAAGGCTATGCTGCTTAGACAGCGTTCGGCTGATGGCTTTGGCAGAAGGAAGGCGGCGAAGCATGAAGTCCTCTGCTCTGTATGAGGACAGTCGAGGTCACTGCACCCGAAGATCGACAAAAACCGGTGACTATAAATGATATCAGTGTAATTTCGGATTCAGCAGCGTGTTCTATAGAGTCGTGTTAAGTTACTTTGTGCTGCGCTTAATATAAGCATATAAATTTTAAAGAATGCAATTCTGTTAATGCATATGTATATAAGCAGCTTCATCTACTTTAATCAAGGGACCAGTGAGTTAAATTAATTTGTGCATTTATTAGCTAATCATATCTTGGTCTATTTCTGCCCAAATCCAACGCAGATGAAACCGGCTGAGCAGAATATAAAGTTCAAACTCTGATCCTTTTATTCAAATCCGACTAAGAGGGTAAACAATTTTCTCCAGGGTTTATTATTGACTATGACGAACAGTTGTCTTTTGTGCAGGTGGAGAATGCAGGCGAGGCCCCAGAGCGCGGCCAATGGGGCAACCAGGCCGAGTTCATCCTGTCCTGCCTCGGATACGCCATGGGCCTTGGCAATGTCTGGAAGTTCCCCTACACGTGCTTCTCGAACGGAGGAGGTAAGGGAGATAGGGAAGAAATGCCATCTCAGGTGACAACGAGTCTCTAATAGATCATGGCCATCTAAGAGAGAGGCCAAGAGAGATGGATGGACGGAGAAGGGAGGGAAAGAGCAGAAAGGAAGTAAAGAGGACACCGAGGCAGAGAGAAAAACAGAAAGCAGAATAAGAAGGAAAGCATAGTGGAAGGGAGGCAGAAAGAGAGAAGGAAAGACGCAGCAGTGGGAGGGAAAGAGCAAAGAGGAAGGAACGAGGGCATCAAGGCAGAGGAACAAGGAAGGGAAAAGGAGGAAGCAGAGTGAGAGAAAGCGAGACCAAAGGATGAAAAGCGGCATTCAGACAGACAGATATATATTTCTATAGTGGGAAAAGGTAGCAGAGAAAAGGGAGAGGATGGATGACGCAGTTTACCCTGTAGGCCTAACTGACAAGTGGGCATCGCTGCCATCAATCACTGCAACTGACGATGGTTAGTCTCAAATAATGCCTCAGGGTAGTGTTTCGACTAGGCAGCACCATATGACGTCACTTCCGTCAGCCAACCGAATCATGATGTAAATGTAAATGTACATGTACGCTTTTTCTATAGCGGCTGTATGGCTCATTTTTCAATAATTTTTTATCGGGTGAGATCCATCACCACCTCTGCCCGCTTGAATGAGCGTCAAGCCATAAGGTCCCCGTGTACGGACTGTACTATGATTTTCTGTCACCTGAATAATTACATTTTGGCACCTAAATAATTAATTAAAATTTTTATTCAAGGCATGATATATTAAATCACCATTATTGTCATCATCATCAGCGCCATCAGTTGCAGCATCTTCGTCATTGCAAAAATGACACTTCAAATTCTCTTCTCAGACAATAGCGATTCACTTTGTTTCTCGTACTGTCTTGTTCCAAGCGACATTGACGTCTGTTTATCCTTCACTTGTCAAGGTTCAGTGGATTCTTCACGGGTCACTGCGCTGGAGAGTTTGGCGATCTCTCCTTTCAAACTCAGTCCATAAAATTCCGTACAAAACCTCGTGCCCTTTTCGAGTGCTTTGAATTATTTTGCTTGTTTGTTGCCATGTTCTACCATGTGCTTTTGTTTTTCTTCTACCACGTAAGATATTAGTATTAAAAATCTTAATTACACGAGACTGTTGAGCAATTAGGGAAAGGAAGACAGTTGTTCCAGGGCAGAGACCGTGTGATCCGGTGCGATTTGTATCGGGAAAATGGCACCTTCCCATTCACTGATTCACACATCCTCCATTTTCTGCTCAGCCACAAGTCTTCGGCATAATGTGCTCTTTGCGTTGAAATTGCAGAATCAATTCACTTCCGCCTGGTTGTGACCTTAGCTGCTTTGGTGGAGTGGACCAATCTCTTCTTCTGTATCAATCACCTCATTTATTGGTTACTGGCTTCACGCTGAATTATTGCTTTTCGACGAAGACCTACCATAGTCCACCCACAAAGCTTTTTAGTTGTTTTTATTCTTTAGTAAGTTTTATTTCATATTTTATGCCACCATTTTTGTTTTGTTAAATAAATGCCTCAGATTATGAAACAATAAATCCTACCATTCCTATAAATGATATTTTGTGCATTATTATATTCATAATTTTGTCAAATGAACGAGTAAGACGTCGTTTCACAAAGGTTTTATGAGTTTTTGTTAGCAAGTGCATTGGTCTGCAGTTGTCAAGATCAGAGTAATTTTCTGTTTACTTTATATCAGCAAAATAAGATGTTAGCATAAAATGGTGCACTGTTCAGAATACCTTGATTAGAATCTTAAACAATTTCTAAACCATGACGCCAATCCCTATGCGCAACATTCATCATCATTACTGGACTGCTTCCGACAAGAGGACCTGTTCTAGTATACAGTGTTTCTTTTCGTCGAAGTATATGATCATGTGCGTTTTTTGTGTATGTGCGTCTGGCAGGTGCTTATCTGATTCCGTACATCGTCGTTCTGACGTTCGTTGGCATTCCGGCGTTCTTCCTGGAGCTCATCTTGGGACAATACTCGGGTAAAGGGCCCGTCGAAGTCTGGTGCCTCTCGCCCATCTTCAGAGGTAGGCCGCAGTCAGCAGCCAGAGAAGGAAAGGGACAGTAACACTGACAGATAAAGACAGCGACAGAGACAAGGACGTTTGAACACATTTCAACATTAAGAAGTGTTAACAAACCAGGTTGTAATATCAATGTTGAAGCACTTACTCGGAACTACTCAGGGCGAATGTACTGAAGTAGCCATTCATTGCACGCATCACCAGATGGGTGGGCCACATTTTAGGAAGTCCTCGCACCCCATCGGGCTTGTGGACTCGCTGATGAATATTTACAGTCTAAATTATCATATGCTAAAACATCATTACGTTTGCGGAATAGCACCATACTCCAAAGACCAAGGAAATCGGATTGATTCAGACTGACTGTAAAATGGTAACTATACAGGATGGCAAGAAGTAAGAGTTCTATCCACGATATCAGATTGACAGCCTATACCAAGGGTAAGCTGTGAACGCTGATGTACACGTATCAGGAACAAAACTAAGAAACAAAACTTAGAAAATACGGGTGGGTGCGGTGACGAAAATGGTACATGGACAAAAAATCATCATCCAAGGCAGCAAGCGCCAATGTGTCGAAACAATGTGTGTACTGCAGCACATACAGTGCTTTTATGAACCTCTCAAAGTTAGGCTGCTTCACACATGACTAGCTTAGGTGAAGTTATACAACAATTATAATTGTCGATTGTCTTGAATCTGTTGCAGGTGTCGGAATAGCGATGCTTCTCATTTCGGGTATGATCGCCGTTTTCTACACAATGCTCTTGGCCTACTGTCTTTACTTCTTCGCCATGTGCTTCCAGAAGTCACTGCCCTGGGACACTTGCATGCACGACTACAACACCCCAGGTATTAAAAACTTACAAATGCAGATAACAACACATCTGACACACAGGTAAAATAGAAATAAGATATGCAGGATAATCGACACACGAACGTACGACCTCGTCAACACTTCACCCCGTGCAATCTCTTCCCAGGTCTTTTACCCTAAACAAAACTCTCCTCTTCCACAAATCCTATCCTGATTTCTCCTCTTTCTCGTATCTATTTCACCTCTCCAATTCCAAACATCCACCGTAGTAGCCGTCTGACTGCCTGCCTGCTTGACCTTGGATCTTGATCTGGAACCGAATCTCACCCTTCCAAACTATTGATTTTGTTTTGACTGAGCGCCTGTGAATAAGGTGGTTCCAGCGACTTGGATTTCTGCCAGCTCAATAGAAATCTTGGTTTTACGGTCGATCGACCGCCTTAGGCTGAAGACAACCATGTAGCGAGCCGTTACTAACGACACACATAGATCTCACATACGAGCGCGTCTTATATGTATGAGTATGCATTCTGGGTATACAATGGCCACTCCCCTCAACAACTGAAGTATCAACTTACTTTACAACATCCTAATGCATCCTGTAACGCTCACTGGGGTATTTTAGAAGCAACGAACAAACTCAATAACGCAGTTCATTGTGTATTTATGGTGATAACGCAGCGACAAAGGTGGCGAGAAAGAAGATGATGAAGCTGCGGACGACATTGGATTTAATTAACATGATAATGACGATGATGGTGGTGGTGGTAGTGGTGGTAATGATGATAATGATGATGATGACAAAGACGACGACGATTATGATGATATTGAAAAACGTGATCATAATGGCGACACCTATGGTGTAGACAAATAATTCTAGGACGATGCTGTTGTTTGTGGGCAGCGTGTTTCAACCAGCGTGAATCTAAGCCATGTCATGACGTTCAAGGCATCTATTACAATAACACGTGCTTCAACCAGTCGCTCCTAGAACCAGAGGATTTGTACGAACTTAGAAACCTAACCAAGAAACTCGTCCCATCCAGTCAAGAATACTTCTTGTGAGTCAGTCAGTCATTCGGTAGTTCATTCGGTCGGTTGTTCAGTGAGTCTTCATCGAACGAATATGTTATTGGAGGTTAGATTATGCAACTGAATTGCCTATATTCTATGCAAAATTTGCAACATCCCGTGCTTTGCAGGATTATTAATGTGCAGGCATCAGTCGATGGTGCACCAACTCATCTACAAATCGTTTAAAGCGAGATCAATCTGGCAAGAAGCAGAGAGGGAGAAAGATTAAGGATGATAAGCCTTGTTCACTAGGACGGCCGAATTACATTGAATAGTATTGAAATGGTACTCAAAAGCCAATACCCCGCAATCACTGATTTTGGGGAACATTATCCACTTGGACCATGGCCAAAACGAGTCTTTTCACTCGGATAATGTTAAAGAACTTGTAAAATTAAAAATGGTATGCATGGCTTCAAGTGCGATCGATCGTAATTAGAACAGAATGTGTTTTTGAATTAGTTACGGAGTCTTAGACATATCGGATGGCATCGATCAGCCGAATGGAGTCAAGATGGAATTAGCTCTCTGCCTTCTTGCCATGTGGATCATGTGCTTCCTGTGTCTGATTAAAGGAATCGAGTCATCTGGAAAGGTGAGTTCTGGTCTCCTGCCATATGGGTTATGTGCCTAATCTATTATTGCGCCAAGTCATCTTGAAAAAGGAATTACCCTATTTTATTGTTAACTTGTTTGGCAAAAGTGTGCCATAAAAGGAATGTTTTATAACCTATCACTTGACTTCATCGCTTAATAAAACTCGACATGCATTGTAAATATGCAGATGTATCTGCACTTAAAAACATGCCATTCATGCGAACAGCGTTGACTGCAACAGGAGTTCGTGTTTATCTACGTCTTATTATTCGAAACCAGAAAAATCCGGCTTAAGGCGATCTACCCAAAGAGAAGGCGTACATGTGTATCACATGCGCATATTTGTCATTTCCTTTCTACCATTTGTTTCTATCAACGCAACCTTTCATTAATCATGGTTTGCTATGGATGACTGCTGTTGAATGACGTTCTTCAGGCGCAGTATAACTATTAAAAACCGGATAACCTTGCATTGTAAACTGTTATTGTTTCTCTCTATGCGTACTTAGGTTGTCTACTTTACGACCACTTTTCCCCACGTCGTTCTGACAATACTCCTGATCAGAGGTGCTTTACTGGAAGGGTCCTTGGTTGGTATCAAGTACCTCGTGACGCCAGACTGGAAGAGATTGGCGGACGCCAAGGTATGAGCATTCTGCTGCTCAATCTATGAACTCACACGACTTACAGCTGGAGATCCATCGAAAGGATCTGTAGGCTGTAGTCATGTCTATGTTCTTCAGATATACGTACAACAGACAGGTTTCTTGAGAGATGAAGGCAGAGTTAAGGCTTTTTAAATGTAAGAGCGACTGTTATTAAGAGAAGGAAATTTGCCTGAAAGCGAACTAAAGCATACGTCATAGTGTGCTAAAGTTTATGTAGACATGAATGCGACCGATTGTCCCTCTTGCACACACATAGTAGGAGGAGGAAGGGAAGAAGTAGGAGTAGCAGTTGAGCCTTTTGCTGGCTTATTTGTGCTCGGCCTGTCTATGTTTGTCAGCTTGTCTCTCTCTCTGTATTTCTATCCCGTCTCTCTCCCTGTGAGTCTTGATCAGTTTGGCTCAGGCGCTAGTTGTTGTCAAACTTCAGAGCGAACGTCAAAACATTTATGTTCTGACGGCAGCGTAAGAACACTAAGTGCGTCTTCTGCACTTGAGAATCTTATGAAGCCAGTGTTACTCATTTTGCATGTAAGGCAGGCTCAAGTTCAGAAACGATTGAAGGATTTATCTCCTAAAGAAGTCTCTGTTGATCTGTTTGTTTCTGTTTGTATTTCTATCTCTGTCTCTCGCTCTCGGAAGTTTATGTTTGGCTGTTCCATAAAATCTCATAATTTGGTCGTAAATGGATTTTCTAAAAAGCCGAATAGCGCAGAGTCATAGTATCAAAATGCCGTCCTATAAAACAGTGGAGACGATTGAAATGTACGGTCAACATCGCTCCTCGCTTTCTCAAACACGAATCCGTTTACAGGTTCCGACTTCTTTCTGTTTGATTGACAGCGTACCGCCCTGAACTTTCTCTCTGATAGTGAGACACCCGTTCGATTGTCATATTCGAATATTGACATCTTTTGCTGCAATGCCCAGCCCCTGGACATCGTCGTTCATTTAATTTGTCTTCAATTCAGAACAAACATAGTCTTGAATAATTCATTATGCACTCAGCCAACTTCCACACATGGACGTATAATGATCTTCTTATAGTTATCAACTTGCCTCCATCATTGTGCGCCGCCGTATGAAGCAAGCACGTAATACACGAGTCGCAATGGCATCTTATGATATATGACAAATAGAAAAAGAGCAAAGCACCTGTTAAGCCATTCCTCAGGATATAGTGAGATGATGTGTTAATATGAGTGATTTAATATTAGTTTTGAAACCGGAAAGTTTTAAAGTCTTTCCTAAAAGCGGTCGAACAATTTGTAACTTTTCATGCAAGACAGGGCATAATAAGTGATTATGCGCTCGCAGATCAGAAAGGGAGAATAACAGATATATTATGTCTGTTTCAATTCGCGGAGAATGATTGTTAACAAATGCAGATGAAGAGAGCTTGACTGTTTTCCTTTTAACTGAGCGCCTGTGAATAAGCGCGTTCCCGCGGCTTGCCTGTATTTGTAGAAATCTTGAGTTTGCAATTAGGAGTAGGTCTACGATTAACTGTAGTCTGGTCAGGTGAGGTAGCATTTGCCACATGAGGAGCTGCAACTGGCGATCAGAGCGAAGTTTCTCCCTAATATGACCAGATTCAATCACACCACGTAAATTTGTTGCTGTTGCTGCTGCAGGTGTGGGGAGATGCAGCTGGACAGATCTTCTTCGCTCTGGGTGTTGGAGCTAGTGGACTCTTGACCTACTCGAGCTACAGTCCTTTCCACAGCAACATCTACCGGTAACAAACACCTGTCTGCTCAGATAAACCACACAATCAATCGATCAGTCACTTCACTGCCATCAGAGCAGATTGATAGTTCCACAGATGAATCTATTTGTACGTCAGTTGTGAGCGTGTACCTGTTTAGAAGACAGCGATAGTTAAAAGAACTTTTGATACACTGAAATGAATTGAATGACTGAGTCATAATGATATCAATAATGATCATCTTTCATATTTTTTTGGATTGATTTAATCACTTTCAGAGTAGTGCTTCTTGTGTTGTTCAGCTAGATTGACTGGCTGAGTGACTGATAGATCGATTGATAAATCGATAGGTGTTTCTATCTATAACCAGGTGAACTAATTGATTTGGCGTGTGATGGTGATTATTGTTTCAGAACGGCGCTGACGGTGTCGATCGCCAATGCATGCACCGACTGGTATGCTGGCTTTGTCGTCTTCAGCGCCCTTGGCTACATGGCCACAGCGCAGGGCACAGAGATCAAGGACGTCGCAGCTCAAGGTCAGCCAACCTTAGAGTATAGATCAGATTACAGATTAGAAATTAGATTAGGTGTTAGGTTAACTCATGGAGTTGATGACATGAGATAAGATACGATAGGATAGCAAAACACACGAACATTAGTGTTTCTCGAACTTTGCGCTGTCGTGTACCCAAGAGCGTATCGTGGCATCTGTACAAGTGTTTAGCCAGCGGGACCCCATGAAATCTCATTTTAATTTTTCATACTTAATTTGAGTGTAATGCTGGAAGTCATTGGATGACCAGGGAATCGCCAAGTGGGTCAGCGGACAAAAGATTTGCAGCTGTAGATTTTTAGAAAACTAATAATTAAACTTGGCTGATGTTGTTTGCAATTGTGGCTGATTTTCAGACGACCTTACATTTTTTCAAGGCTAAATTCCCCACTCATCCACGTACTCCAGTTTAACTCTACTTAGTACGGCGAAATGGCTTTAGACTATGGTCTACTTTATTTTATTCTACCTTGCTGTTAACGGGTGAACGTTAATGCCTATTTCAAAAGCCTTTCTGCAGCCGCCGTTTCATTTAATGTCTTTCATCTTCTCGTCCGACTCTAATTATAACGGCCTGTCATAAAACGTTATGACCTCTTCAGAAGCCTCAATCTTCGAAAGATTTAACTGTGACGTGCAGCCGACTTCCTGCGATGTGATCCAGAAGCAAACAGCTTTTTAATGAGCTAAGAAGGACCGACTCTCCGACATCCGACACTCCGAAATTCTTCGCCGCTGGCTTACAAATTTATTTTCATTTTTTAAATTTTGTCAGGTTATAGTGAATTTTTCTTCAACTTTAACTTATATTCCAATCTAATTTGCATTCGACTGCATATATGAAGTTTCAGTAGGTTATGGATGAAGTATGTAGTTTGTGTCTACATATGATGTGCGTTATGAAGGTGGAATTGTACTTGTAAATGTGTGCAGGGTCTGGTCTGGCGTTCATCGTTTATCCTCAGGTGTTGGCAACCCTTCCAATTCCTCAGCTGTGGGCAGCCATGTTCTTCTTCATGCTCATCTTACTCGGCCTCGACAGCCTCGTAAGTCATGCTCTGACTGTTCACCTGTCTATCTGCTTGTTTTTATATATGTATGCTTAGTTGTCTGTCTGTTTGTATGTTATCTGCCTGTGTGTACATATATCTGTGTGTTTGTCTGTCTGTCTGTCTTTATGTCTTTCTGTCTGACTGTCTTTCTGTCTGTCTGTCTGTCTGTCTGTCTGTCTGTCTGTCTGTCTGTCTGTAAAAAGATACAGCCACGACGTTAACATATTCCAGCGTCGGTCTTCTGCATGGAGGTTCTGGATTCGTGAAGTTGTAAGGCATTGGAGAAACTGCGATCGCCATATTGCAACTTCTCTCTTTATCTGACTCTGTCTGCTTCCTTGGCCTGTTTATGCCTGTCTTGTCTCTCTCTTGTCTTGTCTTGTTATGCTTGATGGTGCGTTTTTAATTTTGTGTGACAGAACGCTTGCGTGGAGAGCCTAATAACAGTAACCGTCGACAAGTGGCCTTCCCTGCGTCGTTTAAAGTTTCTCGTCGTCTTGTTCTGGTGCTCGCTATTCTATCTTCTCGGTCTCACTATGTGCACACGGGTACCATTCTTTCTCTCATACTAACTATAGCAATAGCAATAAAGATAATAAAAATATTTGTAATTATAATAATAGCAAATAACGCTAATGTTAGCTTATGTATCTTTAAGAATTTTTTCATTCTTACAGGATCAAATTCTGCAGGTATATCTGTATGTTCACGTTTGTATGTAGAGATATACATGTATTTATAGATTTATTCATGTGCGCATATATGCATGTTTGTATTTATGTACTAATGCATGCATGTATCTATCTATCTGTCTGTCTATCTGTCTGTCTGTCTGCCTATCTTTCTGTCTGTCTGTCTGTCTATCTATCTATCTATCTATCTATCTATCTATCTATCTATCTATCTATCTGTCTGTCTGTCTGTCTGTCTGTCTGTCTGTCTGTCTGTCTGTCTGTCTGTCTGTCTGTCTGTCTGTCTGTCTGTCTGTCTGTCTGTCTGTCTGTCTGTCTGTCTGTCTGTCTGTCTGTCTGTCTGTCTGTCTGTCTGTCTGTCTGTCTGTCTGTCTGTCTGTCTGTCTGTCTGTCTGTCTGTCTATCTGTCTGTCTGTCTGTCTATCTATCTATCTATCTATCTATCTATCTATCTATCTATCTATCTATCTATCTATCTATCTATCTATCTATCTATCCATCCATCTATCTAATCTATCAATCTATATACGGATGCATGCACTATGGCGCCTCTGAGGAGCCTTTAAAAAGCGCTTACTACGCTACCCTAAATGCTGTTAATGTCATTAAGAACAAATGTGCGAATAGTACTCACAAAACTTGGAGTCACCTTTGGCGGGCTCCCGCAGACACGAAAAACAATACAACAACAACAGCAGCAGCTAATACTACTACTGCCGCCACCATTACTGTTCCTACTACTACTACTATTACTACTACCACCACTACTGCTATTACTTCTACTACTAATATTACTATTAATAATAATAATAATAATAATATTAGTGATAGTGATCGTAATGGTAACGGGACTAATGAAGGGTAGGGTCTGGTAGTATTATAGTAGTAATAATAGAGACTACTAGTAGTAATAGTGATGTTTGGCTGTATATTTAGGCTGGTTTCTATTGGTTGGATTTGGTCTCCTATTATTCGTCTGGTTGGACTTTGGTCGTCATTGGAATCATTGAAGTCATCATCTACTGCTGGATCTACGGTTCGTTTTGCAACCAGATTAAGCACTCCACCCCTACATCGTTCATTCCCTGTGTCTCTTCTTCTGTCCCTCCTTCTGCCATTCCCTCTGTCCCTACTTCTGTTCCTCCCTCCGGCCGTCGGTCCGTGATTCTCTACGTTCTTCTGTACCTTTGTCTGTCCGTCCGTCTTTCTGCGGCATTATCCGTCGGTTCGTTGTCCGTCAGTCTGGCCGTCAGACATCCGCATAGATAGCTGCACATAACAAGCATTTAATGCAATGTAATGATGCCAATTCATATAGCGTCCTAAGTATTGAGTACTTCTAGGTTGGTTCACAGATGCAGATGCAGATACACAAACATACTCAGAAAGGATGCAGACAGACAGACAGGAAGGCAGGCACAGATGCATCCAAGCAGAATTTTCAGCAAAGCAAAGATGAATAATTGTCGGTGATTGATGCTATTTTTGTTAGCCGACTTGTATCCAATGAAGAAAAACCCCAAATTGTCAAAAAAGTAACTCGTAATGAGGAGAAAACAACGAAATGCTCTGTTGCTATTTAGCTTGCTGTTTCATGTTGCAACTGATCTGCTGCTGTTGTGCTTCCGTGTGTGATTTTGTGCCTATGGTTGCTTTTTTGTTTCATCGAGCTACAGATGGTTGTTTTAGGCTCGAAGAAAGTGATGGCTCATGTCAAAGAGATGGTCGGCTTCAAGCTCTATCCTCACTGGTGGTTCTGCTGGACATTCATCACACCCATTCTGTTGCTGGTCAGTCTCATTTGTGTTTAATCCATCAGGCTAGGATTTCTCTTGTCACCGACTTACAAGCTTCTCTACCGAATCAGTTGCTTTTATCACTCACAGCGAAGCACTATATCGAAAAAAGACAATCGAATTTTAGAAATGTAACCCATTTTGAATCTGAATATCTCATCCTTAGAAAAAGAAACCGCTAAACCAGCCAAATCCCTTGTTAATCGATAGTGTTGGGGCTTCCTTTCGTGCTTAGTGGTCGCTTCCTGGATGGGGAGGATTTGTATGATAAAAAGGAACGAATTACAGCTTTAAAGAGTTATTGAATTTCATTAGGTCGATGATTCGTTGTTAATTACACAGAATTTTTTAGCATTCACATGCTATGAAGTTCATTTCGACTTTTGTTGCTGTGACTTCTTTAATTTTAAAAGATGCAACTGAATATTAAATGTGTCGATAAACATTCACTGCGTATATGCCTCCCACAAGAACATGAATATTTTGAGCTGCGTCGTTTTAGGAATCTTGGAAGTACATGACATATTACGACACATCGAATATCCTTTAATAGGAAAGTCTTCTCCATTAATGACAAAAGTTTCCAGATGTAGATTTTTTCAACACTCTGTTTCTGCTGAAAAAGACATCAGAATGATATTAGCAGCAAATGAAATTGTTCATTTAAATGCTTCGGTGTATTATAAATAGCAGAGATTCGATGTTAAGTTTATAAGCAGTGAAGGGAGACGAGGCATATGTGGTTTGAGAGCACTGATGTTATTGTTTGTCTGTGTGTCTTTTAGGCTGTGCTCATCTTCAACCTCATCTATTTTAAGCCACTGATGTGGAACGATGAGGTTCCGCCTGTCTGGGTTCCAATTCTGGGCTGGTTGATGACGCTGTCTCCGCTGGCGATTATCGTCATCTTTGCCTTCGTTTTCGCAATCAGGACTCTCTCCAAGCCAAACACAGACCAACTGCCCTGCGGAAGAGTAAGTCATATAAATCATATCTATCCTCCTCATCCTCCTCATTCTTCTCCTCCTTCTTCTTATCCTCCTTCTTCTCTTCGGCCTTTTCTCTCGTCGCTTCTGTCGTGATTTGCTTCTAAAGAGCTTGCCCCCAAATTTCTAGATCTCCCTATTCAGCACAAGATGGTTGCTTTGTTTTGTCTTCAGAAAGAGTTACTTAATAAATTATGGCAGTAAAGAGTCCTGAATCTTTCCCTGTGGCAACAACAGATTCTGTTCGGTGGTAGATTAGTGTTTTGGACCTAGAGACAATATTTAACAAATGGCTGACGAACGTAACGGACTGAGAACGAATCATTGAGGTGAAAAGCTAATATAAGAACAAAAATCGACTTTGTTCGGTGCTCATAGTACAGACTTTAATATATTTCTTGTTTTCAGCGCTTTCTTCAAATGTTCAAACCAAACAGCGGCTGGGTTCCGGCCTATAAGCTGAAAGAAATGAGGGAAGCCGCGGAGATGGCGAAAAAGGAAACCTACAGAGTTAAGACATCCGAAGAAAACGAGACACAAAATGGCGGCAATGACGTCACCGAAGAAGTTACGCAGACGACGTTAGCAGACGACGTTCGGGAGAAGAAGAGTGATGGGGAGGAGGAATGGGTGAAGAATCCGAACGTAATGATGCAGAATGGAGAAACTCACCCTGTCGAAATGAACGTAAGAGGAACGGGCGATGGCGGCGAGGCCGATGAAAGTTGCTGGTCAGACTCTGAAATAACCAATTCGACTACAACAGAAAGAGATAACGAACCAGGGAATTCGGTCACTTACAGCAATGCAGCTTTTGATGAGAGCTCTTGGTAGAACGGTAACATCAAATTCAGCTAAAAGCAGACATCGGTTGTATCGCGTGACCAAAATGCGTAGTTCTGCAGATGAAAAACTTCGGGGAATGTTCTCTTTTCAGTTTGATTTATATCAGTTCATGTACATTGAAAATGCTTCCACAAAGTTTTGCTCAGTTTTCCTGCAAATCGAAAATCAAATAATGAAGCTAAGACTTTGAGTGAAAGTCAAAATTATTACTAAAACCCATAGTTATTAATTGAATAACGAATTAATTTCGAGAATTCGTATCATTTGTTAAAAATTTTGTATTCATGAACTTATAGAATCATATATTACACAAGAATCTTTAGTTGTTTAATAATTTTTTAAAACATAAATGAAAATATACAAATGTAGGCGAATGAAATGTTTACCCAATCAACGCATTAGTTCAATGTTTCTCAATTGATCAAATAGTGAATCAAGTCGATTAGTTACCCTGCTCTTTAGACTTTACAGACTTCTTACATATGCCATCTGCTCTATATGCAACCACTCTGATCGTTCTCGTAATCTCGAGATTCTACAGCATGCAGTTTGCACGCGCTCTGTCAAAACAAAATCTGTAGGCAGGTAGCCGTAGATGATCAAAACCATGCTATGAAACAAACACATGGCTAATCATTGTAAAGTTACGTGATTCAAATTGTGTATATACATTACAACGCGGCTGCTGGGTTTTCAGATCTACATCGTGCGAGGCTCGAATCTAGGTGCGTGAGCCATGCAAAGCAATGACTTTCCAATTGTATTTTCGTTGTCTTGGGCCACGCCACTGAAGAGGGAGCGAGAGAGAGAGAGAGAGAGAGAGAGAGAGAGAGAGAGAGATAGATAGATAGATAGACAGACAGACAGACAGACAGATAGAGAGAGAGACTTGTGTATGAGCGTGAAGGAATAACCTAACCCTAATTATGTGTGAATCATGTCTCTGTGTTTGAGAGGAAGAGACGTTTACATGACAAAATGGTGACTCCATGTTTTCTCTGGAAAGCTCTGAACTTACCCCAATTTCTGTTATTATAGGTGTGCGACCAAGTTTTCCAAATAACACCAGTTCATGAAAGCATTGTGATACTTGGGCGATCCGTAAACACCATAGCACAGATACATTCGTAAAGCCCATAGCAGGCCTGAATCTAGTCACCGGTGGAAATTTGTGGTGACCTAGAGGCAAGATGTAGACCCAGAGAACTAGGCCGTCACGGATATTAGCCTCAGCAGTGACCCGAGACAGTTGTATTGAAAAGCAGGACGATTCAAGCAGCGGCGAAAGGCCTTTTTAACCACTCAAGAAAAGAGCGGATATGACGCAAATGGTGATGACTTCGTACGACAAATGATATGTATGACAAATGATCAAAAGCAATAAGGATGCGCTTCAAAACTGTGCATTTTCATGACAAAAATAAATGCCACGTGAATTGCTCCAATGAAGTAAACAGTACGATATGTACTGGTATACAATGCTGGTCTTTACCACACGGAATTGACATAAGCCGAATCATACAGTAGAAAGTGCAGAGCAGAGCTATCAAACTGATTAGAGGTTACAAGGGTTTGAGCTATGAAGACCAGTTGAATGGGTTTGGACTGAAAACATTAGAGAGAAGGAGAAACAGAGGGGACCTAACTGAAACTTAAAAGATTATCAATGCAAACGAAGGCAATACAGTGGCAGATGTTCTTCGAATTATCACCAAACAACGCGGCTCCATGACTTAGGTATAAATTATTTAATATACTGAAAGAAAAACTAGAAACACTAGGGCAGAAATTTTTCAGTGCTGAAGTTGTACACTTATGGAATAGTCTGGATGATAGTACTGTTTCAGTGGATACTATCACAGCTATGAAGAAGCTATTAAGGATTGGCTACCAAATAACAACCCAAAACAGAGGTGATGTGCTAATATGTGGGAGTGTTCCTTATGGCCCAACATGGCCAGCAAGTTGTGCCAATGTGCCTTTGTGCTGCCCGTTTAAGACAGACTTCTCCTGCCGTTTGCATGTGTTTGTTTCACTGTCAGAGTTACAGTTCTAAGTCGAAACCATGCCGTCATCTACTTAATTCGATGGCGATGCTTACATCTTGTAATATCGACCAATGCTCAGTGTTCAGCTATCGAAACCAAGATAGGTAATTTTGTAAGCGCAAATTTCCATATATGTCTGGATGATGATGATGACGAGTTCTCTGCCCGAAGGCAGGTCCATTGGCTTTATGCCATCCGGGGATAGATTCCTGAAAAATATTAAAATGTTATTTTACTTTAAGGCCGAATATTGAAGGTCGATAGGATGTCATTTGCACGACTCGCTGGCCATGTTAGACCATAACGAACACTTCCAAATATCAGCACTTCACCTCTTTGTTGGGTTGGATTAGATGCATATAAAGGAGGCTACTCAATTACTTGCCTATGCATTAGATCTAAGGGTTTGGACAGCTGTTAGCTTAGATGAGTTCGTTATTGACTGTTGCTTTTAAGAGCTTTAACCAGCACAGCCGACTAACTGACAAGCCTTTCTGTCTTGTTTTAGACATACTGAATGTACCCATAGGTGTTTACCCAATATAGGTATCTATCTTTTTGCAGGCGACAGGTATTCCTCGGGAATAGCTTCCCCTGTACAAGAAAAGGGATAACACATGAAATTAAATGAATGTTTCTTTTCTTTATAGTCTCAAACTAATTAGACACATTGGTTTATGTATTCATAAAATACTTAAATGTCCATTTATCATTGAAATGACTATTTTCTTCTTCAAGCTTACGTTTTTTTAACTGTACTTAAAAGCGCATTGTGTCTCAATTATTTCTTAAGCTGTTAAAGCCAATGAAATAATAGTCTAATGCGCAAAACCCTTATGACTAGGATGTTATATACTTTGTGGAACTATACGCTTCTACGATTTGTGGTATTTTTTCCTCGTGAAATGTGTACACCAATGTGCGATTAGATGCTGGTCTTCTAATGCAGAATCTACATACTTACTTAGTCAAAGATCTTAGTTCTAGAATTGTGTGTGACGTGTTGTAAGCCAAAAAATTGTTATTAGCCGAATGAGTTCGCATTTCTCTCGTATTATTACTGTTGGCTGTCCAGTTTCCTTTGTCATTTGACATTGGGGCCTAGGGCCGCTCAGAACAAGTTCGGTTGCCGCGGGCTATGGACCACTGCTACATGTATATGGCATGTGCAGCCTGATTCTCCTGAAAGCTGCATAACATTATTCATCGCATAGTTGCTGGCAGAATATGCGATATGTTAAGGCCGAGAGCTTTTCAATGCAATAACATAAAGGAGTAGACCCAAACCAACTGCTGGAAGAACAATTCTATAATCGCTGCTTTCAATAACAATATTGACCCAAACGCCGCTGCAGATGTTATCAAGACGCCTCACTGGAAAACTACAGTAAACGACAGGCTGAAAAAGCAATGAAATTACTTCCACTTGTAAACAAATTAAGTGGGGCTGCACAAAGTAATGTCCTGTCACATTAGTCACATAAACCGTGTTTATCTTTGTAAACAGATGAAAAGAAATAGCGTTCTTAATACGTTCTTGTTTATGAAGATTGATTACATAGTATGAGGCAGTGTTATGCTTAAAACACACAACTTGGTTAACTGCATCTGTTAACTTTTATTATGTTTTATCATGAAATCAGTATTTGAGACTGTCTTCGTCTAAGGGGGAAGGCAGGTATTCTCGTAGAAAAAGCAGGAAACTATAAATATTCAGACTTAGAGATTTCGCTACGCATGAATGTCTCGTAACACAGACCACAAGGAGACGGCCGTTTGATTGATGCCACGTTAAAGACTGAATCTGTTTATAATTTCATCCATACAAGACCTTGATCTTTTGGAAATCCATTATAATCTAATGACTTCTATAGCGCCGTAATTATAATGCCGAAGGATCAGTCGATGGTCGCCCAAGTCAAAATAGCAATCCAAAATCATAATCCGTTGGAGAGGGTCGATTTCGATAGATCAAAGAATTCAGAAGCCAGGCTACGGTGGGTAAGCAAGTTGAAAAAGAAGAGTATTTAATTTAGACCTGAATATCATCAAAGAATTGACAGAACGAAATGAAATGTACAGTGAATTTCAAAGCTTTGGACCAGCTACCAAGAAGGTCCGAGAGCCCAACAGGATTCTGGTACGGGGCACAGTAAGAATCACAGTATCCACTGATCAAGTGTAATACCTACTATTGTGAGGGGTGAGCATGGAATGAAGATAAATCGCCTGATTTAAACGCAGCACTTTGTGAACTATAAGATAGATTTTGAAATGAATCTTTTGCTGAATGGGCAGCCAGTGCAATAAATGTAAAAATGAATGTTGGCTTAATATGCTGGTATTTGGGTGTCTTTGTTATGGTTATGGCGAGAGAGTCTTGAACGATTTGCAGTTTGTGCTGATCTCGCTTAGTGATGCCAATAAGTAGTTATTTATAGTGGTCAAGTCTGCTGGAGTGCATCAGCTAGCTGCATTAAGACGGTCTGAGGCAAAAAAGGTCTGTTTCTACGAATATCCCGAATGTGAAAATGAACTGATTTGCATGTGGTCTAGGGATTGTTAGAAAATGACACGGTGGAATCAAACATCACTCCCAAACTGCGTACGCGTTTAGCGCGATGAATAAGTAAGCATTCCAACTGAAAAGACTTAAGGTAATCAAATTTACGCAGACATTGGCTTGTACCCAGAAGAAATTCGGTCTTAGAGGGATTCAGAAGTTTATTACTAGCCACAAAGACTGAAAAAGCCACACCCTGGAGCCAGTACGGTGACTGATAGTATGCATGTATGCAACTGCGTACGTACTAAACCACACAGGCCTATATTTCAGCCTCGTTGTGTCGCATTGTTTACCAAGACGTTAGATCTGCATATTCCACGTCGAGCAGAAACTACAAATATGAACTATTCGCCAAACAGAATAAGCTGAACGTTATTTCTGAGCAAATGTTTCTTACATATCTATGTCTATGTAAGTGGGTGTGTTCAAAGAATCTGCTTGTCTTTCTCTGCAATAAAGGGCGACCATTTTGGCCCTTTTTAGGACCTATTTGGTAGGAAGTCTTATTCATTCGTAGTCAAATGTATTATAATGTGTTGCATTGTATTTGTGAATTTCTAAAATGTCTCGTACAGAACGCGGTTACAGGTGAGTTTGAAAGGAGTCTCCTGCTGCTGTGGCCACTTAAACCACCTGAGTAAGGGCGATGCATATATAAAACCAGCAACAGCAGCAGGAACTTAGTTCATAGTCGTCGTGTCCTGCGCACAGATCGTAAACAGACTAACGACCAACGACGGAAACCATTGAGCCATTGACGACATACGTCTCGCAACGACAGTTGTCACAGAAACCTGTAACGTAACTTAGCTTAAATACTTCTGCTGCACCTTCAAAGTATCTGACATTCACACAGAAGACCAGCTGAAGTAGTTAAGACTTAACTCCTCCAATGAGGCTTCCTTCGTGATTATGGTAGCCTTAGTCTGTAGTGGCAGCTGTAAGCTCTCACCGATTGTGCTTAAGAAGTCTGTTACTGTTAAGAATCTCTGAGTGCATAGCGGCCTATAACTTGAACTAGACGTACCATATCGTTAGATTTTATACAAGGATATTTGCTAGGCATGTCCGTGCGTGAGCGTGTATGTGTGAGGGTGGATTAACCTTCGACTTGATCAGCTGCTTTGTTAAATTGTGACAACTACTAATCTAATTTGCTCAGTCTCATTTTACCAAATATCGTGGATGGATATCGTCAGTAGGAACAGCCCCTTAACTCGCTTCGACTCAACTGTAGGGGTTTCATCACGAAACTACTCAGAAAGAGACTAACAGCCAGAAAGAAAAACACAGATAGACAGATACTCTCACAGAGAAACAAACATACGCAGACGTCAGGATGAGTTTGTCTTCATGCAGCAGGACCTCCGTTAGACCTATTTAGTCCGTTTTGGAAGTTATGCAGTTGAGTTCCTCGGCGGACAGAGTAGAAAGAAGCTATTGAGGCAGGCAGGTAGATAAGCGGTTTAAATGACCGAGCAGCAAGAAGACGATATATTTCCACAGACAACGATAAACTGGAGACAATCGAGTGACAGAAGAGATTCAGTTACATACAGGCAAAGAAGCGAAGACCAATATAGGTAGCAATAAGAAGCAAAGCATTCACCACAGACAATTTTGTCGTCATTGTCTTCATCTGTCAAAGTGAAAAAAGAAGAAGAACAGAGAGAACAGGAAGAACAAGAGGAACAGCTAGAGCAGCAGGTTGAATACATATCTGAGGAGAACGAGTAACTAGAGCGCCATAGTTTCTCTTCTCTCTTCAAAAGAGTCGACTATCATGAAACTTAGAAGGAAAGGAAAATTCTCTCCAGCACAAACGCCAGATGGGCAGGTATTTGTGATGCGCTATTATTTCCAACTTCTTTTAAGTTGCTCCATATTTCTATTTCTAAGGTGATTTATAATGCGTCATATTCCCAACATCACTAATGATGCCCTATCCCTCTAGTGCATGCCAACGTACCTAGGTATGTATGTATGTATGTATGTATGTATGTATGCATGCATGTACGTGTGTGTGTGAAGGTATGTAGCCTTTGTATCTGAACATTTATATATCGCCTTTCAAGAACCTACCAAAGGCGCGGTATTTGTGTAATATGTGTATGTATGAATAAGGTGAGTGTGCATACATGCATGTATGTATTTGTGTGTATATGTGTAAATATATATATGCAAGTAAGCATGCATTTATGTACATGTATGTTGGCATGTATGTTAATGATGAAGAGGAGGAGATGAGAAGGAAGAGGAGGAAGAGGATGCCGCGTTGTGAAGTTGCGCTCAGTAGGCGATCGCAAAACAAGGCAGTGTACACTTACACATCAGTCACAGATGGAAAGTCCCAGATGGAAAGATTGTTAGAAAATGACACGGTGGAATCAAACATCGCTCTCAAACTGCGTACGCCTTTAGCGCGGTGAATAAGTAAGCTTTGCAGCTTAGACAGCGTTCGGCTGATGGCTTTAGCAGAAGTCTTGAACCTCTGCTTCGTATAAGGACAGTAGAGGCCACTGCACTCGAAGATCGTAGATCGCTTGATCGACAAACGAATCGGGGACTGCAAATGATATCTATGTAACTTCGGATTCAGAAGCATTGCTTAGAGATTTCTGTGGTTTTTGGAACTATGTCGAAGTCATTTGATGTGAATCTAGAACTACAGTACAAGCTCTTCGAATAGCTGCAATATTTCCGTCAAGGAAATCGTAGTCGTAATAGATAACTTATTTCCTCGACAAAATGCGATTATGCCTCCCCGATTCACACTCTTCACAGACGACCAAGAAATCAACACTTTTGAAATTCATTCTTTTACCGACCAGTGAAGTAATTAGTTGACTGACACCCATACAGATACATCCAGGGATGGACTGAAACTTGTTAAATATTACAGTCTACTCCCAACTTCTCGACGATAGCGGCTTCTGTAGGCTAATAAGTATGTTTATGTAGAGTCGTATTAATTTATTTTGTATTGTGCTATTTGTAAACATATATTAAGAATGCAATTCTGACTCCATAATGCGTATTAATGAATACGCATTGATCTATCTCTGTCAAGGAGACAGTGAATTAAATTATTCTCTGCATTTAGTAGCTAATCATGGCTTCAGTAAATTCTGTCCCATTCCAAAGCAGTTGAAACCGGTTGAGTAGGATATAAAGTTCAAACTCTGATCCTTTTATTCAAATCCGACTAAGAGGGTAAACAATTTTCTCCAGGGTTTATTATTGACTATGACGAACAGTTGTCTTTTGTGCAGGTGGAGAATGCAGGCGAGGCCCCAGAGCGCGGCCAATGGGGCAACCAGGCCGAGTTCATCCTGTCCTGCCTCGGATACGCCATGGGCCTTGGCAATGTCTGGAAGTTCCCCTACACGTGCTTCTCGAACGGAGGAGGTAAGGGAGATAGGGAAGAAATGCCATCTCAGGTGACAACGAGTCTCTAATCGATCATGGCCATCTAAGAGAGAGGCCAAGAGAGATGGACGGACGGAGAAGGGAGGGAAAGAGCAGAAAGGAAGTAAAGAGGACACCGAGGCAGAGAGAAAAACAGAAAGCAGAATAAGAAGGAAAGCATAGTGGTAGGGAGGCAGAAAGAGAGAAGGAAAGACGCAGCAGTGGGAGGGAAAGAGCAAAGAGGAAGGAACGAGGGCATCAAGGCAGATGAACAAGGAAGGGAAAAGGAGGAAGCAGAGTGAGAGAAAGCGAGACCAAAGGATGAAAAGCGGCATTCAGAGGAGAGAGATAGGGGGAAAGGAATGCAGAGAAGACCGACGACAAGAAGGAAGGCGCGGTTTACTCTGTAGGGCTATTTGTCTAGTGGGCATCCCGCTTCCAGCAGTCATTGCAACTATCATTAGATTAGAATAGATTAGAATTTTATAAGGACATTCTTATTCAAGACGTAGGTGCATTCAATCACCGTCATCGTCATCATTTTTGTCGTCGTCGTCATTATAATCGTCATCACCACCTTTATCGTCACCATCGTCAACAACATCAACAACAACAAAACATCAATTATCATCATCAAAGTCATCATCATCAGATAAAGCATCTTCTTCATCTTGTCATCGTCATTGCAAAAATAGGAGTTGAGGATCACTTGGGAGACGAAAGCGATTCACTTGGTTTCTCATGCTGTTTTGTTTCAAGAGTCAAAGTTGTCTGTCTTTCCCTTGTCAAAATTCATGAGATTCTTCCCGGGCCTTTGAGCTGGAGAGCTTGGCGACATCTACTTTCAAAGGCAGCTAATTAAATCCCTTACAAAACCATTTATTTGAACTTTTCTACTGGATTGTTGTCATGTTCTGTCATATATTCTGCTAAGTTATGTACAGATCTACCATAGTTCACCATGTTCTGCAATGTGGCTTCATGTTATACAACGTGTTATGTTGTTTTGTCGGGTATTGTAATGTAGTTCGCTGTGTTTTAAAGTTCTACTACGTGTGTTTATGTTTTACTATGTGTTTAAGAAAGAGCCGTTGGTGACATCATCACCAGGTGTATATACGGTCCACTTACTTTTGTATTTGTTTCGTTTGCTGAAGATTTACAAGCGACAAGGCGCTATAAAGACGTTCTTCACAAAATAAGAACCCCGAGGCCGTACAAATGGTTTCTGGTGACTTGAAAAATTCTTCTTAGCCGTCCGAGCGAACGAAGCCTTGCTCCACTTGTCCCTGGCAGAATGTTGAAGAAGAATCTCTGTAGACGTCTAGAAGAGGTTTTATTACGGCGCCGACTGTCGATGCATGTCGACCTTCAGCCCCTGACCTTTAATAGTAATTGTAATCGTAATTCCGAGATTTCTACAGCGCCCAACGAAAGCTGCGTTGCGGGGACCAGCTTATTCACAGGCGCTCAGTCAAAACAAAATCGATAGGCAAAAGGGTTCGGTTCCAGGTCAAGATCCAAAAGTCAGACGGAGAGACAGCGTGGCAGCTACAGGGGGTGGTGCTTGGGGCTGGAGAGGAGAGAGAGAGAGATAAGAAGAAGAAGGGGTATCAGGATACGTTCTGTGAAAGAGGAATGTTTTGAGTTTTGAATAAAAGGCCGAAGCAGAAATTTCAAGCGGTGGAGCATCGATGAGTTTGTATGATGGGTCAAATACACTAGTGAGGCGTCATCTCACATAGATTTATGAGCCTTTGTTGCGAAGAGCATAGGTCTGTAGTCGCCAAGATCAGAATAATTTTATTTTTACTTCATATCAGGAAAATAAGATTTTGCCAAAATTGTGAACTGTTTAGAATTCCGTACTTAGAATTTTAAACAATTTCTAAAGCACGAAGCCATCAATCACCACGAAGGCAAAACCTATTCGCAAGATTTATCATACTGTAAGTATTCAACTCCAGAATGCCCCTACTGAAAAAAAGTTGGAAAAACTAGAGCGCTTCTTCTAGGACACAGTTTTCCTTTTCGTGTTTATGTGCATTTTTGTGTGTCTGCCTGTGACAGGTGCTTATCTGATTCCGTATGTCGTCATTTTGATGTTCGTTGGCATTCCGGCGTTCTTCCTCGAACTAATCATGGGACAATACTCGGGTAAAGGGCCCGTCGAAGTCTGGTGCCTTTCACCCATCTTCAGAGGTAGGTCGCAGATCAGCAGGCGGACAATGAAAGCGACAGTCACTGTGATAGATGAAGAGCAACAGAGAGAAGGACGTTTGAATACATTTGAACATATTATTAATTTTGGTTAAGAAGCCCGGTTTATAATATCAGACATTGAATAACTTTCTCAGAAGGACTCAGGACGAATGTAAAGAGGTGGCCATTCATTCCACGTATCACTGGATGGGTGAAACAAATTTCAGTGAAGCCTCCACCTGGACTGTCGTCTCGCTTATGAATATTTACAGTTTCAATTAATCTAAGCTAATACTTGTTTACATTTTGCAAAAATGTGAGGAGGGTGAGCATTTATGTTCACTGTGTGTGTATCACCATAAGCCAAAGACCAAGAAAGTCGCGTTGACTCAAATTGACTGCACAGTGTTATTAGATAGGACATCGAGAGACTTCTTCCCATTATTGACAATTTATACGCAGGGAAAGCTGTAAACCCTCATGTGCACATATAAGGTACAGAAGTAGCTGATCAAAGATGTTTAGAAAATAGAGACAGATGCTGTGAGACAACAAAACAGAAGTAAAAGAAATATTTACCAAATGCAGCAACCGCCGATGAGCTTACCTTACTCGCCTACTCAAGTACATCAAAGAATTCTTACAGTGCTTTTATTAGCCTCTCGCAAAGAAAGGCTACTTCAAACATGACTAACTAGCTCAGCTAAACAGGTGCAACAGTTCTCGATAGTTTTGAATCTGCTGCAGGTATTGGAATTGGCATGTTGCTCATTTCGAGTATGATCTCGATCTTCTACACAATGCTCTTGGCCTACTGTCTTTACTACTTCGCCATGTGCTTCCAGAAGTCACTGCCCTGGGACACTTGCAAGCGCGACTACAACACCCCAGGTAATAACAAAATCTACCTACACAGATAGCAACATACCTGACGCACAGGTAAAATAGAAATAAGATATGCAGGATAATCGACACGCGAACACACCTATGACCTCATCAACACTTCACCCCGTGCAATCTCTGCCCAGACCTTATATTCACAACTGAAAACACTCATCTTCCAAAATCTTACCCTGATTCATACTCTTCCCTTTTCTGTCTTGCTGCTCCAATTCAAAACACTATCCATTGTAGCCATCTGATGTTTGCCTGTCTGACCATTGGATTTTGATCTGGAACCGAATCTACCCCTTCCTATCTATTAATTTTGCTGTGATGGAGTGGCTGTGAATAATGTAGTTTTCAAACTTAGCTTTCTTTGGGCGCTCAAGAAATCTCGAATTTATGATTACGATCACGATCGACCCTCTTAGCCTCTGTATAAAGACACTGAAGACTGAAGACACCATGTGTCGATTCGCTACTAACAACATGCATCTCACCTAAGAGCATATCTAAGGTTTTTGTTATGTTTTCGTGGTCTACCCTGGTCAACTCGAACAGGGCAGTTCAACACACCGACTAAGCAACTGAAGTATCAACTTACTTTACAACATCTTAGGGTGAAAGGCAAAGCGCAATGGAACATTTGAGAAGCCATGAAAATCTCAACTAACGCACTTAATGAATATGATGACAATAAAGAGCTTCGAAGGTGGCGAATAAGATGATGGCGTTGTTGGCGACGCCGGCTATCTTCAACATATGATGATTGTGATGATGGTGCTGATGATGATGGTGGTGGTGGTGATGATGATGGTAATAATGATGATGATGGAGATGATGATGATGATAATAACGATGAGAAACATCTTACGACAACACTGACTATAACAAAAAAATAATATTTTCAAGGACGGTGATGTTGTTTGTCGGCAGCGTGTTTCAGCCTGCGTGAGTCGAAACCATGCCATGACGATGGAGGCCTCTTTTACAATAACACTTGCTTCAACCAGTCGCTCCTAGAACCACGGGAATTGGATAAAATCAAAAACATCACCAAGCATCTCGTCCCATCCAGTCAGGAATACTTCTTGTGAGTCAGTCATTCATTGCGTATTTATCGATTCAATATTCAAGTAAGGGTTAGATCATGCAAATTAGTTGCCCAAATTCTATTCAAAACTTGTAACTTCCAGAGTTCGGTTAAATTAGTAATGAGCAGGCATCAGTCGAGGAGATCAACTTGGCAAGTAGCAGAGAGGGAGACAGAATAGAGATGGTAAGCCTTCTGTCAGAATAGGGATGATAAGCCCTGTGTAGCAGGAAGGCATACTTACACTAAATGGTATTGAAATGATAACCTAAAGTCATCAAAACGCAGTCATTGATTTTAAGGAACATGACCTAGTAGCGTCATGTGCCTAAACGAGTTTTATCACTTGGATAATGCGAAGAGACGGGTAAAATCGAAAATGGTCTGCATGACGTCAAGTGTGATCGATCGTAATTAGAACCGAATGTGTTTTCACATTAGTAATGCAGTCTTAGAGAAATCGGATAGCATCGATCAGCCGAACGGACTCAAGATGGAACTAGCTCTTTGCCTCCTTGCCTTGTGGATCATGTGCTTCCTGTGTCTGATCAAGGGAATCCAGTCTTCTGGAAAGGTGAGTTCTGGCTCTCTGCCTTCTCGCCAGAGAGATCATACACGTGTATCACATGCTCAGTTTTGTCATTTTCTTTCTACCATGACTTTATTTAGGCGCAACCTGTCTTTAGGCATGGTTTGCAGTGGATGACTGCAGTTGAATGACGACGGTCTTTAGGCGCAATATAACTTGACCGACTAAAATCTGAAAGTTTTGCATTGCAAACTGTTATGGTTGCTCTCTGCATGTTTGTGTGCTTAGGTTGTCTACTTTACGACGACGTTTCCGTACGTCGTTCTGACAATACTCCTGATCAGAGGTGCTCTACTGGAAGGGTCCTTGGTTGGTATCAAGTACCTCGTGACGCCAGACTGGAAGAGATTGGCTGACGCCAAGGTTTGAGCATTCTGCTGTTTAGTCTATATGAAATCTCACGACTTACAGCTTAAAATCCCTCGAAAGGATCTACTTTAGGTTGTATTCATTTCTATGTTTTTCAACATTCGTACAGCAGACAGGTTTCTTGAGATATATATGCACACTTAAGGCTTTGTTAAGTTTAAGAGCGACTGTAAGAATTGGAAATTTGTCTAAAAGCGGAGCTAGAGAATGTGTAATAATGTGCTAACATTTATCTAGACATGAATGAGATCATTCCTCTTGCCCACACAAAGCAGTAGGATGAAGAGGAGGAGAAGGAGTGAAACCTTTTGCCGGCCTCTCTGTGCGCTGTCTCTCCCTCTCTCTCTTTATCTTTCACTCTCTCTTTATCTGTCGCGGTCTTTCTAACTGTCTTTGTCGAAGTCTGACTGAGTTTCGCGCAGGTTCTAGTTCAGAGGCGCATGAGGGATTTATCTCCTAAAGAAGACTCTGTCTGTCTGTCGATGTGTCTGTTTCTTATTGCCTTCCTATCTCTGTCTCTCCCTCTCGAAAGTTTGTGTTCGACTGTACTCTAAAATCAGTTATAATTGGTTCGTGAATGGACTTTTTGAAAAACCGAATCGCGCAGCCCAAAAATATGGTAATGACTTCCTATAAAACAGTGGAGGCGATTAAATGTACGACTATACTCTCTCTTTGTCTTCCTCAGTCACATCCGTTTACTGGTTTCGACTTCTTTCTCTTTGATTGACAGCATACTGCGCTCACATTTCTTTCTCATACTGAAACAGCCGTTCGTGTGTCATAATCGAATATTGACACCTGTTGCTCCGATTCACAGTCCCGGAACTTCGTCAATCGCAAAAATTTTAGGTGCAGTGTGGAGGTTGGCTGAGTGCATAATGAGTTGTTGAAGGCCTTGTTCGTTCTGAATTCAGAATAAACATGGCCTTCTATAATTCATTATGCACTCAGCCAACCTCTACACTTTCATATAATTTTCTTGTCATTGTAATTAACTTGTGTCATTCACAGTGCGCCGTTGTATGAAGCAAGGAAGCATTACACAATAGATAGGCCTATACAACAACTCGAAAAATAGCGAAGCTTGTGATATATAACAACTAGATAAATAGTAGAAACATTCGTCACGGCAGAGCGATATGTTATTGGCTGCCGTGAGTGAAGAAATGTAATTTTTGCAACCAGAAAGTGTTAAAGTCTTTCTTTAAAACGGTCGAAGAAATTTGCAACTTTAATGTGAGAAAAGTCGTGACGTTGTTGTTTTACACTCGCAGACCAAAAACCAACAACAATAGGAATATTGTGTCTGTGAGAGTTTAACAGGTGCTTGTGAAACTGAAAAGTCCAGGAAGGTAGTGAGAAGCAAATTAGAAGAGCATAATATAATCCATGCAAAAATAACGAATATGCCTCAGTATTAGAGTTGCAGAATAAAACAGTCAAACACAAGCACGATCCTAGACCGAGCTTCAAGATCTTCGTGCGTGACAAATGCAGTGTTTAGCAAATACCGCGTGACTATTGCATCTCGCAATACATGGAGCACAATCTATATTTATCATATATTTACCACGTACTTACCATATACATATATATATATATAGTCCGCCTCAGATAAAATTATAGTTGTCAACCGATACGAAGCAAAAGGCGATCAAAACGATGTTTCAGCCTATTTCCCAAAAGCATCGTCATACCTAATACTTATGATGCCTATACGTCAATACGTCTGTATGAGCTTCATATATTCTCCATTTGTCTCCATCTGCATATGTCCAACATATGACATTTCTGTGAATGATATGACCAGTAACACCATGTGACTCCGTTGCCGTTGTTGTTGCAGGCGTGGGGAGATGCAGCTGGACAGATCTTCTTCGCTCTGGGTGTTGGAGCTAGTGGACTCTTGACCTACTCGAGCTACAGTCCTTTCCACAGCAACATCTACGGGTAACAAACACCTGTCTGCTCAGATAAACCACACCACACAACCAATCGATCAGTCACTTCAGAGCCATCATAGCAGATTAACAGATCAATTCTGAATTCATTTGTAAGTAAACTGTTATCATGTACATTTTTAGTAGAAGTGAGACGACGGAAACAGTGATAGTTAGAAGGGCTTTTGATATACTGAAGTGAATTCAATGACTTCAGTCATAATGATATCGATACTAATCAACTTTCATAATTCTACTGTTTGATTTATTGACTCTCTCCATGTGGTTGGTCAGTTTGATTGACTGTGGACCGATTGATAAATCGATAGGAGTTTCCATCTAGGACCAGATGAACTAATTGATTTGGCGAGTGATGGTGATTATTGTTTCAGAACGGCGCTGACGGTGTCGATCGCCAATGCATGCACCGACTGGTATGCTGGCTTTGTCGTCTTCAGCGCCCTTGGCTACATGGCCACAGCACAGGGCACAGAGGTCAAGGACGTCGCAGCTGAAGGTCAGCCAGCCTATGTTACAGATCAGATTACAGATTAGAAATTAGATTTGGTATCAGGTTAAGTCATAGAGTAGAGGACATAGGATTAAATCAGATAGAACAGCAAACCCACGAACATTAGTGATTCTCCAACTGCCGCCAAAGAGTGGATGGATCGTGGGGTACGTGTGTTGCCGGTTGAACGATATGAAGTCGCCTTTCTAATATTTTATACTTGAGTGTATGCTGGAAGTCATTGGGTGACCAGAGAATTGCTGCGTGGATCCGGATCAAAAGATTTTCAGCTCTAGATTTAAAAAACGATCGTTATAATTGGCCGATGCTGTTTGCACTGTGATGAATTTTCAAATGACTTTGAAGTTTTCTAAGGCTAATTTCTGTAGTATATATCCCATCTGACCGTGTGCATTGGTTTAACTCAGCTTAGTACTTTTAAATGGCTCTACACTATGGCCTTCATAATTATAATTGTTCAATGCTGTTAACGGATGAACACTAAAGACTGTTTCAGAAACAATGTGGTAGCCCCGTTTCATTTAATGTCTTTCTCGTTCTCATGCAACTCTAATTATAGCGCCCTGTCATAAAAGCTTTGCGATCTCTTCGGAGGCTTCGTTTCAAAACAGAGGCTGCGTATTTCGCTGTGGCATGCGACCTTCTCTGAATAAGGATCCAACTGCTCTTTAAAAGCTTAGAATGACCGATCAACCGACATTCGATCCTCAGAAATTCTTTGTCATTACTGACAAATTTATTTCCATTGCTTCACATTTTTTCCAAGTTATAGTGAATTATTATTTTTCTTCAACTCCCCTTTGATTCCAATCGTCTTTGCCTTCAACTACCTGAATAAAGTTTGAGTAGATCATGGGTGAAGTATGTACCCTCTGTCTGCATATGATGTGCATTTTGAAGGTTGAAGGTTGAATTGTACTTGTAAATTTGCGCAGGTGTTGGTCTGGCGTTCATCGTTTATCCTCAGGTGTTGGCGACCCTTCCAATTCCTCAGCTGTGGGCAGCCATGTTCTTCTTCATGCTCATCTTACTCGGCCTCGACAGCCTCGTAAGTCATGCTGTCTGTTCGCCTGTCAGTCTGCTTGTTTTTCTGTCTGTGTGCATAGTTGTCTCTGTATGTACATATATCTGCGGCATATTTTGCCCCTATCTTTATCTGGCTCTCTGTCTGTCAATTTGTCTCATCTGTTCGTGCCTGTCTTGTGTTGTCCTTTCCTATCTGATGGTTTGCTATGTTTCTTGTGTGTGTGACAGAATGCTGGAGTGGAGGCCCTGATAACAGCGACCGTCGACAAGTGGCCTTCTCTGCGTCGTTTCAAGATTCTCGTCGTCCTGTTCTGGTGCTCGCTATTCTATCTTCTCGGTCTCCCCATGTGCACACGGGTACTACTCCTTCTCTCATTAAATTACGATAAGGATAGTAATAGCAACATGAATAACTAAAGTAGTGGTACGTGATACTAATAGTAAATCACACTAAAAATAGTGGCTTTTGTTCTTCTAGGAGTTTTTCTTGCATGGTCATGTGCTTTGTGTATGTCTGTATGGTCGTATGTTTGTATGTATGTATGTATCGATGGATGGATGGATACATACATCACAGTCATGTATGTATATTTCATGTATTTATGTATGTATTTATGTATGTACTCATGTAATATGTATGTATGTATGTATGTATGTATGTATGTATGTATGTATGTATGTATGTATGTATGATGGATGGATGGATGGATGGATGGATGGATGGATGGATGGATGGATGGATGGATGGATGGATGGATGGATGGATGGATGGATGGATGGATGGATGGATGGATGGATGGATGGATGGATGGATGGATGGATGGATGGATGGATGGATGGATGGATGGATGGATGGATGGATGGATGGATGGATGGATGGATGGATGGATGGATGGATGGATGGATGGATGGATGGATGGATGGATGGATGGATGGATGGATGGATGGATGGATGGATGGATGGATGGATGGATGGATGGATGGATGGATGGATGGATGGATGGATGGATGGATGGATGGATGGATGGATGGATGGATGGATGGATGGATGGATATATATGAAATGTATATAAGTATGTATTTATACTTCCACGTATGTATGTTTATAGGTGTGTGAAGGTATGTATGTATGTATGTGTGTATGTACCTATGTATGTATATAAGTATTTATATATGCATAGAAACACTAAGGCGCCTATTAGGTACGTCACAAAAGCACTTACAATCGCCTAAATGATGTTGAAGTCGTTAAGAACAAAACGATATCTGTGAGCGAACAGTAACCAGATAACAAAAGCAGTCATCCTTGGCGGACTGCCACAGACAGAAAAGCAAATAATAATTTTCTGCGAACATTTTTTAAATCCTGAGGGATCGTACCTAACTCAGGGCAACAACAACAACACTACTAATATTATTATTATTATTATTATTATTAATAATAATAATAATAATAATAATAATAATAATAATAATAATAATAATAATGACCAAAATAATAGCGATAGTGATAGTGATCCTAACTGCAACATTTACGGTTCTACTGACAGTAGCAGCAGTAGTAGTGTAGTAGTAGCAGTAGAGACTGCTAGTAGTAATACTGATGTTTGGGTGTTTGTTTAGGCTGGTTACTATTGGTTGGAGTTGGTCTCCCATTATTCGTCTGGTTGGACTTTGGTCGTCATTGGAATCATCGAGGTCATCATCTACTGCTGGATCTACGGTCAGAGATTTAGATTTAGATCTGAGATTTAACTTCCTCCACCTCTTTTCTTCTCTTCCCCTTCTGCCTCGCTCTATCCATTTCTCTGCTCTTTGTTCTGTCCTTCCATCTGTCCATTCCTCTGTCTCTCCCTCTGTCCTGTCTCTGTCTCTGTCTTTCTCTGTCTCTCCCTCTGTCCTGTCTCTGGAAATGTTATGGCACGCATAGACAAGCAATTAATGTAAGATAGCGTTGACAATTTATATAGCGTCGTAAGTAGTAGCAAGCAACTTCGAGGTTTGAATTACAGATGAAGGTACAGAGAGACAGAGAGTCAGGTAGGTAGGAATAGATGCATACAGGCGGAATTTCTAGTAATGCAAAGATGGATTTTGTAGGTGATTTATGTTATCTTTGTTAGTCGACTTGTAGCAAAAGAAGATGAGCCTCAATAGTCTACAGAAACAAAGAGTAAAGCGTAATGGGCCTAAAAAACGAAATGTTTTGCTGCTACTTACTACGTTGTTTTAAATGACAATTGGTCTGGTGTTGGGAGCTTCCGTGTGTGATTTTGTGCCTATGGTTGCTTTTCTTGTTTTATCGAGCGACACGTGGTTGTTTTAGGCGCGAAGAAAGTGATGGACCATGTCAAAGAGATGGTCGGCTTCAAGCTCTATCCTCACTGGTGGTTCTGCTGGACATTCATCACACCCATTCTGTTGCTGGTCAGTCTCATTTGTGTTTAATCGATCAGGCTAGGATTTCTCTTGTCACCGTCTTCTAAGCTCCTCTGCAAATTCTGCTGGCTTTTGTCATTCACGATGAAGAACTCCATAGAAATAGATGAGCGGATTTAGGGATGTAACCGCTTTTACTTAAAGCTCCTTGTATGGTCAGGTGCGGCGTGATGAGAAAGAACGAGCATACGCAGGAAAAAATTATTGAATTTCATAAAATCGATGATTGCCTGTTCATCTTGGACATACTGTTGCATTCATCATGTTATGAAGTTCATTTAGACTTTTGCTGCTGTTACTTCTTTAATTTTTAAAGATATAGTTGGATATGAAGTGCATCGACAATCAGTCATTGCGTATATATGCCTCCGACAAGAACAGGAATCTGATGAGCTGCGTCGTCTTACACTTGCTGGGAAATGTCGGATATTAGGCCTATGTCACACGGGAAAGTCTTTGATAGGAAAATCTTTTCTGTTGATAAGTCTCTAAACAGAAGGCGTCAAACTGAGCTCATTGCAACAACCTGATTGATTGCCTGCACTAAAAAATGACAGTATAGGATATTAGCAGCAAGTATATTGTTCTTTCAAATGTACTAGGTATATTTTATAAACAGCTTAGATTCAATGTTAAGTGTAGGAGTCAGTGAATGGAGCATATGTGCTCTGAGAGCACTAATGTTATTGTTTGTCTGTGTATCTTTTAGGCTGTGCTCATCTTCAGCCTCATCTACTTTAAGCCTCTGATGTGGGACGATAAGGTTCCGCCTGTCTGGGTTCCAATTCTGGGCTGGTTGATGACGCTGTCTCCGCTGGCGATTATCGTCATCTTTGCCTTCGTTTTCGCAATCAGGACTCTCTCCAAGCCAAACACAGACCAACTGCCCTGCGGAAGAGTAAGTCATATAAATCATATCTATCCTCCTCATCCTCCTCATTCTTCTCCTCCTTCTTCTTATCCTCTCTTTCTCTTCCTCATCCATTTTTCTCCCGTCGCCTCTGTCTAGTTTTGTTTCTAAAGAGCTTGTTCCAAACTTTCTAGATTCTTCTATGGAGCAGCACAGAGCTGCTTTGGTTGACCTTTGGAAAGAGTTAATGAATGAAGACAGTAAAGAGTTCTAACAAACAAAACGGACTGAGAGAGGGAGGGAAAGAAAAAGAGAGAGACAGAGAGAGTCAATAAAGTGAATAGCTAATATAATAACAAGAATCGACTTTGTTCGATGCTCATGTTACTGACTAGAATATATTTCTTGTTTCAGCGCTTTCTTCAATTGTTCAAACCAAACAGCGACTGGGTTCCAGCCTATAAGCTGAAAGAAATGAGAGAAGCCGCGGAGAAGACGGTAATGGAAACCTATAGAGCTAAGACATTCGATGAAAACGAGACACAAAATGGCGGCAATGACGTCACCGAAGAAGTCACGCGGACGACGTTAGCAGAAGACGCGTTGGAGGAGAAGGAGGAGGGTGAAGGGGAGGAGGGAGAGGTTAAGAATGAGAACAGAATGGTGCAGAACGGAGAATCGCATTCTGTCGAAATGAACGGAAGAAGAACGGGCGATGGCGGCGAGGCTGACGAAGGATGCTGGTCAGACGCCGTAATTACCGACTCGAAGTCAACGGATACAGATAACGAAGCGGCGAATTCGGTCACTTTTATCAACACAGCCTTTTGATAAAAGCTCTTAGCAGAATCGGAACATATAAGGGTACTACAAAAAAGGTAACCATTGTAACGCGTGATCCAAGAGCATCATATCAAAGGGTTGATATGGGGATTAGAAGAAACTGTGAGTAGATGAGATATGGGAGAGCAGGTGTGTGAATTTGACGACTGATGGGCTGAGCAAAGAAGAAATCAACGAATCAAAATATAGGTTCAACAGAACTAGAATTTGTTCTTAGTGGACATAGAACCAAAAACCAAGATTCTCTGGGTTTCAGGGTATGCGACAAGCAAATCTGGACATAATCCTGCTGATAAGAAACCTCGGGGCATTTTCTCTTCCCAGTTTCATTTTATATCAGTCTATGTCGGTTGCAAATGCTTCCACAAAGTTTTGCTCAGTTTTCCTGCAAATCGCTGGCGCTGAAAATCAGGAGAATGAAGTTAAGAGTTTGAGTGAAAGCCCAAATTACTAGTTTATTACTATAAGCCTTCAGTCATTAATAGAATAACGAATCAATAACGAGAGTTCAAATCATTCGCTAAGAAATTTTTATGCATGAACTAAGACATTGTTGTATGCCAGACTAAACTATCGTTGTTTTATAAACATTTTAACAGAATTGAAAGCATGCTTATGCTTATATACATGACAGATTTATCAAATAAATGCATTGGCTGAATGTTTCTCAATGCATGAAATACTGAATCAAGTCGATTAGTTACCCTGCTCTTTAAACTCTATAGACTTCTTATATATGCCATCTGCTATATATGCAATCACTCTGATCGTACTCGTAATCTCAAGATTTCTGCAACACACAAAAAGCTAAGAAGCGGAAACCAGCTTATCTTCAGGCTGTCTATCAAAGCAAAATGGTTAGGCAGGTAGTTGTAGGTGAATAAAACCCTACTCAAAAACCAAAACATGGCTAATCGCTTGTAAAGATGTCTGATTCAGTATGTGTATGCAACTTACAACGAGGCTGCATAGCTTTCACTTCTTCAGCTTTCGAGGCTCGAATCTCGGAGCTTGAGCCATTCAAAGTAAAGATTTTCAGCTATTTTTCCACTGTCTTGAGAGTTTCCACTCATGGACCACGCCAGTGAAGAGGGAGTGAGAGACACGTGTGTATTGGCGTCAGCGATAACCTGACCTTAATTATCTTTGAACCATATCTCTGTGTTTGATGGCCTCTCTGTGATGTATTCGTCTTTGATCGCCTGCTCTGCTGGAGACTGTTGCATAAGACTTGCTTCTGACTAGTTTCCCTTGGAGAGGCGCTATGCAGATGTACGACTTCGATCACGATTACTGTATCGCTTCTCTTAGCTACGTCAAAATCAGACTTTCACAAAGGTGCATAGCGTTAGGAATTCATCGACACTAGCGATCATTAGGCTCACACCACGAGATACAACTTATTCGCCATGCCTCTCTCATCCTCAGGTCTACTAGATATATCTTCTATAAGCTGTACTCTGTATTAATTTACATTCTTTCTAAAAATGATTTGACTGTAGGCTTGCTTTGGCTGATAGTGAATTGTGATCAGCCTAGATTAAGATTAAGATTGGAATTATTACAAGCCAAATCATATATTTTGATAAAATTAATTTAAGGCACGGAAAGGAGCATTATATTACAGAATTTTAGTACCAAGAGTCGTAGACTTGTGGAATAGTTTGGATGATAGTAGTGCCTCCGTGGACAGTATAGCAGAAGCTAGGAAGGATTGGCCACTAAACATTCCTCGCTAATTTGCAGTGCTTCAAACACAGAGTGCATGGCTTTTGGACCGTTTATGACCCTTGTTATATTACGTTGTACGTGGCTTTCTAATGAGATTCGTGACCTGGTGCCAGTTCTCTGTAGGAGCACTTTCCCAGGACTAGTAATCGTCATGCTTGACTGAATACAACCATATGCCGCTCTTAGCACTCGGAGTACAGTGCATTGGACGGAAATCCACACATACCTCGGTCTATGGCAACCAGCTCGGCGTAATTTAGGCTGAACTGGCTTATTGTATTTCGAGCCAGGAGAGCGAAAGAAAAATTTGAGATCTAAGAAAAGCGTAACTCAGCTGTAGAAAGTGCAAACAACACGCAGTCAAGGCGATCGCTATTTGCGAAAACCAATGCAAGCCTAAGGGGCTTAGGCCTAATCGCAGTCCCTGTTTTAGGCTATTTACATAGTCATTGATGCACGATGGATCTAGATGACTCTCGTATAAGACGACTCTGTAACCGTCGGCATCTTTGCTTGTTGCCGATTGTCTTTTAACTGTTTCGATTTTCCTTTAGTTTATGTCGTAATTTTAGGCCTATGTGCCTACAGGTTAGACTGCTGGTTGTATCCGTCTGCTTCTGCTCAGAATAAAAAACTCTTTTTAAAATCGACCAAAAATCTGCAGTTTATCCACGTGAAGAGAACCAATATGCACTTCAGAAAGATTACAAATTGATTTACCTATGATGGATGGCCTAATGGCTTTTGTACATGTTTACCATAGCAGATAGATAAACATCTATAGCACATAGGTAAATATCTATGACAAATAGGCAAACACCCATAACAGAAAGGTAAATACCTATAATAGAAAGGTAAATACCTATAATAAATAGGTAAATACCTATAGCGTGTAGTAAAATGCCTTTTATACGTAATTACCTAACCATAACAGATATGCAATTACCTATAATATATATATATATATATATATATAAGAAACGAAATACCTATAATAGACAGTTGGATGCATATTGCAGTTAAGAAATATAGATATATTAAATGAGACTGTACATTTAGCAGATATTTATGCATTCAGTAGGTCTACAATAAGACCAGAAAGACCTGATTTTCGGTTGCACTGGTTCAAGATCTTCAAAACAAGAATCAACAGCGAACGCATCTAAGCTAACAACAGTTTCACCCCTACATGTAGATCTAACTGATACGCAAAACTTATTGATTAGCCTCCTTTTTCATCTGCTCTGATCTGATCCAGTCCAAAGCAGAGGTGATATGCTGATATTTGGGAGTGATCGTTATGGCCTTACATGGCAAGATAGTTCTATAAATATGAAGCGAGTTACAGAAGTCGAAACCAGGCCGTCACAGTACACTGATTTCGATGGCGACGCTTGTATCTTGTATCATCGACCAACGCTCAGTTTTCAGCTAACGAAACCAAGATAGGTAATTTTGAATTTTGTAAGCGCAAATTTGCATAGAGCCTTTAAAGAGAAATACCTAGGAGACGCTCCGTAGTTTATATATATATATATAAATATATATTTATATATAAATATGGTTGGGGTGCACAACCTTTTATGGAAAAGAGCCAGATAGCATAACCAAGACCATTCGAGGGTCGCATATGCAACATAACATATTGTATATATGACATCGATTTAGTAAACGAAAACAACATTCATAACTATTGTAAAAATACTGATTTATTGGCAGATTCTATAAGGTTCTAATTTTTCATACAAAAGTGAAAATTCTAAAGAATAATTAACACCAGTTTTTGCTAAACGTTCAAGTTAAAACTGTAGTTCCTGATTTGCTGCTTGCATCGAATGTACTAATCACTAGATGGTCGGACCAAATGTGTTAGACAAATTTATTCATATTTTATTGTAATTGAGTTGTTGCAATCGTCAAGTTGGAATTAAGGTTGTTGTCAGCCAAATTTTATCTCAATTATTAAGTTTCATGATTAAAAATGTTTGTTCCCATAAAAATGAGCTTCCGAATATTGAAAACAAATTTAAAGCCAATTTCATTACTTCCTGAAATTTCAAATATGTCTGAACATATTTCTGAAATGTATTAAAATGTTATTTTGCTCAAAGACCACTCTCAGTTCAGCGGAATATTGAAGGTCGACGCAGTGGCTGATTTAGCTATAGGCGCGGGGGGACGGTTCACCCCGTGCCCCTCTTGGTTTTATATCGGCGCCCCTCAAACCAGACCCGTGCATAGTGAACTGTCAGAATGTGGCGCCCCCTGGAAATACCCTTGTCCCTTCACGCAGGCAATCTTATAGCCGCCATTGGGTTGATGACCTCCAATTGGTATTCCTCAGGAATAACCTCCACCGTAAAAGAAAAGGGATCACACATGAAATTAAATAAATCTTTCTTTTCCTTGAAGCCTTAAACCAGTCAGACACACCGATTTGCCGTAAAATATATTTTTAGAATACTTAAATGTCCATTTATCATTAAACTGACGATTTTATTTTTCGTTATATAAGTGCTGGTTAGGCATCTTCACTAACAGTACAGTGAATGGTACTAACACGTTGTGTCTCAATTATGTCTTAAGCTGTTGACCCCAATGAAATAATTAATTTCTAGAATGGCTAACGCACCTACTGTAAGTGGAACAAGATAGCGTAATAAGCTACTAGTCAAAGATCTTAGTTCTAGACTAGAGTGTGTTACGTTGCTGTAAGCCCCAAGATAGTTATTAGTCGAAAAATTTCTCATTTCTTTTGTAATATAGCTGTTGGTGGACCAGTTTCTTTTGTTATTTGACATTTGACCTAGGTCTGCTCAGAACAAGTTCTTTGGCCTCCTGACAACTGCAAAACAATTATTCATCAAATAGCTGCTGGCAGTGTATGTGATATTTTAAGGCCGAGAGCTTTCTAAGGCAAAAACATGAAGAAGTAGACCAGAACCAATTACTAGAAAGACGATTCTGAACTTATTCTCTATTTTTCGGCAACAAGTGTGACTCAAACGCCGCTACAGATGTTTTCACGATGTTTCACTGGAAAAATACTGTAAACAACAGACTGAAAAGCTATTAAATTACTTCTTCTTGTAAGCAACTTACGGGGGTTGCACAAAGGAGGGTCCTGTCTCTCCATTAGTCACACAAACCGCGTTTATCATTGTAAACAGGTGAAAAGGTTCTTGTTATACGTTTGTTTGTGAAGCTCAATTGCATAGCATCAGGCAGTGTCATGCTTGAAAACACACAACTTGGTTTCCTGCGACTCAATAATTTAAGGTAACTCTTAAGCTAACTTTCATTATGTTTTTTTATGAAATAAGTATTTTAGTCTGTATTCGTCTAAAGGGGAGGCAGGTATTCTCGTGGAAAAAGCAGGAAACTATAGAGATTCAGACTTAGAGATTCCGTTACACAGTTGATGTCTCGTGACACAGTCCACATCCAGACGGCGTTTTGATTGATGCCATGTTACAATCTCAATCTGATAATAATTTCGTCTATGCAACGCATTGAAGTTTGGTAAGCCACACCTGCAGCCAATAAGCTGACTGAGCTTCCCTGAACCACTCGGCTGAGTCGGCTGATCAGGAAAGTCGCTGCAGCGTTAAAACGCCCGTCTGTGATAGTTAACTGGAAAGACATCTTTATGTGTTATAATACACACTTTTAGTTCTGTTTGCGGTCGAAGGGCTGAAGCTGTGTGGCTGTTGAAAGTAGAACAGATCGTGCTCAGCTGAATAGCAACAGAATTCAAGGACGTGTCAGGTTACACGGAGAGACATTTGGACACTGCTTCGTTCAGTTTTGTAAACAGAAATGTGCTGACTATTTGTACAACTTCTCTTCATTGTAGAGATCGCTTACCCACTCGCTCCTGAGCAACACCCGATCAATGCTTGACTCCGCAAAGCACTATAGAGTAAAATCATGACTCCTATAACCGACTCTCATTGCATGCCTCTCTCTCTCTCTCTCTCTCTCTCTCTCTCTCTCTTATTTGTGTGTGCAGTGTTTGCCTATATGTGCGCTTAGATTTGGCTATTCCCTGTTTTGTACAATATAAAACATGTATGCAACTGCGTACGTACTAAACCGCATAGGCCTACATTTCAGCCTCGTTGTGTCGCATTGTTTACCAAGACGTTAGATCTGCATATTCCACGTCGAGCAGAAACTACAAATATGAACTATTCGCCAAACAGAATAAGCTGAAAGTTATTTCTGAGCAAATGTTTCTTACATATCTATGTCTATGTAAGTGGGTGTGTTCAAAGAATCTCTCTGTGTGTCTCGGTTGTGTAGGACGAATAATGTTGCCTATTTGGACCTAAATGGTTGAAAGTCTCGTTCATTCGTAGTAACTGTAATTGTAATTAGTAATTTCTGTTTCGCTGGTGTGTAATGCACAAAACATCAACCGATGGCACATCAAAGCCAGAACCACAATCAAGACATTCTAGGTGTTGCCTTTATTATGTGTAGGAAAGACTATGATTTGCTTCATGGCAATCCCTTCCAATATGTCGGGAAATGCTGATGACCAATGACCACCTACATCAAGATTAATATTGAAGTTACCCATAAAAACTATTTTAGAAGGGGAGGAAATCATATATTGAAGTAATGACTAGAATTCACTAAGAAAATCAGACAAAGAGAGGGATGGTGGACGATAACTATCTGCAAGCAAAATCTGTTTGTTGCCAGAAATGAGAGTAGCAGCCAGAACATGAAATGCGATGGGTGCTGGAATACTCAGAGTGAATTTGTGCAGTGGAAGATATGACTTAAAAGGAAAAGGTTGAGGAGTAAGATCCGAAATGAATGCTGTTGTGTCTATAGGTAGAAGCCAGATCTCAGTTAAAAGCAAATGTATGCAAGGGATGCGCACAAAGAAAATTATGTAGGGTTGTAACTTTATTTTCAAGGGAATAAACGTTTAATTGACCAATATCCAAACTCTGTTGTCTGTCCGGTCCAGGATTTGCCAACATCACCAGCCAAAAGAACCAACAGAGGTCATGAAACATAGATAACATAAGTCAGACAATCTTCGCACACAACGACACGAACATAGACACAAAGCAGAAATAAATAATTAAAGTTTACATGACAGTGATAAATACAAGATAAACTAGTCAGAAAATAAAAATTCTTTTTTAGGTGTATTTTATTCTCGTACAGAACGCGGTTACAGGTGAGTTTGAAAGGAGTCTCCTGCTGCTGCGGCCACTTAAACCATCTGAGTAAGGGCGATGCATATATAAAACCAGCAACATAAGCAGGAACTTAGTTCATAGTCGTCGTGTCCTGCGCACAGATCGTAAACAGACCAACGACCAACGACGGAAACCATTGAGCCAATGACGACATACGTCTCGCAACGACAGTTGTCACAGAAACCTGTAACGTAACTTAGCTGGAATACTTCTACTGCTGCACCTTCAAAGTATCTGACATTCACACAGAAGACCAGCTGAAGTAGTTAAGACTTAACTTCTCCAATGAGGCTTCCTTCGTGATTATGGTAGCCTTTGTCTGTAGTGGAAGCTGTAAGCTCTCACCGATTGTGCTTAAGAAGACTGTTACGAATCTCTGTGTGCATAGCGGCCTATAACTTGAACTAGACGTACCATATCGTTAGATTTTATACAAGAATATTTGCTAGGCATGTCCGTGCGTGAGCGTGTATGTGTGAGGGTGGATTAACCTTCGACTTGATCAGCTGCTTTGTTAAATTGTGACAACTACTAATCTAATTTGCTCAGTCTCATTTTACCAAATATTGTGGATGGGTATCGTCAGCAGGAACAGCCTCTTACCTCGCTTCGACTCAACTGTAAGGGTTTCATCATATCATCTACCCACAGCCAGCAAAATACACACATACATTCAGACAGACAGGCTGACAGAAAGACAGAAAGACAGATATAACGCTTATGGCAGGAGGTGTTAATCGTCATGCAGGTGGCCTACCCTTAGGCCTGTTTAGTCCGTTTTGAGATTTTATATAGTTGAGTTCGTCGCCCAGCAAAGTATAGGCTCACCGTAATTGCGCGCAGCAAGAAGCTATCGAGGTAGGCTGGTAGGTAGGCGGTTTAAATGACCGAGCAGCAAGAAGACGGTATATTTACACAGGCAACAAAAAACCGAGGCTTTCAGTCAGTCCTTCAGTGAGGCTTCGCGTAAGAGCGACGGCTGTGGAGTTGCTTAGGCTGACAGCAGACGCCTTGCTCTGTCTCTCAGAGATCCGATCAGTATTACAGAGAACTGACTGTCGCAGAAGCAAAACAACAAGACAGCTGTTGCGGCAGAAACAGGCAGAGAAACATTCAAAAGAAAGAGGGAGTGACACGTAGAAGGACGAGGCAGGAGCCAACCGTTTAGAGGAACCGTCTTTGGGAGACAAACGAGCGAGAGAAGAGTCTGCTAGAGACATGCGAAGAAGCGAAGATTAACCGAGGTGACCATAAGAACCAACGCATTCACCATAGACAACTTCGTCGTCGTCGTTGTCGTCGTCTTCATCTGTCAAAGTGAAAAAGAAGAAGAAGAAGAAAAACAGAAGGAATAGGAAGAAGAGGTACAGCTAGAGGAGCAAGTAGTCATCATACCAGAGGGGAACTACATCGCCGTAGTTGTTTCTCTTCTCTCACCGAAAAAGACGACAATCATGAAACTTAAACTGAAACGAAAATTCTCTCCAGAACCTACACCAGACACGCAGGTATTTATGATGCGCTAATGTTTTCAGCTTCGTTAAGGTTGCGCTAAACTTCTATTTCTAAGTTGATTTATAACGAACCATCTCTCTCATACATATCTAACCACTTATTTATGATGAGCTATTCTTCTAAAACATATTCAACCATCTATATAGCGTCTTTTGAGTTTGTTATCAAGGCGCCGTGTTTGTATGTATTTGTATATTTTTTACGTATGGCTGTATACATATATGTGAGTTACTGACCGATTGATCGACTGATTGCTTGACTTACTGCCTGATTGACTTTGAGATTCATTCAGTCATTCATTTTCAGTTCGAAGCCAATCATGTATTTATCAATTCATCCGTCCGTCCATCCATATATCCATAATGCATTGGTTGCATCTGATATTCTTAGAACTGTACATAAATTTGAAACTTGCTTAATCATACACTCTACTCTAAACGCCTGACAAAGTGGCTTCCATGAAACTGATGAGTATGTGTTCTGTACAGTCATATCAGGTTACTTTGTGCTGAGCTTAATATATCGATAATTTTATAGACATATTTTTATAAACACCCATTTATCTATAAATATGTATATATACAAAGCGCGCAATTCTGACTCCATAATGCGTATATATAAATAGTGAATTAAATTATTCTCAGCATTTAGTAGCTAATCATGGCTTCAGTAAATTCTGTCCCATTCCAAAGCAGTTGAAACCGGTTGAACAGGATACAAAGTTCAAACTCTGATCCTTTTATTCAAATCCGACTAAGAGGGTAAACAATTTTCTCCAGGGTTTATTATTGACTATGACGAACAGTTGTCTTTTGTGCAGGTGGAGAATGCAGGCGAGGCCCCAGAGCGCGGCCAATGGGGCAATCAGGCCGAGTTCATCCTGTCCTGCCTCGGATATGCCATGGGCCTTGGCAATGTCTGGAAGTTCCCCTACACGTGCTTCTCGAACGGAGGAGGTAAGGGAGATAGGGAAGAAAAATCCATCTCAGGTGACAACGAGTCTCTAATCGATCAAGGCCATTTGAGAGAGAGGCCAAGAGAGATGGACGGACGGAGAAGGGAGGGAAAGAGCAGAGAGGAAGCAACTAATCTAATTCAATCTATTGACTTCTATAGTGTCGTTAATAAAATGCCCAAGGCATCACCTGATCGTCTCTTCAAGTGAAAACGTAGTCAAAATCATAATATGTCGTAAATGCCTGGGCTTTAGGGCAGAGAGAAAGACTAGAAGATGAAGAAGAAGGGAAGCAGAGTGGGAGGTAGGCAGACAGAAAGAACACAGAATGCTACGAGATAGAGAGCAAGGAGGGAGGAAGGAGAAAGGAACGAGGACATCAAGGTCTGTCGAGGGGGACAGAAGGCATAAAAGAGGAAAGGAAAGGAGAGAAAGAGAGAAGAGTGAATGAAAAATGACCTTCAGGTAGATAGAGAGAGAAAGATAGTAGGAGAAGAAAGCAGAGAAGAGAGCGGACAAGATGGAAGGCGCAGTTTACCCTGTAGGCTTATTTGTCCAGTGGGCATCACGCCCATCAATCACTGTAACTGACGACGGTAACAGTCTGATATATTGCCTGAGGACAATGTTTCGATCAGGCAGCGCCATATGTCATCTTATCAGTCAGCCACCTGAATCATGATGCTTTGTTTGTCACCTGAATAACTGCACCTTGGCAACGAATTAATTAATGGCATTTTTATTGAAAAAGTAAGTGCATTTCATTTTCATCGTCGTCGTCGCTGTACTCGTAATCAACAACAACATCAACAATAACATCATCAAAGACAATAACAATGTCTTCATCCCGATTATTATCATCATCATCATAATCACAATCATCATCATCATAATCACAATCATCATCATCATCATCATAATCATAATCATCATTATCATCATAATCACCATCATCATCATCATCGTCATCAGATACAGCACCTGCATTATCTTGTCGTCCAATTTGGGTGTTGAAGAGCTCTGCTGAGATGAAAGTGATTCTGCTCGTCCTTCGCTTGTAAAGGTTCAGTGGATTCTTGACGGGTCACTGCGCTGAAGAGTTTGGTGACTTTTCCTTTCAAACACAGTTTATAAAATTCCTTACAAACCACCTGTCTTGTTGCAGTGCTTTGAACTGTTTTACTGGTTTGTTGTCTTGCTCTACCATGCGCTTTTATGTGTTTTACCACGTGTTGTACAGATCTACCATGTGTCAACATGTTCTACAATTTGTTGCCATGTTTTACAACATATTGTTAAGCTCTATCATGTACTGTAAAGTTTTGCCTTGTGTTTTTATATTCTTCCGCGCGTCGTCATGTTTTGCCAGGAGTCTTAATGTTCTACCATGCTTCAATATTTGTATCATACGTTGCAATGTTTTTCCACGTGTTCTAATTTTCTAAAGCTGGTCCAAAGCTTTGGAATTCTCTGTCTAGTTCTTTGTGCTATGTCAATTCTTTGGTCTATGCTCAGAAAACTCATGTCTTTCATCTTGCTTATCCACCTAAGCCTGGCTTCTGGTTTCTTTGACCCTTCGGAATTTGATCTGCCTTCTCACGGATTATGATGTTTCACTGCGATTTAACTTGAAGCGACCATCGACTGATGCCTTGGGCAATATGATAACGGTGCTATAGAAGTCTTTAGATTATATTGGATTAAAGTACCATGTTTCTATATATTTTACCATGTGTTGCCATGTTTGTATGTAGCCATGTTTCATATGATCCTACGACATTTCTTTGCTCTGCTTCTTCCACTTTTCTTGAGCTTTATGTGCGGATCTGTTTTCGGGACAACCGTTGTCGTCATCGCCAAATGTATCTATGTTCGACTGATTTGGCATTTCTTTTGTTTTTACTGGAGATTTACAAGCGACAGTTCGCTTATAAAGATCTTGTCCACAAAGATAAGAAACTCGATGCCGTGCAACTGGTTTTTGGTGACGTGGGAAATTCTTCTTAGCAGTCCGAGCGAACGAAGCCGTTGCTTCACTTGTCCTATGCAGAATGTTGAAAAATAATCTCTATAGTAGAGCATTCTCTGGCGTAGGTGGTCGGTGCCTGTTGAGTGTTGACCTCCACTCTCTGACCTACAACCTTTGGCTTCTCTAGGTCTTCGTCTATCGCTGTTTCTAAGTGCTCTCCGCCGCCTCAAGCTTCTTATGCATATTCATTGTGTTCGGCTGAAAAACTGTTGTTAAAACAGCGACTATTCTCATTGTATCGTTTCATTGAATTCCATCAAGAGAAAAGAGGAAGAGGACTAGGAGGAGGAAAGGGAGGAAAAGAGAGGACGTGAAAGTGAGGGTTACTTTCTCTGTCTCTGTCCATGTCTTCTTGCATATCTGCAAAGTTTCATGGTCTGTCTGTGTGTCATATGTGTCGTTCTGCTTTCTGTGTCTGTGACAATACCATGAACGCACAGCAAAACGTCTGTGTTGGACTGATTTTGAGAGTCATAACTGAGTGCTTTCATATGGAGCAGGTGTCATATAGATGGAAGGAATACAAATTAAGCTATTGAAAGAGATGTAACTTCGTTAATCGTCAGCTTAGTAACGATAAACTATAGCTTAAGTTTACTCAAAAGAGGATGGTATAAAGACCAAATTGTAGAGGACCACACATCGAACTAGGAAGAACCTGCAGTTTAGCTTAGACGGGTTAGCCTTGAAGTTGGTACAGATTGTATGCATGCGATAAGTAGCGTTATAATTAAACACACGTCCAGAAATTCCAAACTAGTATCGAGGTCGACGGTGTACAAGCAGAACTTAATGATCGATATCTGATATTTTGTGCATTATTGTATTTAAATTACTAAATTTGTCAAATACATGAGTAGGTGTGGTTTCACAAATGTTTCATGAGTCTTACCAAGTGCATTGATCTGCAAGATCAGGGTAATGTTCTTTTTACTTATGTCAGCAAACTAAGATTTTACCAAAAATTGAGGACGGTTCAGAATTCCTTGCTTAGAATCTTAAACAATTTTTAAACCATAATGCCAATCCCTATACGTCACATTCATCATCATTACTCAACTGCGGAATGCCTTCCACTGCTTCCGACAAGAAGGCTTTCGCTAGGCCACAATGTTTCTTTTCGTGTGCGTATGTGTTCATGTGAGTGTTTGTGTTTGCTTGCGACAGGTGCTTATCTTATTCCGTACATCGTCGTTCTGACGTTCATTGGCATTCCGACGTTTTTCCTTGAGCTCATCATGGGACAATACTCGGGTAAAGGACCAGTCGAAGTCTGGTGCCTCTCGCCCATCTTCAGAGGTAGGCCGAAGATCAGAGCCAGACAAGGAAAGCGACATATACATTAGCAGCTAAAGACAGCGACAGATACAAGGACGTTTGAACACATTTCAACATATTAGTAATCAGAGTTAAGAAGCTCGGATATATAATTTCAGGCGATGAATCATTTTTTTCGGCAGAACTAAGGGCGAATGTATTAAGATAGCCTTTCATTTCACGCATGAGTGGGCGGGCCACAGTTTAATGACGCTCCCATCTGTGCTGTCGTCTTGCTTTTGAATATTTTCAGTTTAAATTATCATATACTGATACTTGTTTACATTTGCGGAAGTCAGAGGTGACTGTGATTTTATGGTCACTGTATCTATAGAACCATGACCCAGCGACCAAGGATATCGCGTCTTTATTAAAAATCATTGGCCAACGCAGTAAGCGCTAATGCGTTCACCTAATGCGTGTACTAAAGTAGGCCCACATCAAAGAATTATTATAGTGCTTTGATTATCCTCTAAAAAAAGGGTTACTTCAAACATAAAACTTTCTAAATAAAGTAATGAGGTTAGACAATAATAATTCTCGATGTTTTTGAATCTGCTGCAGGTGTCGGAATTGCGATGTTGCTCATTTCGAGTATGATCTCGACCTTCTACACAATGCTCTTGGCCTACTGTCTTTACTACTTCGCCATGTGCTTCCAGAAATCGCTGCCCTGGGACACTTGCATGCACGACTACAACACCCCAGGTAATAACAAAACTGTCCATGCAAGTTACAACACACCTAACACGTACATGGACACCCAGGTAAAATAGAAATAAGATATGCAGGATAATCGATGCATGAACACACCTACGAACTCGTCAACACTTCACCCCTTGCAATCTATGGCATATTCACTCAAAACTTAAAACTCTGCTATTCCACAAATTCTAATCCTGCTTCAAACTCTTCCTTTTATCTGTTTAACCGCTCCGATTCCATACACCATCCACCAACAGCCGTCTGACTGTCTGCCTATGTAACCCTTGAACCGTGAGCTGGAACCGAATCAAACCTTTCCTGACTGTCGATTTTGTTTTGATGGAGGGCCTGTGAATAAGCTGGTTCCAGTAACTTGACTCTCTTCGGAGGCTGTAGAAATTTTCATTTTACGATTACGATTACAATTGACCGTTTTAGCCCCTATACAAAGACTTTTCAGAGTGAAGAAACCATGTTACGAGTCGTTACTAACGATATCCCATCCCTCCCGTTTTATAATGCTGAGTATGTTTTCGTGGTATATACTGGTCACCCCTTAGAAGACAGTCCAAAAACACGACTAAGCAACTGAAGTACCAACTTACTTTCCAACATACTAGCGTGACATGGAAAACGTATTGGACTATTTGAGAAGCCAAGAATAAACTCAACAACCAACGCAATTCAGAATTATAATGACAGAAAAGTAGCCACGAAGATGGTGAAGAAGGTGATGATGTTGCTGACGACAATGGTTTTTGACTAATGTAATTATGATGATGATGATGATGATGATGATGATGATGATGATGATAATTATGATGGTGATGATGATGAGGAACGTGATGATAATGATGGCACTGTTTTTGATGACAAATAATAATTTCAATGACGATGTTGTTCTTTGTGGGCAGCGTGTTTCAATCAGCGTGAATCACAGCCATGTCATGACGTCCAAGGCATCTATTACAATAACACTTGCTTCAACCAGTCACTCCTTGAACCAGAGGAATTAGATAAACTCAAAAACATTACCAAGAACCTCGTCCCATCCAGTCAGGAATACTTCTTGTGAGTCAGTCATTCATTAAGTCTGTATCGATTCAATACGCAAGTGGGTTCGAGCATTCAACTTTACTGCCTAAATCCTAATCAAAACTTGTCACTTCCAGAGCTCTGTTAAATTAGTAATTCGTAGGCATCAATCGATGGTGCACCGACTTTCGTCCACAATCCAGTCGAAATGAGGAGATCAACCTGGCAAGAAGCAGAGGGTCGACAGAAGAGGGATGATAAGCCCTCTGTAGCAGAAAGGCAGTTACACTGAATTGTATTGAAATGGTAATCCAAAATCAGTCTAACGCAGTCATGATTTTTACGATCATGATCCATTAGCATCATGGGTCTAAACGAGTTCCATAACTGGGATAATGTAATGAAGCTTGCAAAATTGAAAATGACTTCAAGTGTGGTCGATCGTGCTTAGAACCGAATGTGTTTTTGAATTAGTTACGCAGTCTTAGAGAGATCAGGCGGCATCGATCAGCCGAATGGAGTCAAGATGGAACTTGCTCTCTGCCTCCTCGCTATGTGGGTTATGTGCTTCCTGTGCTTGCTCAAGGGAATCCAGTCTTCTGGAAAGGTGAGTTCTGGCTCTCTGCCTCCTCGACATGTGGGTCATGTGCTTCCTGTGCTTGCTCAAGGGAATCCAGTCTTATGGAAAGGTGAGTTCTGGCTCTCTGCCTCCTCGACATGTGAGTTATATCCCTAATCTGTTATGGCCCCAAGTCTTATGAAAAAGAGAATCATTCCCTATTTTTGTAGTTCTTTTCGCCAAAAGCGCATCAGAAGAGGAATGTTTTTATAACCAATCATTTCACTCAATAGCTTCATAAAAACTTGACATGCATTTCAAAATCAGCAGATATACAAAGTCTTGAAAACTTATCAATCGAGGAAGCGGTGTTGACTGCAACAGGAGTTCGTGTTTATCTACGTCTTATTATTCGAAACCAGAAAAATCCGGCTTAAGGCGATCTACACAAAGAGAAGGCGTACATGTGTATCACATACGCACGTTTGTCATTTCCTTTCTACCATTTGTTTCTATCGACGCAACCTTTCATTAATCATGGTTTGCTATGGATGACTGCTGTTGAGTGACGTTCTTTAGGCGCGTTTTAACTTGACCAACTAAAATAGGATAGTTTTGCATTGTAAACGGTTATTGTTTCTCTCTATGTGTACTTAGGTTGTCTACTTTACGACGACGTTTCCGTACGTCGTTCTGACAATACTTCTGATCAGAGGTGCTCTACTGGAAGGGTCCTTGGTTGGTATCAAGTACTACCTGACACCAGACTGGAGGAGATTGGCTGACGCCAAGGTATGAGCATTCTGCAGCTCAATCTATGAACTCACACGACTTACAGCTGGAGATCCATCGAAAGGATCTGTAGGCTGTAGTCATGTCTATGTTCTTCAGATATACGTACAACGGACAGGTTTCTTGAGAGATGAAGGCAGAGTTAAGGCTTTTTAAATGTAAGAGCGACTGTTTTAATATTAAGAGAAGGAAATTTGCCTGAAAGCGAACTAAAGCATATGTAATAGTGTGCTAAAGTTTATGTAGACATGAATGCGACCGACTGTCCCTCTTGCACACACATAGTAGGAGGAGGAAGAGAAGAAGTAGAAGGAGAAGTAAAGCCTTTTGCCGGCTTCTTTGTACTCGGGCTCTCTCGATCTCTATCTTTCTACCTGTCTTTTTCCCTATGAGTATGGATCAGTTTGGCGCAGGCATTAGTTGTCGTAAAGTTGCGAGCGAACGTCAAAACATTTTATGTTCTGACGGCAGCCTTAGAAAACTAACTGCACTTGAGCCTATTATTAAGAAGCAAACATTACATATTTTGCATGTGAGTCAGGCTCAAGTTCAGAGACGCAGAAAGGAGACGTATAAAGGCCTAAAGAAGTCTCTGTCTGTCTGACGATGTGTCTGTTTCTTTTTGTCTTCCTATATCTGTCTCTCGCTCTCAAAAGTTTGTGTTCGGCTTACCATAAAATCATATCTAATTCGGTCGTAAATGGACTTTTGGAAAAGCCGAATCGCGCAGCGAGAAAGTGTCATTATGTCGTCCTCTCCCATAATAGAGACGATTAAAATGTACGGTCGACCCTCCTTCCCTCGCTTCTTCGTTCACCCATCAGTATATCCGGTTCAGACTTCTTTCTTTTGAGATTGACGGCATCCCGCCCTTCACTTTCTTTTCATTCGAGTGGCATGTTCGAATATTGACACCTCTGGCTCCGATGCGCAGTCAGTGAACAAAGTCGATCAATTTTAATTTTTGCTTTTAATTCAGGATAAACATGGCTTGAATAAATCATTACGCATTCAGCCAACTTCCAGACTTTCACGTAAAATTTTCTTGTTATTGTTATTACTGTAACTTGCGTCATTCACAGTGCGCCGTTGTATGAAGCAAGGACTCATTACACAAGTAACAATAGCATCATATGATACACAAAAACTAGAAAAATAACGAAGCACGTGTAAAGACATTCATCGCGGTGGAGCGAGATGCTGTTGGCTCCCATGAGTGATGGAATGTGATTTTTGAAACCAGACAGTTTTAAAGACTTTCTTAAAAATGGTCAAAGATTTGTAACTTTTTATGTGAGAAAAGTCGTGACGTTGTTGTTTTTACACTCGCCGACCAGAAACAGAGAAGAACAGATATCGTATATGTCTCAACATTCACGTTGCAAGTCTGTTAAACTTGTTTCACCCTGACAGAAGTTTAACAAATGCAAATGTAGCGTAAAAGTCTGCGAAGGTGGACAGAAGCAAATCGCGAGATGAATTTCTAATTCAAACGAAATTAATGAGTATCTCTGGTTAGAAGAATCACAAATAAAACAGGCTCAAACATGGCCCAGCTCGAGCGTTAAGATCGGAGTGCATTATGAATGCAATGCTTCAGATATGCGTTTTGGTTATCGCCTGACTAGCGCATCTCGTTCAGACATATGGCGAGTTGACAAATGCATTACATACTATCTTACTTACAGCAGTAGATGGAGAACAGTGTTCTATTGTGTGGTCACCTCATTCTTAAAATTTGGAAATGACCACAGCCACGGCTGCTGTACCGTTCTGGAATAAACTCCGTCAGAATTACATTATTTATCTGACCCATAATATGAATTTACCAACACTTCACCCTTGCAATATCTGCGCAGGTCTTTCACTCAAAACTAAAATCGTTCCTCTTCCACTAATCCTATCCTGATTCCTCCTCTTGCCCTTCTCTATCTTGCCGCTCCAATTCTAAACAAAATCCACAGTATCCATCTTATTGTCACAAGCCTGATCTCTGGATCTTGAAGGTGCATCGAATCTGACCTTCCTGCCAATCGATGTTCTTTTAATGAGGGCCTGTGAGTAAGCTGGTTCCACTACTTGGCTTTCTTTGGGTGCCATGGCAGTCTCGATGTAACGATTGCAAATAAGTATAGTCTACGTCAGGTGAAAGTATAATTTTCATCTGAGGAGTTGCAACAGGTGATGAAAGAAAAGTTTCTACCTAATATGACCAGTTGTCAGTGATAAGATGTGACTCCGTTGCTGTTGCTGCTGCAGGTGTGGGGAGACGCGGCTGGACAGATCTTCTTCGCTCTTAGTGTTGGAGCTGGTGGGCTGCTGACCTACTCGAGCTACAGTCCTTTCCACAGCAACATCTACCGGTAACAAACACCTGTCTGCTCAAACAAACTACGCAACCGAACAATCAATCACTTCATTGGCATCAGAGCAGACTAATAAGTCCATTAATGGACGTATTCGTACGTCAGCTGTGAATATGTGCAGGTTTAGTAGAAGCGAGGCAAGGGAGACAGCGGTAGTTATAAGATCTTTTGATACGCTGAATTGAATAGAAGGACTGAGTTATAGCGCTATCGATACTTATCAACTTTCATGATTTTATTGAATGATTTGCTGATTTTATAGTAGTGCTTCATGTGGTTGGTTAGTTTGATTGACTGGGTGATTGAGTGATGGATCGATTGATAAATCGATAGGTGTTTTCATCGACGACCAGACACACTGATTGCTGAAGGTGATTTTTTCAGAACGGCGCTGACGGTGTCGATCGCCAATGCATGCACCGACTGGTATGCTGGCTTCGTCGTCTTCAGCGCCCTTGGCTACATGGCCACAACGCAGGGCACAGAGGTCAAGGACGTTGCAGCACAAGGTCAGCCAATCAAGGTTGCAGATTAGGTTTAAGTTTAAGCAGTATGTTGGATATAGAATTGAGGACTTCAGATTAGATCAGATAGAACAGCATCACACGTGAAATTCAGTGATTCGCGAACTGTGCGCCCCCACCCACGATTGGATGGATTGAGGGGTTAGTACAAGTGCATCGCCCATTGATCCCTTTGAAATCGCATTTTTAATATTTCATAGTTGATCTAGAGTGTAAATGCAGAAAGTCAATACAGAGATTTGCCAAGTGGGTCCTTGGGCAAAAAATTTCCAGCCCTAGATTTTCATAAAACTTATCGTTAAACTTGGCTGATGTCGTTCGTATTGTGGCCAATTTTCAGACGACACCGAATTTTTTTGAAGGTTAATTTCTGTAGTGTATACCCCACCCATCCACATGCATTGGTTTAACTCACTTAATATTTTTAACTGGCTCTAAATAGTGGTCTTCATAAAAATAATTGTGCTGTTAACTGATGAATATTAATGTCTATTTCAAAAGCATTATGACAGCCGACGTTTCATTTAATGGCTTTCTCCGCATCCGGCTCTAATATAACGGCCCTTCATAAAAGCGTTGTGACCACTTCAGAAGCCTCGATTCATGACATGCGACGTACAGTATATCACTGTGTCATGCCATCCTGTCTGTGGGTGGCATGAATGCAGAATTAAGCAGCTTTGCAACAAGCTCAGAAGGACCGACCCACCGCCATCTGACCCTCAGAAATTCTTCGCCACCAGCTTAGAAATTTATTTCTGTTGTTCAAATTTATGAAGTTATAGGTTTTTGTTGAACTTTACATACATGCATTCGACTGCATTAAATGAAATTTAAGTAGCCTATGGATGAAGTAGGTATCCTCTGTTTGCATACGATAGGCATTATGAAGGTTGGATTGTACTTGTGAATGTGTGCAGGTGCTGGTCTCGCGTTCATCGTTTATCCTCAGGTGTTGGCGACCCTCCCAATTCCTCAGCTCTGGGCAGCCATGTTCTTCTTCATGCTCATCTTACTCGGCCTCGACAGCCTCGTAAGTCATGCTGTCTGTTCGCCTGTCAGTCTGCTTGTTTGTATGTCTGTATGCTTGCCTGCACGTGTATGTGATCTTTCTGTATGTACACCCATCTGTCTGCGTGTGTGTGTCTATCTACATATCCGTCTGTCTACCTGTCTGCCTGCCTTTGTCTGTGTCTGTCTGTCTGTCTGCCTGTCTGCTTCTACTAAGATACAGCTACAACGTTAGCGTCGGTCGTCTGCATGAGCGTTTTTGATTCGTTTGGGTTTCAAGGCATTCGAGAAACTGCGATCGCCATATTGTAGCTTCACTCTTTATCTGTCTGTCTGTTTGATTTACCTATTTGTGCCTGTTTTGCCTCTGTGTTGTCTTGTCCTGGCCTGCCTGATGGTATGTTGTCTTTTTTGTGTGTGACAGAATGCTGGAGTGGAGGCCCTAATAACAGCGACCGTCGACAAGTGGCCTTCTCTACGTCGTTTCAAGATTCTTGTTGTAATTTTCTGGTGCTCCCTGCTCTACCTTCTCGGTCTCCCCATGTGCACACGGGTACTATTCTTTCTTTTATACTAACTATGCCGATAAAACAACTCTAAACTACTACTACTACCACTACTACTACTTCTACTACTACCACTTCTACTACTACTACTATGGTAGTACTAGTAGTAGTACTTTTTTGTTCTGAGAATTTTTTAAACTTGCAGCATCATATATACTTCGAGCAAAAAATATAAGTAATAATAATAATGATGATGATGATGAAAATAATAATAATAATAATAATAATAATAACTGCGATAATGCTGGTTATTGTAATGGTACTAATGATGCTAACTGTAGTATTGTAGTAGTACTAGTAGCACCAGTAGTAGACGTACTAATTGAGACTACTAGTAGTAACACTGGCTGTGTGCTTAGGCTGGCTACTATTGGTTGGATTTGGTCTCATACTATTCGTCTGGTTGGACTTTGGTCGTCATTGGAATCATCGAAGTCATCGTCTACTCCTGGATCTACGGTCAGTTTCGGATGAGAGATTGAGCGTTACGCCTTTACCTCTGTCCTTCCCTCTGTCCTTCCCTCTGTCCCCTTTTGTCCCTCCCTCTGTCTCTTCCTCCGTAAGGGTTAGGGTCTGTACATCCAGGCATGTAATGCAATGTTGTGACGACAGTTTATTTAGCGTCGCAAATAGCGAGCTACTTCTAGATTCTCTTAATAGATGCAAGTACAGATAGACAGCTAGCCAGGCAGAGATGCATAAAAGCAGAATTTCTAGTAATGCAAAGATGGATTTTGTCGGTGAATTATGCTAGTTTTGTAATCCAAAGTGTGGCCAACCAATATGAGCTTCAAATAGTCAAATAAATAACGTCTAATGGGGCGAAAACACCAAAATGTTCTGTTGCTACTTAGTATAATATACTAATATAGTATAATATTATTGTTTTAATAGACAATTGGTCTGCTGTTTTTATGCTTACGGGTGTGATGTTTAGCTCATGGTTGCTTTTCGCGTTTCATCGAGCGACAGGTGGTTGTTTTAGGCGCGAAGAAAGTGATGGCTCACGTCAAAGAGATGGTCGGCTTCAAGCTCTATCCTCACTGGTGGTTCTGCTGGACATTTATTTCACCCATTGTGTTGCTGGTCAGTCTTATTTGTGTTTATTCGACCAGGCTAGGATTTCTGTTGTCACCGACTTTCAGACTTCTCTGGCGAATCTGTTGGTTTTTATAACTCACAGGAAAGCACTCTACAGAAATAGATGAGCGGATTTGGGGATGTAGCCGGCTTTAAAGATGAATATCTAAACTTTAGAATAAGTAACCGTTAAACCAGCCTTGTTTAGCGATAGTTTTGGGGGCTTCTTTCCTCGCTTCTATTCCGTCGCTTCTTATGTGGTCTGGTGAGGCGTGGAAAGAAAAAACTTAACCTTGAGTGAATTATTGAATTTTATAAAATCAATAATTCGTTGTTCCTGTTGTATATGACTGTAGCATTCAACATGTTATGAAGTTCACTTAGACGTTTGCTGCTGTTACTTCTTTAATTTTTAAAGATACGACTGGACACGAATTGTGTCGACAATCATTCATTGCGTATACGCCTCCGACAAGAACAGAATCTGCTGAGCTGCGTCGTCTTACAACTGCTATGAAATATACGGAATGTTATGTCACACGGAAAGGACTTTCATGGGAAAATCTTTTCCATTGATAACCGAAGGCTTCAAACTTAACCTTTTGCAACAAAATGATTGTTTGACTGTACTAAAACAGGCAGTAGAGTTATATTAGCTGCAAGTAAAATGTTCTTTCAAATGTATCAGGTATATAATGTATCGCACAGATTCGATGTTAAGTATTATAAGCAGTGAAGGGAGACGAGGTGGCTTATGTGGTTTGAAAGCACTGATGTTATTGTTTGTCTGTGTGTCTTTTAGGCTGTGCTCATCTTCAACCTCATCTACTTTAAGCCACTGATGTGGAACGATGAGGTTCCGCCTGTCTGGGTTCCAATTCTGGGCTGGTTGATGACGCTGTCTCCGCTGGCGATTATCGTCATCTTTGCCTTCATTTTCGCCATCAGGACTCTCTCCAAGCCAAACACAGACCAACTGTCCTCCGGAAGAGTAAGTCATGTAACTCATATCCTTCCTCCTCATCCTACTCATTTTCTCATTCTTCTTATCCTCATTGTCCTCCTCGCCCTTTTTTCTCTGATCGCATATGTTGTGCGTGTTGTTCTAAAGAGCTTGTTCCAAACTTTCTAGATTCTTCTATGCAGCACCAGAAAGCTGCTTTGGTTGCCCCCTTGGAAAGAGTTACTTAATGTTTGAAGACAGTGAAAAGTGCTGCTAAACGAAACGGACTGAGAGAGGGAGGGAGAAAGAGACAGAGAGAGTCAATAAAGTGAAAAACTAGAAACTAGAATCGACTTTGTTTGGTAGTCATAATACAGACTTAAATATATGTATATATGCATATTCCTTGTTTTCAGCGCTTTCTTCAAATGTTCAAACCAAACAGCGACTGGGTTCCGGCCTATAAACTGAAAGAAATGAGAGAAGCCGAGAAGGCTAAAAAGGAAACCTACAGAGTTAAGACATCCGAAGAAAACGAGACACAAAATGGCGGAAATGAAGTCACCGAAGAAGTCACACAGACGACTTTAGCAGACGACGTGTTGAAGGAGAAGGAGGGTGAAGGGGAGGAGGGAGTGGTGAGGAAGGCGAACGGAGTATTACAGAACGGAGGAACGCACCATGTCGAAATGAACGGAAGAGGAACGGGCGATGGCGGCGAGGCTGACGAAGGATGCTGGTCAGACGCCGTAATTACCGATTCGAAGCCAACGGACAGAGATAACGAAGCAGGGAATTCGGTCATTTACAGCAACGCAGCTTTTGATAAAAACTCTTAACAGAACTGAAACATATAATGATACTACAAAACAGGTATCAGTTGTAACGCATGTTCAAAATGCGTCACTTCGAAGGGTTGATATGGGGCAGAGTATGAGATTGTATAATATGTGGGGTGAGGAGTTGTGGGAGGGTAGATGAGGGAAGTCGACGGCTAATGCTGTGAGCAAGGAAGGAACCAACAAATGAAGATATAGGCTCAAATGAACTAGAATTTGTACATAGTGGGCAAAAAACCAAAAACCAAGAATCTCTGGAGTTTATGGTATGCGTCACGCAACCATGGACGTAGTCCTGTAGACTAAAAACTTCAGGGCATTTTCTTTTCTCAGTTTCATTTTATATCAGTTTCTATAGGTTGCAAATGCTTCCGCAAAGGTTTGCTAAGTTAACCTGCTAATCGCTGGTGTCGAAAATCAAGAGAATGAAGTTGGGAGTTCGATTGAAAGCCTAAATTATTCGGCAAAAATTATATTATTATCGCTTTCAGTCTACAGTCATTAACTGAATAACAAAATTTATAACGAACATTAATTATATCAATTTAATAGAAATTTTTATTCATAGGCTTCAAATTGTTATAGGTAATCGTTGTATTGTATATATAACAATTTTAATAGGTATGCAAATAAATTAAAGTTTGAAACCACAGATTCAACTTCCATTTTTTTCTAAGTGAAAATGCTGAATTCTAATTCAGAGGTAAACGACATGGAGCTCTGTGCATTTATCAAATCAGTGCATTGGCTGAAGGTTCTTTTATGCGTCCATTACTGAATAATGTCGCTTAGTTACTACACTGCTTTTCAGACTTTACAGACTTCTTATATGTACATAGACCAGCTACTCTAGATTCGACCACTCTGGCCGTAATCTTAATCTCGATGTTTCTACAGTGCCTAAAGAAAGCTACGTCGTCGCGAGAATCAGCTTATTGATACGCACTATATAAAAAACAAAATCGATAAGCAAGTAAGGTCATGTTTGGCTCAAGAGCAAGACCCAAGGGTCAAGCAGGTAGAGTCAGACGGCTACTCTGAATGGTGCTCAGGGTTGGAGTGGCGAGAGACATATAGAGAAGAGAAGGAATCAGGATAGGATTTTTGGAAGAGAAGTGTTTTCCACTGATCTGTTGGTTCTTCTTCTTTTCCTTTCTCGTTCTCCAGTCATTTATCTCAAATTAAGGCTCTTTCAACCTGCAACTCTGACTGAGATGTGTCATATCTTTTTCATCTCCTGAAAAACAACGTGTCTTGTAGGTTATTTCTACCACCCTTCTAAAAGAATGCTACGATATCTTGGGCCCAAAGATCTCTTTCATTGTCAACTTCTCTGTTGCTGAAGGCTTCTTCCGAGCCAGTTTCGTTCATGCCACTCTTTTACCCGATTCTCAAAAATCCACCTCTTTCTCCTGATGATCTATCAAACTATCGCTGCATCTCTGCTCTCAATTCATTTGTAAATCCTAGTAAATGTAGCTGCTAATCGCCTGAGCTGTCACCTCTCGTCCCACAACCTGTACCTTTCTGTCCATTCTGCTTATCGCAAATACCAGTTCTCTAAAACTGCACTACTTACCATTCACGATCACATAATAGCTTCACGGGTAAAGGAAAAGTAAACTGCTCTTATTCCATGTAGACTATCTGCTGCGTTTGATACCCTTGATTATGATGCATCATGTTGATCACTACCTTGAACTGTGGTTTGCTAAATTTAGTTCCTCCCTGAGTTGGTTTGATTCTTATCTAGACCACCGTACTCAATGAATTCGTATAAATCAACCCATTTCTGCAACCGTTGTTTTGAGTTGCGGTGTTTCACAAGGTTTTTGACTTGGCTCGCTCCTGGTTACATTATATACCACTGCATTCGGTTCACTGCTGATTGATAGCTCTCTTGGCTGCGATTTGCCTGCTGATGATACCCAACTCTTTCTTTGATATTCCAAAGTCTAATCCTGCCCTCCAACTACTTGCTTCTGTTTTAGGGGATGTTCAGTCTTGTATGGCTAGTAATAAACTTCTGAATCCTCCTAGAACTGATTTTTTCCCTACGTACAAGCCAACGTCTCCGAAAATTTGATTGCCTTTCATCTGTTAAGTTGGGTAGCTTACTTATTAACCGTACTGAATGCAAAAGCAATATGAGCGTGGTGTTTGATTCCACCATGTCAGTTTCTAGCCACATTCAGGCTGAATGCAGATCAGCTCAATTTCACATGGAAGATATTTGCAGAATCAGATCACTATTGCCTCAAACTCTCTTAATCCAACTATCATTGGTTTCCACCAGACTTGATTACGGTCACTCGCTCCTTATTGGTATCACTAAGAGATATTGCACAAGCTACATATGGTTCAAAATTCTCTAGCCAGAACCATAACGAAGACCCTCTAAATATCAACATATTAAGGCAATATTACATTCACTGCATTGGCTGCCCATTGAGCAAAGAATTCATTTCAAAATCTATCTTAATTTATAGTTCACAAAGTCAGTTTACTACATTTAAATCACCCGACTTATCTGCGTTCCATGCTCGCCCCTCACACTAATAGATATTGCACTCAGTCAATGAACACGGTGATTCTTACTCTGTCCCGTAGCAGAACACTGTTGGGCTCTCAGGCCTTCTCGGTTGCTGGTCCAAAGCTTTAGATTTCTCTGCCTAGTTCAGTTCGTTCTCTCATTCCTCTGATGTCATTCAGGTCTAAATTAAAGACTCGTCTGTTTCAAGTTGTGTACCCACCGTAGCCTGGCTTCTGATTTCTTTGACGACTGGGAATTCGACCTGTTTTCTCCCAAGATTATGGTTTTGATTGCGATATTCACATGAAGCAATCATTGACTGATGCCTTGAGCAATATGATAACTGCGCTATAGAAGTCTTTAGAATACATACTGCATCGAAACTGTACACAGAAATTATGAACATCGAAGTAAGAAAAAGACTGACATGAAAGAAGACCTAATGCAGATGATCATCAGACGATAACTGAATCTTTCTGGACACAAAATAACAGCTAGGATGAATAAAGACCGGGAGATGAAATGTTGGAAATAATGGAGTGTAGAAAAAGAAAGGGAAGCTCTGGCAGAGAATACTTTGACGACTTAGAAGTCTATTGCGAAACGCATGTCCACAATCTGACAATAGCAGCGCGAGACAACAAAGCATGGAAGTTAACGAATAAATGTGCTGCCGACAACTACGGGTTTTCAGCCGATGGACAACAAGAACGGCAACGACGACGACGATGCTGTTGCTGCTGCTGATGATGATGATGATGACGACGACGACACTAACCGATTACGTCCAAGTGCAGCACCATATCTTGGACACATGATGTTGCTGGTGGAAGAGTCAAAGGCTATGCCAGTCATGAGGCAAGGTCTCACCATCCACCAGGTCATGGTATTGTCGACGTCCTTTCGTTGTTGCTAAATAATCGGACTACGAATCGTCGACTTGCCCATACTGTGGCTTAGCGCTAACTCAAGAAAAGACACACAGTCTTCGATTTTCATACATATATGTATATATGTATATATATGATTGTAACGAACAATTCAATTTAACAGTATTTTGTCAACATAAAAGTTCTCAACGCACGATTCAATCAGTGACATTTATAACTCAAACTGTCATATAAGTACACGACAGACTATCGCTACAAACCATTTTCGCGCCTTCCCTTAAATATACACCCGTAATCGCTGTTTCCTACCAAATCAAAGACAAGCGCAGACGTGTCTCCCGCTTTTGCGCAATCGTGGGTTTTCCAAAAACCCTCTGACTCATCAAAACGTAACCTTGATGTCCCCCGAGCATCCACGTGACACAATGCGTGTCGGCAAGATCACTGCTGACGTCAGCTTGCCTTACGCAGAGCTCCGCCAGCCAATCATAAGCAATTAAGCAACCAGATGACTGATTGGCATGACGTCACGGAAACTTTCAATACAAACGTGCCTTAAGCACGCTGAATCATATTCGAAAAAAACTAATTATAAACACAAATAAATGGCTCCTTCACATGAGGTATAATATTGTTGTGTGTGTCGTGATGTGCGATGCACTTCTGCAGGTGATGTGATGCACAATGGCTTCAAAAGTCACTTTCATATTCACCTGATGACGTTCTAAATCGATTATGAAGAGTCGTGCAAATGGCCGATTAAGACGATAGAAACTTGGTATGTATTAGATGTTAAGGAGGAACTAATATCGAAGATGGTGGCATCCGAGGTTACGCAGTTTGACGAAGTCCCTTGCTAACAGACCAGCCAGATCTATTGTGCAACGTACTTGCATTTCAATTCTTTCATCGAAGCGGGAATCCATTGCAATGTTTCTTGCACGTCGTTAAACATATGCGAGAATTTTGTTTGGTTGGCCTCTACTCGAGCCGCACAGGATAAGCATAATGTATGGGTCACAAGGACCTACGCGTCACGTATAGATGACATTTATTCTTAAAGGTAAAGGTTAACGTGAGGGAGAGTTGGGCCGAAGAGAAGCTTTATCTGTGGCCTCATAGAAGGTGACCGTTTTCCGCTGACGGATCGAGAGACGGGTCTTATTTGGATCTACGAGGATCCTTTGCTATTTCTTGGCACTGAACCGTAACGAATTCATTTAACCGCGACCGTAACTGGCCAGAGAAATTTCTCTCTGTCAGACAGACAGACAGATAGATATACAGACAGAAACGGAAACTATAATAGACACAAAGAAAAAAGAGGACAGAGCGCCAGAAGGACATAGACAGAAACATCAAAAACACAGACGAACAGTTCCTTCACGCATATGTCCCCAAACAGTCACGGTTCACTGCGTCCTAAGTAGTGATCTCATGCAGACACATTTGTCATAATCCTTCGGATACTTGTAGAACGTATGTCTAAAAACATAGTAAATAAAATCATACTTGGCCGAGAATGATAAAAGCCTCATGTTACCTCACACTTGAACCATAAACTCATTTCAGCCGTTTCTTCTGTATGTTCGCACCGCCGCAACATGACCTCATTACCTCCGCCGCCCCAAATACTGTTAGTGGATCAACCAACCGCTTGCCACAGACATTATATGAACCCGATGGTTCATGACCTGACCTACCCTTAAACAATTTCCATGCATTACCTATATTTATTGGGCTTTCACTTGTCGACGGTTTTTATGATAAATGGCTAACTCCAGTATCTTCATTCTGTTTGCATCTTCCGTTCTTTACTTCAGCTTCCTCTCTCACGAGCTTGTAACCTCATTCTGACCTATATGACCGGCTGCAACTTTGTTATTTACCCGCCAAGCAAATTGGTTTTTTCATCTGTGACAGTCAGCTGCGTGGTTTTATATTATCCTTCATTTTGCCTCTTTTTCGATCACTAGTAGGTCTATAGCTGGGGAAAAGATGGCACTGTATTCACCGCTACCTCTGCTCACTTGAAAATGGTATCAAGCAATATCTACTCACAACGTTGCAATTGATAGAAGATAGCTCACGAGTGCACACGACGCGGTATGATCAGACTCTGATGGGAACTGTTATTACTACCCTGATTCGTCCCATCTACAGCCTCGCATGGACTCATAGAGGGAATATTTCTACCCAGTCTCAAGTACTACATTCAACAATACATTTACCTTCATCACTTACATTGGTCTCTCTACTTTCAACAGTAGCGATCATACACGCCTGTCTCTGGCCAAATGTCTGCTTCCCACGCTTGGGGGCTTTCTATAGCCACCACATGGACAAACACGGTCGGTCCATCAGCTGAAGATTCTTGACTTGTCACCTTCAGATCGTAGGTTCCGTCGTCTTTATACTCGCTGTACGTTTCACGTTATTGGTCTGGCCATTCCGTGCTTTTCAGTCAAGCCACCAGCCCTGGTGCCGCTGCTGGGAGGCTGCGTATCCGGCTTGAGAGGCGTAGGCTCCTATTTACCTTCTCATCTCCTCAAATTTAGGCCCCGTGTCGTAATGTCCGTAAACTTGTCCCAATTGCAAAATCCACCTATCTGTTTCATTTGATCTCTGTTTGCTCCTTCTCCTTAGTTCTTTTGGCAGGTGATAAACACAATCCTACACCGTGACACATGCAATATATCATCGAGCTCTTCATCGCACTATTTCCTTGCTTACAAGTTCTTGCTCTTCTCTGCTCACAAGATCTCCGCCCTAACACTCGATTTTCCAACGTACACTCAACTGATAGCCTTTCTTGCCCTAAATCTCCTCCACCAGTTCTCAGCTTGGGCCAGCAAACAACCCTGACTGAGATCCATAATCTGATTTACTCGTCCTCTGATAAACATTGTGCCTTGGATCTCATTCCTACCGCCCTTTTAAAAGAACGTCTTCTTAATCCCACTAGCTAGTGCGTTGGTTTACAGCAGGCTTAGCCGCTGTAAATCTCTTGTTACTAGCATCACAAATAAAGATCTGCACAAACTACAAAGGGTTCGTAACTCTGTGGTCAGAATCATAACAAAAACACCTAAGTATCAGCATATTACACCAATATTGCATTCGTTACACTGGTTGAGCATTGAGAAAAAATCCACTCGATCAATGGACACAATGACTCTTGTTGTCCCTCGTACCAGAACAGTGTTGGGTTATCAGTTGCCGGTCCACGGCTTTGGAATTCGGTGACAAGTTCTATTCGTTTTGTCAGGTTTTTGTATCTTTCAGATCTAAACTTAAGACTCATCTGTTTCAAGTTGCTTACCCACCGTAGCCTTGCTTCGGTTTTCTGTGGTCTATCGGAATTCGACCAGGCTTCTCAAATTAATTCTGATTTTGATTACGATTTCATTTGAAGCGACCATCGATTGATGCCTTGGACATTATGATAACGACGCTATAGAAGTCATTAGATTAGATTAGGTCCGGCGAGCTAGAGAACCGCCAGAGTGCTATTCCTAGACCAGTAGAATGAAATAAAGTTTACAGTGGACCTAGCAGGTAAGCCTAAATCAAACGCTGCAGCCACAGGCGTCGGATTGTGAGGTCAGGCAACGGCTGAATTTCGTAAAAAGCCTATAAAGGCCTAACAATGGAATTAGTCATTCGACTGACGCCAACAACGTTTGGCCCAAGTGAAGAAATCGACGAGTCACCAGCGGAATCTCGCCTTTTCCGATTTTAACCTAACATAATAAAAGAATCTCACGCTGTCTCTCTCTGTGCGTCTCTCTGTGTGTGTGTCTCTCTCTCTTTCTCTGTCTGTCTATCGCATAACTCTGCCGACCCACTCACCCCCTGTTACATGGAATTGCCGGAGGGGCTCAGCTGACTGTTCAGCGCAGACACAATACGTAGTGGCCACAGTAGTTTTGGCAAGAAGAATTAAGGACAACGCTTTCGGAGTTTGTTGTTGTGCCAACCATCTAAGGCATACCTACCCCGGCTGCAGGTGCCCGTTGTGGCTCGGCGCCCTTAAATGAAGCCTATGCGAGCCGCACCAGGCAGCCGGGCCAGGCCTCGGTCGCTCTGTCGGTCGGTCGGCAACGCCTTGCAGTCTACGAAGGCTATGACAAGCAGAAGCAGTTGGACTGGTTGGTTTGTTGGTTTGTTGGTCGGGTGGTCTGATCGGACGCAGTAAAATAAGTTCAGCGACAAATCACCGACGCATCGACATGAAGAGCAACGACCGACAAGAGAACAGCTGAAGGCCTTCTACGTGGGCCCAAGTTTTAGGTCTTAGGCTGCGGCGTTAGTTTTATGCCTTTTGTTTAGGCCTTTTAGGGCTCACAGTCTTTGTTCGCATAGCAGTGGGTGAGCTAAAAGAGCTAGATGGTCAGTGAGCTGTGAAAGAGAAAGGATCCGAAGGAAGAATTCACTGCTGAAGCCTTCAGTCGATATCGACTCATTTGCAGAGAATCCGAGCAGCAGATAAGACAGACGGAGGAATTAGATGAGGGGAGATAGACGGAAGAAGGAGATCTGTTGACAGCAAAACAAGCACCGTCCTTATTTGATAACAGAAACGACCGACTACTACAGGTCAGTTCTAATAACGATGAATTAAACATTGACTTTGATGATCTAAGCTAACATTGATCATACTCCCAGTCGTTCTCTGTCTGTCTGTCTCTGTCTCTGTCTGTCTGTCTGTCTCTGTCTCTCTCTTTCTCTGCGAACCCATTAAGAACTCTGACATTACGAAATGACGGTTTTTATTGGCTTTAATTTAACCGAAGTCTAGTCTTGTCATTTAAGCATGCACTGCATAACATGAACGTGAACACGACAGCAAGCGTGCTAAGCTACATAGAGCCTTGTTTATGCAGTTCCTGTGGACTTTTGTAGGCGTCCAGTGAGCACACAGAGTTTTTGTCGATTGTTTATGGAGGCCACACCACAGGGGCCAGCAGTAGGCCTTTGCCTACATGACTGTACAGAGTCCTGTATAGCAATGAAATGACTGACATCGAATGTACAATATGGCTCTATTAGCACCACCACCCACCACGGCCACCACCACCCGTAATGCCACAAGGACCTGGATTGGCGCATTGGTAGACTTTTGCCTGGAGCCATTTCCTGCCAACAGGTGGTCATGTATGAGACGCCGATTCCGAGATGCTAAAGTGAAATCAACTTGCCTTGTCTTGTTGCACAAATGCGCTTGTGAAACAAGAGATTTCTATCTCTCGACCAGAACACTGAGATTTCGCTGCGTTAAGGATAGCCATAGATAACCTTATTACCTTGTCTCGCTTTGCCTTATTTTACGTTGCCTTACGTTGCCTTACCGTCATGTAACGCCTTGCCTGAAATGCATAACCTAACCTCAACTTAATAATCTTAATTTATCTTGTCTTGTCTTGTTTCGCTCCACCTTGCTTTGCCTTAAATACGTGACAGTACCTGACCTTACCTTGCCTAAACCAGACTGAGGGCGCCATGCAGAGAGACAAACGGACGCCTGAGAAAAGGTGAGACAGATAAACAGACAGACAGACGGTGACGTCATTGTTATTGCTGGTCATGCCTCTGTGCTCACACAAGTGCCATGGCGGCCAACTGTGGACTGAAATTAAATGGCATCGATGCATGGACACACATGGATGCGTTTCTAACACAGAGACAAACGTTTGTTCACCTGGTTGCCATGTATACAAATCGGTGTTTAGATTGTTAAGAGACTGGCAAAGAAATCTGTAGTTAAGATTGACCTCCGCTGTGACCTCTTCCATTCGCCGCTTCGTCTAGTCGAAGGCTGAGCAATTAACAATCTGTTCCTCTGCTGGTCAAGTCAATATACAAGAAAACACAACATCCATTCTTATGCAGAAGTTGGTCAATACGCATGAAGAGACATTCATGGTTTTCTAGCGATAGAAATAGGCTGCTCCAGATGCCTGAATTTGCTCTTCTTCTCATATTTCGTTGGCTGATGTCTGCTTTTGAGCAGAGGAAATCAGATTTGCGTTGAATCGATTGAACTCCACCGATATCTCAAGTCCCAACTGAACAACTCTTAGACATCGGATTCTAATCGAACTGAGGCTCAGGAGGGCTGGACTTTGCAGTTCCGCTATATTCGTGTGCAATTCAGACAATACTTGGCAGTCACTGAAATGCGTTAAAGGATATGATTTTTATTGGATTTGATTCTGAGTAAGATAAGTATGACGGTGTTGGTTATGGAGCGGAGTGGCAGTGGTCAGAGCGAATATTTGTTGTTGGGTGGCAGGGAGCCAGAGACGATATGATAGGCTGGTGTCGTTGTCCTAATTTGAAGTCTTCATATCAAACAGATAGACAGACGACGGACGATTGGAGGACGGATGGGCGGACAGGACGGACTTTAGAAGATGATGTGGTTGTTGTTGTTGTTGTTGCTTGTAAGAATAACTGCTCTGACGTCATCTGCCGTTCGTCTTTCTTTGCTTTGTGGATTTATGACTTGATGACGCACTTCGTGTAGAGGGTTCGAACCCCAGTGCAATGACGCGTCTTGTGCTAATCAGACTGTGAAGCGATGCGTATGCAGAGTTAGAGACAGAGCAAGACAGACACACAGACAGACAGACCTCTTTGTAGGATATCTGCCCATATATAAAGGCCCCTATATATAGGCTTAGACGCAGAGAATGATTGCTCTGTTCTTTCGATTGTTTCTTTTGTGTACGTGACGTCTTTTCAACCGTTTCTTTCAGCAAAATATTAAGAAAACGGAAGTAAATATTTATGTTTCGTTTACAAGGACATCACAAGAACCTTCTGCTTTACACACAAGTATCGTCTGTCCCCTTGTCCGCCCGTCCGTCCGCCCATTCGTCTGTCTCTATCTCTGTCTGTCTGTCTGCCTTTAACAGACTGACAGACTAGCTTCTTTCTCTGGCGATTTGTAACCAAGTTGTTTCTTTGACTGAAACGATCAAATCATCGAACGCGTTTGAAATTCTTCTGCGTCAAGACGTCACTTGTTACGATGAAGGACTTTATGGCATAACTTAATAACAATAGCAACAACAACTACTACTGCAATAATAATAATAATAATAATAATAATAATAATAATAATAATAATAATAATAATAATAACTCGCATTACTCGCATGAACATTAACTTTACTCACAATATTATCTTGCTAGACATTCGTAAAACGGCTTAAGACATATTTGCAACCTTTATGCTTTATGCTGATTCCCACGACTACAATTCCTCGTTCAGACGATGGACATATGCGTGTTAACAAATGCATTACTTACTTACTTACTTATTCATTTAATAATAATAATAATAATAATAATAATAATGATAAATAATAATAATAATAAATCCAAGAACTTCTATGGCGCCAATGCAGCAATGGTCAAGTCATCAGTAGATGGTCGCTGTGCTTAAAGCAAGATAAACGTTGACTGTCTGAATGAATGAAATCGACATATCGCTGTGAAGTTGTCCCTTCTCCACTTCAATGAATCACTTTGTCGGCTTCTGTTTAAATCATCAGAAAACACATTTTCGCGACATCATGCACGGCAGAAAACAACTGATGCGAGAGTAACTAATTCATTTTGAGACTTTTTCTTGCCTGTGAAATAAGGTCGTGTCTGATTTATCTAGGTCATGGCGTCGGTTGTCGTTGCCCCTTGCTTTGTTCGTCGTGTAGGCCTACACAGCATGTGACGTCGTCTATAGTGTTCTCGTCGCGCTTTGACTTACGCTGCTTTCCAATTCAAGGCCAGATCGGGTTGAAGTTACTCAGCCAAAGTATCCGCACACCTGTATTACTGTTCACCTGTTCATCTTCTGCTTCTCTTACCTACATACCTGTGCTATTACTTACCTGTTCTTTGTTAAGATACAAGTTGGACCTCCTAACCTACAAAATCGATCATTTAAGGCTGACGTAATCGTCGGAAGACACCTTTCGAACGCCTTGTGCGCACGTGCACTAAACGAGGTGACACAAATCAGGGTAGAGGAAGCAATCGATGCATCAGCTGCTAATTAAACAATCAAACTTAATCGATGACGATATAGCCACTGCATCGATCGTGGTAATTTACGTGGTGAGTGGACTTCTGCATCTTTACAGGGAATCGTTCTTCGTTGTTTCTTCGTTGTTAACGGACCATCGTCGTTGTTGCTAATATAACTGATACATGGGCTGCTAGCTATAAATTATTTAGATTGTTTTCTGTTTATTATTAGTCGACCTGGACTTAATACCTGTCCTATGATTTGCATTGCTGAAATAGTCCAGGCCATATACGTACACAGGCCACCTACCATAGGCAAATCAACTTATCAGCCAATGTTTTGCATAGAAATTAAATGTAGCTCAGGCGGTGGCTCGAAATGAATTAATGGTCTGTCTGCCTGTCTGTCTGTCTGCCTGTCTGTCTGTCTGCCTGTTGAATGAGGATTTGGTCCAGTTTGCATAAAAAGGAAACTCATTGGAAATGTATCTCTCGTGTGATTCATTCTTGTTTGTTTCATTTCCCGAGTCATCAGTCCAGTAGTCCAGTAGTCTAGCGTTGTTGCATCAACAGACCGTGTGTTGCTATTAGTCCTCTTCTCTCCCACGATAGACATTATGATCTTATCGCTTCAGAACAACCGATTGGCGCTAAATAAATGACCATTCACACACACGTAAAGGAAGAACAGATTGCGGTGGTCCTGAGTCTCGTCAGATTGAAGCAGAAGAGAAAGAAGAATATGATGATGATGATGATGATGATGATGATGATGATGATGATGATGATGATGATGATGCTGATGCTGATGATGATGCTGATGACGATGCTGCTGCTGATGATGATGATGACTTTGCTGTGCATAGGTCGACAGATGGACAGCCGATACGCTGTGACCGGTCGGTCGAGTCTCTTCAGTCGAAGGGCGAATCTGGGAGAAGCGGGAGGAGGAGGAGGAGGAGTAGGTGGTGGCTACGAGGTCGGCGGAGGAGCAGGAGGAGTGGGAGGAAGAGTTGGAAGGTACAACCGCAACCGATTTGCCAAACTGGACCTTGGAAGAACGACGACGACGGACTCTTTCGATTCGGCGCCAAGAATCGAAAAGTACGACTTCGGAAAACTCGGTCTGTACAGCGGCAGTGGACGATTGTCGAGGTATGAGGGAACCCCGCTGACTGGAAACACTGGAATCTTCGACTTCGGAAAATTTGGTGGAACGTTCGACTCCACTCTCAACAACGGAACCTCTGGATTCAACGACAATCAGCGATCCGACAGATACGACTTTGGACTAACTAGAGCAAATAGCAATGGAACAACTGCTGCATATTATGGCGGAACAGTTGAAGAGTTTAACGACGGAGCAAATGAAACGTATTATGGCGGAAGAAGTGAAAAGTATAGCGGAACACATGATGGAACGAACGGAACAAGTTATGGTGGAACAACTGAAAAGTATAACGACGATGTCACTGGAGTATATAGAAGAGAAATAACTGGAACATATAACGGCGGAACAGTTGGAACGTATGGCGAAGGGGTATGTATGGAAGGGGCATCGTCTGATGACGTCATTTACTACCGCCTGATCGACAACTACACCATCTGGAAACTGGAAACGGTCGAAAGTTCAGGTGCGCTGCCTCTGGCGTCTTCGACGATGACGACGCCTCAGTCGACCCCTCCGGCCACTCCGTTGGCGCTTAAGTCGTTTGGTCTGTCGCTGTCGAGCATTCGATGCACGTCAGGTGATGTACCAGTCCAAAAGAAGCTGAATCTGATCAAGAACCTACAGATCCTGATCGAAGAACTCCAGCAAAAGGTCGCCAGGCTACAGCTCGAAGTCGAAGGTAACAATACCCATCCCACTTCAGCCCGTGTATACAAGCCCTGCCCCCTCCATTTCACCACCATCATCAGTGTTCAACTCTTCTCTTTCTTCTCTCCTCCTCTTCCTCAGCCATCAACTGACCTTCTCCTCTTCCTGCTCCTCTTCCTCGTCCTCCTCCTAGTAAACAGCAAGGCTCCCATGTTCCAAGAAGAACGTAGGGGAGGCGCTCATTTCTTTTTCTTAGGTCCTTGCGCCGGCAACGGACGAATCTCAAGGCCATGGACACGGGGGCCAGTGCTTCCTCCACCTCCTCCTCCTTCATTTAAATTCTTCGTCCTCTTCGTCTTTCTCTTCCTCCTCACTTCATCTGATGACTTCTCTTCAATATTAGGCCCTACATCTGGTTTCATCGTCACATTAATCCAACGCAGAGGAGTCGAACAGCGCAACTGTTTACAATCTGATGTGTAATCAGACAGGATTCCAATGACAAAGAGGCAGAAGATGAACATCGAAAGTAAAATTCTGCTCATCACATTCATCATCATCGTTGTCATCATCATTCCGTTCGTTTGCCACCATTGTCAGTCATTTAGTGGTGCTATATCATTCGTCGTTCTGCTCGTGCGATTTGCCCGTTGACGCGGCTGAGTGAGTGACTTACGGCCCCATGTTGTTCAGCGCCGATACGCACCGAGTACACTGTCACACGCAGACACAGGCATCCAGTCGCAGAGACAGACAGATGCAAAGACAAAGAGACAGGCAGATAGGCAGTCAGACAGACGGAGAGGGAAAGAGAGGGAGAGGGAGGGAGGACGAGAGAGGGCGGGAGAGAGAGCAGTTATCGTTATACAGAGCGGGCTTAAAAAGCACATGAATAACTTTTTGAATCTTGCGTCAACATCAAATGAAATTTGAATCGAAGGCACCAAATTTATCGTGACCCCGCTTTCAAACTCCACCCTGACTCAACCGATTGACCCCCCACTTACCCTCCTCCTTCCCTCGAGCTATAGACGGATTTGGCAAAAGGCGAAGAATAGCTCCGCAGACCAACGCAGATTCAAATCATCCAATGTTCTCTTTAGCTTTCATGCCTTCTATTGTTAGACGAGAAATGTTAGAAATGCCGATTTCGAATTTCGCGGTTATGACCTTTGACCCAGTCCCGCCTCCTTTTACACTTTTTCTTTTGTTTCTTCTCCGTCTTCTCCTCATTCCTTCTCCTCCTATTCTTCTCCTCTGATCTAATCTAATGACTTTTATAGCGCCTTTATAAAATTCCAAAAAAAATCAATCTATGGTCGTTGTAATTAAGCTGTAGTGAAAAATCGTAATCCGTTGGAGAAGTCAAGTGGATTTCCGATAGATCAGAGAAACCAGAAGTCAGGCTACGGTGGGTAAACAGGTTGAAAACGACGAGTTTTAAGTTGGCATTTACGTTTGAAGATTATTTTTCAGAGGGGCGAACCCACTGGTACCCTGTGTCTGGTACCAGTATAGGCGGACGCTGTTGCCATTCTATAACCAGCTGTAGCTGCGTGATTCCCACATCTTCGCTCTCTGCCACCCCCACCCCCCACTTCCTCTTCCCATGTCGAATAGATAGCTAGCTGTTCGCCAGATCCTAATCGTAATTGCAAACTCGAGATTTCTACAGCGCCCAACGAGGACTCAGTGACAGGAATCAGCTTATTCTCGGGCGCTCAGGCAAAACAAAATTTATAGGCAGGAATGGTTCTTCTTCTGCCTTCAACAGTTTTTTCACCCTAACAGTTGGAGATTTATTGTCTATTCCGTGCGTTTCGGATCAAAGACGGCTGCCTACGGATGAGATCGGCACCTCTTTGATCTCAACTACGACTCTGCTGTCTATTTTTTAGTCCGAATGACGACGCGAAGTCAAAGGCAAACGACTGAATATTGCGTGACATTCCATGTAGCTTCAACATACCAGACATACCTGGCCACGTTTTGTTTTGAAATAGAGCACCATCGCTCTTTCACCATCATAATCACAACCTCCACTACCAATACTACCATCAACAACAACAGTACCTTTCCCATCATCATCATCACCACCACCACCACCACCAAGAAAGGACACATCAGAAGGACAGGACCTCTAGAGCAACGAGGCTGACTGCTAATCCTTGGGGTAAGAAAGGAATACCAAGACAGAAAGACATCAGTCGCTGGCACGAGTTATCCCAGACAGACAGACAAACAGACAGACAAACTGACTGACAGACTGACTGAAAAAATGGGCAGAAGTATCGAAGCAGAGACACACAGACTGCAAGAGAAATAGAAACAGACTGAAGAGGTGAACTGTGCCGTCTGAATAAAAGGTCAGGTATTTGGAAGAACGGTTGAAATCTAATCAGAATATTTCTGCTTCTTCTCGTACTTTTCACAAAAGAGTCAGTTGACGAAAACGTCTCAAGTGTCGTGATTAACGTCAAGCGAATTGTTCGGTCGTCATAACTGGGTGGATACAAATGAGAGGGTTGGGTAGGTGCACCAGTCGGAGGGAGGAAGACAGGCGGGGTGACAAGTATAGCTATACGAGCCAAGGTGGAACGAATACCAGTATCTCCCTCGTCCCCGGTTCTTGTTTTGTTCGTCCGGTCGTTCGGTCGTTCTTCTTCGATGCTTCCATTCGACTCCTCTGCCGTTCAAACGGTGAGAACAAATGACGACTCGTCTCAGACAGAAGAAGCATTGTCATAAATATTGCATGAGATCGGTTTTAAACGGTTCAATGCAGACCCGATGAACAATGCAGGAGCTGAGCGCTTCACAAGAAAATGTCTGTCTCAACGACCTAACTATCTAACGATGACGTCTATGAAGTTGTCATACTGGGTGCCATTCATTAACCTCAGCTGACTAACAGGTGATTGGTTATCTGTAGGCCCCTTTAGTCTTAGGCAGAGAGTTAGTCTTCGAGCCCCTTTAGTCTTAGCCTAACTTCACGAAGCAAAGGTAAGTCCGAGACAACTTCTTATCAGCACTGATTCCCATTCAGTCGATCTTGCTTCTCAAAATTCCAGCTCCTTCTTCTGGGACCGACCTCGTCCTTCGCTTCAGCTTTGGCATATTAAGGGAGTCACTCTCGAGCTTGTCGGGACATCGATCGTTGCGGTTGTCTGCCCATTGAGATCTGCTGGACCCTGGCTTCTGCATCCTCCTGGAACAGCCTTCCTTTTCACATAAGCATATCTAACTGTAAACTCTTACAAGACGGCTACACGTAGGATAGATCCGTTCCAAAAACTTTGATGCCAGGCTGCCTATGGGTTCAATCACTCCCAATATCTTTAACAGTTACCAAACAAACCAATTTATCAAGAGAGGAGGAGAGAGTAGAGAGGAGGAAAGTGGAGGAGTTGGAAGAGTGGTAACTGAGATAAGCTTATGCCAAGGCGAAGATGGGCGATAGTCTACTGGTTAGAATGTTGGCCATAGTAGAAATTTGTTTCGAGATTTTGGCTCTGCTCGCGCCCCATAGCCAACTCAGCTATAATGAGTACACTTATCGTACACTGTCAGTTGGGAGATAAATTGGAAGATCAGACAGCGAGGGAGACGACTGGCCACCCGCCCTCATATGCCGAGGTTAAGAAAATTAAGTCACTAACATTTCATACTCGTGGCTGCCTCTCAGAGCTAGCGTAAGGGACTGTTTTTTCCCCTTTTTCGTCTTATGCCAATATGCATGGGTGTGCTGTTTCGCTTGTTGTTCAAGTTACTTTCTCTTCTGACTTTTTAACAGATCTTTAGACATCCGTGTTCGCAACGAGATTCCTAAAAGGCGCTACATTAATATTCAGATTTACATAATATAAAACGCGTTTTACATAATATAAAACTACTGTTCTTGTAATCGTTAGAGTAGAAATGTTGTTAGTCTCCTGTCGAGCTTATATAATGTTAGATTTTCAAACTGCTCGATAACATTGCAGCATTCTTAAGAGTCATTGTGCTTTCTTGTTTCAATGTGTTGTATGCTCTGGTGCTTGTAAAATGTGGGCGTTTGTCTCGCGCTAATGAAGATCACTTACTTAGTTACTTACTGATAAATACACAGGTCTAACTGAATTATCTGTTGGCCAGAACAAGACATCGCAACGTCCTTCTGTAATTCCAAGTTTGGCTTCAACCGACTTAAAGACTCTTCCAGCGAATCCTCTGACTCGCGACCGACTGCAACCGAATCCTCCTCTACCATCTGCTACTCTTCCTCCAGCCCCTGTGACGTCAATGAGTGTCGTCATCTCGAAGAATTGGAGTTGCTGAAGAAGCGAAACGACCATCTGCAGCAGGAGAAATTCCATCTTGAGGAACAAATAGTTCAGCTGCGCTCATTAAAAGTAACTCAATCTAATCTCATCTCTAATCTAATCAAATCTAATCTAATCTAATGTAACATATAGCGGCGTCATAATAATCCACAAGTCTTCACTCGATGGTCGATAAAAGTGAAATTGAAGGAAAGCAAGAGGATGCGTTGGAGAAGCCCGGTCGGAATTCCACGGGTCAGGGAGACCAGAATTTAGGCTCCGGTGATGGGTGAGAGCAACTGGAAAAAGAAGAACCCCTTAAGTTGATCTCTTAACGACATCGAAGGACAGATAGAAGGCACAGAAGTCGACAGTGAATTGCACAGCTTTGGACCAGGGACCGAGAACCCAACAGGACAGATTTTAACCTGTATTCTCTGCCCAAAGTAATGAATGCACTACGTGAGTAATTCATATGTTAATATTAAGCATTGTACTCAAAGACACATACATACACACATACACGTAATTAGTAATTAGATTAGTCAGCGACGCAAACGACGACATGTCGTCTGACTAATAATTGTAATCTGGAAACTAGCTGCAGTGACTCCAACGCCAATTTCCGATCGTATGTATGCATGTATGTATGTGTATGTATGTGTATATATATGTGTATGTATGTATGTGTATGTATGTGTATGTATGTGTATGTATGTGTATGTATATATGTGTATGTATGTGTATGTATGTGTATGTATGTGTATGTATGTGTGTGTGTATGCATGTGTGTGTATGTGTATGTATGTGTATGCATGAATGTACGTACGTATGTATAATGTTTGTATGCATGCATGTATTTTGTATGTAGACATTTACAAAAGCGCCTTTAAGTGACTCATAAAAGCGGTGCCTACTTTAGCCTAATTGTTGTTAAAATTCATTACGAACAAAGGGTTCGTCAACGAGTGAGCAATGCTCAGATGACTAGAGGATTCACAGCTGACGAACTCCCGCAGAAACGCAGAGCCTAACAGACGGATTCCCATCCAGAGTTGACAGTTGACCGCATTTTCAGAATTCCTGAACCACGTGACGTCGAAGAAGAAGTTCTACTCATTCTGTCAGTTCTGTGATGTCATTCAAGACGAAACTTAATCAGACTCATCTGTTTCAACTTAAAATACCCCCCCGTAGCCTAATTTCTGGTTTCTCTGACCCATAGGAATTCGACCCGGGTTCTCCAATGGATTATAATTTTGATTATGATTTCACTTGAAGCGGCAATCGACTGAGGTTTTAAGTATTATGGTAACTAAGCTCTGGAAGTCAGATTAGAAGTTTGAAAGAACGAAAATTGTCGAGCAAACTCTACATCTGTCCAATTAATTGATCAAAATTGAAACGGCAGAGAAACACATTGCGGCAGCCGATATTAAGAACTCGTAGGAACAGGTATCTCTGGTGCTGTTTCATTGATCGACTCCAAGGCAGAATTTTATTCCTATTACATATTAGTTTTTCAACTTCTAAACATAGATTCTTGTTTCGTTTCGTCTGTAAATTTAGGTAGAGACGCCGTGTGGCAAACTGTATGATAGATTAAGGAAAGTCTGTGGCACAGGAATAGATGTCCCTTAGGAAGTAGCACATTTGCCACGACTAACCTTTCTTGATGAACTCAAGAACTCTGTCGCTTTGTGTGCCTCCGTCTGTGAGTCTCTCAGCCACTGAGTGCCTCTGTCTATCTCTCCGACCGCCTGCTGCATCGGCGTCAAAACCTCGGCCTGGTTTTCTTAATAGTTTCTGTTCTAAGGCCCGTGAAAATGCGTATGTCTGTCTGTCTGCCTGCCTCTCTGTCTGTCTGTCAAGCTGTCAGGCTGTCAGTCATTCAAGCAATTGGACATTCTGTATGTGTGTGTTCTTGTATGTTCTGTTGCCAAAATTTGTCTACAGAACGTACAAGGACACATACATAATTGAGCTGATTTATGACTGAAGAAAGACAATCAATAAGTGATTGTCTTTCTTCTTATAGAGCATCGTCCATGGAACGGATTCCGAGAAACGAGTTACAAAACTCGAGGCGGAGAACGTTCAACTCCAGACTCAGCTCAAGCAAACCATCGACCAACTGCGTCAGCAGCAGGAACAGCAGCAAGCAGCGGTTCCAGCAACAGGAGGAGGAGGAGGAGCGAGACGACTGGAGGTAGCCTACCCGAACGTAGCATCGACCGTCCAGCAGTATGAGTCGCGCAACAGCGAAATGGAATCAAGGATCAACGACGTCGTTCAAAGGTTAAAAGAAAGACACAGACTGACCGAATCAGCTGCCTTGCCTTCAACCTCCACCACCTCTTCTCCCTCCTCTCTACCACCATCAGCAGCTCAGCATCATAATCACCTGTCACCAAGCGCTGAATCTCAGCAGCTGCAGCTGCTGAAGAACGCCCTGCTTCAGCAACTCCATGGCACAACGATTGACGCTCAACAGGTGGCTGATGAGCTAAAACAGACGAAGCATCAGTGCATCGTTCTTCAAAGGTGGCTGGCAGGACAAATCGAGAACATCATGCTACAGGTACGAACTACATGCTGCACTACATGTAACTACAATCGCTACATTTCGATAGTAACTACACCATGCAGGCTACGGCAAATAGATACATTGAATGCTCATGACGTCAATACATGCTCAGGACTAAATGAAGAAAGAGACCGTTAAACAAATTCAGGACAGCTTGAACATTTGTATAGCGCCTTTTAAGGGGCTCTCAAACACAAAGACTTACTACTGCTTACTTCTTCCAGTCAGTCAGTGGTTGATAATGTTCCCCGTTGCCCGGTGGATTTGCTGTTCACTTATGAACTGTTGCAAGAGGTCAGTTTTAAATTTCCGTTGTGCTGCATAGTTTATTGCATTGCATGAAAGATAGTAACCGACTGGTTTACGGCTACAGCTAATCAAATCATTGACCATACTTGCCATCTACTTGCACTAAATAGTTGGCTATTTAGTGCAATCCTAATTGAACGATAAATCTCTGCTAAATTGGCGCTACATAATGCTTCGTTTCTCTCCAGCTGACTGACGTTGACTCTGTTCCATGCAGGTTAAGTTGCTTTCGAAGGGTCTGGGCTGCAGTTCAGTCAACGTCGATCGGCCAAGAGCAATCATCATCAACAACAACAACTACGACAACACAAACAGCAACGACAAACGCTTGATTTCGTCATCATCACCACAGCAGAAGCCCATTAGCAAAGAGGTATCATCATCCGTTCACCACCAACACCAGCAGCAGCTGTCGTCGTCTTTATCAGCTGCCGATGCGGCTACTGATACTGTAGCCTTGGATACGCATCGGGGAAGCCTGTTGGCTGATGAAGGTCGACTACGCAACTTAGCCAGTCCAGATGCCCAAGGAAGGACGACTGACCATGGACTGGAAATAGACTCGAAGTGTCGAGACGCTGGCCTTGACCATGGCAGCACAGACGACGACCAGATGTCCTTGAAGCAGCAACCGAAGGATAAACTACTGACGGAAGCTAAAGGTATTTAAGCGAACAACTTCTGTTTAGCTTTGATTCGCCTCCCTTCACTCGACTCTTGGTCCATCTTTCATAAGGACGATGGTAGCTGTGCGGGTTGGAGGGATGACAGATCTAGAAGCGCTGGAGTAATGATTCTATAGGTCGGTCATTTCTATAGCGCCTTGTTTAGTATAGATAATGGTCAAATTATAAGGTAGCAAACACGTTTACATGCATACTTAAAAGCGCTCAGAAACACTGTGCTCAGAACGAAGTTGAGGTGCGAAGATGATCCAAGTAATCCAACAAAAGCACACCTTTCTAAACTTGTCAGTTTGCATTGATGCTCATCTTTCGAACAGATAAAGAATGGAAGGATGAGTTGGCTCGAGGTGGAGTCGTATACAAAGGACGGTCACCCATGTAATAACCTGGCTTGAATTGTCTTAATTTCATTGCGACTGCGAGCGTCATATCAAAAGCCAAGTGGCCATTAGTTAGTTATCAGTCGGCGGTCGAATGGTGAATGAGTCGGTGACCTGAAGATGAGATGAAGGTGGGCTGGCCATAGGAAGTCTTGGTCTGGATACGAGTGCAATGAATACCTTTCCTCTGAGGAATGACATACGATGATGATGATGATGATGATAATGACGACGACGATGATGAAAATTTGAAGGAAGAGGAGGCAGGACAGGAAATGGACTGGAGGACGAACGGATGGTTGTTGGTGGGCCCAGCCGAGATCATATGGCACCGGAGAAAGTGGACCATATGGTTCTGGTTGAATGATGCGACGATGCTGAGCAGAGGTTATTGCAGAGATGTCGATTATTCTGTAGAAGGGATTCGAGTCTTGTGTCACGTGAGACCAGCTCTTAAGGACGAACAGGGTTCGCCCGAATGCATCCTTCCACCGTCAACGGCGACGACGACGGACTCATCCTCGGCCGCAGTCGTTCAGCTGATGTACAGAGGAAGACTGAAGACCTTCGAAGTCGACCACATCATCCCGGCTACCGACGACTCACAGGAGAAGGTCAGATGGTGGTGGTGGTGGTGTTGGTGGTGTTGGTGATGATGATGATTATGATGATGACCTCTTGTTAACGATTCGTGAATCCGCTACGGTTGAGAAGGAGGGACTGAACAGCAGACGAAACAACGCCTACCATGCCTCGTGCGCAAGGGCCCAGCTGTGTCCAGCACTCCTTTCCTGTTAGGCATCTTAATTAGGGCATTTATATGGGTCAGGTGCTGAACTGACCTAGAAACCAGTGACGACGAATCTGTTTCTTTAGGTTTTCGAAGAAGTCAGAGGTCCGTTGGTTTCCTGTTTCGATGGACAAAACGTCAATGTGATCGCTTATGGAGAAACTGGATCTGGAAAGACATTCACCATCCAGGTACAGGAGTCTTTCTTAAACTCTCCCAGGGTTATCTATACAAGCATGTGAGACTTGGAAGCTGAAGAAAACTGTTGGTGAGAATACTTTTCTCACCAACAGTAAATAACAAATTGTACGACATGTACGACATGCCTCACGTACCAACCTTCTTTGATTAGATTAGTTTAGATTATTTGCTAAAAATTAGTCCTAGTTTTTCCCCAGTGATGTGTATTCAAAGTAAATCTTGAATACTTACTAATAAATAATAAATGCAAATAAATAGAGAATACTTACTACGCATGGGACTGGCCCCAACGAGACTAAAGGGAGTGGCAGAGTTACAGAAAGACAAAGTTTTTTTGTATTTTTTGTCGAAATAATGCAGGCCAAGCTGAACTCAGACAGAGAGCAGCTGAAGAGTGAATAATTCTTTCTTGGCATAACTGACCGATTTGCTGTTCATGTCGTATTCAAACCTGGCATCAATCATTTGACCAAGTTGCTGATCTTCTCTTTTTTACTCAGGATATTCGTAATTATTATTAATTATCTATAAAATATCAGAAAGTAATTGTCGGCCTTCTGTCTAATTCGCGGCTGCATTTAGATTCTATTTAGAAGAAACAGTTTATGCAGATCCGGGAGCTGCATCGTTCTACGCAGTGGAAGACGCATATTTGATACAGTCTGTCTGTTTGTCTGTCTGAACTGCTCGCCAGGGGACAGCAGAAAAGCCGGGTGTAGTCCAGAGGGCCGTTGGTCTGCTCTTGGCCGAAGTCAAGAGGCGCAGAATCGAAGACGACAGCATCGACTGTCAGCTGACACTGAGCATCATCGAAATCTACAACGAAGCCATCAGGTCAGCTCTGTCTACGTGCTTGCCTGGCTGTCCGACTGGCTGTATGGCTGCCTGTATCTGTCGTTGGCTCTATGGTTGGCTGTATCTATGGCTCTATGTATGCATTATTATTTCTGCACTTATTAAGCGCCACTATCTAACGACAAAGCATCAATCGGTGGCACAGAGCAATTGTGAGTGAAGGACTTGCTCAAGGTCCCTACACAATAACCGGCTCAGTGGAGGAGGCTCGAACCCGTACTCGCCGCATTACAAGCCGAGTTCTCCAACCTCTTGGTGTGTATGGTTGGCTGTATGGCCGCCTGTCTGTGTGTCTGTCTGTCTTCGCATCTGTAAACATGTTTCTAAACGATGGATTCGGCTGAAGAGAGGAAGAGGTGCAACATAGAAAAGAGAACGAGAATGTCGCTGATGACCACCTGTTTATTAGCAACAGTAGCTGATTAAGAGCTGATTCAGGGAATTCTTTTCTTAAGCCACTCTTCTCATATAATATCAGTATGAAAAGCGCGAAACCAGTCTATCGTCGTATCCTGTCCTATATACAACCACCGGATTCCCAATCTACTGACCCATCCACCCCATTCTCACTCCTCTTCAACTCAACTGCATTCGACCTTACCCACCCTCAACTCTCGCCCATACTTCTCTTCATCCTCACTCCACCAACTTATGCTCCACATCACCCAAACCCAATCCTCTTCATCCCCACTTCACCCTTCTTCAATCCATTCCTCTTTATTCCCCCACCGGCTGTGCTCATCGATGGCTGTGGCTGAGAAAGAACGCCATTAGAACATGGATCATTGAATCCAATTCACTTGGACACATGCAACGTAGTCTGGGCATCTGATCCTCAACTGACCTTCGTCTGATTCGATTTCCTGGCTGTTAGGGAACCAGTCTTCGGCTTCTATCATATACGAAACCCGTAAGTCAGTTCAATTCCGGCCTACTCTGGGGCTTGGTATCCTGTTGGTTAGAGCTCTCGGCTTGTAATGCGGAGAGTACGGGTTCAAGCCTCCTCCTCTGAGGCGGTTACTGTGTACGGACTTTGAGCAAGTTCTTCACTCACAAGTGTTCAGAGCCATCGATTGATGCTTAATTATTAGATAGTGGCGCTTAATAAATGCAGAAATAATATTCTGCTCCTTATGTTCTTGCTTGATGATTCGAAACAGAGCTGTCCGCTGAACAGTCTGAAGACAAAAGCCGGATGTTCGATGCGATGACAGACGTTTTTCTAATTTCTAACCCATTTCTGATTTTATCTGAATATGTGTAGAGCGCCGTTAAAGAACTTCACAAAGGCGCTGAAACATGGCTTTCTAAAACGTAAATGTAGGCCTACACGTTTTTCTATAAGCCTCGACCATCGTTTTTTTTCAGTGAATTAATCGAGTGTATTCTAACAGTTAGTCATGAGGTCAACACGAACAGCATTTCACTTAATTATTTGCTCACAATGACTCGGTTCATGTCGGTTACTTCGGCAGAGATCTGTTGAACTCCGATCCAAATCATAGAGTCGACATCAAACCGAGTTCCGACGGAAGCGCCAGTATTCCCGGACTCACTCGCTTCCCAGTTGAATCGCAATCTGACGCCACAAAGGTAAGATAAAAAACAAGAAGAAGAAGAAGAAGAAGAAGAAGAAACTCTCTCTTTCTTCCTGTCGTTCTTTATTTATTTCTCCCCTTCCCTTCCCTCCCCTCCCCTCCTCTCCCGTCTGTCTGTCTGTCTGTCTGTCCGTCTCTCTCTTTCAGAAGAAGAAAGCGGAAGTTTCGTATTGTTATGAGCGAAACATATGACTATTATACAAAAGGTGTCTGTGTGATTGGATTGATGAACGATTCGTATCTGTCTTCATAAAATCGTGATTAGCAATTGGGTTCTGTTTGGTGAAGGGCTTCGTAGTTTATGGATGTGCTCTTCGGGGTGGTGGGGGGCGGGAGGGGTAAATAATATCTCAAGTGGGTGAGAGAGCTTCCTATGGGAAACATTTCAGTCATCGGAATGATAAGAATTGCCTGTGAATGGGCGGAGCAAGTGTCAGTCATTCAAAGGAAACGAGGGTTTGGCTGAATTATTTGGACCACAACAACTAGATGCAAAGGGGGGCAACAGAGGGCCAAGGCTGCCCAACTTGAAAGAGTGGAGGAGGGTAGAGGTGCCTTCCCCCATAATTTGACAATGAAGCTAAAAATTGTTGATCGGTAATTTTTCCATTTTGAAGAGAAGAATAAATTTATCGTTAAGAGCCGAGACGCAGCAAATCAAAAATTTCGGAGACTTTGAAATGATGGTCAACGGTCGATGACTAAAGAATTCTATTCTCAATTTTTGGCGACGTGAACTTCGCCCTACTTCGCTGCTGCTCCCCTCCCTTCAGATGTCTGGATTTTTATTAGTGCATGACCCCGACTCTTAGAATTGTTCCGGCGCCTCTGAATGACGCTCAGTAAAAGCAACAATTGTTGCAGTTGTCGCTCGAAAACTGACAACAGAATAACAGCAGTTGTACAACTGATGACCAACATGTCGTCACTCAACAGACACGCAAGGTCAGAGACAGACAGGTCAAGGACACGAATACCCACATGGACATGCAGAGGGACGTATAGAGGGACGTTGATGGGGACGAAGGGAAAGAGAGAGAGAGACGCTAAGAAAAGAAGAGAGATGGAAAGGCGGCCATTGTTATTCTGATGAGAAGAGGAATTTCCGTTCAGTTGAAGATCGCCTCGTCTTCTTTCGTCAGACATTGAACGAACCCAGCCCATTAGTCTACCTTTCTCACACACACACAAACAGACACAAACACATGCATGAACACACGAGACAGACAGACAGACACACAGACAGAAACACAAACAGACAAATTTAGGCTTAGAAAATAATGAGCGACGGAATGACGCACAGACGGAAGGACGGATGCACGGATGTTTGAAGGATCAACGGAAGATCGGAATAATGATTTGCTTAGTCGGCTGATGGTATAATGTTAACAAATGCGTTACCTACTTACTTACTTACTTACTGACTGACTGACTGACTTACTTACTTATAGCGTGTGAGTTATGAACAGACATTGTTCATTTATATTTATATTTGAGTTGATCCGCTGTTAAGTCATGGTCCATTTTCCAAGAACAACAATTAATTAAGGTTGATTGCAAAGCCAAGTTGCCGACGACAGACAGACAACCTTCGTCGTTTTAATATGAAGTCCTAGTGAAACTAAGGAAGATGAGATCGCAGTGCAACGCACCATAACATATTAGCAATTGCCCGGATGGGTATTAATACTCGTTAGGACGAATATCTTCGTCGGCTGATTGAGGATTTTTCTCCTTTTATGCAACCGTCGGGCAAATGACCAATTCCACCAAGACCCAATTTTCCAGCGAACGATTACGAGGATGTTCCGCTATCGGCATAATTTCTGCATCAAGCGAATTCTTTGGCACACAGAGACGAAAATCTGGCCTCCTAAGCCGGGTTTTCTCAGTTCTGCGTTCTGATTAACTCGTTGAAAGACTGAGAAGGAATCGGCTTCTGTGTTGTAGATTCTGAAGAGAGGTCAGGACAGTCGCTGTAGCAAACAGATGACTCCCGACCACACATCGCGCTCACATCTTATCATGACAATCAACGTCACTGAAGCCAACAGAACGAACCAAAACAAAACATACGGTCGGTTGTCATATCTCAAGCGTCCAACCCCCGTCTAATCAGACTGACTGGGTTTTACCAGTTTCCCCACTGTTGCCTCAAATGCTTTTACCGTTGAATATCGCAACTTATGCATCAGTCCATTTGAAGTCTTTACTATTCTTTGATAGAAACTATAGTTGTGTAAGAACGACTGACTTAAGCTAGACTTGTATTCCTACTATTGATAGAAGCAAAACGATTTCCTAAGATCTTCCTCAGTCTAGAGAGTTTCTGGAAAACTCTGTTTGATGATGACGTGTCAGAGTTAACGTTTTCAGTCTGATTTTCTGTCAGAGCCCCTTCGCTGTCTCTCTGCCTGACTCTTGGATCTTGACCTGGAACCGAACACTTTTGCCTATCGATTCTGTTTCGACTGAGCGCCTGTGAATAAGCTGTTGCCCGTGACGTGGTTTCGTTGGACGCTGTAGACATCTCGGGATTACGATTACGAATTCATCTTTAGGCGATTGGTTAGAAGCATCTTGGTTCGTTATTGGACGAGATGGTGAAATTAGGGAGCTTCAGCTGTTTTTGTGTAGATTATATCAGTAGAGATTATAACTATGCGTTGTGTCGCTATAGGCAGAGTAAACCTCGTCGACTTGGCTGGTTCAGAGCGAATCGAGAAGACAGGAGTGGACGCTGCGAGGTTCAAGGAGGCGCAAAGTGTCAACAAGTCACTGACTTGTCTTGGTGATGTTCTTTATGCTCTGCTCGCCAAACAAACTCACGTTCCATTTCGATCGTCGAAGTTGACGCACGTCCTTCAAGATGCCTTGGCCTTGGGTGAGTCTCGCAGACATCACACGTCTCCTGCAACGCAGATCAATACAAGCAACTAATTAATTATTAGCAGGAGTCAGGAATTCTTGTTAATTACGTTTTCATCCATGCATGACTTTCGCCTTATCTGCAGTGGAGTGTGTTCTCATACAAGGCCATCATTCAGTTTGTTTCGTGAACTTGGGTTGAATATGGACGGCGTATTATGCGTCGCGTTTTAGCAAATGGAATCTTATCTATAATGCAACGAAAGTTGAAATGGCGAACATTGGACAATCACAAAACTGTTTTGTCTCGCCTTCGTTCTCTGATTCGACTCCTGTAGATATGCTGTGCAGTGCTGCAATGTGTGTGCTGTAGGATCTCTGTGCCATCTGGAATCTGGGTCGTCTATATCACCGTTATGGAGGTGTACTTGACGAGTTTTGCGGGTGTATTTTAGGGGCGTATTGATAGGATATTGTGGCTCGTGTATTTTAGGCGTGTTGTGGAGGTGTGTTTAGGGTATTTCAAGAGTGTTCTTGGAAGTTAGGGAGTGGTATATTTTAGGCTTGTTGGGGTGGATGGTGTATTAGAAGCGAACCTTACGAGCGTATTGAATGTGTAGCGATAGGTTCATTGTGCGATTGTGGCAGCAGATGTAGTCGCTGGTTGGCTGTTTTCTTTAGCTGGGTCTAAGTCATCAACGATGCTGATCGCCCACGTGGCTTCCGTCGACAAGAGAGCATCGGAGACGATGTCGACCCTCATGTTTGCTCAGAGGGTGAGAGCAGTCGACTCTCCTTCTACTTCACTCTCCCTCAAAGGGGGTCCATCGTCAGAGGGCGGCAGTGGGTCAAGGACGCCCGTGGAACCGATCAGCCAAAGGCCTCGAAGGCCTTCTGCTTCCGGAATCTCTGACCGTATGTCCATCTTTGCCTCATTGCCATCAGCCGAGAGGAGAACATCGATCAGTAGCGAACGGAAAGGACCACTGGCCACTCCTGGGTCTTCGTCGACCAAGAGACCCTCTGGCAACATGGCCTCTGCCTCGGCAGTCACTTCGGCCACTGCTCAGGCCAGAGAGCGTAGTAAGGTCAGTCAGTGCAGTCCAGCCATTCACTGCATCTGTCTGCCTGCCTGCCTCTCTGTCGGTCGTTCATTCATTCGTTCATTCATTCATTCATTCATTCAGTCAGTCAGTCAGTCAGTCAGTCGCTTTTGCTTCGTTCGTCCGGTTCTGTTCGCTTAAACGGATAATGATGAAAGCAGTTGGAAAGAAGAGCCCATAATTTGCCCGACGAAAATCCACCTACTCTAACTAATGTAATGTATCCATGTATCCCACGAACGATTCACTGTTCCGACTGACGTCGTTTAAGATATGAAAGCCTCCCCAACCGAACCCCTCTGATGCAAAAATAGAGAGCATCGCTCTGTAGGCCCCGGTGTCAGGTGAGGAGATTCCTTTCAGCTGGAGCCCTCCTCACTGTGTCATTGAGAGAAGATTCAGAAACGAAAAAACTCTGATCGCAGGAATTTCGCTGTTAACGATCGCATAAACTCAAGTCCCTTGGCATATACAACAAACCGACCGAATGACCAGCTGGCCGAGTGACCGAATGAAAGCCTCCCTAACCGAACCCCTCTGATATAAAAATAGAAAGCATCGCTCTGTAGGCCGCGGTGTCAGGTGAGGAGATTCCTTTCAGCTGGAGCCCTCCTCACTGTGTCATTGAGAGAAGATTCAGAAACGAAAAAACTCTGATCGCAGGAATTTCGCTGTTAACGATCGCATAAACTCAAGTCCCTTGGCATATACAACAAACCGACCGAATGACCAGCTGGCCGAGTGACCGAATGACCAGTCGGCCGAGTGACTAACTAAGTGACCGAATGACAAGTCGGCCGAGTGACTAAGTGACTGAATGACCAGTCGGCCGAGTGACTAACTAAGTGACCGAATGACCAGCTGGCCGAGTGACTAATATACAACAAACCGACCGAATGACCAGCTGGCCGAGTGACCGAATGACCAGTCGGCCGAGTGACTAACTAAGTGACCGAATGACCAGTCGGCCGAGTGACTAACTAAGTGACCGAATGACCAGTCGGTCGAGTGACTAACCGAGTGACGAAGCGGCCAATGGCCGACGAAAATCCCAGCGTAGTTTATCTGAATTCATCGCGATGTGACTGTCGCTGTTCGTTGTTTTCAGTCGAGAACGGAAAACCTAATGACGACAGGAGGAGGATACGTGGCAGCAACACCAGGAACTCCTCCGATCAGTCGACCGAAATCATCGTTGAAGTTTCTGCCTCCGACTCCCAAGAAATAAGAGATGATCGACCGTCAGTCCCACTGACTGAGCAGAAGAAGGAAGGAAGGAGAAAGAAGGAGAGGAAGACAGGCAAAGAAAGTTCATCAACCAGAGTTGAAGAAAAGTAGAGAGGCGCCTGTAACAAATTAACGCTGGTTCTGCTTTAGTTTTAAACGATTTGCAATTTGAGATAATATTAATGATATTCTTTTCTATATAGAGAAGCGACTTTTTGTGCATGCATGCACTCATTCCGCCATTACATAGCAACCGCAGTGCATAGAGGAATTGCTTTTGGATGCTATTCGCAGTGCTGTCCAATGCTCAGAAAGATCGGGTCGCAAATCAGAGATCGCCGGAGGAAGCAGCTGATGAAGGTAACAAGCGAAGAGGATGCAAAGACCCTTTCACCTGTCGTGCGATGCCATACGCATCGGGCTCTGGGCTTCGTAGCTCTTACCATTCAACGGATACTTTCTTAAAAGAATGCTTCCGAAGCTAATCTGTCTGTGAACGATGTCACCTGTTGAAGTTGCCGCAATAATAACAAATGGCAATGGTAGGCGTTCAAGGCCCCACACGATCAACGCAGCACAAAAGATGCTTTGTTAAACACATGTATGTCTGTTTAATAGCTTCCCAGAAAAAGCAGGTACTGCATGAAAAATGTCAGAGTTACTTAAGCATATCATAATAACATGACAGCGCAAATGTAACACAGCTGAACAAAAGGGTTTTACCAACTGATCGCCTAATTCACAAAGAATACCGACTTAGTTCAGAGTGTTTTATAATTAAGTAATAAATTGGTTTTGATAAAATACACCAGAAGCTCCTTCTGATGCTGCAAGCAAGTAATGCATTCGTTAACACCTCATCTGTCCAGCGACAGAGCGAGGAATCGTAGGCTGTCTTTGGCAATTTTGCAGATCAGTGTAATCGCAAAGAGAGTTAGGCAGAGAGGTAGACAGGCAGAGAGGCAGAGAAGCAGAGAGGCAGGGCTTAGCTGCGATTACTCGGGATACAGTTGCAAGGTAATGTAAAATCAGATCGCAAAGCTGTTGCTATGGGCAACCAGACAGCGACGAAGGCGACTCGTCACTGCAAATTAGCATCCATCCGAATTCCATCCGAATTAGAAGAACTGTCTTGCGACGTCATCAGGTGATCAGTTGAAAGCGTCTCGTCATTCCCACTCCAGCTGGCAGAAGACGATTGTAATGCGTGTAGTGAGGGGCTGTCGTCTGCTGCTCTGATTCTCTCTCCCACTCTGTCTGTCTATCTGTCTGTCTGTCTGTCTGTCTGTCTGCCTATCTGTCTATTTGTTTGTCTATCTTTATATCTATATCTTGCTCTCCAGTTCGTCCTCTGCTTCGATGCTTCCTTCTTTCCCAGATGCCCTTAGAAGATCGGAATGAATTGTTTCAAGAAGGCATTTGATCCATCAAAGAAAGGAAGACTGGAAGGAAGGAACGGGTGGCACGTGATGCAGTGGATGGAAGGAGGGGGAATAGATGGCACTTGAGGCAATTGAGAAATGGAGGGGAACAGGTGGCACTTGAGGCAATTGAGGGATGGAGGGGGAACAGGTGGCACTTGAGGCAATTGAGGGATGGAGGGGGAACAGGTGGCACTTGAGGCAATTGAGGGATGGAGGGGGAACAGGTGGCACTTGAGGCAATTGAGGGATGGAGGGGGACAGGTGGCACTTGAGGCAGTGGAGGGATGGAAACAGGTGCTCGACCGTCGTTGACTGATGCTCACCTAACGGCGCTCATCTTAAACGCCTCTGACATCATCAGTTGCTGCTGCTGTTGCTGCAGACGAAAGTCTTTCGTCTCAGCGCCTTCTCACGTCATGGCGCATCCACATCTTAAAATCTAGGGGGACACCTAGGAGGGACAGATGATGTCTTTCTGCTGCTATTTGTCTGATTGGCTACCTGTATGTTTGTCTGTATTGTATTATATTGTATTGCATGTAGTTACTTTAATGAAACATCTACAGTGTTCAGTAACAATAAATTGCCTCAGAGGCGAGATCACGTGATCTATGAGTGGAGCAGTAGTTACCTGCTTTAAAAACCGGATGTTGATACAGTTTCAAGATTTATCTAAATCAAACTGAATACGGAGATTTCGGTGAATTGTGGACCAATTTATAAAATTAAGATCTACTGTCTTTTATTATGCAAACAACCGTTATTAATATTATGTCAATTGAAACTAAGGCAAACTCTGTTGACAAAATCCTGCATCGATTATTGCAGTTAATTACCCAAAACAGAAGAAGGAATTTCAGTTTTAAAAATATCAGCAGATCTATAGAACTATCTCTTTCTCTGTAGTCGATTGTTTTGTCTAAATGCATACAATGCGTGCTTGTGTAGCCTGGTGAGAGGCGAGGTAATTACGCAGATGACCTTTATTGACATCTCGAGGGGCGCGTCCTTCTATCCCTCTCTCCACCCTCCGCTCCCAGTGAAGCTCTGTTTCATCACATTAAGGGAGCTCAGAAGCCATCAGTCACTGCAGCTAAGCCCTATTTTATGACAATGGATAGAGAGGGATGATTGTCGACTATCGCAAGTAGCAGCAGCAGCCTAGGTTGGGTCAACCGAAGCACCGGCATCAGCAGCAACATAGGCAGCAGCAGCAACATCATCATCAGCAGCAGCAGCTTCTCATTCAATTTCTGGCAGAAGATGCTCAGCTGAATGAATGCCATTCTCTGCAGGAAATTTCTCGTTCAATTTCGACTTTTTTCAGCCGATGATACGTCGACTCAACCAATCTACGTCTTCTTTGTAGCCCAGCTGATGAAAAAGACGCCAAGGTCTTCCTGCCTAAGCCATCGAGACCAGTCTCAGTGGCTCACATCCTCCATGAAACGCTCATTTTCGGCTGAGAAATGGTCGTGGAAAGCTGCTAACCCATTCGCCGCAGTTGGACGAAAAAATCTTTGTAGAGGGACAGTTTATAAGATGAATTCTGACAATGACCTTGACCATAGGCACTGTCTGTCTGTCTGTCTGTCCGTCTGTCCGTCTGTCCGTCTGTCTGTCTGTCTGAGACTAATATGTGAATGTTAGAAAAATCTAAGAGAAACATTTCTTTGCGTGTTTTCTTTTTCCTGTCATCGCACCCTTTGGTTAATCCGTGTTTATCGTTGTTCGTTGTTCACTGTTTACTTCTGTTAAGAGGAAGAAATTCGCCGCCTCAGAAGAAACGATTGATTTCGTTGATAATCACGAGTTGAAAGAGTTTCCTCATAACACGCAGACCTACTCCGTTGTCCGATCTATCCTGTTGTGACTACCTCTTTCTCTCTCTCTCCCTTTCTCTCTCTCTCTCTCTCTTTGTCTTTCTCTCTGTGTCTGTATCTCTTTCTCTCTGTCGATCTGTCTAGGCACCTGCTTGCTTGTCTGTCTGTCTGTCTGGATCCGTCTGGATCTGCGAGCAGCCGTCCTAGCCATGGCATGCCATCCGTTGTCTTATGAATGCCAGTCGTCTATTTCTCGTTTCGGTTTAAACTAAGCGAACGGTTTCATTGTCTAGTTATGATATGGAAATTGGCGCATGCGTAATCTCAGACTTAAAGACTTTCTTGGTTACTTTCCTAGTGCTGTGCAAGGCATCCGCTTGTGACTGTATTCAACGAAGCAGCCCACGAACTGCATCTAGGCTGATGAGATTGGCATCAGATGCTGAGGAGGACATCCTCCTCCTATCCTCCTCTTCTTCCTCCTCCTCCTTCTCCTTCTCTTCCTCATCCTCTGCAATCACATCATCTAAGGTCTGTCACGTGATCGTCAAAGTCAGTTGAGTCTAGCGATCGGTCATCATCAGCCGTCGTCTTCAGTCATCGTCTTCTTTGTCACCTTCTCTATCATTACCGTCGTTCTAACCCTCCTTTACAGTCGTCGTTTCCGATATGTAGGTGCAGAAAGTCAACACCACGGGCGCCATATAAATGACCAGATGACAGAAATGCGTTGATTCGGAGGAGCTGAAGTTGGACGAAATGAATGCAATTTGATTCGATGTTTTAATGATCCATTCGGACATAGTCCCCTCCCTCCCTCATCCATCCCATCCATCCATCCACCCTTCCATCCATCCAAACTCCTCCTCCTTCTCCTCACGCATCCGACGAAGTAGGTTGAGAGAGAAATAGAGATAGAGAGAGACAGACAGACAGAGACAGACAGACAGACAGAGGCAGACAAAGACAGACATTGTGCAAAGTAAGAGTGAGAGACAAAGACGGAGAGATCCGTGGAAAAGAGTGAGGGACAGAAAGAGGAGGAAAGCTTTAGACAATAACATAGAATTAGGCAACTTTAGGATGACGACGAGGAGGAGGAGGAGGGGAGAAGGAAGAAGAGGAGGAGGAAGAGAAGAAGAAGAAAAAAAAGAACAAGAACAATAACAAGAAGAAAGAAGACGAACAAGAAGAAGAAGAAGAGAAATGGAATCGACGATCGCGTAATTCAAATGACGGACGACTGCAATCGCTGCGACGGAAGTCACCATCATCATCATCATCATCATCATCATCATCATCATCATCATCATCATCATCATCATGAACTGCAGCAGCAGCAGCAGAGGAAGGGTGATTGGACCCAACCCCTCCCCGCAGTCCGTTCATTCGGAGTGGGAGCGAAACACTTAGATAAGATCAGACGAATCACAAAAGCACTGAATTGAATTGACAATGATTCGATTTGTAGAACGTTGTTTTGTAATTCCTGGCGCCAGGTTTCGTGAGGACGACCCCTTGGCTTTCTGTCTCTCTGTCTTTCTGTCTCTCTGTCTCTGTCTCTGTCTCTATGTCTTTCTCCGTCAAGAAAATCAACTAAAGCCTCCTTCTCTCTGCTCTCAGCTTTGCTTCCATTATCCTCGTGAAGGTTGTCATTCATTGGTTGAGTTGATATCTTCTGGTCTTATTCACAGTCCAATTCTTCCCAATCACTTCGGTTGAATAGCCGCCGTTCGCTCCGTGAACCACGTGAATACTGAAACCATACCAACAATTGAATGACGTCTTTTGTGGAATATTCTTGCTACGTTTATGGTCGTCGTTTGTTGGGTCGTCTGACAGTCGGCCGATGACGTCCACTTCATCTCCATTAACAAGTTAAACTTCAGGCGATTCTGTGTCAGCGAAATTTCGTCTTTCCAGTACGCAAGTCAAGAGCTACGCAAATAGGTCGGCATCTACTCAGTTGTTCCATGATCGATCGCACGGCGTTTCACGGTTATCACAATCGTTCTTAATCGGCGCCGTTTGATTTTTCTGTCTTTTCTCGTCATCATCATCATCATCATCATCATCATCATCATCATCATCATCATCATCATCATCATCATCATCATCATCATCATTATTTCTGCATCTATTAAGGGCAACTGTTTACTGACCCAGCATCAGTCGATGGTGTTATGCAAATGTGCGTGAAGAACTTGCTCAAAGTCTTTATACAGTAACTCTCTGAGGGGAAGCAACTTTTGTTACAAGCTGAGCGCTCTAACCGAGCCCCACATTATCAGACCATCTGGAAATCCACTTATTTTCACACACGTGACATTCACAGCACCTGATCTCAAAGGCCTCATAATCCTGTCTTTGTGTACCGTGTCATCGGTATAGGCCTTACTAAGGCATTGGCTTCAAGTCGATCCGACTACTGTAATTGCTCGCTGATATCAGAAAAATAATTATGCACAAATGAAACGGTTTCTAAACTCTAACGACTCGGTTCGCAACTTAACAAAGTCCAGTTATGAAACTGTATGGCAGCTTCTAAGATTCTAAGAATGCCAAAATACTGAATTCTGAACGACCTCTATGAATTTCCTTCTCCCTGACGCAGTCTAACGCAGACTCAAAAATCTGATCTGAAGCGAACAACTGAATCACTTGGAGTTTCGACGGCTTTTGCGAAGTTTATGTCGACGTCAGTTCGGATCAAACGACGCAAGAACCGAATCGGTTTCTACAGAATTCGCTGTCGGAGATTTTAGCTATCGACATTTCAGCTGAAACTGAAAATGAGTCTAGCAGAAGTAGGACTGCAAAGACGGACTGTGACACAACAACTCAGCGCTAAACACAGTCTTAGACTAATACATTGAATAAGTCCGTTCTCACCTGATTGAAGCGCGTGAGTAAGAGAGAGGAAGCGCTCTAAGAATCCTAAGCTGATCAGATCTTGCTGGCGAAGGTCCCGCGGTTAAGTCGAGGAGGTTCAGCGCAGCCGAGGATCTTCTTGAAGGCCCGCCGGAAGTCGTCGTTGAAGATCGTGTAGAGGACGGGGTTGACAGTTGAGTTGAGGTAACCGAGCCAGAAGAAGAAGGCGTATAGTTCGCGAGGCACCTGACAGGAGGCGCACCATCCGTTGAGGATGTACGTCGTGAAGAAGCCGAGCCACATTCCGCAGAAGGCGCCGATGATGACGGCCATTCGCATCGTAGCCCGCATCTCCATCTGGTCCACATGCTGCTGCTGCTGCTGCTGCTTCTGGTTCCAGCTGTCGCGGATCGACCTCAGCGATCCGAGGCTGCGAAACGAAGCGACGATCGACGAACGACGATCCATCCGAGGAGGAGGAGGAGGAGCAGGAGCAGGAAGAGGAGTAGGAAGAGCAGGAGGCGACTGATGCAGAGGCGGTGACCTCTTGACCCGGAAGGGATTGTCGCCAACGTCTTCTTCCTCAGCCAACACCTGCGAACTGACTCCCTTCCGATCGAGAGATACGACGACCTTTCTGTCGGCGACACTGGCTTCCACGACAACTCCGGCTGGACTCTCGTGCAGGGTCGATAGGATTCTTCTGCGACTGGCGGCAGCAGGGTGACAGTTGACCCTGATGACCCCGTTGCCCCTACCGCGTACTTCGGTGCCCTTCCTGACTCTCGAGAAGATGCTGAACGACGTCATGGCAACCGTCTCAGCAGTCGGCAAATCCTCTATGTGACTCGTCTCGCTGACAGTGCTGTCCTCTCGCGAGAACTGGCGCGGGAACTGACGTTCCCTGTCAAGAGAGGGCGGAGTGCAGAGGGGCGTCTTTTCGAGATCTATGTGTAGGAGGCTGTTGTTCTGAAGCGCCTTCCGCCTGAGACTGCGGACGCTGCGGCTCCGAGCCATGCGCTGCCTCAGGACGCAGAAGATCTTCACGTAGAGGGCGAAGGTCACGAAGAACGGAACAAAGAACGATCCACTGGCCGAATACAAGACGTAGCTCGGCGTCTGGAAGATGGTGCAGTAGTAGACGAAGCTGCTGCCGTTGCCTCGGCTGCTGCTGCTGCTCGTGGTGATGGTGGTGGTGGTGATGGTGGTGGTGGTGGTGGTGGGAGCGGTGGAAGCGACGTAGTTCTGCGAGAGATCGTTCCATCCGAGCAGAGGGGGGACCGAGATGGCCGATGCAATGACCCAGACGAGAAGGACGTAGACAGCGGCCTGTTTCGTCGATCGTTTGTCCCTGTACCACATCGGATAGAGCGTCGCCGTGAAGCGATCGAAGGCGATGATGCAGAGGTTCCAGATGGACGCCGTGCAGTAGAGCACATCGCTGATCAGCCAGACGTTGCACGTCGACCGACCGAAGACCCAGTGACCGAGACATTCGTTGACGGTCGACAGCGGAAGAATCGTCGTCGCCAGCAGGAAGTCGCTCAGAGCCAGGTTCCCGATCAGGTAGTTGGAGATGGTGCGCAGACTCCGATAGCGGAACAGAGCGATGCCGACGAGAAGGTTGCCGAGAGCAGTTACGACGATGACGCAGAGAAGAGCCAGCCCGACGAAGACCGTCGTCACGAGACTATAGTTCAGCAGAGGGACAGACACTGTCACTGCCGCCGCTGGGTGGTCGACGCTCGTGTTGATCAGACCGATTTGGTGCCACGAACCGTACTCATCACGATACGCGTGAGCAGTTTCGTTCGATTGCCATGGCAATGACGACGCTGTGGAGCGGAACGACATGGCGACGAATTGCATCGATCGACGGACCGAAACGAAGAACAATGAAGGCAGATGATGCTGAATCGATCAAAACACGACGATGGATGCTCAGCAGCTGATGTGGCGGCGGATGCGGCAGCTGAGACATAGAGAGGGATACGGAAGCTGCTACGTCGTCGGGTGCTCAGCATCTGCCAACGCATCACCCATCATTGCCTTCGCTGTCCAAGAAATCGTCGTAAAGTTGACTGAGCGTCGATCCAACGACTGAGGCATTTGTTATCGTCTGGCTCAATCATCGATCGATCAGATTCCACTTCGATTTATCACCAATCAAAAAAGCAGGTCGACGGACGCGTAACGGGGATGACGGACGAACGGAGGAGGCGCAAGAGAAGGAGGAAGAGGAGGCTGAATAAGGCGTCGTCTTCTCGTTCGTCGGTTGTTCTGCGTCGACGGTTGGTTAAGTCTCTCTGATCGGAGGCGATTTCCTGTCGTGTTCACCGGTGCATCAGCTGCCTACGGATGTGTAAAAGGATGGATGGATGGATGGATGGATGGATGGATGGATGGATGGATGGATGGATGGATGGATGGATGGATGGATGGATGGATGGATGGATGGATGGATGGATGGATGGATGAGAGATGGATGGACGGACAGATGGATGGATGGATGGATGGATGGATGAATGAGAGGCTGTCGCGTGTGAACAAAATGTCAAAGCGAATTAGAGTCGTAACAGAGAAGTCGGTGGAGATGGCGTCGTTTTTCTAGCGCCAGAAAGAGAGTGTGGTGTGGGTTGGGATTATTCTTACGCCGCAGGGAAAATAGTCGTCGCTGGGTTTCTGCAACGAAGACATCAGCCGCTTTGTCTCTGCAGTCGCGATGAGGAGAAGGAGGAGGAGGAGGAGGAGGAGGACATCTCCTTACGACGACCTCCTAATGGATTCCAAAGTATCCGGTGTAGCGAGGCTCAACGACATCAGCCGGGAAACTTAAAGTCATCGCATAGTGGAGTTTAGCCAACGGACATGAAATGAGGACGGTCATAGATGGACGCACACTGCCATCTTGACTGCTGCTGCTGCATGTGGTGTCGACACCATGGCAACGCCAATCGCAGATAACGGCCATGAGAACTCTACAGGCGATAGTTGTCTCATTTGACTTCGCATCAGAGCAACCGATCGGCGCTAAACCAGGAAGATTCGGTCTTAGCAGCTGCTGCCTCTTGTGGTGCTGGTGGTGGTGGTGGTGGTGGTGCGGATGGCTGTGATGCGCTTCAGCTGCAGCAGCAGCAGGTTCTGCGGCTATCGTTCGTCGTCTAATCATTACCGGTTATAGGATGATGTATTAGACTCCGAGATGACGACGACGGCGCCTGGCCCTCGATCGACGAACCTCCTGCTGCTGCTGCTGCTGCTGCTGGCCAGACATTTACTGCAAACGCACACACAGACACACACACACACACACGATACGTCCTTCTCGTTTTTCTTCCTCAACCGACGACAGGTGGAGGAGCATGGAGAAGGATGGAGCAGGATGGAGCCTCATCATGGAGGAGGATGGAGCATGAAGCACAGAGTATGGAACATGGATGATGGAGCATAGAAAATGGAGCAAACGAACAGGAAGAAGGGGGAGGAGAAGGAGAAAAATAGGAGTTGGACGGAGGAGGAGAACGAGGAGGAGAAAGGATCGGAACAAGACAGAAATGGGGAGAAAGATAAATGAAAGGAAGATGCAGGCAGCGCAGGAACATTCGGAAGACATATATGAGGAGAAGGAGTAGAGGAGTAGGAAAAGGCGGAGGAGGAGAATGAGGAGGAGAATGAGGAAGAGGAGAAGGAAAATCAAGAAACAAGAGAAAGGAGAAAACAAGAAGGATCTTGGAACATGAGGAGAAAGAGCAACTGATGGTAAATAGAAGGATGCAGCTGGAAGCCATGATGGAAGAGCAAGGGAAGTGGAGAGACTGGAGAAAGATTTCTTGTCAAGAGAAGGAGGAGGGGAAGAGGAGGAGGAGACATTTCTCTACGGAACGTACAAAGCAGCGAACGAACGAATGAATGCATTGAAAAGCTTGTAATCAGATACCGTTGGTGGTGGTGCTTGCGGTGTTGGGTCAACAACCCAAAAACCCACTATCCAGTTGAGCGGAACAGAGGCCCAGATATTCACGGCTGACCACGCCTGCATCGCTTTTACGGTCCGATGAAACAGTGCAAGTATTTCGAATCCACCGCAGTGCATCAGACACTTACTGCGGTGGCATTTCGACTGAGACTCATGAATATGCATAAGTTATGCTCCTCGTTGCCGACCCCAACACTCTCCTATTTGGTCCCCTATTTGAACAGTTGAGGCCGATTTGGTCGACATTTCCATGCATTTGGGGGAACAGTTTCGTTTTCTCTGTTTGGGTGGCTCGCTGTCTGGTGTCTGTGGCATCGACTCTTTCAAACATAATACATATCCAGGCCAACGCTTTTCAACAGCTTCTGCTGAAGTACCATGAACAAGAAGTGCCTTACCTTTGACTTTATTGCTGTATGCTCCTTTTTAACTAGCAACGGACTCAGACTTTGACTAATGCAAAGAAATTGCTGGATAATTCGGATGAGCGAGTGACCCACGAGTGTGAGGCACGATAGCCGATTGATAGGAGCCCTCGGCTTGTAACGTGAAGAGTACGGGTTCGAGCCTTCTCACTTGAGACGGTTTCTGTGTAGGGGCCTTGAGCAAATCCTTCACTCACAGTTGCTCAGTGCCATCGATTGATGCTTAGTCATTAGATAGTTACGCTTAACAAATACACTAATAATAATAATAATAATAAAAGTAATAATAATAATAATAATAAATTTAAAATATAATAATAATAGTGACAGATGATCCAAGCGAGACTAGCCATCTGCTCCAGCGTCTATCTGTTGTCCTTCAAATATGAAACTCACTCTCCGTTTTGGGCAACTCTGTTTGGAACAAAGAGGAGACAGATGACAGCCAAAACCTAAGCGACAATATATAGGTCCAATTAACTCCGAACAAACAATAGGTTATGCAGTTGTTAACCATGCACAGTGTAGAAAATAATAATAATAATAATAATAATAATAATAATAATAATAATAATAATAATAATAATAATAATAATAATAATAATAAATATAACAATAATAATAAAGAGAAAAGACGAGTGAAGAAGGCTTGAGATGCGGCAGCCATTCTCACTCCTCGCAACCAGTTTGGCATTTTCTCTTTGTCGCTTTTGTTAACCTGGGAAAAGGCGCCAAATGAATGTTCAATAGCATTAAATCAGCGAACACTCGCACGTGTTTAGTCAGCTGCGTCGGTGATGTTATTCTGATCAAATGTCTGTCCGTCGTCTCTGCCGAAGAGATTCTCTGCTTCGGTCGGTTGCAAATTAGATAATTGACTTAAGCGAGAACATCACCGTTGGACCTGATGAACGACGAAAGCAAATAACATTTCTATCGACTTCCTACGTCGGCGGATGATGCGTCGGACTCTCCGCGAAAAGTTCGATTAGGTGCAGACGCAATCAACCCAAAAATAAGAGAGATGAAGAAAATACAGGGACCGTCGACTGCTGTAGAAGCATCAGAAATAAATGTAATATTGAGAAGACAGAGATCGTCTGATGAAGAAATTTCAGAATAACCTTCTTTGGGTGATGGCTAGGAAAGCATTTGCAGCCACCTGTCCGATGTCAGCCAGGTGAACGATCACTGCCAATCGGGATCGTTATGATAAACAGTCATCCTATTCTAAAGAGATGGTTTTCAATTAACGACATGGGTTTCCATCAAATGGGATGGATTTTCATCGAATGAAGTGGCTGTCTGTTAAATGGGATGGCTTTTTATTAAAAAGAATGGTTTCTAGCTTAGAAAATGGCTTACCATTGAAGGAGATGGCCTTCCTTTGAATGGGATGGCTGTCCAGTTGAGCCATGAAATCATTGTCTTCCAGTGAAAACTCTTCCTTCTGCTAATTTTCCCTTTATAAGTTTTCTAACCTCTTTGTCATATGCTACGTATATCATCACTCCTGGTTGACCTTCTGACCCCGTTCCAGTCGTTCTCCGCTCATCTCAGCCTCCTCTTCATCTTTCCATATTCAATTCTCGTCGTCATCGTCATTTTAGATTCTACCTTTTTCTACGATATTATTTAGTGTAGCTGCACTTTATCAGCCACTTTTGCGTCTGTCTGTCTGTTTGTCTGTTTGTCTGTCTGTCTCTCTCTATGTTTGTGTGTTTTGGTTCGTCTGCCAATTTAACGGCATTGCGCGATTTAAAAGCGATCCAGTTCATTTGATTCCCTGCCTTTCTGGCTCGTCTCCCTCCACCTCTTCCCCAGTAAATCACTCTCCTGTATCAGCCGCCGGGATCTCATCCGCCGATGTTGCCAATCCTCTCACCTCCCCTACATCGCTCGAGAACCATGCACAGACAGAGAGACAGTCAGATAGACAGACAGGCAGACAAGCAGACATATAAGCAGAAACTTACTTTGTCGGAGGCCAGCGATAGACAGTCGGACGGTGATGGCCGGGGAATGCAACTGATACGGTAATATCCGCCGATAGTCAGTCATTCCTTTAGATGGGCAGCCCTTCTGATGATGATGATCAACCATCCTTTCCGATGGACGGTCATCCTTTCAGATGGACGGTCATCCTTTCAGATGGACAGTCATGCTTTCAGATGGACAGTCATCCTTTCAGATGGACAGTCATCCTTTCAGATGGACAGTCATGCTTTCAGATGGACAGTCATCCTTTCAGATGGACAGTCATCCTTTCAGATGGACAGTCATCCTTTCAGATGGACGGTCATCCTTTCAGATGGACAGTCATCCTTTCAGATGGACAGTCATCGATTTTGGTCAGAAATAAGAGCGAGATGTCGGACTGATCGCTTTCAGCCAGATTAGCTTCGGGATGATGTCGCAGAAAGACCTGAAAGACCAGAGAAGGAAGAGGAGCAGCAACATCGAAGAAACAGTTTTTGCCTCTGTTACCTCGATTAAAAATGAATTGCTGTTTTGTCGATTAGGGCCTGTATGGGCAGAGGTGCTTATTATTCTGCCCGGAAATAGAGGGAATCTGTTGTAGCAGATGAAAATAAGAGTGATTGCACAGTTGCTTTGTTCCACCTGCTTTTTTCTCTGCTTCTCCGACCGTACAATGGGGGAGATGGCCATCTATCAAAGCAAGTGGCTATACACAGGAGAAGATGGCTATCCATAGCAGCAGATGGCTATTCGTTCGAGGATATGGCTGCCCGAAGGAGGAAATGGCTATAGATTGAAGGAAATGGCTATTCATGGAAGAAGATGGCGTGGAAATGGCTGCCCACATGAAAAAATTGCTGTGCATTGGAGTTAGCGTGAGAAGGGCCGTTCCCTTCCGATTTAATTCAGTCGACTTAGATTAAATTAGGTCGAAATCAGATTTCGTTTGCGAAGCGAGAAGGCGAACACATGACCGTCACACGCATTGCACGAATGAATCCGATAGATTTCGATGACTGATTCAAAGCTCCTGGAAAAGACGCCCGTGTGGCCTACTTCTGCTCGGCCACATCTCTCTACAACTCGCCCTGGCGACACTCTTTCCACGCCGTAGCCTTCTTAGCAACGCCTTTATTGAAGCAAGATCGGTCTGCTTTGAACCAAGGTTCATTTTGGTTGAACCAAGTACCATCTTCTCTGAACCAAGGCACACCTTCGCTGAACCGATGCCCATTTTTATTGAACCAAAACCCGTCTTCAATGAAATACGGTCCATCGATTGATGGCTGTCATTAAACAGCGGCGCTATATAAATGTAGATATACATATAAATGTAAATAATGAGGAAGTCGAAGTCATTATTCATCGATCTGTCTGTCTGTCTATCTGTCTGTCTGTCTGTCTGTCTTTGTTCCACTTCCGTCTTCATCGCATTTTCTCCTGATAAAGTGTAATAGGAGATGGGTCGTCATGGCGACGATGACTGTGGTGCATGTCTCTGCATCTGGACCTGTAGGGAGTGACTGACCATCGCTAGTTCTGCGACGCTACATCGGTGTCTCTGCCTCGCAATGAAATCATAGATGACCTCATGCAAGACTGTCTCCTAAATCCTCTGTCGCCTCTTTCCACTCACTCGCTCCCTTTCCTCGTTCGCAGATTCTGCCCTGCCCTCCTTCTCTGCTTCCTGTGCCCTTCCTTCCTTCCTCCGTCGGTCAGAGGTCGTCTGCTCTGAAGGTCACGACCCTCTCTAAGCACACTTATCTGCTCTCAATCCAGCGATGAAGGCAGGCAACTCAAGCATCTAATCTCGATAATGCGCGCCACCCATAAACACATTATCTGCAAATACATGTTCACACGAATCAACACGCACTCTCAGCTACATACACTCAAACATGCATACACGCACGCACCGACGCAGACATACAAGCGAACACGAGGTGTATAGAAATGTAGAAGCAGACGTACACTTAAAGAGAGGCAGACATAGAAAGGCGAGCATGTCGGAATATTACGTTGACGAGACATGAACAAGTCTAGAACAGCATCAAGAAGAAGACGCCGATCGTTTCTTCGAATCCAATTCCAATGCCATCATCATCATCATCATCATCATCGACATCATCATCATCATCATCGACATCATCATCATCATCATCGACATCATCATCATCATCGTCATCATCTCTCTCTCCCTATATATATATATATATATATATATATCAATCTAACTAATTATCTATCTAGCTATCTAGCTATCCACCATCAATCACTTTAGCCTTCTACATCACTCTGTCAATAATTTCCTCCTTCCTTTCGTGTTTTCTAGCTTGCCTACTTCCTGCCTTCCTTCTTTTCTTTCGTTCTTCGATCTTCCTATCCTCCTCTCCCTCTATCCGTCTGTGTGTATGTGCATCTGTGTTTATGTGTGTCTGTGTGTGTGTGTGTGTATGTCGTACGTATTACAAGGACTGAGACTGACTGACTGCAGCACATGGCCAATTAGCTGAACATTCTGTTCAATTAGTCAAGGTCGTACAAAGACGCAGCGCTATGGCCGCAGCAGCTGTTTCTGCAAGACTTCAGCTAACAAGAACTCGGCTAACAGGACTTTTGCACAGCAGTAGCTGCCCTAGCAACAAGACCATCGCTACAGGACAGCTTTCAACCCGCTTCTCTCTCTCTCTCTCTCTCTCTCTCTCTCTCTCTATGCATGCTAGCATTTGTTGGGGGGAAATAAGCATTTACCTTGATAAGAAAAACACCTCTGCCACCCAAGCACCAATCCTTCCCTTCAGCCCTCGCTCATTGTGAAAACGTCCACACTCTGCAGAACGGATAACGACCTCTAGCTGTTGGTGAGGTTACCAACAGCCAACGGGATATAAGACACGGACCCAGTAGATGCAGAATGTCAGCGGTTACGTTGGTTTCTTGCAGAAACAAGAGGAGAAAAGAGCAGAAGACAGCTACTCAGTTCAGTTCTAGGCCCTGAAGAAACCTTTTCAGAAGACGACGTAGGATGTGCAATAAACCACTACGGCGAGGAGCAAAGTCAAGCCGAATAGTGGGGACCTTAGGTGTAGCAATAGAATTATAGGACTTCTGAATATCATAATTCAAAATTTCATCTAAACAAGATTCAGTTTTGAATCCCATTTGCTGCTTCATATAAAGAAGCTAATGCGATGGTTTCGAGATGAAGGGTCATGGCAGCTGACATTTTATAGTAGATGTGGCCAAAGAGTTTCGAACGCTCAACAGAAGTCTGAAGAATTAAGAAAAAGGTGTTCAGACATCTAAATGTAAATGTACACCGTTTTCTATAGCGACCGTATGGCCTCGACCCTCCACATTTTCAATGAATTGATCGAGTGTCATCCTTTATCACCGCTGCCCGTTTAACTGGGTGCCACGCCATTTCGCCAGGTCTCTGTGTACTGACCATGAAAGAGCCCGAGATTCCAGTCTCTAAAACCTGTGACTGATTGCAAACGGCATCCATTTGTCACCTTGAACTCGTCAGTAAAACTCTTCATGTCTCCGTTTGACAACAGACAACTGGAGCCGAGATGGGTTGGGCATACATCTACACAGAGTGCTCAGCTGTCGATCGAAATGCCACAGCAGTCGATAAGTCTTCGATCCCCTGCGTCATAACCGGTTTCCAATTCTACTTGACTCTATTTCCATCCTGCTGCTCCCAGGTCAGATCCAACACGTATATCTCTATAGGACGGAATCCCACGGCTGGCTTTCGGCACATTTAAATGCAGCTGATGCCACCAAGTGGTCTCTATATCTCTCGCTCTGTCGCTCTCCCTCCCTCCTTCTCTCCCTCCCTCCCTCTCTGTCTCTCTGTCTCTCTCTGTCTTTTTGTCTATGTCTATGTCTGTCTGTCTGTCTGTCTGTCTGTCTGTCCGTCTGTCTGTCTCCCTGTCTTTCACTATCTGTCACTCACACATACCCACACACACGCTCTCTCTCTCGCTCTCTCTCTCTTCCTCGAAGGTAATAAATGTTTACTGTTTTGGTTGTAGACAAGGATTGGATAAAGGCGCCTTATCGGCGACAGATAAACAAATGATATCGAATCGATTGACATTGTATGACACGGTATCATGTTGACGATGTGATCGCATCAGAAGCAGGTCGTATTATTGGTATCTGGAATCATCAGCTGCGGTATCAGTCTGGCTCCAATTGAACGATGCTTTGCATACGGCAGGTGAAGCAACAGCCAGCCACCCAAACAACAGCCACAGACAGGCAGGCAGGTAGGCAGACAGACAGACAGGCAAACAGACAGACAGACGACTAGACAGACAGCTGATACGCGTTTAGCCAGCGCTGAGATTGAGAAGAAGTCCCGTCGTCGAACTCGATCTGTCAGATGTTCTCTGTTCTTGAGCGATAATGTCGGATTTACAGCCTGCATTACGCGAATGGCGGGTGTGACTTATGCCAGAAGTAGATAGACACAGACAGACAGAGAGACAGACAAACTGACAGACAGACTGACAGACAGACTGACAGATAGACTGACAGACACGCTCTAGGTGATGTCTGTCATCGGTTTCCTTCTTATATCGTTCCCACAGTTGGAATTACAGAGGTGCCATCATCATCATCATCATCATCATCATCATCATCATCATCATCATCATCATCATCATCATCATCATCATCATCATCATCATCATCATCATCATCATTTCTCTGTCTGTCTGTCTCTGTCTATCTCAGACCCTGTTCTAACGGCGATCTAGTCACAGGGTCTGTCTCTCTTCCTGTTTCTTTACCCGTGTGCCTCTATCTTTCTGAAAGGTTGTGTCGTGTTGGTTTATCGATTGGTCTTCGTGGGGTAACACGACCCCACATCAGATCATTTATGCGACCGATGTTTCTGATCTGTCTTTCCCTCTCTTTCTTTCTCTCTCTCTCTTTCTTTCTCTCTCTCTCTCTCTCTTTATTTCTCTCTCTCTCTGTCTTTCTCTGTCTTTCTCTTTTTTTTCTCTCTCTCTCTGTCTTTCTCTGTCTTTCTCTTTCTCTCTCTCTCTCTTTCTCTCTTTCTCTCTGTCTCTCTGTCTTTCTGTGGCTCTCTCTCTCTCTCTGGCTCTCTACTTATTATCCACAGATCATTTGCAGACAATTATTTCGTATAAATGTTGGTAGTGGTCGTAATAATTGAGTTTTGGATTTGAAAGAAAACTGGCTTCAATTAAGAATCACTGAATACTGACAACATATGCTAAGTTATAAAAAGAAACTTCCCTTGAGTGATTGAGATTGTAATTTCATTTCTGTTCTCGTTCCTTGGTAGCGTTACATGTATTCACAGCAGGAGATCAGTTGGGTAATTACGAAGTACAACGACTAGAGTTCGTCCCTCACTCGATGCTTTGACTTATTTGAAACACGATGCAGTCTTTCCACTGAAGCCGTTGATCTGGTCCACCGACGAAATCCAACGAGGAACGAAGGAAGAAATTTTATTCCTAAACGAAACCCCCCTTCGTCCTCTGTACAAAGTTTCTTCACATAATATTACGCACCCGATGACCTCAGCTGCAGCTGCAGCAGCTGCTGCATACGTTCTTCATAAGAGCATCTGCACAAGATGCTGTGTAGTGCAGAGGCTGAACGCAGAGCATAGGGAAGTCATCGTCGCTCCGAATTCATCCGACATCGACGGAAGAAAAGAAGATCGAGAGAAAATAAAAAGAAGTTAATCACAGATCAAGAAGACATTCTGGAGTCAAAGCAAGAACGTCTCGTTGGCCTACTTGCTCTGTATGTCTACATGACTCTCCTATCTGCATCTTTAGCTCTCTGTGTCTTTCTATTTGCCTCTGTAGCTCTTTGTCTCTTTCTATTTGCCTCTGTGGCTCTCTGTGTCTTTTTCTCTGCCTCTGTAGCTCTCTGTGTCTTTCTGTCTGCATCTTTAGCTCTCTGTGTCTTTCTGTCTGCATCTTTAGCTCTCTGTCTCTTTCTGTCTGCATCTTTAGCTCTCTCTCTTTCTGTCTGCATCTTTAGCTCTCTGTGTCTTTTCCTGTGCCTCTGTAGCTCTCTGTCTCTTTCTGTCCGCATCTTTAGCTCTCTGTCTCTTTCTGTCTGCATCTTTAGCTCTCTGTGTCTTTCTGTCTGCCTCTGCGTCTATAGATAGACCGGTGACAGTAAATATGAAGTAAAGAGCAATCAACGTGCAAGGGTCCAACTTCAAAAATACTTTGAAAATACGACAATTCTTAGATTATGGCAGAAATTCTTGAGCACAAGAGTTGTAGACTTGTTGAATGGTTTGGAAGAGGATAGGCCTACCGTCTCAGTGAACGATAGATCACAACTGTTAATAAGAAGCTAGGAAGGATTGGCTGTTAAACGTTCCTGGTTAATTTTCAGTGGTTCTAACACAGATGATATGTCTTCTGAGCCACTTAAAACCTTTGTTATGCTATGTTATTAATATCTGAGATTTCTTTGAATTTGAGACATCCATCAATTTCTCTGCGATCCGTTTATTTCTAGTCATTAAATATATTTTCCTTCTTACTAATATGAGCTATTTCAACATTTTAAATATGTAGTTGAAGTTTTCGTTAAGAATATCGAGTTGAACTATTGAAGGAGGGTCAGAGAGGGTCGTGAGAGCGTGACGATGACATGGTTTTGTCGTTGCTACGTCCCTTGGATTCACCGATGTTTCGAAGGAGTCTTCACCTCGTTGTGTGTAAGCAAATATTCAGTGTGTTACATCTTTACTCGTGAGTTTCAGGTCAGAAGAGAAGAGAATGCGGATCTTGAACTGGACTTCTGTGATCATCGTCCTAATCGAGCTGGTCATCATCATTCGCGGTGACCAGTCTCCATCACAGCTGGGCGATATCGACTTTGAGAAGATGCTGCTGCAGCAGCTATGGAACCAAAGGAAGGCAGAGGGACAGCGCTCCTTCCCGTCCGATCAGCAGTCGTCCTACAGGGCTAACATCGGGATGGGCGTCAACACCGGCGCCAGTATAAGGGATCGACTGAAGGTCGGACTCAAATTCAGCGGAATCAAAGACGGACAGAACTCGATAGACAAAAGAACAGCCACACACGATGAGACAAAGAGCGACAGGAAGACATACACAGGAGGAGGAAGAGGAGAATCAGGAAGAGGAGGAGGAAGAGGAGGAGGAGGAAGAGGAGGAGGAGGAAGAGGAAGAGGAGAAGGAGAAAGAGAATGAGGAAGAGGAGGAGGAGGAGAAAGAGGAGGAGAAGGAGGAGGAGAAGAAGGAGGAGAAGGAAGAGGAGGAGAAGGAGGAGGAGAATGAGGAGGACGAGGAGTGAATGAGGAGAATCTCCTCGTCCTCCTCCTTCTCCTCCTCCTCCTCCTCCTCATCATCATCATCATCATTATCATCATCATCGCCGTCTTTGTCGTCATCGTCGTCGTCTTCATAGTCGTGAATTGAACTGGAGCCAGTTGTTTTTCTCTGTTAGTTCGGAGGATGTTGGCTGTCGTTAGACGACGATGACTCGGGCGGGGGATCCACGAACGACGACGACGAGACACAACTGCACCTCTTTCGTTGTCTCCAGTTGCTACTAACAACAACACGTTGCCTCAGAGAAAAACTCTCCAGCTTTACACAGATATGAAATCTCTCCGATTTACTTTCAATAAACGCCACTTCGCTCCATCTGTCTCCTTTTAAACATTCCGTTAATAATTGACTTTTTGCAGCCAATCCGAAATGATGCCAATGAGCTCCTCTGCTGCTTTGCAAAAAGGTTCACGTAGATTTGTTCTTCTAATCAAATCTATTTTAATCTAATCGATTCTTTTCTAGTCTGGTGACTCTGGTGACTTCTATTGCGCCGTTGGCATATAATGCAGAAGGGGACACTGAAGGAGGAGGAGGAGGAATATCAGAGATAACAGAATCTGTTAGAGACGTCCAAGTTGAAATGTGATGGGTCAGAGAAACCAGAAGTCAGGGTATGCGGGGGTGGGAGCTGGGACGGTGGGGGGCTGTGGGGTATTAAGCAAATTGAAACAGACGAGTCCTAAGTTTAGACCTGAACGTTAGTCTCTTCAGCTTCGGCCAATTCAGCTCATTCAGGCAGCAATCATCGATTGATGCATTGTGTGTTACGATAATGGCGCTATAGAAGTCATTAGATTAGATTTGATTATTACGAGTTGTTGTTATTATTATGTTCGTCAAACTTTATAGATATATAAGATAATAATTACTGGTTATTTTATTTGAATTTTTGTTGTTGCTGATTTATTATTATCATTATCATTATCATTATCATTATTATTATTATTATTATTATTATTATTATTATTATTATTATTATTATTATTATTATTATTATTAATATTATTATTATTATCGTCTTCTTCGTTGACGTCGTTGTCGTCGTGTATTATGCAGCTGGAGGCCATTAAAGACGGATGCACAGATCTATGGCCAATTGGACGCCATGTTTTCGTCTGCTGCCAAGCGGTCATTTGGCGCTTCAGCTGCGGCTCTACGGACGGACGGACGGACGGACGGACGGACGGAAGGACGGACGGACGGACGGATGGAGGGACGGACGGACGGACGTACGGACGGACGGATATAGAGATGAAGAGGATGACAGCAACACGGCCTCTGCAAATATACGACACGAAATGAGACGATTACGACGAGAGAGCAAGTGAATGAATAGGAATTGCACAGCCTGGAGCCAGAGAAAGAATGAGACTCAGAGACATAATGAGACGGAAAGAGACATAGAACGAACGAGACGCAGAGAGAGACACTGAAGACAATGGAAGAAGACAGTGAACGAATGGAGAAGGGTGCTAGCAGGGCGGCAGTAGAAGAGAGAAACAGCAGAGGAGAAATAAAAAGAAAATAAACATTGAGATTAAAACACAGCAATGTTTGAATCGACGATCAATTCATTTGTACTGTCCTTTAAGAAGCATTGGTGTGGAATGCGTGCGTTGATGGACCTGTTTTTCTTTAGTCTTTAATTCTGGCTCATTTCGATCGTTAAATCATCTTCAGCTGAACAACCTGCCTTTGTTAACGACGCCTTGTTGTGTATTTTCTTCTCTTTTTCTGATGCTGTCTATCTCTCTCTCTCTTAGCTCTGTCTAATCTCTTCCTCGTGCAGAGTATAATGCGGCTGGCGGTGTATTGTCGACATGGCTACGCTCCACAGCGGGGCAGGCAATAGATGATGTCGCGTCCAATATCCAAAGCCAGAAAGGCCCTCGAAAAAAATTTGTTATAATCGGCGGTTAGCTTGCTACATGGCCTGGTTAGCTACACGCGTACGTTAAGGAGCCTCTGAGCGTGAGGATGCTGGTTCGAGTCCTGGTCGTGGCTCATTTCAGAAATTTGAATCGCGGGCTAGCACGGTCCATATATGGGAACCTTAAATGGCGTGGCGCCCATTCAAAACGGCAGCGATGGCAAAGGATCTCACCCGATTAACTAATTAAAAATTAACAGATTCGAAACCATGCAGTCGCTGTAGAAAAACGTGTGCATTTTACATTTACATCGTACTCATAATCGTCAACTCGAGATTTCTACAGCGCCAACGAAAGCTAACTCGCGGGAACCAGCTTACTCACAGGCGCTCAGTCAAAATAAAATCGATAGGAAAGAAGGGTTCGGTTCCAGGTCAAGATCCAAGAGTCAGTCAGGCAGATCCCCAAATTTCTTTTTCTCGACAAGAGATTTTCCAGTGCAGAAGCTGAGCGACGCTATTTTCGCCCGCTTATCACTCGATCGCCGATCGCATTCGTGTTCCCTGCCGTGAATCCTGACCTCGTAACCTCGGTGAAAATTCGTCTTATACTTGATTTCATGGACAACAGAGCCATGATTGCTACTAAAGGCTCATTAGGCCCCGTCGGTGGGAGGAGCTATCGTGTTTCGAGGGGCGCTACTTATGGTCCAGGTGCCTCTGCTGTAGGGATTTTCCGAAATGTCGCGTTAGTGGTCGCGACTCATCAAGATCTGCGTTACGATGTCGTTCATAGAACAGACAAAGTGGACTCAAGGACCATCGGCTGCATGGTAGGCTTAACCAGCAGCCAGGCACAGCACGCAGCCCTCTCCAGGGCCTTCTTCATATATAGGATGCCCCGATCCACACTAGGCCACTGTATAGTATTTGTAGAGGGTAATGTCAAGGCTAAGGTCATCTGTCAATGCAATACACGCTACAAATACTCGCCAGATGTCGCAATGGTAACTTATACGAGTAATGTCAGGGATATTCGTGAGGGGTCGTTACAGATCAACTTCCGGCCTCACGAGGTGTCGCTACAGATCATCTTCTTGAGCATTCTAGGACATGATGGCCCGTTCTAGACTTTAGATATCTCTCGAGCCAACAATTATTCTGTGCAGTAAATATGAATGTAAATGTCTTTCTATAGCAACCGTATGGCCTCGATCTAATTGCTCATTTTCAATGAATTTATAGCACGAGATCCTTCACCACCGCCGCCATTTTGAACAGGCATTATTCGCCAGTCCGTCGACTAGTCGGTCGTTGAACCTCTCCGTGGCTGACCCTTGACACCACTCCAATGACCCTCCTCGTCCTTCCTTCACCCAATCCAAGATTTAAGATGTCCAGCTCGCAGAAAAACAAGGGCCAGTAATACTATTAAGTCTAATGGCCGCAGACATGCGCATATGCCGTGGATCTATCTCTCTGTTTAGCCGAAAACCATTCGTGACAGCCTCGTTCGTTGGGCTCGCATTGTGTCTGATGTTGGCCATCAGTTTCACCCGTTGCACGCTGCGGGCCAGCTCTTCCACTCCCAACGAATACAGCTGTCTAGGATAACAAGGTATTGTCTGGGGAGAGTAGAGGGAAAACAAATAACACATACAGATAGAAGCAGCGCTATGTCAAATCAAGTCCGTAAGTGACTGATTGTTTAGTCGATTTCGGGGCCCTATCAGAATCCGCGGGTCAAACATTGGAGACAGCTTGGTGCTGAGGTAGAAATTGTTGATGATGGTGTTATAATCAGTTAGATTATATCATAAATTAGACATTTACATGTACTTCAGTAATAATGTTAAGTCTAGTTACGTTGTAGGTTACAATTAATGAATTATCCTGCAAACAATAAGCAAACTGCCAACGAGTAATTGACTTCGGCAAATCGTTGCTTTCGTGCGTCGTCTCTATGAGTTCTATATAAAGTTACAAGTTTTTGGTTTATGCCGAATGACGAAAACAATGTCGAGAAGTTTATTTAAATCGGGTTTTCTTCGTGTTTTGCTGAAGAAAACAACGACTATTCAACGTGTATTCTTAACAGAAAATTTTAGGGTGTGATAAGTTTCGGTATTTTGTTTACTATGAAGACGGATTATTAAATCACATTTGAGCGATAATTGGAGAAGCGATAGCAACATGCGCGTTGGTTTGCATTAGCGAAACAAGAGTTCGAGTCCCAGTCGCGTTTAAAAAATGCAGCAGTGAACTACTGTAACGTCACTCAAGGTTCGTACACAGTAACCGTCTCAGGAAGGAAGCTCGAACCCATACTCTTCCCATTACAAGCCGAGTGCTTTAAGCAGTCGGCTACCATGATCTACATACAAGCCGTGCGCTCTGATCAGTTGGCTTCCACGACCTACATACAAGCTGAGCAATCTAACCAATCGGCTACCATGACCTACATGCAAGCAGAGTGCTGTAACCAATCAGCTACTGTGCTCGAATGGCTTGTGCTTAATTAATTCGATTTGCAACTGTTGTGATCTGTATTTCATTTATTACAAATTCTTGTGGTGCCTTCTTGTATGTGCATGACAGTAGGTTTTAGGTTTTATGACGTTTAAAAAATTTTAAATTTTTTTGTAATTGCTGGTGTTTGTTCATGCTTTTGTTTCGTTGTTTGTTGCTCTAGTTTTCATCTGGCTTGGGCGTTAATCATCGCCTGTTGCTCGATCCATCATGTGAAGCCAGACTGAATGATGGGACAAAGCACAAACGTCATCCTGGGATTCAGACGCTAAAGAAAGTGAAGTTACCGGCCCAACTGCAAGATGCCACAACCCTTCTGATAGAGAGTAAGTCGTTTTGGCTTATAATATGCTTTGTCTGTCCCTTAGTATTCCATGCACAATTCTTGTTGAATTATATGGATGAAATCAAAACCTAATTCAAGTGATTCCAGAATCTGTTAGATAAAAATTTCAGCTTAAATTTTTAATTTTTGCTATAAGGAAATTTACTGAAAACTTTAAACTTTTGGTATCTGATGAATTGAAAGTGCTTTGGATTGGTGTTACTGAGGCTGTGCCTTCGTTCAACGACCCCTCAATGCGCTTGCCTTTGTTTTCCTCTTGGTTTCAGTAAAGGTTGTAACACATACTTCTGGTAAATAGTAAATGAGATGTTCTTTGAGTTTAGTTGACCAGCAGTTAGACAGTTTATTCTGTTAGATCTAGACATTAATTTAAATAAAACTAACAAGCATCCTGTTCCATAGCATCAGGTGATCTGTTCTGTTTGGCTTTGAAGAGTATCCCGTCAAGGATTTGACTCAGAAGTCAGAGCAGTTGGTCCGGTATCTCTGGAGTCGACAGTTACCCGTGGAAAATTATGTTGTTCTTGAGAAAGCACAGCAGTTAGAAGCAAAATTTCTCGAAGAAGGTAACAACAGCACATGGTGTGCTATTTGTCGTTGTCAGTTGTTGTCTTGTGTCTGTTGCTGTTGTCTTACTGTTGCGATTTCTAAGTTTTCTGATAAAAGCAATTTAATGGATCAAATGTTAACACTTTAATGCTTTTTCTTGCAGACAACAAGAATTAGAATATTTATGTTGTTTTTTGATTTTTGATTGATGTTGATTTTTTCCTCAAAGACAGTGATTAAATCAAACTTAGTTCTGCTGGATTCTATTATTTTATCATGGAGCACAATAAAGCATGGATTTTCTTTTCAGAGGGAGTCAATGTTATGGCTTTGTCTTTGGAGGAACGAGAGAATTTGCAAAACAAACTCAAGGCCAGGGTTTTGTCCGCATTGAGAAAACTGGTTTATCACTGGGAGCCAGTCAAGTACGTCAGTCAGATTGCTTGATTTTTTTGCTGATGGCATCTGTAAAACATCAGTCTAATGTAATTGGTTTGTTTAGATTTTTACAAAACTTCTTCGTTGTTGTCATTGTTACATTTTGAAATCAGCTGCAGTTGCATGTACTTCAGGGACAGGTTTACGGTAACTTCATTCTCCTGAATTTACAAAAGAAGGCTGTTGGAGAAATTTAAGCATTGCTCTCTGGTTGAGCTGGTAGCATGTCGGTTGTACGGCAGAACCTGATTTCATTGCAAACCAGATGTGGCCTAGGGTGCAGTTGACCTTCTATGGTATGAATGCTAATCTGTGTTTCTTTGAAGGTTTCCTGTTTTCTTGATTCGTTGACATGTTGACTGTCTTGTTCTTCACGTGGACTCGGTGTCATGTGAAGTGCAAGGCAGATGCTGCAGAGCGAATCTTGGTTCGTTGTAGATATGATGCCTACAGAAGTTTCCTCTACTTGGTCGGCAGACTGGCCTTTGACTACTCTGCTGTCCTCCGAGTATTTTCAGAGGTACGATTTCTTCTGTCAAACAGATTCAGCTTGTCGGCTTATCAATTGCTATAGCAATCCATCGTCAACTGATAAGGTGGTCCTGATGTGAGGCTTGATGATGCCAACTGCTCCCAGCTGAGTCAGTCTTAAGATGATGTTGTTTCTTGTTTTTAAACTGAGAACTGTTCATAACTTTTTCAGATCTCAGCCAGAACAAATTTTCAGCCAGAGACAGTTTTCCATTTTGGATCAGGTGTTGGTTCAGCCGTTTGGTAAATAGTTTTTCGTCTACTTTTCATTCAGTGAACATTCATTTGTATTTTGTGAGACTGATTTTCTAGTGGATTGAATTGCACTTGTTGCCCGTCAAGTGCTGCGGATGACGACGTTTGTGTAATTTAGTGCACAAGCTGAAAAGAAATATTGCAGCCAGAGAACAGTGAAAATGCTGTTGCTGATCGGTTGGATTCATCATTTTGTGTGTTTCTATGATGAGCCATTTGCTCATGAACTATGATTGGCTTTTATTAGCAGCCTTGCAACATCTGGAGATCAAAAAATAATACAGTACTCTTTATTTATCTTTGATATCTGAATTTTACTAGATATAAAGTTTGTCATTTATTCACTAATGCATTCTGCTGCTTAATAAAAATAACTTAATTAAAGTAACTTTTGAATTGGAATTTCAATGAGATTAATTTCTTGTGTTGTGTTTGAATGTTCAGGGCAGTCAACAGTATTTGGCCAAGCGGCATTCGCGAGCACTTTTGCTGTGACGCATCAGACGATATGAACACACTTGCCAGACTGCTTCTGCAAGGTATTCCAGTGATATTGTTGTCCTGTCTGTCGTTGTATGGCTCATGGTGCTGTGCTCTTCTTCATCTGCTGAGCATCTGGACGTTCGTTTAGCAGATCTTCTGAGATCCGCTCAGATGTAGAACCAGAATTTGTTTGAACTGATGACCTGTATTGGGTTGGTCGTAAATATTGTGAGGCTCAGTACATTTGGCCGTTTGAGACAGATTCCATGAATTGTTTCTTAGAGACATTTGAAATATTTTGTTTGTAGGAGGAAAAGAAGATGCTGAGATGTGCATTGCGGGTGTCTACTTCAGACAATACTTTCCACCTTCAAAGAAAGTAGGAACACAGCTTCCAGACAAGAGAACTTTTCAAACTCATTATACAACTTCTAAAACAGACAAACAAGGCAAACATCTGTCTGTCTAGAAGTCTTGGTTCCAGGAATTGAAATTTATTTAGGCAGTAAAGTGGTTCTATTAATGGTATTGCAGAATTAGGCTGTCTCTCTGTCTTAATGAACTAATCTTCAGCGCTACAGAAGGTACTACATGTAATTAGAAATAATAAGTTCTATACAGTGAATTAAGGCAAAGATTAGAGGTCTTGGAATAGATTTTGTTGTTGAATTGCTTCAACACCTGAACCCGAGGCACTAGGGATTGAACCTGAGTTGCAGTGGCCTTTGGTCAGTGCTTCACCAAGCGTTGCTTCAGGTACTTGATTGGTGGAACTGTTTTAATCGATCTCCAAAATTAATTAAAGTAACGATTTTGTTGAATACATTTTAGACAAAGTATGACTTGGTTGTGAGTGCATTTTCTCTGAATGAATTACCAAATAGAGAAGAAAGGAGGAAGACCGTTGAAGCGCTGTGGACAAAGACTCAGCAGTTTCTGGTAAGTAGCATTTGAATGATTTCAACTCATGTCGACTCTGGCCGAGAATCTTTACAGGATGATTGTAAGTTGTTGTGATGTTCTAAGAAATTTCTTGAAGACACAACTCGATAAGATGGAGAAGATGTTTCTCCTATCAATTCCCCTCCATCTAAAATTATTTCACATGTCTGTCACCAAAAGATCTGTTTGGGTTGTGACACAGGTTTCATTTTGGTGCTAAACGCGCAAATCCCTTGAATTGTTGGCCGTCTTTGCCACACTTAATGGGATAAGGTAAAGAAACATCTTTTTAGACACACCTTCACAGAAACTGCTGAGAAGCGGACAACAGATACTTGGTGACTAACCACAGATCAGGCTGATGGTCACCCATTCAAGCACTGCTAATAATTAATAAGAAGACAGAAGAGGAGTTTTGTCTGTAGTCTGTTGACTGAATCGTCTTTGTAGGTCATTGTTGAGAACGGAACAAACGCTGGATTCAGTCTGATCAATGAGGCTCGGGATTTCATCCGAGAGGTTTGGTGCTGTTTCTCTACTGGATATATTCATTCCAACAGTCTACCTTGTTGAACCTAACAACTTACACTGGCTTTCACTTACTGTCCCATGTGGGATGGAGGGCTGTGTTGGCCAAGATAGTCTGGCTTTCCGTCGAAGTATTGACTGAGCTCAGTTTGCTGCATTTGCCAGTGTCTTATGGACAGAATCAAGCTATAAAACCAATGACCATCCAGTTGAATGTTAGGGCTTTGTTTGATGCCCATTTAACATACTTTGAATTACAGTGTTTTGCTGATTTAGTTATTCATGTGACACAGGCTTCAAATACTTTACCTAACCATCTGGTATTTTTAAAACATTTGTTTAGACAAATGTTTTAAAAATACCAGAGAAAAATTCTTTAGAGAAATTTTTCAAAATTTTAGAGGAAATCAAGTGAACAGTTTTCCTTGTTGAGTCATCATCAGTTGGATAAACTTGACCAGATGGCGTTCCAATTTGAATTTGTGCAGAAGGTTCGTTCTCTTAGTTGTCTGCTGAGCTGAGCTGCCTCTTGTATGCTTCACATATTGCCATTTTTCAGTTGAACGAAACTGGTATTGAGAAAGATTCTGGTCGGCTGGAAAATAAAGTCATCAGTCGTGAAGGACACGTCTTTGCCCCGGCAAGTGTCGTTTTTCTGTCTGACTGTCCCTGTCTGTTAATGTTTTTTCTCTGTCTTTCTGTTGAGCATTTCTGGTTTTCATATTGTGTGCAATGTGTTTGGCAGAAGACGTGGAAATCAGATTGTGGAAACTTAAATGAATAATTTGGAAACTTTAGTTGATGCAGATGATGTTGATCTAAATATGTCTCTAAAAAATTTCTTCCTTCAAATGCCTAAAGACTCACAGAATCTAAATTTAATATCCCAGAAACCCATTATTATTACGTTGTCTTTGAGGCCACATCAAGTATCGTGTTATAATAATAAGATTGCATGATAACGAGTTTGTGTTTTAAAATCTGGGATTCATGTCTCTCAACCACTTCATATCAGAATTCTTGTTACAACAAAGCATGTCTGTGCATGTACTTTGTATAACTAATATGCATTCCGTATAACTCATTTGCCAGTTACTCTATAAGAAATTTTCATGACCGTCTGGATTTTATTTTGCTACTATTGCTCAGAGAACTGTAAAAACAACTCTCAGAAGCAATTCTTCAGCCAGACAGTTTCTTTTCCTTTTGATAAAAGAATTCCTTTCATTTCTTCTTTATACGCCCAGGAGCTTTTCCGATATTGATACTTGCATGTCTCGCTTGATGATAATGATGGACAGGAGGGTGAAATTCGCCTTGTGAATAATTGTGATCTTTTTCCTCCTCGTGCAGTTTTGACAAGGAGCACTGCTTAGACTGACTACAGTAGTATTTTTTTAACAGGGGTCCTGTATACTTATGCTCGATTGTTGTATTGCATGATTTGATGATCAGATGTGTCTTTGAAAGTAATTACTTTCTCTGATTTGAGTGGCACTAGTGTTGATCAGCAATTCTTGTGTAGTGTCCGCACGACAACGTCTGTCCGAGGGTCGTTTGTCAGGATGGAACTCCATGTAACTTTGAAGTCGATTTTCAGAATCTCAGTCCAAGTTCGGTAAGTGTCTGTATCAGTCTTCTTACTCAGTGAGTAACTTTACCAGTCAAGTGACATTGGCTTACTTACCTTTTAATCCTGCTAAGACTCAGTTGATCTGGTTTGGTTCTAAATACCGTCTCGCTCAGATTGACTACTCTTGCTTATCTGAAGCTTTCCCCTGTTTTATGTTTTCGTCTAGTGTTCGTAACCTGGGCGTTATACTTGACTGTAACCTTACCTTCGCAAACCATGTTTCTAGTTTGACTCGGTCTTGTTACTACCAATTAAGGCGCTTAAGAGTTGTTCGTCGTTCTGTTTCTTCCTCTGTCTTTACTACTATGATTCATGCCATGATATGCTGTCGCATTGATTACTGCAACTCTGTACTTGCTGGTTTGCCTAAGTATCGGCTGTCTTCCCTTCAATCAGTGCTAAATTCTGCGGCCAGGTTAACATCACGTCTTCCTCGTTTCTCTCATATCTCTGATTACATCATTCAGCAACTTCTGGTATTCAGTTTAAACTATTATCACTGGTAATAAGAGCTCGCATGGGCCAGGCTCCAAAATATCTTTGTGATCTTATTCGGCCTCCACACTCTAATACCTCATCCCGCCCTATACATTCTTTAGATCGTATGGATCTATTTGTTCCTTGTGTTAAGTCCTCTCTTGTTCAGCAGAGGGCTTTTGCATCTCTATGGAATGAACTTTCGCTATCGCTTCGTGCTAGGGTCACTATTGTTAATAGAGCTCAGTCAGCTCGTTGTTTAAAGACGTTCTTATTTCCCAGGGGCTCTCACGCTGGAAGCGCCTCTGAGTAGTTTGTTATGTAAGAAGCGCAATATAAGTTATGAAATACAAATCTAGTTAATTTTATGCTGTTGACTGCATCACACTTGACATTCATTTCCGGCAGACTGAGGCAGCTTCATCTGGGTCTTATGTACATCAGGATGATGTGCAGTGATGGTGAGACAGCTTAGGCATTGAGCTCCTCTATGTACTCAAATGCAGGTAGTCTGTCCGAAAGAGGTAGCCTCGGCTAACCCAGGAAACGTTAGTTGCTGTTAATTTATTGTGTATTGGGCGTTTAGTTGATAAGGGCTTTACAGTTAAGTAGCTGTGGTTTCAACAGACAAAGTCGGAAAAAGCAAGAATATCATTTGTTGTTATACGAAGAGGATCAAGAGAAGACTGCCAGTGTAAGCTACATCTTTGTTGGTATCTTTTCTTTCTTACGATAGTTTCCAGTTTCTGCCTTCTAGACGTAAACAGCGGAACTTTTCTGGTCCTACATAGGCTGCGGTAGGTGTGGCCCTTAGTAGCCAATAGCATTCATGCTTTTATGATAATACATACGTCTGTCATAACAAGAAGACCTGATCTCTGCTGTCAAGTGGAAACAAAAGATTGATGCAGACGATAATCAATCCTAGTTTGTCAAAGGAAATACGAATTTGTTCTTTGTCTGTGGTGTTACACATATGGGCATTTCTACAGCACTGCAATTGTATCTACTGAACGCATGAGCCAAATTATCTCGTCATGTGATTGTGATTCTGTGTGGCATTTGATCGAATTCGATTCCTGTTTTTCGTTACGGCAATTTGTCAGTTTTTGTCTTCCAGCGGAATCATGGCCACGAATCATTCGGCAGGTGTCGACGCCTTCCAAGTGCGCTCATCTGCAGATGTGTACGCCATCTGGTGATCTCGAATACTCAGTCATCACGGCTGCAAAGCACGGACGGTCGGTGTCTCATTCGGTCCAAGTGTTTCCCTTACTTTTTTCTTTCTCTACATCATCATCTTGTTGCTTTTGCCCCGTGAGGCTTCTCATGCTTGTCTTGCAACTAAGGTGGTTCAAAGATGGCGACAGGTGTATGAATGGCCTTCTATAGCGCTAACTACAGGTGAGGGTGGCCCAGGCAGAACAGGGGCTCAACAATCCACTTTCTTGCAGAGAATTTCTATGACCACACAATCTTTTGATTAGGTTCACGTGCTGAGTTGTGTGTGTGTGTGTGTGTGTGTGTGTGTGTGTGTGTCTGGTGCAGCTACAAATTCTTTGCTCTAAATCCAGTGATTCAGTTCAGCCTTTTTTCGTCCAACTGCTAATCCACATGGATTTTGTCTGAGGAAGATGCAGAGTGTTGTATTCCCCACATCTGTCAGACGTGCCAACCAGTCATTTCTTAACGTGTCCAACTGACATGTTACTGCGACATGTTCACATGACTAAATGTAGCTGTTAATGCGAATCCGGCTTTTCTTATTAATAAGTGGTGCTGTATCAACGACTACATGACACGGAATGGTGTTTCTGTAGCGACCTCTACTGGTGTGCCAGAGCAAGTCAGTGGGGTGACCTGCTGCCAGTTCTTTCTCCGTCAGAAGAAGACAACACGCCAAACGATCGGACAACATGCAACAAAGCCTGTACAAAAACTATGGAATCAGGACCATCGTCAGACGAAGACAAATCAATGGGTTTACATGCAACATAGTTTAGACGATGTTGTTTGCAGAAAGGCTTTTTGTAGTTGAAAATAAATCAGTGTTGCAGATGTTTATTTCTTGACTGTTATGTAAGGGGTCGTCCATAAAGGACGTCCGCAAAAAGGGAGGGAGGGAGGGGTCTTGCAACTGCGGACAATGGGGAGGGAGGGTTATGGCCTATGCGGACGTCCGCATATAAATTTGGTAGATGTACACAGCTTTAAATGCAAACCATGCTTTAAACACCAACTTTAGTCAAATGGCAGACACTCTGTACTGCACTGGTTTATCACTAGTAATGTTCTGTTGCAGACAACTAAAGAAAACATTTAAAGTTTTCAACCTATCGTCACATCTATTTAGATCTGCCATGTATGGTGCCACTGTGACGTTCTTTTAAGGAAGATGCGTAGTTTATTAATGACGTTTTTCAGGCTGCTGGTCTTTTATTGTTCACTGGCTTTGGGGTGCGGACGTCTGCAAAGGGGGGATGGTAAGGCCAAATGCGGACAAGGGGGAGGGATGGGTCCAAAGTAGGTCATTTTTGCGGACGTCCTTTATGGACGACCCCTAAGTAGGGCAAAAGAAAGGACCGTTCAGAAAAGTCGTCTTCATCGATCGCCCTCTTCCAGAATCAGAATATATTCGAATCTAGCATTTAGAAATCGTTTTATAAAATGAAAGTACTTCGCTGTTTTTTGTGACAGAAGACAGAATTGTCGATTTATTGTCATGATTTCACATACAGACAACACAACAACTATTAACACAGTCAATGGCTTGATTTAGATCTGCATAATATGCTTAACAAAATATCACATCTAAAACACATAAGTTGTGGATATCGTAATATTTCCACAATAAAATTATTTCCTAGAAATAATTAACAGCTGAAGATGAAATATTTTCTGTCAGTGATGAGCGTCTGAAGGAAATTGCAGTTGGACAATGCATGATGAAGTCACTAGGATGAATTTGGCAAGTTGGTTCCAAGGCTGCTGCTGCAGTATTGGTCCTAAATCGGAAGGCACTCTTGAACTGGGATGTCGAGAATGACGTCCATGTCTGGAGTGCACCTACAATATGGTTTCATCTCATTACAAGTGCAGCCATCTCAGTATCAGTATCTATATACATATGAATGAAATGGGCTCTTTATATAGCACATTTAACGAACCTCACAAAGGAGCTAAAACATGGATATCTTATAGTGCTCAACACATGTGATGTAAGATAGGGTGCAAATGTTTTCTTCAGCTGTCAGTAGTGGAACAGTATGCATTTTTTTATTGCAAGAATGTTCCAGGACAGTCCAATGGCACGAGAAAGTATGACGTACCTGCATCATAAATATCATAATTGCAAACACGACCATCAAACAACTAAACCATCCATGACAAACGCTTCTGAATCTTGTGCCATTATTTCGGCCAAGCAGAACGACTACTGTACAAAAGACGAAGACTAGTTGCTAAACAACTCAGAGAATCGATGTAAAGAGAGATGGTCATGCAAAAGAGAGACAGTGAGAGAGATGCAGAGAAGGAGACTGACTTTGGTCGAACTGTGAACAGTTCAGGAAACATGGCTTTTCGGACGTCTGTTTTTGGGTCTGTACGAAGTTTTCGTATTTCACCCTTGAGTGATTTTATGTTCTGCTCCAGTGCAGCAATCTGCTCTGCATGTAATCTCACTTCCTAAACAGAAAACAGATGTAGTGCAACTTGTTTAACCAGAACAATCTCCATCAGACGCTGTCAGTTAAAGAACAAAATGCCAAGCACATGATATTTCCTTTGCACCCCCCTCTACATCATTTTAAAAATGCTTATGGCAGGGTGGAAAACATTTAACTCCATCTCATTCCTTTTTCCTTTACTCGTTATTTGGCAAATTTATCAAAACAGGCCGATGATGTCGAATAAAACTCACATTTTGGAGTGCTTGGTTTTCTACGGCCAATTCTCGGATGCTTGGGTTGACTTTGGTCAGAGCATCCTACAACCAAAACCTCATCCTCTTCTTCAGCCAATCAGAACAACTGTTCAGTGGCACCTCAGTCAGACGGGAAATCAACGGAGAAAACTTCTTAAATATTTGTGTGGCACCCCGGCCATGCCAGTAGCCAGTGTATATGAGCACTTCTGCGATGAACTCGTTAATTAGAGTGATAATAATATAACAGATGTAGTAAGATATTAAAGCAAACAACAAATGGTCTTTCTATGCACTGAAGTCACTGCTATACAAGTATCAAATGTTACAGATGTACAAGAATATATGCATGGAGTTTTACAAATTCGTATATATGGTGGGTCTGTGTACACATATTGTGGTAGGTGAAGAATAAGTAAATAAAGTAAATCTACCATGTACCATGAAAAAGTAAATCTCCCATATACCATGAGGAACATAGGGGAGGCACTCATTTTCTTTTCTTTAGGCCCTTGAGTCAGCAGTGGACGAATCCTAAGGTCCTGGACATGGGGCCAGCGCATCGGAGGACTTGCCATTTACTTTCCAGCTTATGCTGGTACCAAATTATACTGCTTGGTGACACAGGCACAGTGTGCACTAATAACTTGCCCAGTGTCATTATGCAGAGTTGAACTGCCACCGCATGATCATTGACCAAACGCGTTACCGACAGACCATCGCTGTTATCTTGGATTATACAGAAGAAGGACATACAATTAAACCTAACCTCAGTCACTGACTCGTTGATTTCATTGACAGTTTTCGATTCATGTGTTTGCATCTTATCAAATTCTAATTCAATGAGTCTATGAACTTCACGCTCGTTTTCCTTGTTGAAAAAACAGCAGAATAAAAAACAACATTTATCAACAATTGGCCGAGCAAGTTCAATTTAATCCAAAGTTAATCAATTTTCAATGTTCTGTGTTTGTTAGCAGGGAACAGAAGCAAGTAAAATGGTTTATCTTATGACTCAGGTGTTTCTGTACAATCAAATTCTAGAAACGAGACCAGAGTCTTATGGATTGCTCTTGTTGATTGAATGGAAAGCAGATGGAATACGGAAGGCATTCTGTGAGTGATTTAGGAAATGCAAACCTCTTGTTCCGCCTGTAGAAGCTCAATTTTCCTCTGGAGTTCTGATATTCTTAAAGACGTCACTGGAAAATCTTTGTCCTGTTCAAAACCATGACAACCTTAAGCATGTCTACTGCATGTATGTAAGCGTATCTTTGCATGTGCAAGTGTATCTTTGCATTAGTGAACAATTCCAAAACTGCAGCCAAATGAACTAAGAGTAAGTTCAACTCAAGTAAACTTGTTGATCCAACATCCTAATTTAAATATTTTCCTTGGCTCATTGGAATAAGAAGCTTCTACTCTATTTTGCATTTCAACCAAATTAACCAGAGCAGCGCCTTTGTTGGATGCGTCAAAAATGCTACATTAAGCTTCTTGATATATATAGTACATACAAAGTATTTCATTTGACAAGGAAATTATCCAACCAAAGACTCTGCTGAGGAGTTCGTAGGGGAAAGTCAAAGTCCTTGATTTGTCTGCTGCCTGTGATATGATCGACCTCAGTCAGTTCTCAACCAAGAAAACATTTTGCTATTACTGGTTCATTTGGTTCAAAGCAAATATCGTAATCGTAAACTGAAGTCCAATGAAAGCTAAGTCACAGGAACCAGCTATTCACAGGCGCTCAGTCAAAACAAATTCGACAGGCAAGAAGGGTTCAGTTTCCAGGTTAAGATTGAACAGGTAGGCTTCCAAGTCAGACAGCTATTGTATCATGAGTGGTGTTTGGAATTGGATGTGTAGATCAGGGGAAGAAGAGGAATCAGGATATGATCTGTGGAAGTGGAGTGTTTTCAGTGGAAAACCTAAAGAAATTAGTTTTGAAAGCTGCTTCAAAATTTCTGCAATTTTTCCGTTTCTGATAACATATTGTCAACTGGTTCTGCCCATAGGGTTGTAAAGCCAAATGCAATGTGGCTTAGACGTGACCACATGCACTACGATTATGGTGCTATACAAGTTTCAAGATTAGGTCAGTAATATTCTGTTTAAGTGTGGTAGCAAAATTTAGTAAACACATTTAAGTTGTTCACTTACTTTATAATTTTTTAGCACAAAAAGCTCTTCTTGTTTTGCTTTCAAATGGTCATTTTTCTCTTTTACTTCCCTTCCAAGGCCTGAAAAAACCATCGCAATACAAATTACACCAAATAAAACAATTAAGAACAGCTCAATAGCTCACTTGCAAAACAAGAATCAGTACTTGGATTCTTAAGGCAGCAGCGAGTTCTCAGCTGCGGCAGTCGTTCCAGATGGCAGGAGCAGCTGCTGTGAATGAGAACCATAGAAGACCAATCACTGATTTCATAAATTTATACACAATCTCTACTTGGAAGCATCACACGTCAGCCTTAGTGAAAGAGAACAGACAGAAGAAGCAAGACGATCATCAATAAGCCACAGTTTTGAGAAGATGGGTACAAAAGAGACATTAGGCTGAGAGAGGATTATTCATTAAAAGAACCGTCAGAGATGAATATGATGGTCAACCGTTTGCAAATTTCTTCAAACATGCTCATCAGTTCAAAAAGGCGTTGCTCTGGCATGAGAAGCCAGTGCATGGAAGAACAAACAGACTCAGGCAGCCCTAACACGATCCGCTTCATTCGCATAGTAAGAAGAGGCGCTTTCACAGCCAAATGAGATGCAACAAATACACAGACTGCTGAGATGTCATTGATGTCACAATCCAACTGTTCATCCAAGAGAAACATAAAGAACAGTCCAACAGGTCAGTTCAAACCCAACAAAATATAATACGTGCCAAAAGAGTAGACAGACTGTAGCATTTAAATCAGGCAGAGGTTGATGTGCCAGCCCAGTTCACATGGGCACAATGAGCATTGTGTTTCTAGATGGTTATACACCGGTCTTGGCTGCTCAGATGTCACTGGCTACAATTTAGCCTTTGCTTCCTCGTCAGAAGCAGAAGTTCGGCAGAATCAACAGCTGCTATCAAAACAATTGCATCAAGTTACAAGCATAATATGACCAGCTCACTTGTTAGTTGGGCTTCAATCTCTGACTTCTGTTGACCCATTGCCTCTTTAGCCAACTCAAAATCTGCCTGAAATCTTGTATTCATGTTAGACATTCCACCCTAGAATCAACAGATTTCAAGGAAATTATACAAACTCCTTACTAAAATGCAAACAACAGTTCATTTGTTAAAAGACTGAAAAGTAGAGTAAGTAAGAAAGAGTATGCAACAAAGCACTGGTTTTACATTCGTGTTGTTCTGTGGAAGTAATTCGTCTGTACTGACCCGAAACTTTTCGTATTTTCTCAGAAGTTGTTTAACGTCCTGATGCATCTTCATTTCATCAGATTCCAATTCATCTTTCAACTTTAGGTTTGCAACCAATCTTGAAAATGCTTGTTAAGTCACTTAACGAAATGCCACGTGCTGTCTTACAACATTAATGTAAAGCCCTCACAATCAGTTACATTCAGTTTCACTGGCCTTCTTCAAGTAGAATCATGTTGATGCAGCCATAGCAAACTAATTCTTCTTAAAGAAAAAAGCAGAAACACAGATAAGGTAACAAGTCATCAGACTTTATGGATGTGACTTTGCATGACCAGTCACATCATTCATCCTCTCGTCTCAAAATGTGAAAAAAATCGTCTGGTAAGAACTTTAGAAGGATACAGTTCTGTCTGCCTCTGGCAACAGTCTTGCAGAGATTTCTTTACACTTGAAATTTTAACCTGGTAACAAGAAATATTCTAAAGTTAGAGATTGGACATTGACAGAAACTGCTTAAAAGACTGGGAAGTCCAGAGATTAGTCATCTTCTCGTACAATGCAAAGTCGAAGGATGCGAAAAGACCAGATAGTGAACAGAACTACAAAATAGATGACTTGATGAGAAAAACCGAGAAAGTAGACAGCAGAAATATGAGAAAAGAAAACCACGAAAGTGACAAAAACTGGTACAGTGGTTACTCAAAACATTTGCTTGCAATAACAAGCATCAGCAAACCATTCATCTTTATCCCTCCTTTCTAGACCGTATATATAACATTTGTCAAAGCAACTTCTGGGCCAATTTGTTACATCAGATACTGAAAACAGTGAAGAATGTTCTTAGCTACGAGTTGTACATAACTTGTTATCTTTGGAAAAATACAAGCAACCATGCCTGGATCCTGTCAACTGCCTTTTCTGGATGAGGATTTTGCAGTCTGGGGCAATGTGTTGGTTTCTTTGATGGCTGTGGATCATGATTACATGAACAGCCACTGTTCGGCCCTCGAATGCCTCTGTCGGCTCTCTTCTCAAACGTCACTAGATACCACAGGACGACAAACTCAGCAAAATGAATCTAATGACACAGATTATGGCGGCTAATAAGTCATCTCTGTCTGTCACCACTATCAGTATAATCTACTTTTATTCTAGGTGTAACCATCATCATAACAACATAGATGATGGCATCACATCATCACAATACACAACTGCATCATCAGAATTATTTAACAACATCAGCACCACCAACAAACTCCAAGCACAGGAATTACTTCTGCAGAGTAGATAAGAAGAAACCTTTAGATGTGCATGACAACGAGGAGTTGCTGTTGGTTACATCTGCTGCTAAAACCGTTCTTCTCTGCCACTTTCCATAATCAACCCTCAGCATCTCATCAAATTGAGCTTCAGTGGGTTCAGATAAAACCTTGTTCTGCATCTTTTGTTGACCTGCTCCATTCCGTATTGTTGAAGCCATTCACATGAAAATGATTCAAGGGAACAAAAGACCCTAAATCAACAATAAATTCAGCTGGTCAACAATTAGTACAGCCCTTAGCAAAATCAATCATCATAAATTCATCCAATCTATGATGCAACATAGATAACTCAATGTTATAGTCACGACATAAATGAAAAATTTCATCATTATAATAATCTCCTGTACAGCAGGTATTAAGAATACTGTTATCATAGCTTCCAAATAAAATCCTAGCAGAAAAATGTATTTTTCGCAGATGCATGATATGTATAAGATCCATACGTCCCATAAAGTACTGAACAATTCTAACTGATTCCCATTTATGCATCTTGAAAATCTTCCTATAGATATTATTCCAACATACATTTAACTGTTGGAGTTGAGCTGCTGATAATTGGCTCCCCGGAAAACTTAATGAGACAAATTTTACATGTTCTGCTAAAAAGTACTCAGAGAACGCCCAATATAAAATGGAAAAATTGTTTATTTAACTCTGAAATTTAAATAATTGTTACTGATACATATTTATTTACAAACTCCTTGTAGTTGTCATAGGGAAATCGAGACGTCAAAATTCTTGTTTCCGGGCTCTCAAAATTGTGCGCCAACAACGAAATACGCGGCAATATTCTTGTAGCGCTTCTATTATCAACCACGCATATATCCACAACATATTCAATTGTGTTGAAGCAGCAGAGCCATAAAGTAATCGTAATCGTAATTCCGAGATTTATACAGCGCCCAACGAAAGCTGCGCCGCGGGGACCAGCTTATTCACAGGCGCTCAGTCAAAACAAAATCAATAGACAAAAGGGTTCGGTTCCAGGTCAAGATCCAAAAGTAAGACGGAGAGACAGCGTGGCAGCTACGGAGGGTGGTGTTTGGGGTTGGAGAGGAGAGAGAGATAAGAGGAAGAAGGGGTGTCAGAGTACAATCTGTGAAAGAGGAATGTTTTGAATGAAAGGCCGAAGCAGAAATTGTAAGTAATGTAATTCAGTTTAGGAAAGTTGAAAACACCGTGCCAGTGGCTTTGTAAACATTCATAGCCTCCACAGGCGATTATTGACATTGGTGGTCAGCTAATGTCTGCGTATAATTGAAACTGAGTTATGGTCATTATCCTACAGTATTGATGTCTCCGGAATTCTTCCTTGCAAGCGCTGAATACCTCATCAGCATTTAACTGGAACACAACGCTCGACTCAAGCAATTTCAGCGAATACATTTAGAAACATCTGGTAGGCTACTGGCCTACATTTAACTGGAAGCGGAATGGTAGACCTAAATTACGATGTAAACACCTAATGTTATGTACATATTTAAACGGTCTACCGATGGCCTTGGCTTGTAACGCCAGCTGTATCTCGATCTGACCCAACTGTCTGCTGTACAGTATATGCTTGCTGCGTGCTATTTCGTGATCTGTTACAACTGCAGCAGACCGAGAGGCACGGGGCGTTCCTACTGAGCGCATTGTCCCACAGCAGAAGCGCCAGCAGCAGCAGCAGTTTAAGGCGGCTGCTACTGGAGGGTAGTCGTAAATCTACCAGGCAGCCGAGTGGGGTTTAATCGCGTGCCGCTTAATGTGGACAGAGTATGGGTGAGAGAGAGCAGGTAGGCATTTGGCTCTTCTTGTTGCTCGTTCCCTGAGAATGCCTTCGACCCAAGCCTATTTTTCAGCTGACAATATTCCACTTCCATGACGAGATCGAAGAAGGGTGAATAAGCGGAGAGCTCTGTCAAAGGAATGATTGATTTGTGCATCTCTGGATAGATGTCTCCACGCGGCTCTCTCTGTCTGTCTCCGTCTCTGTGTCTCTAGAGCACCCGTAGGTACGTCGTGCATTCTTAAAACTATTATGCCTAATTCTCCCGCCAGGCCTCATTATCCCGGCTATCGCATGAGACGTCGTCGGATAATTATGTATCCTTATCCCTAAGCCAAACTCTCCTGGACTCCCGACAACTACCATTGCCGTAGAGGTAGTTTCCATTGTTTAAGGACATCTTACGGCTGTCAGGGCCGTTGACGTCAATTTCCCCTTCTTACCTTGACCTTTTTACTTTGTTCAATCGATTTCCACCATAACAACCCGCTGCGTTTTCTTGCCTGACACTCCCCCGAAATTGACACAACATTTTGAGTCGTGCGGACTTGATTTGATTAGCGCTTCGTATTAGCTGGTCTCCCTATTGCAGCTTTTGTGTGACGCTGAAATTTTGGAGCTGTTACATAACATTTTTATTCAAACGGGCAGCCAGCAGAATGAAGGATCTCGCTGAGAGAGAAAGAACTAAAGAACAAGAGAAAGTGTGAACTAGACCAGATGACCCTATGGTCCGCATGTGCGACTCAACATCTCCACAGAAAACCTAGCGCAACAACGTCGCATGGCGCTAAATAAATGTATCACCATCACCACCAGTTCCTGACACCAGCCATTTGGCGGCGATGGGTGGGTGCGAGTACGTATCTCCATTCTGTTCGGTCTTTGATCAGCCTAGTGGTCCTCTTATGTTTATCGGTCTTTGATCAGCCTAGTGGTCCTCTTATGTTTATTAGTCTTTGGTCAGCCTAGTGGTCCTCTTATGTTTATCGGTCTTTGATCAGCCTAGTGGTCCTCTTATGTTAATCGGTCTTTGATCAGCCTAGTGGTCCTCTTATGTTTATCGGTCTTTGATCAGCCTAGTGGTCCTATTATGTTTATTGGTTTTTGATCAGCCTAGTGGTCCTCTTATGTTTATCGGTCTTTGATCAGCCTAGTGGTCCTCTTATGTTTATCGGTCTTTGATCAGCCTAGTGGTCCTCTTATGTTTATCGGTCTTTGATCAGCCTAGTGGTCCTCTTATGTTTATTGGTCTTTGATCAGCCTAGTGGTCCTCTTATGTTTATCGGTCTTTGATCAGCCTAGTGGTCCTCTTATGTTTATCGGTCTTTGATCAGCCTAGTGGTCCTCTTATGTTTATCGGTCTTTGATCAGCCTAGTGGTCCTCTTATGTTTATCGGTCTTTGATCAGCCTAGTGGTCCTCTTATGTTTATCGGTCTTTGATCAGCCTAGTGGTCCTCTTATGTTTATTGGTCTTTGATCAGCCTAGTGGTCCTCTTATGTTTATTGGTCTTTGGTCAGCCTAGTGGTCCTCTTATGTTTATCGGTCTTTGGTCAGCCTAGTGGTCCTCTTATGTTTATCGGTCTTTGATCAGCCTAGTGGTCCTCTTATGTTTATCGGTCTTTGATCAGCCTAGTGGTCCTCTTATGTTTATCGGTCTTTGATCAGCCTAGTGGTCCTCTTATGTTAATCGGTCTTTGATCAGCCTAGTGGTCCTCTTATGTTAATCGGTCTTTGATCAGCCTAGTGGTCCTCTTATGTTTATTGGTCTTTGATCAGCCTAGTGGTCCTCTTATGTTTATTGGTCTTTGATCAGCCTAGTGGTCCTCTTATGTTTATTAGTCTTTGGTCAGCCTAGTGGTCCTCTTATGTTTATCGGTCTTTGATCAGCCTAGTGGTCCTCTTATGTTTATCGGTCTTTGATCAGCCTAGTGGTCCTCTTATGTTTATCGGTCTTTGATCAGCCTAGTGGTCCTCTTATGTTTATCGGTCTTTGATCAGCCTAGTGGTCCTCTTATGTTTATCGGTCTTTGATCAGCCTAGTGGTCTTCTTATGTTTATCGGTCTTTGATCAGCCTAGTGGTCCTCTTATGTTTATTGGTCTTTGGTCAGCCCAGTGGTCCTCTTATGTTTATCGGTCTTTGGTCAGCCTAGTGGTCCTCTTATGTTTATTAGTCTTTGGTCAGCCTAGTGGTCCTCTTATGTTTATTGGTCTTTGGTCAGCCAGTGGTCCTCTTATGTTTATTGGCCTTTGATCAGCCTAGTGGTCCTCTTATGTTTATTGGTCTTTGATCAGCCTAGTGGTCCTCTTATGTTTATTGGCCTTTGATCAGCCTAGTGGTCCTCTTATGTTTATTGGTCTTTGATCAGTCTAGTGGTCCTCTTATGTTTATTAGTCTTTGGTCAGCCTAGTGGTCCTCTTATGTTAATCGGTCTTTGATCCGCCTAGTGGTCCTCTTATGTTTATTGGTCTTTGATCAGCCTAGTGGTCCTCTTATGTTTATCGGTCTTTGATCAGCCTAGTGGTCCTCTTATGTTTATTGGTCTTTGGTCAGCCTAGTGGTCCTCTTATGTTTATCGGTCTTTGATCAGCCTAGTGGTCCTCTTATGTTTATCGGTCTTTGATCAGCCTAGTGGTCCTCTTATGTTTATTGGTTTTTGATCAGCCTAGTGGTCCTCTTATGTTTATCGGTCTTTGATCAGTCTAGTGGTCCTCTTATGTTTATTGGTCTTTGGTCAGCCTAGTGGTCCTCTTATGTTTATCGGTCTTTGATCAGCCTAGTGGTCCTCTTATGTTTATTGGTCTTTGATCAGCCTAGTGGTCCTCTTATGTTTATCGGTCTTTGATCAGCCTAGTGGTCCTCTTATGTTTATCGGTCTTTGATCAGCCTAGTGGTCCTCTTATGTTTATCGGTCTTTGGTCAGCCTAGTGGTCCTATTATGTTTATTGGTCTTTGATCAGCCTAGTGGTCCTCTTACGTTTATCGGTCTTTGATCAGCCTAGTGGTCCTCTTATGTTTATCGGTCTTTGATCAGCCTAGTGGTCCTCTTATGTTTATTGGTTTTTGATCAGCCTAGTGGTCCTCTTATGTTTATTGGTTTTTGATCAGTCTAGTGGTCCTCTTATGTTTATTGGTCTTTGGTCAGCCTAGTGGTCCTCTTATGTTTATTGGTCTTTGGTCAGCCTAGTGGTCCTCTTATGTTTAACCCGTTGTCTTACTGCGTCTTCGTTTATAGCCTACTGTCCTTCGAGCACATAGGCCTTCGTGAACGAGGCTCTCGCTACAGAGTGACAAAGTGTCATTAAGCTTCAAATGGACTTAACCAGTAGGCCAATATAGGTCATGCACCCCTCTCCCCGTTGATCATCGTCGTCGTAATCATCTTCATCGGCTGAACAACTCATGATCATGCATAATTGGCCATGTAGCATCGGTCATATTCATGTGGTTTAATTAAACTGACGATTAATGCCGACGAATAAAAGAACCGGATATCATATAAAAATGAGACAAGACGCGAACAGAAGCGGAGGGACAAATGGAGGGACAAATGGAGGGACAAATGGAGGGACAAATATGGTGGTGGGAGATAACAGTGGGGATGGTTTCTACAAAACACGTGTAATCAACTTATGAAATATTAGTCTAATCAAGTGAATACTGAAGGCCACTCGGTGGATCGGATTACGAAGAACTATTTCCATTTCCCAGCGCAGACATTTTGAGGCAGGCACACATATTGAGGCAGGCACATAAAAAAGGCAGGCACTGAGGCAGACAGATAGAGGCAGGCACTGAGGCAGACATACGCCCAGACAAATGCTGATCAACAACATGAAACTGAATAATACCTCTGCTGGTGTAACTAATAGGCCTAAATTTCTACAGTTTTGTTTCACTGGTAATTTGTGTTATTTCTGTCGTCCTTTTAACTGTGAATCGTGGCTTCGCCCTCTGCTGAACACTCGAGTCAATATCTGCATTCGGGTCAATCGATGGGAAGATGGCCGCCGCCGTTGCCGAGTGAGAGACGCGTCCAGCACTTTGTAGGCCCTTAATAGAACAGGTAGAAGCGGATATCACCTCATTAGTAATCCTGTCGTGGTCCCTCGCTCTCACGACATCAGTTAGGCCTCTTCTTCGCTTGATCGGTCTGTCGGCCTAAGGGTGGTGTGTGGGCGTGGTGTGTCACGCCTGATGGTCTGCGCTGAACAGTCTCTGCGGGAACGGATCCCTAAGCATAGAAGCGAAATATACCACGATTCTATTCCATTCGTTTTGTAATGTGTTTCATCGAAAACTTTCGATGGAACGATTTGAAACGACTGCCGACTCACCGTTGACCATTGGGGTTCGAAAGAGGTTCCTGTTGGACTCCGTCTGGTTTGACTAAGCGGCTGAGAGAGATATGGTTCAAATCGTATGACACACAGTGTGCTAGGCAGCGGTTTTTTTTTGGATAATTTATAAGAAACACTGTCAGCATAGGAATATCCGAAGCTCGACTTGCATCTAAATGTGCTAATGAAGAATCGATTGTATGATTGATTGATTGATTGGTTGATCATGAGAACTTGAGTTCTTTGCTGAGTTCAGTCAAGGGATTCTGGTTGTGAGAAAGATCACAAAGTATTGGATAGTTATGGCCACTGAAAACCAAGCAAAGACGACCAACAGATCCTCGGCAAACTACGCGGGTAACCATGCAGCAGGTAAGCAACAACCCATTTATCAGTCACTACACCTATGCTCCTTCTTCTCAAGTTCTGGTAACGTAATTAGAAACTTCTATAGCGCCGGTATCTAATACAAGAGTTATCAGCCGATAGTGCAAAATGTTTACCCCAATGCTTGTCAGTGCTTTGCAATTCATGTCATGTTGTTTTCGTTCTTAATTTAAACTAGTTAGATTGATGATGATGATGATGATGATGATGATTGATGATGATGATGATGATGATGACGATGACGATTTCTCTGCCTGAAGGCAAGTCCATTGGCTTATACCACCCGCAGATTAGTTAGATATTCAGACACTTAATAGAACACCTCTTAGGTATCTTAAACAAGAACTGCCTATGCTTGCTTAAGCAGTGTTAAAGTTCTTTTGGAACAATAAGCTCAATACACATGCACACACACACACACACACACACACACACACACACACGCACACACACACAGCCCAACCGATGGATTCCTATCTGGATGTGGTCCAGGGAACTAGAGCTTATATTTACAATCCTCATATTAGATGACGGACTCTGCTTTAGAGATTAAGCATTTTTGTAACAACTTTAAGTACCTTCCAAAAGCACTTAGACTGTGTGTGTTAAACATTTACTCAATAACAATCATTATAACAACAGCAACAACAACAAAAATTATAATTATAATAATCATAATAATATATCTAAGTAATATATCTAAATAACTTATTAACAATAATATTATGATTTTTATAATAAGAACAAAAACAATACAATAACAATAGCAATAAGAACAAAAGCATTGTAAGAGTGAGTGAGTGATTGTGATAGTAGGACATGGCTTACCATAAATTCATTGAAAAGTGAGCAGGGTCATGGCCATACATACGGTCAGTGGCTATATAAAACCACCGGTGTACATTTGCATTTAATAGAACCAACCAGCAGAACCATTGAACCTGGCTTCAGTTCATTTGCTTCTTCTGGCTCATCTGACCACAGCTTAAGTCATAGGGAACTTTGACTTTAGCTACCTAACAACTGACTTTGTTTGGCTGCCATCTGGTGTCACATTTCCAGTGCTGAATGAGATCCACGTTAATCTTTGCACCCCAACTGTAACTGAATAGGGAATGAGTCTCTGGAAAGATGCCAGCATCTCCATCCCCCCCAGCATCTGTTGACTGAATGATGTTTCACCTGTTGCAGCTGCTGCTGCTGCTGCTTGTTTGCTGTCCTGGTTACTGTGTATGAATCACTGGTCCTGTGGTGGAATGTGGGATGTTTAGGACATAAAGGAAGACTATGTTTTCAGTCAGCCTCCTTCATTGATTGAGTGCAGGTTTCAACAGATTGGAAGCAGACACTTCAGAAGAAGTTGATAACTTAGGCTTGTCAAGTTTCTATTGCTTGTTGGAGTCGATTCAAAAGCATCACAAAGTCAAACATTTGGAAATCCAAGAGAGTTCAGAACGCTTTAGCTAGCGCCACAACTGGAACATCAAGATATGAGCATATAAGCTTAACTTCTGAACTGATATCTTTGCATTGGCTTCCTATTCAGCACAGGAGCTGCTTCAGATTGAGCTAAAAATTTATAAAACATTAAATTCTGGCCAACCACAGACCGCAGTACTTAAAATCAATAGCTGAAAGCAATCCACATTCATCAGACTTATCACTGTTCATCTGGGTCATCTGATTGTGTTTCTCTGGTTGTACCAAAAGCTAAAACCGTTCTTACTGAACAAGCTTGTTCAGTTGCTGGACCTAAGTTTTGATACTCCCTCCCCGTATATTGTTTGTTTTGGTCAGTCTCTTGTGTCATTTCAGTCTCTGCTTAAGATGTACGCATTTCAATTGGCTCATCCGCCATAGACTGCTTCTTGGACTCAATAGAATGACATGACTATGGCTTGGTTTTGATTCGCAATTGGTTAATTACTTGTACATTGGACACTGGCGCAATAGAAGTTGCTAGTGATTAATTGATGCTCTAGAAGCCTGAGATATTAGATGGAAATGGAGAAACAGGAGCCTCAACCAAGGCAGTGAACTTGGATTGAAATTGTGTCTCGTTCTGATGTGGCTCTCAGTTGCTCTCCTCTCCATATTTTATCATATTTATCTGATATTAACTTAATTGAGGACATGCTGTAAATTATTCTGCTTGCTCAGCTAGAAGCGATCTAAGACAGTGGCTGACAGCAGCTGAAGCTTTATTTGTGAAATATGAGATGTCCAGTGCACTTAAGTGTTCAGTGCATTGCACGCAAAATCTGGCAGAAGTCTGATGTAATTTGATGAATGGATCATTTTTAATAGCACCCTTTCGAGATGTCTTTGTGGAGGGGATGACAACTATGACCAGAATGACCTATGACCGAAGGATTAGCCCTGTCAAAGAATTGTGCAGTTAGTTTTCCTAGTTAGGAAATTAATGAATCGGCAGTGATTTACAGAGCTGCCAGTGTCTTTCTTCCAACGTGGTTCCAGTTCATTCTGTCTCCAAATGACTAATGCATTGGTTTCCAGATGCCCAAACTCGCCTTTAACTGGCAGGATCCTTGATTTCAAATGACCATTTGTCTTTGCCGTTCTTCAATGCTGATTATAAAGATTTACTTACTGATACCTAGTCATCCAGTCTTCCGCTTGCCTTCTTAGTCTAAACTGGACGGCAGAGAAGGATGACTATGTGCAGTTGTGCCAGTTTTCAGATGCATATGCCAGGCTCTGAAGCCGTTCTGTTGTTTCTTCATCTGTGAGATGATGAAGTCTGTCAAATCAATCAGTCAGATGATGAAGCAAGTGACTGAGTTTGGATTCAATAACAGAAAACATCCCTTCAGTCACAACATCTGGTTGCTTTCATTGCTTTTGTGTAGTTCTTGGAAGACGCTATATTAATTAAGAGTCTATACATACACAGATACATACATACATACCTACATTCATGCATAGTTAATGAAGCCTGTTTCTTGACCTTTCAGCTGCAGTGGAACAGGCCGTTGCATTTGTTAAGAAGGGATCCAAACTGACCAAAGTTCGATCAAAGCTTTCAAAGAACGAGAGACATTTTCTTGTGGAACAAGATGAATCCATTCTGACCTACTTAGGATCGAAAAAATGCTCCAAGAAGAAGAGATCAAATCGAAGTGGGTTGAGATCGAAGTCTCACAAGCTTACAGTCTAAATAAACACCTGTAATAAGTTAAGGCATTCCCTCACTGTTTGGACCAGGCTTCTCAGTATTGCAATCAATAAGTTTTAGATCAGTGTTATTTAAGTTATTTTCAAATCTGTACTTATTATTGTTCTGCTTTTGCTTTTGTTAATAAATTTGTCATGTGAGTCGCTAACCACAACATATTCTTTAGCTTATCAATCTTCATTTATAAACTAATAGATAAAATAAATGCCACCATTGAAATTTCTATTTCAGCAGTTTTCCTTTCAAAAATGTACTTCTTCATATCGAGAACAGAAATAGTAACAGGTGTCAGAAGAATAAAACTGCAATAGAATTGATGCAACAGCTATTCAGAAATTAATGTGTTTGGGAAAAAGTTGTTGCAGGAGGTTCCACTTCCTTGTCATCGTGTTAGAGGGCATCAGGGAGGGAGTGAGCTGAGGAGGGAGGGAGGTAGGGAGGGAGGGAGCCTTGGCTTCGTCTTCCACGTCCAACTGTATCGTTTTTTCAGTCTACTTGTCAGACATTCAAGAGATTCGTCCTGGCTCGGGATCCGACGCATTTGCAATCGCGTACGGCAAGAAAGGCCAGTTACCACCGGTAAGTCACTTCACAGCAATTATTGAAACATGTGTTCAGTTGGAGCAAATTAGTTTTATCAAGGCAGGTACTTTGGTTTGAAGTTTTTTTCTAAACATACCGGTATGTGATCATCCTAAATATGATGTAATCTTTGATTTAATAGGTCTAAATATTTTTGTTCAAAGATTCTTCTATCCTATTCTTACTCAACAATCTCTCAATCATGACTTCGTTTACCAGTATGCATTCCAACCTACTGGTTCCACGTCTGCAGCTCTTATTTCTATTACTCTCCATCTCTCTGAACTGCTTGCTTCTAACCAATTTGTTCATTTCATCTCCCTTGATTTCTCATAGCCCTTTCATACCAAAAGACGTGCCTATTTCGCTGATAAACTTGCTGATATTGCTATTCCTGATTACATTTATAATTGGATATTTTCCTTCCTAACCAACCGACAGCATTGTACCAAATTCAATGACAGTGTCTCTACCTTAGTTGGCATAAATTCCAGTATTGTTCAGGGTTCGGGTCTGGGACCAGTGAACTTCCTAGTTGCCATATCCAAGTTTAAGCCTTTAGCACCCAACAGTAGATTATTTAAATACGCTGATGACAGTTACCTTCTTATACCATCCTGCAATTAACTTGATGGTCCAGGCTGAACTGGACCATGTTACCCTTTGGGCGGATACGTGTAACTTAAAACTTAATCATAAAAAGACATGTGAAATGATAATTCACTGGCCAGGAATGAGAAATCAGCAAATAATTTTACCTCATGTGATTCCCGGTTTAACCATGGTACCAGAGATGACAATATTTGGTGTTACCCTATGGAGTATGTTAAATTTTGATTCTCATATTGATTAATAGTCAGGCGCGTCAGTCTTTATATGCCATACGAATTCTTGTAGCACATGGCCTGACTGGCCCTCGGCTGGTCGACGTTGTCCGAGCCACAACACTGGCCAGGATGCTGTACGCCTCTCCCGTGTGGTGGGGCTATACTGGGGCACAGGCCAGGGCTCGGCTTCAGGCTTTGATGCGGAGACTTGTGCGTCTCCACTATCTTCCTGGGGACTCCCCAACGTCCGATGAACTCTGTGGCATAGCTGATGCTCAGCTCTTTAAAGCAATCTTGAACAACCCAAACCATGTCTTACATCAGCTACTCCTGCCAGTTAAACCCTCAGTTATTCCCTACGGCCCCACACCCATGATCGTATTATTCCTTCTGCTGATAATGTAACGCGTAAGTGTTTTATTATTAGGATGTTGTATGCATATTAAGTTTTCTTGTGTTCTTAAATACTTGTAAACCGATGTACGATTAGCTATTGGTTAATAAAGAATATACTTACTTGCTTACTTACTTACTTACTTATACTCTCTGTAGAGGAAAATTGTATTTGTATGTTGTTCTGTACTTGCTTTTATTATGTGTCAGGACATTTATATAGCACCATCTGAGGAACTATCAGAAGCGCTGCATACCTGGCTCTCTACCTTAGATGGAATATTATGGTTGCTGAATGGTTCTGTTATTGAGTGACCAGGAAACAGAGCATTTCCATTAACAGATCTTTCATAATCATAACTGTGAATGCCAAATTTTTAAAGCGCTACTTAAAAGATAAGTGCGGGGCACCAGCTTATTCTCTAGCAGGGCATCAAGTCAGTGGGGTTGTCCAAAGATGCCATGTCAAGAGCTAAGTCCAGTTACCAGAAGACCAGAGACAGAAGGCGAAAGGAGCTGTTATGGTGGGTAGTGTTTAAGCTGAGAGAAATGGGAAGGCAGCGGATTCGATGGATCTTAGCATGAATTTGAGTTTATATAGAGTCTGTATAGTGTCAGCAGTAACGTTGAGGGCAGCTTTTATGGTCTTGAAAAGTACATTTGACAGGATGCATTACTATTTGGCCGTGGAATAAGGATACAGAATTTACGAATTCATTTCATTTCTTGACTCTGAGTTTTTCAAAATTCACTACATTTGCTGCACAATGGAAATTTTAATTGGAGGCAGCACAGAGACAGAGACAGAGAGGGAGCCAGAGACAGACAGAGAGAAAGAGAGAGACTCTGTTTCTGCTGAATGTTGCACTGTTTCTGTGTTTGTTAGGATTCCCGGTGTTTTTCTCTTGTGATTGGGGAAGAGGGAGAGATGCTGGACTTGGTTGCACAAACTGAAGAAGAGAGACAGCTGTGGATCACCGGAATCGAAGAATGTCGCCAGCGATCAAAGATGAAATCGACTAACGCAGCAGAAGTGTTTCAGCTGTATCCTTGGGTGATGTCACAACTGTACTGGTTTTGGATGACATCAAGTTTACCTTTGCTTCTTAGTCTCAGTTAAGGGGCATTATTGAAAGGGTTCCTTGTTGTCTTTCTTCTCTGTCTTTGTCCTGTGGTGGAATGTCCTCTGAGCTGTTGAAAACATAGAAGTAGACTATGTTTTCAGTCAGCCACCTTCATTGATTGAGTGCAGGTTTCAACAGATGGAAGCAGAGACTTCAGAAGAAGGCAATCACTTAGTCTTGTTAAGTTTTTATTTCTTGTTGGATTCATTTAAAAGCATCCCAACACGGTCTGCGTTTTGTTTATCAGACGAAGGGCAGTGACCTACAGCTGAGTCAAGATCATCTTTGGCCTAGTTGCTTGTGGTAATCATCAGTCATGTTCACTGATGTCAAAACCCTAACCCTTAAGTCTGACAGGAACAGAACATTGGAAAGTATGTTCTTGTGGCTAAATTAAAATTAGATCAACTCTCTTTTAATGCATTATTAGCAAATATCTCAGCAGTCTGCAAAGTGTTTGCTCATTCTACTTTATTACAAACATGACTACAGCAATTGAGCAACAGGCAACATTGACATGACAACACTTTCCACATTGCAACCGGGTTAGGGTTAGATGTGGCCTGTGAAATAGTTTGCCTAGAAATTTAAGACTGTGTTCCAGCCTTCGTTCTGTCAACGTCTGAAAACCATCTTGTTTGATAGCAGTTTGGTAGCTGAGCAGGTTTCTTGAACATTTATGTAGTGCCAACTGTGGAAATATTCTACCATGTTACAGTATATTCTGTAATGTGTTCTTCAGTTAAATGCCCCTAGGAGTTGAACCCCTTGCCCTGTAATTGCAATGATGCCAACAACCCAGAAGGTAATGAGTATGATGTATGGTGTACACTGATAGCAGCTGAGTTTGACTTATGGGTTGTTAGCCTTGAATGAAAGTCCGTCAGTTGGGTTAAGCAGTTGTTTCGTGAGGCAGACAAGGACAGCAACGGCGAACTTAACGTCAAAGAAACGACGCGGATTCTCAACCTGATGAACTTGAACATGGATGAAGAGGAAACAATGCAGGTTATTCGCACTCACTGCATTCAGGTTTATGCAGGTTTCACCCTTAAGTCAAAGGAGTGTGGAGAATAAGAGGCAGTTCTGTCTGTCTAATCTAATCAAATCTTATCCGTTCCAATTTGGTCTAATGACTTTAGATTCAGTTCATCACAGTCTGAAGTACTTCCACAGTCACCTTCAGCTAAACAGTTTCACCCCACCTTGTCCTAAATACTAAACTGTCTGACTTGAGGCCACTGTGGATTTGCATTATTACCAGACGATATTATAAGACCGTGAATATTCCGGCAAAATTAGTCTCTGCTGTTACCAGACATCGCTCTGATGAACTTGGAAGATTAGTCCAATTAGAAATTGTCCATTTGGGGAAGACTGAACCACCTCCTCTCCTTATTTTTCTTTTCAGTTTAATTCCAAACACCATCCATAGCCATCTGACTGTCTGCCTGCCTGATTCTTGAATCTTGATCTGGAACCAAACCCTTCCTGCCTAACGATTTTGTTTTGAATGAGCCCCTATGAATAAGCTGGTTCCCGCGACTTAGGTTTCGTTGGAAATCTCGAGCTTATGATTACGATTATGATTTCGTAGAAATCTCGAGCTTATGATTACGATTATGATTTCATAGAAATCTCGAGCTTATGATTACGACTATGATTATGATAAATGGACCTGGAAAATGTTTTTCTTTGTAGTGCATGAAGAAGAAAGCTCTGAATTTGGATGAGTTTGGACGATTTATTATGAGCATCGTAAAGAAAGAGGAGATTGAGACAGATATATTTAAGAAGTGAGAACTTCGCATTCATTCTTTTGCTTCCTCTTCCTCCTCCTCCTCCTCCTCCTTGCTCTTCTCCTTCTCGTCCTCAACCTCCTCTTTCTTCTCTTCCTATTCTGTTGCTTAGTTCGCTGTGGTATCTTTTTTCTTTGATCTGTTCCTTTGTGACGTATTGCTCTGTCGTCTGTGTATGTGAGTTCTCTACCCTGCCTTACTCGTATTTTCACTCTCTGTCGCTTGTCCCGTCCCTCTCTGACCTTGTCTCTGTGATTTCTGTGTTATGTTCCTCTCTGGCCTCATTTCTTTGTGATCTCATCTGATTGGAGTTAGTGTTCAAATTCACCTCTCTGGCCTTGTCTCTGTGATTTCTGTGTTATGTTCCTCTATGGCCTCATTTCTTTGTGTTCTCATCTGATTGGAGTAAATGTTCAAATTCACCTCTCTGGCCTTGTCTCTTGAGAGTGATGATGAGAACAGGGCCACTGTGCCCCCTCCCCCAACAAACATTAGGAGGTTGGGTGCATAGAGTGCAGAGGGCCTCTCAAAGAAATACTCTGTATGTTGCTACATGGAAGGGTTTTCTGTGTGGGATTTAGGTAAACATGAGATGTGCATCCAGTTACATAATTATCTGGTTAAATTTTGTGATTTTAGATATGGGAGAGGTCAGCAATATGACAACGGTCAACAGTACTGGACAAAGAACGAGCTTTATCAATTTCTCACTAAGGAACAAGGGGTTGGTTGTGCTTCTGGTGGTGGTGGTGGTTGTAGTAATCGTGGTTGTGCTGGTGGTGATTGAAGTAAATTATAATCTTTCAGGCCTTTTTAATTATTATTATGATCATGCAACAGATACATGTGTCATGCTGAAAGTGTTGTAGTGGATTAGATTAGAATTGTCTTTCAGAGTTATTGATTAATGCAAAACTCAGAGTGCACCATTCAGTAAGGTCTTTATTTGAAGGAAAATGTAACAATGGAGCAATGTGAGAAGATTATCCAAGAAAATGAGACGTGTCCAGATTTCAAGAGAAATCGCTGGCTTGGCCTTGCCGGTAAAATCCTCTCTGCTTTTCATCTGACTTACGTAATCTTAATACAGCTAATAAGCAACAAATGTTCAGAAATTTAAAACACAGTCACTCGTGAGCCACCATCTGATGTCTCTGATGACTTCCTCTGGTGGTGGTTGTGGCTGAATACATGCTAAGATAAATCCTGTGAAATAATAATCCAGAACTTCACAGTCTGATGAGCTTCAAGAATACAAAACTATGGTGCAGAGTATAAAAGAATTTGAACTATGTTTACAGTTGATAAACACGAGATATACACCTGCGGCTGACTGCAGCCACAACCAGCGCTTGACAGTTTTGTCACTGAAACTTACAGCGTAGTGTTCTTGGCATAAATTCACTCTTTGTTATTATGATCTGTCCTGGTGAAGGACGACATTATGAGTGCAAAGAGCCCAGTGAAGTATTCAGAAAATTTTGAATAAATCTCTCTGCCTTTAGACTTGGCTTGACCTCTAGAGAGCAACTGGAACCAAAGAGTTCTCACACACAGCTGTCGTCTTTGTTTGATTTCAGGTTTCACTGCTTTTCTGGACACAGACTGCATGAATATTAAGGATCCGAAATGTCGCCAGGTGTATCACGATATGAGCCAACCATTGAGTCACTACTTCATGGACTCTTCACATAACACGTGAGACAACAACAGAGCTCTGCTTCACATAGACCAGATATATGTAAAACTACTGTTCAGATTGTGATCGTAATCTCAAGATTTCTACAGCGCCCAACAAAAGCTAAGTCGCGGGGACCAGCTTATTCACAGGCGCTCAGTCAAAACAAAATCGCTAGGCAAAAGGGTTCGGTTCCAGGTCAAGATCCAGGAGTCAGGCAGTCAGACAGTCGGACGGCTACGGTGAATGATGTTTGAAATTGAAGATACAACTGCTTGGCTCTGACCATATTTGAGCGCTGATGATACGTTGAACGTTGCTTGATATCAAGAAGTCAGGCTTCATTTATAGTGAAAGAGGCAGAAATCAGTTGAACTACTTGAAGTATTCTGTTGGTAAAAACACTGATAATACACTGAAAATGTTGAAGATTACTAATAGAAGTATTTCTTGCATTTCTGTTCATATTTTAGGTATTTAGAATCAGATCAGCTGAAAGGTTACAGTAAACTGGAATGCTACATCAGAGCACTCAAAAGCGGCTGTCGTTGCGTTGAAAGTAACTACTACACAAACTTCTATCTGTTGTATTGACATACTTACTTATGTGTGTGTGCGTGTGTTTGTTTGTATATCACTCTATATCACTCCCTGGATGTGTTTCTCTGTCTCTTTGCTCTTTCTGTCTATTGTCCATAAATTGTTTCTTGCTGCCTTTGATTTGATTTACCTTGTTTGTAGATCAGTTTATTTGTCTAATGCTTTTGAAGAATCTTTCCACAAGCAACTAAGACTGTTTTCATTTGCAAACTTCATAGTTTTTTGCTAATGTCAGAAGAGTGGGCCAGTGCCAAGAGAGAAGGACAGTTATTATTTCTATGATAGAAATCATCTCAGAGTGAAAGTAGGCATCCAGAAGGAAGGCAGATCTGTTTAAAGCATTGTGTTCTCAGAGCCCTTTAGCCGTTTTAACTGATGATGAATGACACAGCAGTGCAGGGTCAGATATCAGGGCTGATAAGGACAAGAGGAATTGAAGAAAGTGTTGAGAAGTTCTCAGTACTTAAATATCTGTGTCTCAACCTCCTCTTATTTTACGATGCTCATAATAAATCGTCCAAATTCAGAGGTTTCTTCTTCATGCACTACAAAGAAAAATATTTTCCAGGTCCATTTATCATGAACAAAATGACTGAAGCACTGATAAAAAAGAAAAGCATTTGAATAACTTCAATCCAAACTGCAATGACGAGGCCAGAGTCTTTAAGAAGTAGTTCAGAGCCACTGAAAATTCTTTTGAGCCTTCAAATGCCGTAGAGTCAACATCATAGCAGGATACATTGAATGACTTGTTCGAGTCTTCGTGATTTCTTCTGCATTTATGGTTGTTGAATATTTTGTAGTGGATGTCTGGGATGGAACTGATTTAAAGCCTGTTGTCACACATGGCTTCACTCTGACATCAAAGATTCTCTTCTCTGAAGTCATTCGAGTTGTTGACAAATATGCCTTCTGTAAATCAAAGTGAGTCAGAGGGTGGGCTTTATATTGAACTGATTGACCTTCTCTATTGTGCTCTATTCATCCCTCAGTAAACTGTTTTCACTTCTGCTTCAACTGTCTTCATCCTTCCTGTCCTCAGAAACATCGTTTTAATTGAGGTTTGTAAACGTGGACTTTTTTCAGCTCAAATCATCCATCTCCAGTTTCTGATGTAATAGTTATAACTTAATAGGCCACAAATTTTTTTCTTTGACTGTTTTCACCAGTTTGAGTACAAAATGCAGGAAATAACTTGACATTATTGATTTTTATTTTACAATAATGGATTAAATTTTCGAATTCTTGAGAAGATTCATTTTGGTTTAGATATCCTTTGATATTATCGATTGAGAACCATTGTTCTGTGGAGCAGCAAAGAGTAATGGCCAGAACGATGAAGTCAGTCTTTGGAGGTAATAGTCTTTGAAACAAAGAGTGAAGAATGGTGTATATGATGCTTTCTGCCTTTGGATCACAATAATTCCTATTGACCAGGATTCAGAGTACACCTCTGAACCATTGTAATCATTCAGAAACAGAAAAGTTAATTCTTTGGAACCAGCCTATGGTTCAGGGTCAAATCTGAGTTAAACCCCAAACAGCCAGTCTTAGCGATTGAGTCTTATGCAAAACGGGCTTTGGAACTCCGATCTGTAGTAAGTAAACATGGAAGAACTATCCATGTAAACAATGCTTTTCCATAAATATTTAAATGATTGAACAGCAACACTTGAGCATAAAGTTGCTGCAGAATCTCATTAATATTTTCAGAAAGCAACAAAATCCTCCCATGTGCTTTTAAGTTTATCATGAACTCTACAAATGTCTGTCTTGTGACTTGTAATTCTCTTCAGTCTGTGAACAATTGTAGAGAAACTGTTTCTGGATGAATTGGTTCCTAACTGCAACTATCTGCCTTCTCCAGCTGACCTCATGGAAAAGATCGTCATTAAGGTTAGCCAGACTGTTCGTCCGAGTGCCACTCCCAGTTTAGCCACCTCCTCCTCGTATCTGCTTGCCTTGTGTTATGCCTTTGCATTCAGTGTTGTGGCTGTCAGTAGCTTTATGAGGCACATGACTTGTTTTTCTTCTGATGCACCTGGAATGCATTTCAACATTTATATAGCACCTTTGAGGAACTACACAAAGGTTCTATATAAATTATTTAAACTTTCATTGTTTCACTAGAATTCTTGGAATTGTTGTTTTTATTTGAGTTTGCTGTCTTTGATTGTGTTTTAATCTTTTAATGTTGCTGTTTTTTGAGGTTGAGGTTAGTTGGTGAAACTGGATGACTTATTTTTATTATGATTAGCTGAGGCCTATTTTCTAGATTGAGAGTCTTTTAAATTACTTTTTCATTTGAATTCAGTTATTTTGTGATTTGAATTCAGTGCAAAAAGAATTCACAGAAACTGACAAAGTTGGAAGACAAGAGGACGGTGGCGTCTAGTGTCCGTAGTAGCGTTGCTGCTTCAACTGCTGCTGGTGCAACTCCTTCTGCTGCTGTTGCTGACAATGATGGTCAGGGCAGTGATGATGACGATGATGATGATGACGATGAAGATGCAGTGGATGGAGAAGAGGAGCCTGAGATAGCTGAGGAATTCTCGGATTGCATCAACATTTGTCAGACAGCACGATTTAAGAGCTTCCAAGACTCCAAGGAAAATCGTATGCTTCAGTTTCATAAGATATTAAGGCATAATTTACTGTATGAACCAATCAAATGACGTTATGCAGACAACAAAACTAAAAGCTGCTAATCCTGTCAGAATCAGAACAATTCTGCAAAGAGGTTTAGATTTTGGAGCTTTTAAACTAAATCATTGAGAAGATTATTTGCTCCATCTGCTCAATAAATTTGATTGTGGGATGCAAGTCAGATGAAGGCCATCTTCTTTTGTCTGACACTCTCAGTGAATGTCTGTTTTCACAGAAAACTTCCGAATGATTTTGTCATTCAGTGAGAAGAAAGCGTTGAAGTTGGTGAAATCAACACCAGCAGATTTCATTCAGCACAACAAACGCCAACTCAGTCGGATTTTTCCAGCCGGGTCAAGAATTGGCTCAACCAACTACAATCCAGTTCCGTTTTGGTTGGTCGGCTGCCAAGTAGGTAAGTCAGTTGTTTGGTCAGTCAATCAGTCTGTCAGTCAGTCAGCCAGACGACTGTCAGTCAGTCTGTTAGTGGCTGTCATCAAGTTATAATGATTTAATGAGTATGTAAAACATTGAAATTCGCTAAATGGGATTGTGACCTGATGACCTGTTTGACAGTGTGCTTGCTTTGTGGCTGCTAGTAAACGATTGCTCCAGTCACCGAATTCTTGCCTAGCTGCCATATGGTATGACATCAGGACGAACTGGGAAGCAGACTTAAGTCTTATACTTTGCTGACGTCCAGAACTTTAGGATTCTTTGTCTGTTAAGTCAGGTCTTAAGAAATGAAAACGACGACTTGCTACCTTGTGAGATATACAAGCAGCAACATATTATGCATCTTTTCTTGGTCGAGTGTTGCTGATGGTTCTTCTGGACTGAAATTGTGGTTAAGTGTCGATGGCTAATGCGGTTAACTCTGTCTGTATTCAGCGGCTCTCAATTACCAGACGCCTGATGAACCAATGCAGCTGAATCGAGGATTCTTTGGAGACAACGGTGGCTGTGGTTACATCCTGAAGCCAGACTTCATGAGGAGCTGTAAGTAGTATCTCTAGATGCACTTTCAAAGAGAAGTTCTTTGGGGTCATCCAAACCTAATTTGGGTCATCCCTCGCTCCCCTTTTATGCATTTGGGTGGTCTTTTCCTCCCCCTCGTTGTGGGCGTCTGCATTCCAAAGGAGTCCTGAAGCCTAGAATAGGCTATCTTGTTGATCTTGCTGGGATGACTGTGCTACGGGGTGGTGTACTTTGTCAATGTCGCATCCTGCAGAGACTCTAATGAGATCCAATGCAGCACTGACTGTCTGTCTGATGGAAAGTGGTGTTTAAGGCACAGGTTGTATAGGAATGGCTTTATGAACGAATTTTAGATGCGGACCTCCGCACTGGGCACTACCTTAGTCCCCCTTGCCCGCATTTGGGTGACTTCGCCCCCTCTGAGGACGTCCTTTATGGACGATCCCTTAAGATGCAAACATTTTTTGTGATTACATGAATCCTGAATGCAAAATTAGAAGAATCAAAGAGACAGAAGTGAGAGTGAAGACGGTTAATGTCGTCAGTTGATAATGTTGTCTGTTATGTGTATTCATATCTGGCTATTTATTATATAGTGCAATTTAAGATCCTGTGTGGTATATAAATATAGATATCTAACAGACAATATGGTGCAACTATTCTAGTTTTAGTGGAAACTGTTCCAGAGAGATGGTCCAATGCACAAGAAAGCATGATGTGCTCGCCTCGTATCTCTCGTTCTCTCTATCTCCAGATAGTGTAGGAGAAGCCACAACGTGATGCCAAGCTGTTCTGTCTTGGCCATTCCCATGACTCCATTCCTCCTGCATGAAGGTCAATAAAAGTTAGATGTGTCTGTCTCCACGGCTCTAATCCAAGTTATATGGGAACTCGGAAACTCATCAACCCAGATGAATTGAGACAGCAACTCAGAGCTTAAGTTTACTTCCCTGCTCATTCTGGTATCTAACTCTATGACAACTTGCCAAGTGTTTGGTGGCTGAGGCAGTCGTGAGCTAACTAGGCCAGTAAACAGTCTGCTCAGCCAGTGTGAACCTCTAAGCATTGGATCATGGGCATACATTCACTTGAATGGATCTCCACATCACAATCGCCTTGATGCATTCTGGGGACGCCTCATTAACTATCTAGGGAGCTCATTCCCTGAGCAGGAGGATCCTGGAGGTGTTCCTGTCGTCGACTGAGTGAGAGCCATTGCAGCATGCAGCTTGAAAATAATGGGCAAAAATAATCCTTATTTAAGTGACCAATTTGATCAGTAAGTCAGACCATTGGTTAGTCGATTCACTGGCTGGCTGTTTCCCAGGCAACTGTCATTCTGTTGCTAAACAACAATTGATTTGTGCGACAGAAAGTCTAATGAACTTCGTTTCTGGCACAGGGCCAAAGGAAAATTTGTAACTTATGATATCTAAGACACCTGTTACGCTTATCTGATCCAATAAAAGAAAATGGAGCCCTACCACTTACTGTTTTAACCACTTGGCCATTTTACACCACTTGCTTGAGGTACAAGCTTAAGAACTGATTACAGCAGACAGACTAGGAAATTGCTCAATTTGTGACAAGAAAATAAGGGCATATTTTATATTTGTTACAGTAAATGTAATTTTTACAGATATATTCTTCTGACTGACAGATTAACATATTATTTTGTTGAAGTTAAATCGAAAGCAACATTTTCACCAGATGGTTTCCATCCATCAACTTGGCACAAGACTCTGAAATTCCAGGTAAGTGAAAGCTTCTCCAGCAGACATATAGACGTAAGGTACTTTTAACTTCTTCCAAAATACTGCTGGTGTTGGAAGAGGAAAACTCGTTGATTCGATAATCTTCCATATGTCCATAGAACTTTCCAAAGCTCCACCTGTTTTGCAAGCCATGGGTGGCAATCAAGAATCAGCTCCAGCCCAGAAGTGGTTACAGATTGAGTATCTCTGTAACATTTCTGTACTGAAAGTCTTTACTAAGTCATAATTCTTGAAATGCAAGTATTTAAGTGTAAGTTAATCAATTTTACTTTGTGAAAGCACCAAAATTTTGTTTATAAACTTTGGTGGAGAAGTAGTTGTTTCTTCTGCAGATCCTGAGTGGATTTTGCCTGCCAAAGAAAGAAGGAGACAGTTCAAAATCAATCCTCGATCCTTATGTCCAAGTTTCCATCACAGGAGTTCCTCGAGACAGAAAAACAGTTAGAACAGAAGTCGTCAGTAACAACGGTTTGGATCATCTGAGTATATCTTATTCATGAGAAATAGTAACTGTAAGATAGAAGCACTAAACTGCAGCCTTACCTTTTTTTGGGCCAGCCTGTAGACAGCTAAGTCATAATGATGGCTTTTCTTTGATCATGAATGCTGACAGATGAGGGATCTTGGTGTCGTACTCGGTCAGATGTAGGAGACATCGTTATTAAGTGTGTATGTCGTGAAAGCAGAGCTTTGGAAAGTTTGATATATGATGATGAATGTGCAACTGATGTTGCATATGAGGTGCTGGAGAGATGTTGAAAAGTCTTTGCTTAGGAATCAATCGGTTCTGTGAGAAATGTGAGTTTGAATTCTTCACTTTCTCTGCATAGGATTCCATCCACGCTGGGAGACATGTAAGTTTGAATTCTTCATTTCCTGTCCTGAGTTGGCGCTTCTTTACCTACAAGTGTTCGACCACGAGACAAAGCAAAGTGACGTCGTCATTGCTCAGTACTGCCTTCCAGTTCGTTGCATTCAGAAGGGTAAGTGAATTTCTGTTCTTCATCCAATGAGAAACACAATAGCATGGAGACAAAGAACAAAAAGAGGGTTTCAGACATTTTATGTTATAATAACAATGATTAAATTACTCTTAAAACATTACCAAGCAATGCCATAATAACTTTAGAATAGAACAACTTTAGTCATTATAGCCACAATTAGTTAAACCTTTCTCCAGATTCCATGGCTTAGTCATTTGTTACCATTGTTTCACTTCATATGTGGACTTTGTGCTCTGGAATGGTGGTTCTTTGTGTCTCAAAGGTTACAGAACAGTTCACCTGAAGACAGTTGGTGGAGAACTAATTCCGTCGGCAAAGTTATACGTTCACGTCTCGATTTCTTAACAACAACTGGAGCAGGAAAGTACGAACTGTGCTGCTGCTATTTTTAAAGTTAATTATTTATTGAACTTCATTAGCAAATCCAAACCTCTGTTCATTTAGTTGATTAGTAAAGTAAGAACCTGGCAATCTGCTTGAAAGCTTCCTTGCTTGGTTTACGCCTGGTGTTAAAAACGTTACTTTGGAAAAGTAAGACTCTGTTGGGTTGTACTGTGAATAGACAGAAGCCAATCAGTTTTTCAGGTAAGTTTTTTCATAACAGGGATAAAGTTTGATCTCAAATTATGTAGGTCAAAGGTCAACAAGGATAAGGGGTCTACAGGGATGAGCAACCACATGGACGAATAGTTAACCCCTACCCACTTATGTGTAGTTTACAACTCGCCACTAAGCTATACCAGTGGTTGGGCACTGTAGATTATTCTTCACTTAAACTTTCCGGTGGACTTTTTGTACAGGTTATTAAACGTGGGCAAGGTTCTTCTGGCCTGGGTTTGAACTCAACGAAACCCAGACGCTTTGCCACACAGAAAATATTCCAATTCAACATCAGTCGGACTTACAACGACTTCACCAGTCTGCAAATCATTTCATTCTGTCTACTGCTTGTCACTGTGGCTGGTTTTTCTTTTTTGATATTTTTTGAATTGCTTTTAAACCTGCTTTCACCAAAAGAGATAGAGGGAAACTGCTGCCTTTGTTAAATATTCAGAAACGGTTTTGATAAGTTTTAATGTATTTAATTGAAGCTGTAGTCCTCTCTTTTATCTGACGTTTTTGTCTTTTGAAGTTCCAGAAACATTTGGATGATGAATGATGCATTTCTTGAATTTTTGTTCATATTAGCTGACTTTCTGCCGGTTCTAGATCTGTTTAATTTTCTTGTTGCCACAAAAGTTGTCAAAACCTGATTTTAAAGTTACTGTTATTTATATTTTGAGTTTCTAATTTGTAGAATTTTACTTGTAATGTTTTTAATTTTGAAATGTTTGGCTGCATATTTGAAAGATATCCACTTTTACATTCTTGATTCAGAAGAAGCAGCTGTGATGAACTCAAATCGTCGCTCATGAACTGTTTCTGACCTGGTAGCAAAACCAAGCAGAGAGTAGTTTGTTTTTTCATCGAACAAATTCGATACAGCATCATTTTGTGTGCAGATTATGCTGAATTAAGTTATCACAATCAGGTGACTTGAAGTTTATTTAATTAATTAAGTTTCTATTGGGTGCTGCTGTTTTAGGCTATCTAGTAATTATGTCTGATTCAGACTTATTCAAGATACAAAGTGCAGACTAAAAACCGCACAGCTGGCGCCTAATAACGTTCGCCTTATTGCTAAAGTCCCGCGAAGGAGGACGGACACAGTGGCACATAGGCAAGCAAACAGAGTGGTGGGCGGGCGGGCGGACGGGTTGGTTTGTAACGTGCCAGATAAAGGATAATATTAAAGACCGATCGACGGTGACGGGGATTAGGTCAGCAGGTCACGAATTCCCTAATTACTGCGTGGATAATGGGAGGAGAATGAAGGCAGAACATGTAGATGATACGTGCAATGGTTCAGCCTGAACTGGAAAAAGAACCAGAGTCGTCGTCACGAGTGTTTGCCAGACGGACTATATAGGCCTTCAGAAGTTGAATTATTGCATCCATCATGTTACAGATTTGTCGTCATAGATCGACAGTAAATGTAAATGTACACGTTTTTCTATAGCGACCGTAATGGCCTCGACCTTGCTCATTTTTCAATGAATTTATAGGGCTAGATCCTTCACCACCGCTTCCCGTATGAATGGCCTAAGGTCCCCCTGTACGGACCCTGTTGTTTGAATTAACTTCTGTACAGTACATTAAATGGCTGCCTTCGTATTTAAGGATGTTCCTTTGGAAGCCAACGTGTACACAGTAGTTAAAATTAACGCTTCAAACACATATCTGACCTACGTAGAATTCGCTCTAAGCTAGACTTTAAAAACCGCATCGACCTCCTCTATGGTTCATTCTAAACTAGAATACTGCCATTCACTGTGCTTGAATATAGACATTACCAGTGGCGGATTTAGCTGTAGGCGTGGGGTCCGTTCCCCACCCATGTTGGTTATATGCCGGCGCCCCTCAGACCAGACCCGTGCATGGTGGACTGCCAGGATGTGGCGCCCGTCTGGAAGTGCTCTTGCCCCACCCCATGCAAGCAATCCTGGAGCCGCCACTGGACACTACCAAAATCAACGGACTTCAGTCTGTCCGGAATGCTCTCGTCCTTGCTGTCACTACAATCCCCGAAGCATTACAACATCACTTCAGTTCTAAAGACTCTGCTGGTCTAGATACCTGAACGAATATCTTAACTGTCACAACTCATTCGTCAGTCATTCACAGTTCAGCTATCCTATTAGCCCGCTACTCCTCTGCCCTAACACCACCCACCCTATCTCCAGATACCGCGGTCCAAGTACTGGGAGTACGGGTTCCCTGTACACTCTATAGGCCTATTTGGACTGGTGTACCGTACCCCCACATTCTATACAGGGAATGAGCAATGCCGATTGAGTTTAGTATGAGCATTGCATTGTACAGCGACCTTTCATACCACTGTGTGCACGTGTGTATGTAGGCCTACGTATGCAGAGACTCAATGTAGCACCTTTTAAGTACCTAACAGAGTTAATAGCATTATCTACGCTAACACCTAAGTGGTGTTAAGGTATACGAACAAAACGTTCGTCAATAAGCGAATAGTGCTTCAGATAATGAAGATTGAAGAGCCATCACTGGCCGGCTGCCACAGGCAAGTGGAACCCTGCAGCCGACGGAATCTCGTCCAGAGTTGACAGTCAAACAACAGTCATGAGAAGAAATGAGGGAAAGAAGCTGGTACCCTACTTTCTAGACCAAAGTTGGGCCCATGTCTGGCCACTAGTTGCCAGCAGTCGCAAAATGTAGGCCCACTATGGACACAGTGAACATGACTGTCTGGGGAAAGCATTGGATTGGCTGCCCATAGAAAAGCAAATAATTTTCAAGACCGAGCTAATCGTATGCCTCGCTATACCCTCATTCTATCCTGACTCTTAAATTAAGACTTGTTTCTACTCGACAACATCCTCTGAGTGTTTTAATCTGCAGACTACTTCGTTGACAAGAACCGGTCTCGACGGTTGTGCCTTTTCTGTTGCTGGTCCTAGACTCTGCAGCTATTCCGCTTTAACGTTCGCCCTGCAAAGTCTGTTTTTCTACTTCAGATCGAGACTAAAACATATCTTCCTCGACTCATTTTCTCCGTTGACTGTTTCCTTGTCTTCTCGGGTTCCCTTAAAATAATGTAAACGCTAATGCAAATCACCGAAATTACTCGGTGCCTGAAAAAACCGCTTCAGGGAGACCAGGTAATTCACCGGCTCTCTATCAAATCAAGTCCGCAAGAGCCAACTGTTTTGTTGTTTCCGTGATCGGCGAAAATCCGAGGGGTCAATCCAGGAATAGGCTACGACATGGTGTTGCAGTGGAAATAGGGAATAGCGGTAACAGAGAAAGCTACAAGAAAGAAGAGCGAGTAACGCTAGGCGGTTGGATAGTGAATAGCTGGCGAATGTAAGAGGGAGTTTTAAAAGTTTCAAAGGCATTGTGGTTATTCGAGATAACATTTTGTAGTGGATGCGTTGAGGGATCTTAGGCCAATGAAGTGATTTGAGCACTGGGGTTATGGAGTTTGGGAGTTTTGATAACTGCACGGGCAAGACCACTCTGGATTGGTTGTAGACGATTTATTTGAGATGAGTCGATGTTATAGAAGAGGGCGTTGCATTAGTCAAGTTTGGAGGAACATACATAGGCCTATATAAATTTTTTATTTCACCAAACAATGGTAGCGCAAAAATAAACACAAGAAATAAGGAAAACAGTAAATTGACAAGGATAGCATACATGCCTGCGATGTTACTTACACTTACTGGCAGCATTAGAACAAATCTAATCAATTACGGTGACTGAGAAATGTTGAGACATTTTTATAATAGGCCTACTGTATGTATGAAGAGAAGCCTGCGGAGGTAACGAATGTGTATTAACAAGTGTGAGATAAATGATTGATGTGGTTGGCGAAGTAGAGGTCTTTGTCAAACATGATTCCGAGATTGCGGACTGCAGAATAAGTGATGCCCTGCGCTTAGCTTTTAAGTAGCGGGTTAGAAATTTCGAGTTTACGATTAAGGTTATGAAGAGTAAGGCGCAGGCGAAATGGATTCATCTTCTTCCTCCAGATCCAATTCCAAACACCACTTACCATAGCCGTCTGACTACATGCTTGTCTGACTCTTGGATCTTGACCTGGAACCTAACCCTTCTTACCTATCGATTTTGTTTTGACTGGGCGCCTCTGAATAAGCTGGTTCCCGCGACTTAGCTTTCGTTGGGCGCTGTAGGAATCTCGAGTTTACGATTACGATCCTTTAGAGAAAGGTCCGGAGGATACGTTGGTTCGCTTAGTTGTTCACGAAAGCCAATTACGAGAAATTCTGGTTTAAGGATTCTTAACTGCATGAATTTTGACCGGCCTTAAGGATCTCACCCGATAAATTCATTGAAAAATGAGCAGAGTCGAGGCCATACAGTCGTTATAGAAAAACGTGCACATTTACATTTACCTTGGAATGTCGCTTGCACGTCGATTTAGTTCAGTAACGACCATCGACTGATGCTTAGAGCATTGGTAATATGGTGCTATAGAATCTGTTAGATTATTATAATTATTTTATTTATTCTATGGGTCGACTATTAATAAAACCTAAGTCGGTTTAAGAGATAGATATTATTATATCTATGGTTTAAGAAAGTGAGTGACTGATTGTACAAATTACGCGAACATTATAATTATAGAAGCAATGGAACTGGCAGCATTTAGCTTAAACATTTTTTACTATGACGATAAAATGTCCAGCACTATAGCCATATTTTTGTTAGAATTGGACTTTAAATTTGTTTGTTTATTAAAGGCCATCATTTGTGATATATTTTTGGTGACCAATGAACGCACTGTGAAAATTTGCTGCGTTTCTGTTGTCGTCAACGAGAAAGCGGACCGGAATTTCGACGAAAAACAAGATAAATATTATTGTCGCCAAAATTTCTTCTTCTCGCTATGACTAACGAAGTTAAAATATTTTAAAAGACGACGATTAGCCCTTTAGTATATATTTCACACCATTTTTGGTATAGCCTGTCGGTTTCTTTGTTCTGCATTTACACGAATACTAAGAATTTTTACGTTCAGAAACACTAACGAATAGGCAGCGAGTTTTGCTTACGTTCGCTGTTTTTGCTTGAAAGGTGCATCAGTTTCAAGTGGACCATGATCTGGTGAATCATAGATAGGATAAAACTTGAGAAATTAGGAGGTGTTAACGTGTTAATGGCGTATTTTTTGATCCAGGATCAAAAGTCAGATCAGACTAAGCTTCGCTGACCTGTGTCCTAATTTGGGTTTGTGCTTTCCGGCGTCAGACTTACTGTGCTTTGTAGTACGTGATTGTCCATTTTGTCAGGTTATGGTTGTTCGGTATATGTGTTTGTGTATGTATGTACGTACGTATGTATGTATTGGAGGTGTACCTAATAGCAGTTTTATCTGTCCAGCCAAATACGAATAATTGGACAAATACAACTAGTATAGGTATGACAACAATTGGACAAGGCAGGGTGGTGGTGATTAGGTTTGGGGGAGTGTGGGTACAGTTCTGTTGACACTCAGATACTGATTTTTACACGCAACAGGACAGTGCTAATCTAATGTCAGTAGGGACAAGCCAATAAAGAGAAGCTGGTAGGGAAACGCTGATGGGGAAAAGCCAGTAACAAGCCGCTGATGGGGAAGGCGTCTTTTGCAGGCTGCCACAACAGAAGTGCATGCATTTGCTGTAGCTAATATATCGATGTAGAACACACAAGTCATGTGTAGAGGGTGTCTGTCTGGACTGTGTTAAGTGCAACAATACAATCCAATCTCGGGCTTTAAATCGCCAAGGCTATTAAGCCTTGATCAACTGATGCTTTGCTTTGTATGGCCTCTCTGCTGGGCCTTTATCTTGCTTTCCCAAAAATCAATAACTTCTTTATCATTTATGGTAAATTCTTGATCATTTGTGGTCAGTTCTTAATCATTTATGGTGAATTCCTAATCACTTATACTGTAGTAAGTTCTTCAAGTGTTGAATTTGATCAAATGAGATTAAAAAATTTACTGCCTGTTTTGTAGAGTTTTGACTGGTACAGAATGGAAGAAAACTCAGTGAATGATGTTGTGGTTCAATCAGACTCTGATTGTAAGGATTCTGAATCTGAAGAGCAACAATCATCCATCATTTGCAGTTCTGTGAAGACGGGGTCGTCAACTGACCATGTGGGGGATTTGAAGCATCCTGATGTAATAGTCGCTACTTCTTCCTCAGCGTCGGGTTCTGGTCAAGACAGTTCTAACCTGAGGAAGACTTCTGGAGGAAATGGTCGCCCTAGAAAAGAGAAATTGACACCTCCCGACAGTTCCAAAGGAAGTACAAGAAAGATTAGTAAGTTTTGGAACTTTCTGTCTAAGAAGAAGTTATCTCCTGAAGTCGATAAATGTGATCTGAAAAAAGTCAACGATGAGTTCGTTGATAGTCAGTCAACGATGGTTTCCTGTCTGTGTACTGGACTAAGACGCTTACAGTTCCAGCTGAGAGTTGTTGATGAAGAAATGTCAGCCAGCGATTGCATGGGTGGTGATGACAACGATACGACTGACGTCATAACTACCTGTCAAGTGAATGGACTTTCTTCAGCTGAAGGATCTGGTGTGCCTGGTGAATATAGGATGCACAGAGTGCCCCAAAGTGCTCAGCGACACAGCCTTCCAGCCGACCCAAGTTTGGCCTGTGCGGCTGTTGCGGTTGATGATGTCACTGAGTTGTTAAGAACTGTGACACGACAAGAGAACAGCGTGGCTGCCTTTGGTCACAGGGCCACGTATCCTCACTTGAGCTATGGTGCTGGCAGCTCCAGTTCCCTTGCGAATTCAGCTGCTGCTGCTGCTGCAGCTCCCTCTGATGCCAAATGCAGTAGCCACCCATGGACAATCAACTCAAGATCATTTGAAAGTAATCCGGTCCATTCCAGCTTAAAAGTTTCAGCGACTGTTAATGAGGACCTTTTTCTTGATGGTCAAAGCAGCGAGTTGAAACTGAACATGGGCTTCATACCTCAAACAATTCACACTCAGGTTGACTACATCCATTGCCTTGTCCCAGATCTGAAGAAGATCACCAGCTGCACCTATTACTGGGGAATCATGGACCGCTACGAGGCGGAGCGTCTGCTTGACAATCGACCTGAGGGAACGTTCCTCTTGCGGGACAGTGCTCAGGAAGAGTTTCTCTTTTCTGTCAGTTTCCGTCGCTACAGTCGTTCGCTGCATGCGCGTGTTGAACAGTGGAATCACAAGTTTAGCTTTGACTCGCATGATCCGAGCGTCTTTGCTTCACCGAGCGTCTGTGGGCTGGTGGAGCATTACAAGGACCCAGCTTGTTGCATGTTCTTTGAGCCAATGCTGACGCTTCCGCTGGTGCGTACGTTTCCATTTTCCCTTGAGCATCTCTGCCGTGCAGCCATCTGCAGCATGACTACTTACGATGGCATCTCCTACTTGCCACTCCCCAAATCCCTTCATCAGTTCCTTCAGTACTACCACTACAAGCAGAGGGTCCGGGTTCGCCGGTTTGAGACGCTGCATACATAGTAGGAAACAAAGGCGACTGATTGTTGTGCGAATCAGTCATCTGCATCTGTCTGTGTCATGGTCATAATTGTAGATATACAATGGCCTGTGATGTGCAATCGCTTTGTTAGTGCATGACCAATATCTACAGAGCTTTAACCAACTTGTAATCTGTAGACGTAGGCAACTATATTCAACAGACAACTAGACTCGATAGAGAAACGATAGAAAGGCCTGCTTTATCTGGTGCAGTCCAGTTTCAGTGAATAGCATTTGCAGTAATGCTTGGGTTCATCTAGAATGGGTTCATCGAGTCATTCGGTCTATACATCATGTAATGCAGATGATATCTGATGATTACCTCCAGGCGCTGATTAATTTGGTGAGATTTCTTACGAGTGGGATTTCTTTCGTAACGTACATGTGCTCTTGTGCTTAAAAATAGTCCACGAAACGGGTTCAGCTTTTATATGAGTGCTGTATCAGTGAGTTGCAGAAGCTTCCACATCATTTCAGAGTTTGAAAAATGAATGGAAGTTTCTTCTGAAGATATTCAAGTACAGTGTGGGCATTCTGGGAATCCAGATGGTGATCACACACTTCAGTGGAATGGTTACAATTGCCGCGAATTTCTGATGGTCACTCCACCACAGAAATCTTGATATTTAATAATACACTACATTTGGAACACCTCTTCAAGATGATGGAATTATGCTTTATGACATATCTTAAAAAGTGCAATTTAAAACAGTGTGAAAATTCTTGAGTGCTGTTTCTAGAAAAACAGTTGGCAAGTGTAAGTGCAGGTTTAAGGAGTGGCCTGATGTAATTGTTTAATTACTGTTGAGTTTATTAATTGAGATCAGTTGTTTCCAGGAGCTGTTTCCAAAGATTTACCTTTAAATTTAAGAGAGACATTGCAAATTAACACAATAAAGTAGGTAAGTTGGAGGTGAATGAGCCTAGCAGTTATCTTTATGTTTATCAGTGATATTTCGTTATATGTATGTTTATGTTTAGTTATAGTTTTTGTTGTGTCCAGGGTTCATAAAATTGAATCCAAATACTGACAGACAGAGACAGGGAGAGGCTGAGGGCTGTTTTTGTGTTGTTGTTGATTATGTTTGGTCACTGCATGACATGATCTTTTTGGGGCATTGAGTTTTAATGTCACCAGTCGGCATTCATCCTATCTTCTGCTCGACCCCTAATCCTAAATGTTTTAATAAGAAAACCTGTCGTGGGTGGCTGATAAAGAATTGGTAGTCAGGACTATGAGCTGGGCAAGCGAGACTTTCTGTTTAGTTGTTGGTAAACAGAATTAAGTGTAAGCGGAATTCATGGTTTGTATTTGCTGAATAGGACGTATATGCTTCGTTTCCCTTTAGGTCCTGTTTGGCCTTTTCTAGCCTTTTCTTCAGCTGTCCTCGAGCTGAGCATTAGTTGTTTGGCCATTGTTGTGACATCTAGATTGTCAATGAAGAACCAGCTGAAGTGACTTTCTGCTTTGAAGAAATGATGTTCTGTAATGCATTTTCGTGGTCCAGTTGTGAATTCATTCTGCTTAGCAGAGAACTTGGCTTACTGCATGTACCTTGATAAGTTGGTGGTTACTCCAGAGCCACCCATCACCCAAAACCAAATCACAGTCAGGTCAGTATCCGGAAGGTCAGTCGGCAAGACGGAGAGGCAGCCTACGCTGGATAAGCAATTTGAAACAGATCAGCTTTATGCTGAGAACGAACTGATGGAAGCGAATGAGCAGAACAGACACAGGGAGAGCGTTCCAAACTTTAAATCCAGTAACTGAAAAAGTCCTTTTATAAACTAAGTCTCAATTTGAAACAAATCCTTTGCTGAACAGGAAACCAATGCAGAGATTATTCACATGGTTTAGATGCTCGTATTTTGAAGTATTTGTTATGGCTCTAGCCAAGGAGTTCTGAACTCTAAAGTTTCTGCATGTTTGTGATACCAACAAGAACTGAGTTACAGTAGTCAAGGCGACTGGAGCCCAATGCGTTTGCCAAAGATATTCTAGAGGACCTTGGAACATAGCGCCTGATTCTGCGTATGTCACGAACATGCAGGTGTGCTGACTTACAAATACAATTTACGTGTAGGCCTAAATAGTTTGTGAGAGACAGTAGAATCAAAAACAACGCCTAAGTCACAAGCAGCATCAGTCAACTCAACAAGTGAGTCCCTCAGCTTTAAAGATTTAACCCATTCAAACGTCTTAAGTTGCTGTGGAGTGCTAGTAGTAGAAAGTCGGTCTTCAATGGGTTAAGGAGGAGTTCTTCAGTCGCCCTCCAACAACGCAACTCCTCAAAGGCATCAGACAACAGCTGCACAGACGAATTACAAGACAAACTGTCAAATGAAAAGTAGAGTTGGGAATCTTCCGCGTGGAAATGATAAAATGATATCCTAGTCAATGATTGTCTAGCAGTGTATCTAGAGATGTTTTGTATAATGTAAGCAAAAGAGGACCAAGTACAGAACCCTGCGGAACACCACACGTCAGTAAAGCACTAGACGAATAATGTCCATTGAAATACACTGATGAAGTAAAGGTCCTCTCTCACGATAACCTTGGTTGTTTTCACATGGACATACGTAACGTGGAAGTCATTACCCGCACTCTCAGTCAGTTCTCTGGGCTGCGTGTTTTGACAAGCATATATATATATATATATATATATATATATATATATATATATATATATATATATATATATATATATATATATATATATATATATATATATATATATATATATATATATATATATATATATATATATATATAGTGGGACGTGGCGGTGTAATGGTATGTTCGATGCCTCGTAACCGGAGGGTCGCGGGTTCGAATCTACCTCACGCCACTGCGTAGCGACCTTGGACAAGTTGCTCACCCACAGTTGTCTGTGAGGAAGGCAACGGGAAACCACCTCACTCATCTCATCCCCGGGTGGCATAAAGCCAATGGACCTGCCTTCGGGCAGAAAACTCATCATCATCATCATATATATATATATGGGTCTGTAACTACCGTGTCGACTCCTTGTGATCCTAACTGGATAACGATACGGACTCGACCTGGCCGTATGAATTATTCTATCTGTCAGTCTCTCTCTCTCTCTCTCTCCTTCCGTCCTCTCTCTCTTATATATATATATATATATTATATATATATAATATCCCTGTCTTCCTCTTTCATATCTCTTTCTCTCTGTCTCATATATATATATATATCCCTGTCTCTCCCTCTTTCATCTCCGTATGGATTATTCTATCTGTCAGTCTCTCTCTCTCTCTCTCTCTCTCTCTCTCTCTCTCTCTCTCTCTCTCTCTCCTCTCTCTCTCTCTCACTCTCTCTCTCTACTTCCGTCCTCTCTCTCCGTGTCTCTCCCTCTTTCATCTCTCTCTCTCTCTCTCTCTCTCTCTCTCTCTCTCTCTCTCTCTCTCTCTCTCTCTCATATATATATATCCCTGTCTTCCTCTTTCATATCTCTTTCTCTCTGTCTCTCTCATCATATATATATATATATATATATATATCCCTGTCTCTCCCTCTTTCATCTCCGTATGGATTATTCTATCTGTCAGTCTCTCTCTCTCCCTCCTTCCGTCCTCTCTCTCCCCCCGTGTCTCTCCCTCTTTCATCTCTCTTTGTCTCTCTCTCTCTCTCTCTCTCTCTCTCTCTCTCTCTCTCTCTCTCTCTCTCTCTCTCTCTCATATATATATATATATATATGTATATATATATATCCCTGTCTCCCTCTCATCTCTTTCTCTCTGTCTCTCTCTCATATATATATCCCTGTCTCTCCCTCTTTCATCTCTTTCTCTCTCTCTCTCTCTCTCTCTCTCTCTCTCTCTCTCTCTCTCTCTCTCTCTCTCGTCACATTATGGGTGCAGATTCTGGAAGTCTTGATCTTAGAACACACCACTGTAATACCTCCCCGTCGCCTGAATTCAGACTGTCTCGCAGCATCGCAACAGGGCGGGCCTACACCCTGAAAACGTATCAGTTGTTCAGCCGCTCTGAATCGAGCAGTGGAGTTTCGGTTGGGGACCCATGGCATCCGGGAGCGCATTGACCAATCTAGTTTTGTCTCTTCAGGCATTTGGACTTTTTTCCTTAATATTCATTATGCATCTAATGTAGCTTCTTTTAGTACCTCTCAGAAGTGCTGCTTTCATGGGTACTTAACAGCTAATCGAGTGCCTAAATCCGTCTAGGCATGTTAATGTAGAGTTCTCACTCTGCCAACAGGTTTCCCGGACGCTCTGTCGTCTGTCTGTCTTCTCACAAGAACTGCACTTCGTAAGCTAAACACTCTCCTAGCATAAGGATGTACTGCTTATGTCACCAAGTTTCGTTGATTCGTACATACGCTAAGTGCGGCATCGACACTTCGCGTTAGAAGCTGCAGAGCATTGGAAGACGGCTTTTCTTCTGCCGCCTTTGTTGTATCTGCCCATTATCTTAATAGCAAACATGAGAATTTCTCATGGACTACTTAAAGCTAAATACAGGGCACCGGCTTATTCACAAACGCCTGCGTCAAATCAGAGGAGGTTGTCAGAGTGAAGACAAAAATCCGATTGCCAGAAGACCAGATATGGAAGGAGACAGCTGAGGAGGTGTGACGGTTGGTTCTCTTTAGGTTGAGAAAAACGGAAAGGCGTTGGTTTCGATGGAATCATGGGTGAGATTTCTTGAACAGTGGGACTTCATTTGCGAATGGAATGTTTAGCAGTGATAGGCCTAACGGAGCATGAGGCAGATGGTCGTGGGTGAACGACGGGAGAGAACAGAGAATTTGCGAATTGATGAGGGAAATCGTTCCAGAGTTGCGGGTGCAGTGTAGTCCTATATGGCTCCCTAAGAGAACTTAAGGTGAGTAGGTCGCATAGAAACCGAATTTATGCGGCGCAGGCGTCGGACTCCGTTACAATAACATCCGTTTCCTTGTCGACCATGGCTAAGATAATGACACTCCGATGTTGAATCCGTACAGCTTTAGTAAATATTAAGCTGAGACAAACTAACAGCGGTAAAACTACTGGGCAATCATGCCTTCGGTATTAGCTGATTTTTTCCCGGGACTGATGGCACAAATAGGCCTCCTGGACTGTCCGGTTCAGATGGGCTACACAGAATGCACCCCACTGGTCACATACAGTGCACCCATTGCGTCGATAAGATGAGCCTATTGGGGTCAAAGGGCGTGCTTATTGTCATTTCGAGACATGTAGAGGGCCTACGTATCATCAGTATTCAGTGAGAGTGATTTGTTGGTAGTCTAGTTTCAGTTCTGCGCATTGATTCGCAAGTCCAAACAAAGATTCAGACTCGTGCAGCTTAAGATTGAACATGCCAATAAAATTCGCACTTGCTGAAAGCGAGGACCTACTTGATTCGCAGGATGTCTGTCGACAGATGTCAGAGCCCCAGCTCAACTGGAATAATTTTCTACTTATGCTTTACACTTGACCAGAAATCATCGTCCGCAATGACCCACGCAAACTTAATTGGTTGAAGGAGGAGCGGCATCTCTTTCATCCTCTCCAGGTACAAGTCACGTAGCAGCTCACGAGCAACCCAATCCTCCTCTGCAATGTCGTCAGGTGCACAACACGCAGATACACACACACATACAGACAGGCAGACTGACATACAGAGAGACAGATTTGACCTAGTTTCCTAGGTTCAAACGCGTGTTCGTCTGTTCAGTAGGCTTATAGGAGCTACAAATCACCTGTCGGTGGTATCTCGACCGGTTTACATTACAAAGGAGGGGATGGGCGGCATGAGATAAAGCAACGGTGGCATCTCTGTGCATCCGCATCCTTAGAGCAGCAGCAGCAGCCCGA